>JAKELP010000012.1:2240555-3440555 GCA_029929735.1 Mimosa pudica | reverse complement strand
TCCAAGACCTTAAATTATTTGTATGTTCTTCATCTTCTCTTCTCCTTGTATCCGCGAAGCTCGAGCCGATCTGAGGGTGTGAGGGCTGTTCGGAGTTTCGCATTTTCCGGCGGTGGTTGGTCCTTTCCGGCGACTTGAACGGCTAGTTAGAGGAAAGGTTTGATTTTTCTTGGTTTCCTTGGGCTGTTCTTCCATTTCCAACATTTTCTTGTCATTTCTTCAACTCCTCTTTCTTTTTCCAGTCGGCCGGCGGTTGGGAGTATTTTTCCGGCGACGGTGGCCCTATTTTTCCGGCGAAAGGAGTTGTTGTTGAAGGTGGGTGGTAGTTCTCTAGCTCTTTTTGTGATTTCTTCATGTTACAACTTCATTTCTCATTTTCCTTCTTCCTTTCTCTTGCTCAAGCTCGGCCAGTCACTTAAGGGCCGATTCCGGCGAGTTCTGGACGGCGGCCAGCAGCAGTGAAGCTCCTCCCTGTGTTCTGCAACTCTGTAAGCTTGATCCTTGCCTTTTGTGAAGTTAATTTTGTGAAATTTGGTCTTTTTGATGTTAGGGTGTTATGGAAAAATTTGGGACTTTAGGATTTATAAGTGGTTATTATGATTATTCACTGCTGAATTGAAGATGTTTGGGAAGTATTGAGGTTTAATGAAGTTGGAAAAGATTTTTGGGATTTTTGGAAATTGTTATGGCTCTTTGAATTGGGGTTTTGTTAATGGAAGATGATTTGAATGAATTAGTTGTTGATAAACACTTGTTAAGGTTATAATAAGATGTGGGAAGTTAATTTTGATTGAATTGGTGTTTAGGAAGGAAATTGGAAGGTAATAGGGCATTCTTGGACTCTTTAAGCTAGGGCTATGTTAGTGATGATGTTCTGGAATAAATTGGTGCTTAAGAAATGCTTGATGAAGTTGTTTGGTGATGTTGGAAGGTTGGTTTTAGAAGGATTGAAGTTTATAAGGAATTTTGTTAATTAAAGTGTTGATTTGAAGTGGCTTGGGTAGATTAAAGGTTGTTTATTAATGTTGGAATGTTAATGTTGATTAGATTGAGGTTTGAAAGGAAGTTGGAAAGTTAAAGTATTGATTGAAAGTGATTTAGATGTTTTAAAGGATGGTTTGGTTATGATGAAGGTTGAAAGTATTGATATTGTAAAGATTTAGTAAAGAGAAGTTGAAGGAGGAAAGGATATGGATGTGGTTTTGGTATTGAAGTATTTCTATACTTTTAGTATTAATGAAAGTTAGTTAAAAGGTTGAGTTAAGTCACTTACAAAGTGTCTTGACCCATTTTTAAATTGTGGCATTATTGTAGACGGTGATCTTTCAAGCGGACTTTGAAGATAACTGTTATCTGCGTATATCTGCTGCAGTGAAGTTTAGCAGGTAATCACACTTAACTGACTGTGATACTGAGGGTGATGGTAGTTGAGGATTTTCTAACATCCTCTTCTATATATATATATATATATATATATATATATATATATATATATATAATTCAGATTTATGTTATACTTAAACGTGGGCTATAGGGTACCTTTCAACTGAACTGTACTTTATATAAATTCATATTTATATATATTCTTTGGTATGTTGCATGACACTGGTTATTTGTACCGTCGGCCGATGTAACCTTTCGATTTGCGCAAATCGAAAGGTTAATAGTACAGGTTCCTTGAATTGTAAAGGAACCAGGGATGTGTACACTTTTTATAGTGCTCCCTTTTTCAGGGACGTTTTCACTATTTAAAGTGCTCCCTTTTTCATGCTTTCAGACTTGAGACTGGGCACAGTGTCAATCATGTTTATTGTTGTCTATTGAGAGATGGATGCATCTATTCTGGATATATATATCTATATATTTGTAAATGTTATGTGCTGTATGCAGGATTTTGAACTGTGGTACCCTGTAGACACTCCACTACCCCATTTCTGAGTGTCACAGTGAGTTACGTTGTGATTACTGAGACATTGCTTTGTCTCACCCCATTCCCTTTATTTTTACAGGTGATCATGCCCAGGGGGAGGCGCAGAGGAAGGGGAAGGGGCCGTCTGGCCCATACTGATATAGTAAGTAGGCCAGAGGTGACCTTGTTAGGGAGATATATCGCCATTTTACTAGGCTGCACCAGCTTCTGCATATATTGAATGTTGTTTTGAGTGAATTTTATTGTATATGTGAACTGTATAACTTGTAATGTATCTTAATGAACTGTTTTGGTTGAGATATAGCATTGTTCCTGCTACTGTGATAGTTCAGGAATTACCTTGACTAATATGTCAAGCTTGGTTGATATATATTCTGTTTTCCAGGTGATGAGAACTGGAATGAATGTATATAGGAAACTCAGTCTTCCTAGTATGTTGATGTGGTAGATGATGGATATATTGAGAGTTTTATGTTTTCTTGTGTGTGCAATCATATTAGATGGGCCCCGCTCTAATATGGTTTATTTTTAGATTTAGGTTATGATATTGATTGTGTGATCCATTAGGTGATTCTTTTGCTAACCATGTTAGGTGAATCTTTACTAACATGGTTAGTCTCCATTGTATGGATTGATTTGTTTAGCAATTGGTTTAGGTTAAGGTTAAGTTTTACTTTAGTAGGAGGTACATTACAATTTGGTATCAGTTTTATGGTAAATGATACCCTGCCTGTTGCATTGCATATAGAATGACGATATATAAACCCCTTCCTTCCCTTCCTTTTTATTATGATCACTAATTCTTTTTATGATTATTATCATTATTCCCTAGGTGGGTGGAGAAGAAGATAGTTATAATCAATTCCAAGATTCACAACGATCTATACCGGCACAAAACTTTGGGTCGGAGTTTGTGAATCAGCTAAGGGATGTGATTTTGGAGACAATGGAAGAAAGGTTACAAAAATTTAAACAAGATATGGGCCATCAGCATCAAAGTGAAGGAGAGTTTGAATTGGGCCATGAGAGTGAAACTCACGGGACCCAGCAGGAAGTTACCCAAGAAGACCGTGCTGTTAATAGAGTTTGGAAAGATGTGTCTAGGCACAATCATGGTACTTTTGAAGGGTGTCGCTAACCTGAAGTAGCAAAAGAATGGATCGATAGATTAGAGACAATTTTCCAAGCTGTTGCTTGTAATGAGTACCAGAAAGCCAGGGTT
Organism: Mimosa pudica; assembly: GCA_029929735.1. Lineage (NCBI taxonomy): Eukaryota > Viridiplantae > Streptophyta > Magnoliopsida > Fabales > Fabaceae > Mimosa > Mimosa pudica. Next base: position 3,437,403 of record JAKELP010000012.1, on the reverse strand, counting down.
GCTATCTTACTTTTGACCGGTGATGCCAAAAGATGGTGGAAGTCAGCTGGGGGTATGGATGACTCCATGACTGTGTGGTCAGAATTTAAAGGAAAATTCCTGGAGCATTACTTTCCCATTACAATCAGACATGAGAAAGAGCTTGAATTTAATAAATTAATGCAAGGCAATATGCACGAGGATGAATTTATTGCTATTTTCAATAATTTATCACGTTATGTGACTTATCTGCAATATAAAGATGATCCTGAATGGAAGCATAATCAATTGATTCAGAAAGCTAGACCTGTGATGCGACCATATCTGTATGCTAGGCCGTTTGTTAGTTTTGAGGATTCTTGTGAGTATTTTTGTCTTGTGGCCAGAAACTTGAGAAGTTCAGGTACTTTGGATCGTGATGACGACCAGGGTAAATTTACTAACTACTTAGGGCCTTCAGGAGGTATCTCAAAGAGTCACAGTGCTGGTACGAGTACTTCCGGTAGTTCTGGGAGAAGATCTCAAGGGCGAGGTTTTTCACAAGGGTTTAACCAGAGGGGTAGTTTCCGCAGGCAACACTAGGGAAGATCTGGGCAGAGAAGTCAGTTTAGGGGTGGCAGAGCCCAATCTTTTGGTGGTAGAGGTCGAGCAGGTGCTAGTCAGGGGTCTCATCAGGAGTCAGCTGCCTCAGCATCTAGCGTGGGAAGTCCTTGTGTTAGATGTGGGAATTTCCATGCTGGAAATTGTTGGAGATGTTATAACTGTAATGAGTTGGGCCATACCTACAGGTTTTGCCCTAGAATGGGGCAGCAAGGTCAGGCAAGTCATAGCAGTCGCCCTATGGCTCCTGGACGTGTGTATGTTACCACGAGAGAGGAGGCCACAGCGTCTCCTAATGTGATTCAAGGTATGGTTTCCATTCGAGGTCATAGTGTTGAAGTGTTATTTGATTCTGGTGCAACACATTCTTTTATCTCCTATGACTGTGCTAAGAAACTTGGCCTTACTTTATCTGCTTTATCATATGATTTGAAAGTAACTACCCCTAGTGGAGCTGTGTTTGTGACTGCTCACGTATGTAAAGGCTTGAACCTTCAGTATGAAGGTCGAGATTCTGTGATTGACCTTATATGTTTACCCCTTAAAGGAATAGAGGTGATTATTGACATGGATTGGTTGATAGCCAATAATGTCATTTTGCTTTGTAAGGAACGGGCTGTGAGATATGCGGTAAATTCTTTAACTGTTGGGGGTTCCAGTGGTTCCTTGTTACTATCCGCCACACAAGCTGAGAAGTGCGTGCGGAGGGGTTGTCTGGTGTTTGCTGTTTTCTTCTCAATTAAATCTGAGGAGGAGATTAGCATTGAAGCTATAGATGTGGTTAAGGATTATACTGAAGTTTTCGCTGATATTCAGGGTCTTCCACCTGAACGAGAAGTAGAATTCACCATTGATTTAGAACCAGGGGCTAGTCCGATTTCTAAGGCACCATACAGGATGGCTCCGGTAGAATTAGCTGAGCTGAAGAAGCAGATTGAAGAGTTGCTTGAAAAAGGTTTTATTCGACCTAGTGTGTCACCGTGGGGAGCTCCAGTTTTATTTGTTAAGAAAAAGGATGGTAGCATGAGGTTGTGCATAGATTACCGTCAGCTGAATAAAGTTACAATAAAGAATAAGTACCCGTTGCCCAGGATAGATGATTTGTTGGATCAGTTAGTTGGGGCTTCCGTGTTTTCTAAGATTGACTTGAGATCAGGTTATCATCAGTTAAGAGTTCGGGTAGAGGACGTTCCTAAGACGGCCTTTAGAACCCGTTATGGCCACTATGAATTCTTGGTGATGCCTTTTGGTTTGACCAATGCTCCTGCTGTGTTCATGGATTATATGAACAGAATTTTCAGGCCATATTTGGATAAGTTTATTGTAGTGTTCATTGATGATATTTTGATTTATTCTAAAAATGAAGAGGAGCATCGTGAGCATCTGGGTATTGCTTTGAGAGTTTTGAGGGATCATCAACTTTATGCTAAGTTGTCTAAATGTGAATTTTGGCTGAAAGAAGTTAAGTTTTTGGGGCATGTGGTTTCTTCTGAAGGTGTTGCGGTGGATCCTAGTAAAGTTGAGGCGGTATTGCAGTGGGAATCTCCGAAATCAGTAACTGAAGTAAGGAGTTTCGTAGGATTAGCTGGTTATTATCGGAGATTTATTCGTGGTTTTTCGCAAATTGCCCGTCCTTTGACAAATTTGACCAAGAAAGATCGCCCTTTTGTATGGACGGAGCAATGTGAAGCAGCATTTCAGGAGTTAAAGACTCTTTTGACTACCGCTCCAGTGTTGGTTTTGCCAGATTCGTCTCAACCGTTTGAGGTGTATACTGATGCGTCATTGATGGGTTTGGGATGTGTGTTGATGCAAAATGGCAAAGTGATAGCTTATGCCTCGAGATAGTTGAGACCACATGAAGTAAACTACCCAACTCATGATTTGGAGTTGTGTGCAGTAGTGTTTGCCTTGAAAATCTGGCGTCATTATCTTTTTGGGGCTCAGTTTGAAGTATTCAGTGATCATAAAAGTCTTAAGTATATGATGGATCAGAAAGAGTTGAATGGTAGGCAACGTCGTTGGATGGAGTTGCTAAGTGATTATAAGTTTGAAATCAAGTACCACCCTGGGAAAGCCAATGTGGTTGCTGACGCTTTAAGTAGGAAATCGGCTCATGTCTTTGCAATGAGTCTTGAGGAACAGGCTTGGTTGGAAAAGTTACGTGACATGCGAGTTGTTCCTGGGGTGGAGCAGACTATTTTGAGAGCAGTAGTAGTTGATTTTGACTTGTATACCGATTTGCGGGTATCACAGGAGAAGGATGACAAGTTAAGTAAGATTCGAAAAGAATTGGAGGATGGTTCAGTCTTAGATTTTGAGATTGATGGTCATGGGATTCTACGGTTTAAACATCGTATTTGTGTTCCTGATTGTGCTGAGATAAAGCAGACTATTTTGGAAGAGGCTCACAGGAGTAAATATGCCATGCATCCGGGAATCACTAAGATGTATAATGATTTGAAGCGAGAGTTTTGGTGGCCAGGGATGAAAAAGGATGTGACACAGTTTGTACTTAAATGCTTGACTTGCCAGAAAGTCAAGATTGAGCACCAAAAGCCCGGTGGATTGTTACAGAGTATTGAGGTGCCTCAGTGGAAGTGGGATGATATATCTATGGATTTCATTGTGGGGTTACCGCGTACTCAGTCAGGTCATGATTCTATTTGGGTGATTGTGGATCGGTTGACAAAGTCAGCACACTTTTTGCCTGTTCAGATTTCTAGTCCAATGGAAAAGTTGGCTCAGTTGTATGTTGATGAGATTGTGCGTTTGCATGGGGTACCAAAAAGTATTATTTCAGATAGAGATCAGCGGTATAGATCCGGATATTGGACGTCACTACAGGCTGCTTTAGGCAGTAAACTTAAGTTCAGTACTGCGTATCACCCGCAAACAGATGGTCAGACGGAAAGGGTTAATCAAATTCTTGAGGATATGTTGCGGGCATGTGCTATTGAGTTGCCTGGTAGTTGGGATAAGCATCTTCCACTAGCAGAATTTGCTTATAACAATAGTTACCAGTCGAGTATTGGTATGGCTCCTTATGAGGCTTTGTATGGTAGAAAGTGTCGATCGCCAATCTGTTGGACGGAAGTGAGTGAAAGGGCTGTTATTGGCCCGGATATTGTGGATGAGACGACCCAGAATATTGAGATGATTCGGGAGAAATTGTTGACGGCTCAGAGTAGACAGAAAAGCTATGCAGATAAACGACGACGACCACTGGAATTTGAAGAGGGTGATCATGTGTTTTTGAAAGTTTCGCCAATGACAGGTGTTGGCAGATCAATACGGGCTAAGAAGTTATCCCCTCGATATATGGGTCCTTTTGATGTGATTGAGAAGGTCGGTGAAGTTTCTTACCGGATAGCTCTTCCGCCACAGCTATCGAGACTACACGATGTGTTTCATGTGTCACAGTTGAAGAAATATCACCCTGATCCTTCTCATGTTATTGAGCCTGAAGAAGTAGAGTTGGAGGACAATTTGACTTATCGTGTGGAGCCTGAAAGAATTTTGGATGTCAAGGATAAGCAATTGAGAAATAAAATAATTCGCCTTGTGAAGGTTTTCTGGAGAGGTATGACTCCAGGAGATGCGACTTGGGAAGCTGAGGAACAGATGCGTGAGAAGTACCCGCAGCTATTCCTAGGTACATTTTACCTCATTTCTCTATTGTTTTCATCTGATTAAGATGCGATGGTATTGAATTTTGAGGGCAAAATTCCTAAAAGGTGGGGAGAATTGTAACATCCTGAAAATTTAATACAGGATTAAAGAGTGTTTTGGAAATGATAAATGGAGAAATTAGGAATGTTGGGAATTTTTAGGAATTTTTGGTGATTTTTGGGAATATTTTGGAAATTTTGAGTAATTAATATGCATAAAATTACTAAAGAAATGAAAAGTTTGAAATATGAGGGAGTGGTAGAGCTAAAAATATTTTGAAGTTTAAGAAGATTGGAGGCTGGTTTAAGTGGTTTTAAATCAAAATGAGTACACTATAGCAAGTTTGGGCTTTAAATAACCAAAATCACCCTTATTTCCATCAACCAAACACGGCCTACTCCCTTCCTTATCAACAAATCTGACCCCCCTCCATTTCTCGCGTGGCGTGCTCCCTCTCCTTCCCTTCACCATTTTCCTTTCCTTCTTCCTCACCACTTCGGTTATCTCTCTCTCTCCAAGACCTTAAATCATTTGTATGTTCTTCATCTTCTCTTCTCCTTGTATCCGCGAAGCTCGAGCCGATCTGAGGGTGTGAGGGCTGTTCGGAGTTTCGCATTTTCCGGCGGTGGTTGGTCCTTTCCGGCGACTTGAACGGCTAGTTAGAGGAAAGGTTTGATTTTTCTTGGTTTCCTTGGGCTGTTCTTCCATTTCCAACATTTTCTTGTCATTTCTTCAACTCCTCTTTCTTTTTCCAGTCGGCCGGCGGTTGGGAGTATTTTTCCGGCGACGGTGGCCCTATTTTTCCGGCGAAAGGAGTTGTTGTTGAAGGTGGGTGGTAGTTCTCTAGCTCTTTTTGTGATTTCTTCATGTTACAACTTCATTTCTCATTTTCCTTCTTCCTTTCTCTTGCTCAAGCTCGGCCAGTCACTTAAGGGCCGATTCCGGCGAGTTCTGGACGGCGGCCAGCAGCAGTGAAGCTCCTCCCTGTGTTCTGCAACTCTGTAAGCTTGATCCTTGCCTTTTGTGAAGTTAATTTTGTGAAATTTGGTCTTTTTGATGTTAGGGTGTTATGGAAAAATTTGGGACTTTAGGATTTATAAGTGGTTATTATGATTATTCACTGTTGAATTGAAGATGTTTGGGAAGTATTGAGGTTTAATGAAGTTGGAAAAGATTTTTGGGATTTTTGGAAATTGTTATGGCTCTTTGAATTGGGGTTTTGTTAATGGAAGATGATTTGAATGAATTAGTTGTTGATAAACACTTGTTAAGGTTATAATAAGATGTGGGAAGTTAATTTTGATTGAATTGGTGTTTAGGAAGGAAATTGGAAGGTAATAGGGCATTCTTGGACTCTTTAAGCTAGGGCTATGTTAGTGATGATGTTCTGGAATAAATTGGTGCTTAAGAAATGCTTGATGAAGTTGTTTGGTGATGTTGGAAGGTTGGTTTTAGAAGGATTGAAGTTTATAAGGAATTTTGTTAATTAAAGTGTTGATTTGAAGTGGCTTGGGTAGATTAAAGGTTGTTTATTAATGTTGGAATGTTAATGTTGATTAGATTGAGGTTTGAAAGGAAGTTGGAAAGTTAAAGTATTGATTGAAAGTGATTTAGATGTTTTAAAGGATGGTTTGGTTATGATGAAGGTTGAAAGTATTGATATTGTAAAGATTTAGTAAAGAGAAGTTGAAGGAGGAAAGGATATGGATGTGGTTTTGGTATTGAAGTATTTTTATACTTTTAGTATTAATGAAAGTTAGTTAAAAGGTTGAGTTAAGTCACTTACCAAGTGTCTTGACCCATTTTTAAATTGTGGCATTATTGTAGACGGTGATCTTTCAAACGGACTTTGAAGATAACTGTTATCTGCGTATATCTGCTGCAGTGAAGTTTAGCAAGTAATCACACTTAACTGACTGTGATACTGAGGGTGATGGTAGTTGAGGATTTTCTAACATCCTCTTCTATTTATCTATATATATATATATATATATATATATATAAAATGAATTCAGATTTATGTTATACTTAAATGTGGGCTATAGGGTACCTTTCAACTGAACTGTACTTTATATAAATTCATATTTATATATATTCTTTGGTATGTTGCATGACATTGGTTATTTGTACCGTCGGCCGATGTAACCTTTCGATTTGCGCAAATCGAAAGGTTAATAGTACAGGTTCCTTGAATTGTAAAGGAACCAGAGATGTGTACACTTTTTATAGTGCTCCCTTTTTCAGGGACGTTTTCACTATTTAAAGTGCTCCCTTTTTCATGCTTTCAGACTTGAGACTGGGCACAGTGTCAATCATGTTTATTGTTGTCTATTGAGAGATGGATGCATCTATTCTGGATATATATATCTATATATTTGTAAATGTTATGTGCTGTATGCAGGATTTTGAACTGTGGTACCCTGTAGACACTCCACTACCCCATTTCTGAGTGTCACAGTGAGTTACATTGTGATTACTGAGACATTGCTTTGTCTCACCCCATTCCCTTTATTTTTACAGGTGATCATGCCCAGGGGGAGGCGCAGAGGAAGGGGAAGGGGCCGTCTGGCCCATACTGATATAGTAAGTAGGCCAGAGGTGACCTTGTTAGGGAGATATATCGCCATTTTACTAGGCTGCACCAGCTTCTGCATATATTGAATGTTGTTTTGAGTGAATTTTATTGTATATGTGAACTGTATAACTTGTAATGTATCTTAATGAACTGTTTTGGTTGAGATATAGCATTGTTCCTGCTACTGTGATAGTTCAGGAATTACCTTGACTAATATGTCAAGCTTGGTTGATATATATTCTGTTTTCCAGGTGATGAGAACTGGAATGAATGTATATAGGAAACTCAGTCTTCCTAGTATGTTGATGTGGTAGATGATGGATATATTGAGAGTTTTATGTTTTCTTGTGTGTGCAATCATATTAGATGGGCCCCGCTCTAATATGGTTTATTTTTAGATTTAGGTTATGATATTGATTGTGTGATCCATTAGGTGATTCTTTTGCTAACCATGTTAGGTGAATCTTTACTAACATGGTTAGTCTCCATTGTATGGATTGATTTGTTTAGCAATTGGTTTAGGTTAAGGTTAAGTTTTACTTTAGTAGGAGGTACATTACATCTAATGTCTTGTTGTCAAACTGGGTGGCAAGTTTATCCCAAAAGGTTACAAATGCAATGCCAGTGTCATCACTAATAACATAAGTGAGTATCATCCTAAAAAAAGTATTGGATTAGAAGGCTAGCATAAAAAGAAATAATCGAAAACTAACAAAACAGTCAGATGATTTACTTCTTTGCAAGAGGGCTGTCTGGGTTTCCAGGTTTAGAGAGCTTTGGCTTTGAAGAGCACTTTGCACAACCATTGTAGTTCCATCCACACATTCCTGTCCCTGTATGATAAAAAACAGAACTGCTAAGGAAAAGAATTTAAAATGTATCAGTACTAAGGTTTTATTAAATGGTTAAGGTGCATTTCTAGTACTCCACAATATGGCAAAGTGTACTTACAGTAATACACAATTTAGGGGTGCATTTGTGGTAAGCAAGAATAAATATCGTTGCCCCTATAATAACTCCGTTAAATAAGTCATCTTTGACCGTTAGGAGTAACATTTGACTGTTAAAAGGTGACATGGGGAGGAATTATTAATGACGTGGCAATGACTGGACGGACATGTGGCAATGCATGCTGACTGGATTAAGTTGTCAGGCCAAATTAAATTGAAAAAAAAGGGAAAATTAATTTGAGGTTCCCCACAAGAGAGTTAATAATGGAGAAGTCCCAAAAGTTGAAAATATTAATGTAGGGTCCCAAGGGACCTCACTTTAATATATTTGAAAAGTGAAAAGACAAGTTTACCCCTAGCCTTAATAAAAAAATACACCCCACCCACCCCCTTCACCCACCCCTCACCCCTCCCCTTCTTCACCCACCCCTCACCCCTCCCCCTCCCCCACCGCCACCTGCCCCCACCCCATCCCCCACGCTGGCCCCCCTCCCCCCTCCCCCTCGTCATCCCTCCCCCTTCCACACCCACGCTGCCCCCCTCCCCCCTCCCCCCTCCCCCTCCCACCTCCTCCACCAGCCCCCCACCTCCCGTCCTCCTCCCCTCCACCCCCACCCTCCTCCCCCCACCTCCCTCCAGCTCGCCCCCCCACCCCACCCTCCTCCCTCCAGCTCGCCCCCTCGCCGGTGACCACCTCTTCGACGGCGACGGCATGGTCCACGCCCTCCACCTCCACGGCGGCTCCGCCAGCTACGCCTGTCGCTTCACCCGCACCCACCGCCTCCTCCAGGAGCACTCCCTCGGCCACCCCCTCTTCCCCAAGGCCATCAGCGAGCTCCACGGCCACTCCGGCATTGCCCGCCTCCTCCTCTTCCATGCCCGCTCCCTCTTCCGCCTCATCGATGGCACCCGCGGCATGGGCGTCGCCAACGCCGGACTCATCTTCTTCAACAACCGCCAACGCCGGACTCGCGAGTGAGGGAGGAGGGTGGGGTGGGGGGGCGAGCTGGAGGGAGGTGGGGGAGGAGGGTGGGGGTGGGGGCGCTGGTGGAGGAGGTGGGGGGTGTGGGGCCGCTGAGGGAGGAGGAAGAAGGGGGTGGGGGTGGGGTGGGGTGGGGTGAAGGAGGAGGAAGAAGGGGGTAGGGTGGGGTATTTTTTATTAAGGCTAGAGGCAAAGATGTCTTTTCACTTTTCAAATATATTAAAGTGAGATCCCTTGGGACCCTACATTAATATTTTCAACTTTTGGGACTTCTTCATTATTAACTCTCTTGTGGGGGACCTCAAATTAATTTTCCCTTTTTTTCAATTTAATTTGGCCTGACAACTTAATCCAGTCAGCAGCATTGCCACATGTCCGTCCAGTCATTGCCACGTCATTAATAATTCCTCCCCATGTCACCTTTTAACAGTCAAATGTTACTCCTAACGGTCAAAGATGACTTATTTAACGGAGTTATTATAGGGGCAACGATATTTATTCTTGCTTACCACAAATGCACCCCGAAATTGTGTATTACTGTAAGTACACTTTGCCATATTGTGGAGTACTAGAAATGCACCTTAACCCTTTATTAAATAATGCATAACCAATTTTAGAGAAGTCATCTTATCCAATGTTGTCACAAGTTCACCTACCAAGGACTCTCCAACAGAAACAAGACTTCTCTGGGAAGGCATCGATTGACTAAACTGGGTGGTTATTGGTGTTGATCACTCCTGATTGCTGCAAAAATAACAGATGAACAAAGGTGTTAAATGGACACTGAAGTAAAGCAGCAGGAAAATGATTTCACTTGAAAACCTTATAAAATAACCTATCTATCCAGCAATAAGGTGACCTCTATATTTTGGGGTTGAACATGACTTGTGTTGCACCGTAAGATGACGCAACTTGGCGACAGTCTTTATGATTTGATTGAAATGTCACAAATAGTAATCAAAGACACATCTTAAATTATAAGGACAACCATGGCAAATCATATTCCAAAGTACAATAAAAAATCAAGCATTATAGTTGCAGGATTTTTTGATTGAATGTAGAATTGAATTTACAATGGATAAAACCAAAAATCAATCTTAGATTTATCAGTGTTGTTAACTATATGCACAAGCCAGTAAATTGCAAAATCAACCATCTGAAGATAGGCATATGTTTCAAAGGAAGTATGACAAAGGTTTTTGACAAGTTATATGTCATTTTGAAAGTATTATTATTCAACCATTGGAGCATTCACTGTGATAAATATTATATCTCAAAAACAAAAAAACATGTGTTGGGGTTCACATTACAATTGAATAACTGATGAACAACAGGTATAACCAAAAACCAAGCATCTAATTCAGATATAATGGCAAGTTTTAAGTAGTCATGAAATGGCAGTAAAAATGAGGTCTGACTGTTTAAGTATAAGTCAAGCGATATGAACACATTGAGCTTATGAATGAACAACAAATAGTACAAAACAGTAGATGTTCGATAGTCATACCAGAAATATTCTTCACAGGAGATCCATTAATGTATAGAGATAAACTTAATATTTCCAGACATAACCAAAATTAAACTTACGATCATCAGTCCATGTTAGTCGAGCAAGGTTGAATACTGCCACATTAGAGGTATCCCAGAGTTCCCCTCGTGCCAAGGCAGCATCTAATGCGCAATCACCAAATAGAATACACTCTAGCTCTTCGTCACTAAGTGGCAACAAAAAAGAAAGTTTAACATCAACTTTAGGGCGCATCAATCCAGTAAAATAGTACAGTGGCGCGCCACACATTGGCGCCCCGGGGGCGCCCATGGGCGTCACCTGGGCCCCATTCTGCAGCAAAAATTCAGATTCACGAATTTAGGGTTTTTACACCCTATATAAGCTTCCTAACACCCCCAAGCCTCTCTCTAAGCCTCATTGGCACGAAAATAAGGTGGCTATGCTAGGGTTCACTCAAAATCTCTCAAACCCACTCATCCCTCTTCCATTTCCATGAGATTTGACCTCAAATCTTCCATATTTTCATCTTCATCTCCATTCCCTCTCTCATTTCCACCAACCTTCTTCTCCATTTCATCTCTCCTCATGAAAACCACTTCTTGGGTAGATTTTGGGCGAAATTCCTCTCTTCCTTCCATGAGTGGTTAAGATCTTGGTGCTTTGGTGGTGTGAAGATGGTTAATTGCTTCAATGGGCTTCTTAGGGGAGTTTTCTTTTTCCTATGCTCTATGCTTTGTACTTGAGAGTTGTGGTTTCACTTTCTCTTATATATTTGTGTTAGAGACATATGGTTGTATCTTTCTAATTGTGTTGTATTGATATTCTTGTGTTGAACATCATGTTTGATTTTCATTGTTATGTATGTCTTATTTCCTATGTTGATTCATGATACTATGCTTGCTTTACTGATTTCTTGGTTTGTGTAGTTAATGTTTCAATTGAGGTGTTGTGGTTGCACATTCTCAAGAGGAAAGTGGTTTTCAAACTTGTTTTCAATACACATCAAGTGGTACTTAACTCTAACCTAAGTGATGACTAATTTCAAGCGATTGTTTGATTAGCTATTAATTAGTGCTAGAGGACCCTTAGTGGTTGGTTTGAGATTTTTCTAATAGACTTGATGAATGATAAAAATCCCATGATTTTAAAGAAGTAATTGAACCATTGCATCACCAACAACGCCTCTTTTCATTGCATTTATTTTAAACCTTCACACCTTTATTTGAAAAACACCAAAAACAAGCACTTACATTTTCTTACTAGTTTAATTAGTTAATTTGAAAAACCAAACAAACAAACCCCTTTCCTTTTGTCACTTTTAATTTACATTTAGTTCATCTTAGGGTAGTTACAAGACTCCTCAAGAGAGACGACCTGAGGTTGCACCACTATGTTGCGATCCTTGGCTTCATAAATAACTTGCATTTAACCCCCAAGGCGACTAGGAACAGGTTAAATCAATGGCGTCGTTGCCGGGGAGTCATTTTTGACTCCCTAAGGTAGCTAAGTGTCAATTGAAACATCAAAAAGGGGTGGGAGTCCTTATGATTAGAATTTAGGTCATTTTGTATTTTTAGGATAATTTTCATTTCTTTGTTTGCATTTTAATTGAACCCAAAAAAATATATTTTGTGTTAACTTTGACATGGATGAGTCGATGGATTGTCCTCATGAGGAATATTCATGTGACTTTGCACTTGAACAAGCCCTTGAGGAACATTTGTTAAAATCACTTGATGAATATGACTATGACACTAATTTGTGAGCTTATGACTCTTACTTTTTCTCTCTTCCATCCATTTATTCTCTTCCATCCCTAGGAAGTAAAATTCCTACCCTTGACTCATGTGGATGATGGTCCACTCCCTATGCTTTTAAACTCTTCTTCAATTGTGGATGCCATTGTGGATATGAGTTCCACTAACCTCTCATTGCCTAATGATAATCCTTTGAAAAAGAGTGAGTCTAGTATAAGTGCCAGTTTTTATGATAAGTTTGAGAGTAATGATTCCATAGGACTTTGTGACATGCATGTTATACATGATATTGAGATGCACACACCACTTTTTTTCCACTCCACACAAGAGTGAGGACAACAATGATGATTTCCAGTTGATCACTAGTCCTTTGGTTGATACATGTGCCCATGAGTGTTTTAATTCTCAAATCTTATCATGTGATTTACCTCCTGACATACTTGGACATGATTGTGGTATAAGTTGTGTTGATTTGAATCATGTTGCTGATAAAAGGGTAGTACTTGCCTGTGATACTACCATTGTTATAAACCACATTGATTTTGTAATACCATGCTTTGACAAATGTTTGAATGTGGTTGACTTCATTGGTTGTGAGAAGCATCTACTTTCTTATGTGCCTAAGCCTAAACTTCTCACATTTCATACACCAATTTGTCACTTTACTTGTGCTAATTCTTTCCATGGATTTAAGTACTTTGACTCATGTGGTGTACTTGGAGTTGGTAGTGTTGCGTTTGTGTTGGCTAACCCTTTTCAGGTCTATCATTTGGGAAGATCCCATATATACCATTTACCACCCTCACTTTCGGATCACCTACTGATGAAGCCTAGACCACCACTGAGGACGACAAAATCAGTTCTCCTCTTGATCCTTCTCTCAAGCTACAAGCCTCCATGAGTCAAGGTTGTCCCTTTCCTCTCTTGTCTTTTTGTTATACATGGTCTGGCTGGCTGGTGATATTTTGTGATGCATGTTAGGATAAGTGTGGGGGAGGGACATATCTAGTAGAAAAAGGTAGTTTAGTTTTAGTTGAGTAAATAAGAACCCCTTATGATGTCATTCTCTTGTTGCACCACATTGCATTGAGGACAATGCAAGATTTAAGTGTGGGGGAGGGACTTGTGGTAGTCATGTTTGATTCATTGGGTTTGTGCCATTTCCACATTAGTGTCAATTTTTCAAAAAAAAAAAAATTACTACCAAGCTTCCAAGTTTCATGTTGTGTTGAATGTTCACATTCATTGTAATATGGAACAAAGTTGCACTTTTTACCTATTTTCACATTTTTTGTTCTTTCAAACCTAATGTGGAAAAACTTTTGAAAACCTATGGGGCAAGATTAGAACCTACCAAATTTTCAACAAGTTAGTATTGAATCAATACCAAGCATATGCATTTTGTCAATTGGCCTTGCAATTAGACTTATCTTTGACATGAGAGTAGCCTTTCTTGTGAGGATTTTTTAGCCTTTAATTCATTTCAAGAGTGATTTTCTCAATTATTCAATTCCTAGAACTTGTTTCTACTCTTAGTCAAAGCTTATGCATTAATGTTTGGATATGATTGGGGCATTTATTTCTAAACCCTATGACCCAAACACTTAACCAACAAATATATCCTTTGTCTCACCTCTTTAGGCCATCAGTTTCTTTTCTTCCACCTTGACTAATTTGGAAACATGTATCCATAGCATATATTTGCATTTCCATTGTTCTTGTATTGTTGTATGATTTGAAAAAGCATGCTACATAGTAAAAAAAAGAGAGAAAGAGACTGAGAGCCTAAAGAGAGAGAAAAGAAAAGAGAGTGAAATGCGTGGCTGTCACCCAAGAGGGGGGTGAATTGGGTGGCAGAATAAAACTTATAAAAATTCTTCCTTTTTAAAACACTACTCCTTGTCCTTGATGAGAGTGACGATGCATCACCCCAAGCACAAGTAAGTACCTAGTGGTGTGGTGTTTGATGTGTAGATTAAACAAACAGAATAAGCACACACAAATTTATCCTGGTTCGGTCACTTTCAGACCTACATCCAGTCCCCAGGCTCCACCTGAGATTTTCAATCCACTAAACCTCTTGTTTGAACCAGGCACAAGAAAGCCTTTACACTTTAGGTTTTACGAGCACGGGTTCACCTAACAACCCACAGGTTTTGCAACGGGATCACCTGCTAACCTTTACAACCACAGGTTTTACAACGGGATCACCTGCAACCTTTCAACCACAAGTTTTGCGGGCTAACTTGCAACCTATGGAGATTTAGAAAACCTCTAAATGCTCCCCCTCACTTTTGTAAGTTAACAATTCTGTTCTTCAAGCACAAGCTTTAGAACAGCCTCTATCAATTAGAGGATTTGATAACGTGTTCACTCTATGAACTGATTGTGATAAACACTTAGGTACAAATGATTCTCTCTAAGAATAGATGATGTTACTCACTTAAGTACAAATGAATTACTCTCTAAGAATGTTACAACTCTAAGATCAGAGAGTAGAAGATGAGAGGAATGTAGAAATACAATATCTCATACAATGGGCTCTATTCTTCCATATCTCTTCTGAATGTAGATGTTCCTTTTATACTCGACCTCAAGGCTTGGGCAGCAGGTTGAATATGTCCGTTTGAATATAGCCGTTAATCCCAATTTACCGTTGAGAAGTACATCTTCATTAATGCTTAGCAGGGTTGACTTGCTTTATCTCTGAAAAGCAACTCTGACAACTCTGCTCTGACAAAAGCATTCTGACTTCTGAGTATGTGACGTTGACTCTTGTACTCTTGCTGACGGATGATCATCGTTCATCCGGAAGCGGCAATCTTGCTCTGCAAGTGTTAGTCTCTGAATCCTAGTGCCAAGAGTATTTGCATCCGGAAGCTCATTTGCATCCGGAAGTAAAACTAAGTTCTGCACATACTTGTTAGTCCAACAGAGTAATATATATAATCAAGTATAGTAAGAACTATACATGCTGTGAGAAGCTTGTTTGCTATGGGAAGCAGTCTTACTTAGACTATGTTCTGACTTAGTGTATTGTCTACTTTGAACGTTAGTCTTAACAATAATAGCACATACTCACATGCAGTGGGAGTTCACTTAGTCTAGGAGAGCACTCTTACATCCGGAAGCAATTCCTTATCCAGAAGCACTTCCACTGGACGTTGGGTTATGATCATATTATACTCACTGACGCTCAGTGTTATCCAAACCAACAGCCAGCGCTAGTCACTAAGCAATCGGAAGCAAATCCCCTGGACGTTGGGTTATGTTCACATTTTACTCACTGACGCTTAGTGTTATCCATACCAACAGTCAGCGCTAGTCACTAAGCAATCGGAAGCAAATCCACATCCGGAAGCTTCCTAACTTAGTCTTAAGGATTTTATACACCTAATGTTCTTAGACTGAGTTATGACTTAGTGAAATACTTGCTGCCGCTGGGGGATGAGACGTTCATCCGCGAGCGCTAGTCCTAGTTCATCCGGAAGTAAATCCACATCCGGTTGTACTCTTACTTGGGGTTCTATGTTAACCTAATATTCTCTAAGTGTTTGGCTCGTTCTTTCATGTTTTAGTCTTCATCAAAACTTAAGATTCTAACATTCTCCCCCTTTTTGATGATGACAAACTGAGTTATCTAAGTTATCTAATGACGTTCATATTGAAGGAATTAATCAAATAACAACACACATATGAACTCAAAGATAATCTTTATTAATAAGCAAATTGATTACAAGTTAGAAATATAATAACAATCAAATTTACAGGTAATCAGATAACTATGCATGATAAAAATATGAGAAGAAAAATTTCTAAGTTAAAATGTATGGGGTAGAGTGGGGTCTATAGGTGATGCCTCTTTTTCCTCTCCCTCTCTTTTTGCCTTTCCTCATTCTCCTTTTCAAGTTGGGCAATGTGGGCATCCTTCACGTTCTGATCAATCTGAGCGATTATCCTTTGAAGCTCTTCCTCTTCCCTCTCCCTTCTGAGTCTCTCAGACTCAACAGATTCCTCAAAGGCTCTCTTCAAGTTTTCAACTTCCTCAAACCCAGGGAACCCGTTGCATCAGAGAAGGGAGTGACCTCGCCATTGGGATAATGGACAGCCTGATCTTCACATTCCACACTGGGAAGTTGGGGTCCTCCTCAACTTCCTGGGCTTTCCTTTTCCCTTTACCCTTGCCTTTTCCTTTGCCCTTGCCTATTGGTTGAGTAGGTTTGGCTCTTGCTCTTTCAGCATCTAGGCAGGCCATCTGACCAAATGAGATCTTATCCGTGAACCCATACCTCTCGAACTCTTCAGGAGTCATGTCCTCAATTTCCAACTTGACTTCCTTCAGTAGCGGAGGGGCATGTGTCTCTTGAGTAGATGACTGAGTCTCAGGTACAATCTCAGCTTAAACTGATGGAACCTCTTGCTCACTCACAGTAGACGCAGTAGAAGTAGTACTCTTGTTGGCATGCTTTCTAGCAACTGCCTTCTTCCTTGATTCGCTGTACTTGACTACTGGTGGAGGAGGAGCAGAGGTTGGCAGAGAAGGAGGAGGAGCAGTGGTTGGTCCAGAAGGAGAAGGAATTGGCTTGGCTATGACGATTGGTGGATGATTAATCCTCTCCAGCCCATACTTCATCATTATCTCCTCAATTAAGTTTTGGGCAGACTTAGAAGATGGAGGCTCAGATGATGAAGACTCTGGCTGTGGGATCTCTTCAGGTTGCTCATATATAACCATTGCCCACTTGGACCTTTGCTCATCCGATCGCTGCTGTTGCATAAATCGGATGGCTTCCCCTCTGATCAGACTTTCAGCACCACCCAATCTTTGAAGATCCATGGCTCGGCGAAGAGCAGCAGTGATGTCTTCATCGAGCCAGAGGGATAGTTGACTCAGGACATCCCTTACTTCCATGGTATGGCGGAGGGCGATAGCAGCATCTCTCCCCCTTTTGTCATCATCAAGGAGGGCGAGGGCCATGGAGGATGGAGTGGGTGAAGAGGAGGGTGAGGATTCGGGCGAGGATATGGGTGAGGTGTTTTCCGGTGAATTAGGAGGGTTTGGGAAGAGGACTGTGTTTCTTTCGAAGAAGTCGGGGTGGGTGAATAGCCCATCGAAGGGGTAGGTGGAGGAGTAGGCGGCGGGTTGTTTAACTCTCCATGGAATAGGGGGTTGGTCTCGGAGGAAGTAGGTGTGAAGTGGGTGATCAGGAGAGGTAAACCCAAGGGATTGGGCTATGGTGGGTTGAGTGTTAGGAGGTGGATTGGAGGGCTCTGTGGGGCTTGGGGGTGGTGCACGGTTTGGGGAGTTGTTGGAGTTAAGTGGTGATTGGCGAGAGGAGTGTTGGGGTGAGTTTTGAGTGGAGTTTGGGGGTGATGGTTGATGGTCATCTCTGGGTGATGTTTGGGGAGGTTGGTTATTCTGAGGAGGTTGCTGTGGCTGTTGAGTGTTAGGAGGAGGGAGTAATGGTTGATTAGGTGGAGGAGGTGGAGGTGGGTTAGGAGGAGGAGGTGGTGGTAAGTTACCTGGAGGTGGAGGTTGAGGAATTTGAAGGTGATGGAGGATGAGGTCTAACTTGGCGTCTACCCTCGCTAGTTGAACCTCGACTCGACCTACTCGGTCCTCGAGCCTCTGGATTCTCTCCCCCTGCTGCTGGAAGCCAGTGTCACACTCATCTCGGAGGGGAGCTATCAGAGAGTCAGACAGTCTAAAAAGGATCTCCTCCTTTACTTCCTCAGCAAAAGCCTTGACTGCAGCTGACACCCTCGGGGCACGGCTTGGTCCAGCATGGGAATCCACTTCCTGGTCCCCTGCTCCAGACGCAGAGGGAGCAGTTGTGTGTGAGGCACTCCCTGCCTCTGATCCTGAGCGAGTTGGCTTTGCCTTTTTATTGTACTTAATCTTCATCTTGCTGATGTTCATTGCGCTGACGGGCAAGCACTTAACATTTTCATCTTCCTCAGTGGATGTGGATTTGATCAGGAATTTCTCCAAGAGGAAGGCGATGACCGTTGGGTAGGGAAGAAATCCAGACTTCTTATTCTCAATCCACCTGTGCAGCTCTAGACTCATTAATTGCCCTGGGTTAATTGGCTGCAAGGTGAGGAATCTGGGAAGCCAGGGGTTGTCGAGAAGAGTGAACTCGTTGAAGTTTCCCCCTTTGTGAGTCATCATCCGGGAATAGATATAATGAAGGACCCGGTTGGAGTCAGACATGCCAGACACCTTCTTCCCCTCGGTGTCATAGACTTTCTCAAGCTCCGCCTGGCTGAGTTTCTCAGGGTATAGCCACTCATTCAGCTCTTCCTTAGCGACCCCGAGCAGACGGTTGATGTCTCTCCAAGTGAACCTGAAGGTCCTCCCCCTTACTGTGGCTGTGAAGGTAACTCTGCGAATGTGCTCCTTCCCATTCACCTTCTTATACTTGGTTTCGGCTGTGAGTGACTGGCAGAACACCCGCAGCACGTTGATGTTATACTCATTATTGATCCCCAGCCAGCACATGTACTTCTCCAAATGGCCCTTCAGATGCTCAAACCCTAATTCTTCAAACTTCTTCAGATCAACAAACATTCCGTTTGTGAAATAAGGTTTGGTGTTCTCAAACTTGGAGGAAATCGCCTCAAGTGGCCCATCCTTGTATGCAAGTGGATCATCCTCCTCTACCCGTTGTCTTTTGGATGAGGGTTCTTTGCTAAACCGAACTCTCTTCTTCCCCTTTTTCTTCGAGTGTTCTTGTTGGGGCCCAGATTGCCCAGAATGTTCGTGAACTTGCCCAGATTTTCCAGACTTCGAGTGATGCCCAGATTTTCCAGACTTGGATTTTGATTTCTTGGAGGCAGTGGCTATCTCAGTGTTGGGGTTTGTTTCATGTGATCCGGCCATTTTGTGTTTAGGGTTTTAAGTGAAGTGTATGGGATGTATGTGATGAAATGCAGAAGAAGAAGATGAAGAAGATGAAGATGAACAGTATGATGAACTCGATGAATAAATTCAGAGAGTTTTGTGGGTAAGAAATTTGTGCAAGTGAAAAGTAAAAGTGAAAACGGCTTCCTATTTATATGCAATGTCACAACGGGTAAAATGCTCATAATGACTCTACATAAAAACATGTGTTTGTTCATTGGGTAACGTAAACATTTAAATTGGAACGGCGCACCTTTTGGACACGTGTTTCTTCACATAGTCAGAGGAAGGGCACAACTTTCTGTGTGGGAAGATGAAACGTTTGGTGAAGTGACGTGTCCCTTTACCCAGGCACTGGCTCTCCCGCTTACTTTGATTCATCACACAGTGCCAGCAATTGCTCATTGCAATTGCTCATCCGGAAGTGTTTTTGCTTCTGGTTGGAGTGGAGCTCCAGGTCACTTTGAGTTGTCACCCAGCTCCAGCAAAGAATCATCCGGAAGTGATTTTGCTTCCGGTTGGAGTGGTGCTCCAGGTTACTTTGAGTTGTCACCCATCGCCAGTAAAGAAGTATCCGGAAGTGGTTTTGCTTCCGGTTGGTCTCACTTAAGATTTAACATTGGGGGACCTGCAAAACTAAGGATTGGCACTTCGATGCCTAAGTTAGCATAGTTGGCAGGTTTTAACAATTAAGCACAGATGTTTTCTGAAGTTTACACTTCATTTTAACATTCCCAATTTTCCCTTTATAAGGATAAATTGATCACCCCTTAGTGGTTGTTTGGTAGCTATGTCTGTAGTTGAGAAACCATTCTTGCATATGCTTCCGGAAGTGTATCCCCTTCCGGATGTGAGGGTCTTTAGATTTAACATTGACAACCCTTATGGTTCCCCTTTTTACTAGTGAACCTGCAAGTGCTGGCGAAGGCTTATGCATTTTCGGATGGTCAGTGAGAAACCTTAAGATTTAACATTAGTGTACATGCTGAGGACTTTCCAAGTCATAAAATATGTCAATCAGCTCAATATCAATCTTAAGAAAAACTTGCTTGCTGATTGGTTTGGTAAACCAGGAATATTAATAAAGTGAAAACAGATTTTGAAAACTTAGCTCACAATTTCACATGGTTTCACTATTAAGTCATGAACCTTACTCATACTCTCTTGGATAAATACTAATGTGATAGTCCAGCGAGTATCAAATAGATTGCATATTTTCAGAGTTTCATAAACAAGTATAGTTCGACAAATATGCCTTAAGAGTGTTCATATCAGATTATGAGGGCATGTGAATTGTTAAAACAGTGAAGTTCTAAAAGCTTTAATATCCATAATCAAGTTCCCAAAACACCCAAATTTTAGCATATGATCACAAGGATAATTTTCAAATCTTGGCTCAAGTTCTTTCAAATATGGTTAATATGATCTCATTATTCTTAGAGTTTCAACAAGCTTTAAACTTAATTCAGATTGTACTAGGCTTGTGATAATGTGCCAGGATATAAGACTTTCAGTGGGTAGAGATTCTTAATAGTTATCTACTCTCACTTAGGCTACTATCCTATTGGCACTTGCTCTTGGATTTATCAGATTTTGCAGAAGTTAATTCAAGGCATTTCCTAAGATTCCTAATGTATGTGTGACAAGAGAGACTATCCATTAAAATGCACAACAGAATGAGTAATGAAAGAAATGCTCATATAAGATTGGCGAAATTTCCTCAAGATTGAATTCAGAACAGCCACTTCTTCTCATCTTGATAAGGAGCATACTTGTTGATGTTCTCTCTTGTACATCTACATCGTTCAGGCTTTCACAATCTGTCAACACACTTAACCACAGGCTTGAACTAAGATCATTAGTAGATGGAGACTTAAGAAGTGATTAAAAAAAATTATTACTCGAGTTCACAGCCAGTCAGTTTATCACTAAGAATACTCAGGATTAGTTTGTAAACATACGATTCTAGTTGATGATTAATAAGGGTCAATATTATGATAGACAGTCAAGATATCTTATGATTCATCAGTAGCACAGGCTATCCTTGATTTGAAAGTTTGCATTTCAAAGATCTTTCAAAAGTCAAAAGTGAATGCATAAACTATTTTCTTTTGTGAATGGTGCCTTTTCAAAAGGAAATGATTTGATATGCACAAATATTATAAACCCAAAAACAATGGATTTGAAATGATTTGATCATTTTCAAAAATAAGATTATCACAGGTTAAAAATCATATCAATATCACATAAGTAGAGAAGAGGGCAAGGATGTCATCACAAAGGCTACATTCGCGTCAGCCAGTAGCTTGCTTGATTTTGACAGGTGATGCAAGGGTTCTTTCCAATTCAAGGGCAGCACCAAGACCCAAGAGTGACGAGCAGCTTTTCAAGATTTGTCTAATTGCTCAGATGAGGTACAGTCAAGTCTTGCCATTCCTTCAGATCTCCTTTCCTACAAAATACCAAATAGTTTCCTTTGTTTTCCAGTATCCATAACTTGGATCTGACTGGTCAGTTTGTATAACTTGAAAGTAATGGATGCACAAGAGGGGGGTGAATTGTGCTACCAAATAAAAATCAAACAATAACAACACAAGGGTTTATACTGGTTCGGTCTTCCTGACCTACGTCCAGTTCTCAACCACCCAGGTTGAGTTCCACTATCCCCAGGTTTTACAAACGAGTTCACCTGGAACCTTTACAACCGCAAGTTTTGGACGGGATCACTTGCAACCTTACAACCACAAGTTTTACTCAAGGCTCACTTGCAACCTTGCTAACTAGCTCCCCCTTACAACCAGCAAGGGTTCAACCTTTACAAATAAAGGATTTTCTAAACTTAGTTCTCTTCAAGAACGGATAATGTTACACACTTAAGTACAATCAATGCTCTTAATGCAAGAAGAGACTTAACCACAAAGAGTACAAGATAAGTAGATGAAAAGAACTCTCAATGAGTTAAATGCTCTTTCTCTTTTCTGGGCAACTTTGAATGCTCGGTTTCTCACTCTAGCTTTCTTCAAGATGTCAAAGATATTAGTTGTCTTCATAAATGAAGGTGAGCTTGTTTATATAGTCTTCAAGTATTCTCACTCTTGGTAGGTGGGTTAGCCATTTGAATATGACAGTTTTTCCCAAGTTACCGTTTGCCCAATTAATGCTCCATTAATGCTTAGCAGGGTTGACTTTGCTTTATCTCTGAAAAGTAGTTCTGACACCTCTGCTCTGTCAAAAGCATTCTGACACTGCACTGCTCTGAACGTTCTGACATTCTGATTGCTTGCGGAAGCAAGTCCACATCCGGAAGCAACTTTACTCAGTGTACTGCATTTTGAACGTTAGTCTTAACAATAATAGCACATACTCACATGCAGTGGGAGTTCACTTAGTCTAAGGGAGTTCTTTTCCATTCAGAAGCAATTCCACATCCGGAAGCACTTTCACTGGACGTTGGGTTATGATCACATTTTACTCACTGACGCTCAGTGTTATCCATACCAACAGCCAGCGCTAGTCACTAAGCAATCGGAAGCAAATCCACTAGACGTTGGATTATGGTCACTGGCACTCAGTGTTATCCATACCAACAGCCAGCGCTAGTCTTAATACAATCGGAAGCAAATCTACATCCGGAAGCTTCCTAACTTAGTCTCAAGGATTTTATATACTAATGCTCTTAGACTGAGTTATGACTTAGTGATATACTTGCTGTCGCTGGGGGATGAGACGTTCATCAGCGAGCGCTAGTCTTAGTCCATCCGGAAGTAAATCCACATCCGGAAGCAGTCTTTCTTGGGGTTCTATATTAACCTAATATTCTCTAAGTGTTTGGCTTGTTCTTTTAGTCTTCATCAAAGCTTAAGATTCTAACATAACTCACATGCACCTTAGAATTAGTCACTATGAATATGGCATTGCAACTCAATCATGATTATATGCACAAGGATATATGTATATATATATATATATGTTTTTGATCATGATAGTCAGACAACATGTAGATTATGAACATTGTAAATTTCTTTAAACCTTCTTCTATTAGGAATATAATGTTCATATCTATGATGCTTGATGCAGAATCTCAATAATTCCATCTAACATTTGCATAAGAGATTTTACTATTGCATGCTTCAACCCTAAGTGATCCGTTGTTTACCCAAGGAGATCTTCTATACTTATCCTTGGCCTGAAGCACTTTCTTATGAGAGACAGAATTCATAGGCTTTCTCCATGTTGATTGAGAAATCCTCTCTCTCTTGTTCTTCTCAGGATAATTGAGTGGAACTCTGTGATAGCTCATCCTTGAGACAGAACCTTTGTTCCTTGTGGTAGTGCACTACTTCTTATGATTGTACCAGGTGATTGCAGCAGTGACATCACCACGAGCTCTTTTCTTTGGGGCAAGAGGAGCTCTTGATCTTTCCTGCACAAGTAAGGCACTAGAAGGAAGTTTTGGTACCCATTTGTACTTGGGTCCTACATGGTTAGCACTGGACCTTACTTGTCCTTTAGGGATCCATACAAATTTATTTCTCACATGTAAATTTTTCTTAAGACTGCATGTGTGAGAAATATGACCTGATCTACCACAATAATGACAGATAATGGAATGATATTCAGAATGAGATTTCCTACCATTATCTTGTTGATCAATTTTGTTTTCAAAGACTCTCTTTTCTTTTAAAACAACTTTTGAAATCTCAGGGCCTTTTGAAAACTTTTCATGTTCCTTCGATAGGGGTTCACAATTGGAACAACGTTGGGAGGACGTTGGAGCTTCCGCTCTTGGTAGGGAACTAGCTATCGGTAGTGATAGCTGTTCTTCCATGGATGGAACATTGGAAACCTTGGATGTAGAAGAAGCAATGGATTCCTCTAGTTTCCTGTTCTTTTTCCTTAAGCCTAGAACTTCTTTTGCAAGCTTACAGAATTCAATATGTAACTCATTATATGCGTCTTGCAATTCAGAAGGTTCAAGTTCAGATACCTCATTCTCCTCAGCTTCTGAATCTAGGCAGAGATCAACACTCTCTTCACTGCCGATGTCTTGCTCAATATCAGCTTCCTGTAGCTCACCACCAGTTGATCCACAAGGGGCACAAAAGGAGCTTTGGATATCTTTACTGCCAAGGGAATGATCACAAGCATACATAGCATCAAGAGTGTTCCAAATATCTCTAGCATTAGGGCAGTGTCTAATTTTCTGGAAATCACTGTCAGTTAAACTTTTGTACAAAATTAGCATTGCTCTAATGTTCAAGTAAAATAAATTTTTCTCCTCTTCAGTCCAGTTTACTTTTGGTTTGAAATCAGAATCTTTTTCAAAGACATCACACATTTTGAAACTCGAGGATAACACAAAACTTTTCATCCTTGCCTTCCATAAGTAAAAATCAGTATTTTCTAACAAGGGTGGGATAGTATGATCAAAACCTTCAAAACACATTTTATATCCCAAATCAGCCTAGGTCTTTGCACTTGAGATCGTTGGATCCTTTAAACAAGTGACCTTACTCTGATACCAAATGAAATGCGTGGCTGTCACCCAAGAGGGGGGTGAATTGGGTGGCAGAATAAAACTTATAAAAATTCTCCCTTTTTAAAACACTACTCCTTGTCCTTGATGAGAGTGACGATGCATCACCCCAAGTACAAGTAAGTACCTAGTGGTGTGGTGCTTGATGTGTAGATTAAACAAACAGAATAAGCACACACAAATTTATCCTGGTTCGGTCACTTTCAGACCTACATCCAGTCCCCAGGCTCCACCTGAGATTTTCAATCCACTAAACCTCTTGTTTGAATCAGGCACAAGAAAGCCTTTACACTTTAGGTTTTACGAGCACGGGTTCACCTAACAACCCATAGGTTTTGCAACGGGATCACCTGCTAACCTTTACAACCACATGTTTTACAACAGGATCACCTGCAACCTTTCAACCACAAGTTTTGCGGGCTAACTTGCAACCTATGGAGATTTAGAAAACCTCTAAATGCTCCCCCTCACTTTTGTAAGTTAACAATTCTGTTCTTCAAGCACAAGCTTTAGAACAGCCTCTATCAATTAGAGGATTTGATAACGTGTTCACTCTATGAACTGATTGTGATAAACACTTAGGTACAAATGATTCTCTCTAAGAATAGATGATGTTACTCACTTAAGTACAAATGAATTACTCTCTAAGAATGTTACAACTCTAAGATCAGAGAGTAGAAGATGAGAGGAATGTAGAAATACAATATCTCAGACAATGGGCTCTATTCTTCCATATCTCTTCTGAATGTAGATGTTCCTTTTATACTTGACCTCAAGGCTTGGGCAGCAGGTTGAATATGTCCGTTTGAATATAGCCGTTAATCCCAATTTACCGTTGAGAAGTACATCTTCATTAATGCTTAGCAGGGTTGACTTGCTTTATCTCTGAAAAGCAACTCTGACAACTCTGCTCTGACAAAAGCATTCTGACTTCTGAGTATGTGACGTTGACTCTTGTACTCTTGCTGACGGATGATCATCGTTCATCCGGAAGCGGCAATCTTGCTCTGCAAGTGTTAGTCTCTGAATCCCAGTGCCAAGAGTCTTTGCATCCGGAAGCTCATTTGCATCCGGAAGTAAAACTAAGTTCTGCACATACTTGTTAGTCCAACAGAGTAATATATATAATCAAGTATAGTAAGAACTATACATGCTGTGGGAATCTTGTTTGCTATGGGAAGCAGTCTTACTTAGACTATGTTCTGACTTAGTGTATTGTCTACTTTGAACGTTAGTCTTAACAATAATAGCACATACTCACATGCAGTGGGAGTTCACTTAGTCTAGGAGAGCTCTCTTACATCCGGAAGCAATTCCTCATCCGGAAGCACTTCCACTGGACGTTGGGTTATGATCATATTATACTCACTGACGCTCAGTGTTATCCAAACCAACAGCCAGCGCTAGTTACTAAGCAATCGGAAGCAAATCCACTGGACGTTGGGTTATGTTCACATTTTACTCACTGACGCTCAGTGTTATCCATACCAACAGCCAGCGCTAGTCACTAAGCAATCGGAAGCAAATCCACATCTGGAAGCTTCCTAACTTAGTCTTAAGGATTTTATACACCTAATGTTCTTAGACTGAGTTATGACTTAGTGAAATACTTGCTGCCGCTGAGGGATGAGACGTTCATCCGCGAGCGCTAGTCCTAGTCCATCCGGAAGTAAATCCACATCCGGTTGTACTCTTACTTGGGGTTCTATGTTAACCTAATATTCTCTAAGTGTTTGGCTCGTTCGTTCATGTTTTAGTCTTCATCAAAACTTAAGATTCTAACAGAGAGTTGGCCAAAGGCTAAGAAAAACATAAAAAAAGAAGGAAGGCCAAGAAAAGAAATAGAGGGAGTGAAAGCACAAAGTGCTAATGTATGCCAAAGGCATAGTGTGAAAAGAAAAGAGAGGAAGCTCAAAGTGCTTGTGAAAAAATTGAGAAAAAGAGTGACATGTAGCATGCTAATATGTAATTGTTATGACTTGAGTTACCATTTGTTGTATTGCATTTATATGTGGTGGATAATTGTTTGCCTGATTGGTCATTAACTTTATTCCATTATTCATCATTCATTATTAGCCTTCTCCATCATTTCAACCCCACAAAGTCCTCTTGATTCAATCATGAGTGCATGCATAGTAGAGATATTAGAGTAGTCACAAGCCTATGGTTAAATTGTTTATTGAGCAAGTAGATTGACAAATTCCACATTAGGTGATGTTCGCTCCGCAAGTGCACGGGCCGCGCCAAGTAATAAAGTAGTAAGTAAAGATCGTTCCCACGAGGATTGGGATACAAATCCGGTCAAACAAGAGGCTTTGTCATTTAATTAAGTTGAGCTAATCAAATATTGTTTGAGAATTTAACAACTAAAACTGTAGTTTGAAAATATAAACTAGATGCTAAAAGTGTTTCTTGACTTTAAAGAGAAATGCAACCTAGGATTATTTCTCCCCCTTGTATCTTGTAACCTTTAATTAACTCCTCCCCTAATTGCTCTAATGTTTATATATGTGTTAACCTAGGGTTCTAACATACTTGTAAACGCTCCGTCGAGTCAAGAACAAGTGTTTAATCTCATTAATCATGCAATGTCTTGTCACAATTAATAAAACCCAATTTCTTAGTTTCAACCCTAATGTGGCTATGTGAGGCTAATAAGTATATGTCTATCTTATGAACAAAACCATTCATTTGTCATGCAAACTTCAAGTTCTCACACTATTTTACTCAAGTTCTACACTTAACCTAGCTCTCTCGAGTCTCAAGTCAAATGAACATAGCAACTAAATGGTGATCAATCACTTAGAGGCATTAGGGCTAGAGTAAAATAAACACATATATATACATTAATCACAAAAGGATAAGAGTTTTAAAGAGTTACTCCATACAAGGGTTCAAAACAATCCTAGATAAATGACATGAGAACGGAAAAGAAGATGAAGAAGAAGAAAACCAAATGATTGGAGCTCCAAATCTCTTCCAAAGCTCCAATCTTTGTTTCAATCTCTTCAAAATCCCAAACCCTAGCACACCCACAAGCTTACAAGTCTCCAAAAAGTCAGAACCCCCTGCCCTTCTTGTTTTCTTCCTTTTAAACACTCATTTTCGAGTGAAAAAATGGTGATGTGGCAGTTTTTTAGCGACCATGTCGCGGCTCAGTAAAGTGGACCAAAATCATGCTGCGGCATACTTTTTCTCTGTAACTGAAGTTCAATTTGGGCCGCGGCACAGAAGTTCAACATAGAATCATGCCGTGGCTCAGTTCTGTTTTTGCTGAAAATTGATTTCTTCCCAAGCAAATGAGTTACTCCAATGTGTTTTGACATCCTTTCATTCATCTTGACTTCTCACCTGACCTGGCTTTAATTTCCTAAACACATTTGCCTCGCAAAACACTTAACTTATATGATTAACTTACCAAAATATTCAAAATCACTAAAAACATGTAATACCAAAAATCATGAATCAATTAGCCTTTAAAGTATGTATAATTACTTCAAAAGTGTATGCAAAAGAACATGAATCATGCTAAAAAGCATGAATTCCATGGTATTAACACACCCCCAAACTTAGACTTTTACTCGTCCTCGAGTAAATCAATATAAAATGGAACAAGATTGATCAATTATCAACTTAACATAAATGCAAGATGTTATCCTCACCGGTTGCTCAAGAGATATGCTTAAAGGGAAAGAAGTGGGATAAAGATGAATGCATGGTTCACAGTTCAAGAACAAGTTGCCAACAATTTTGTGTGTGTGTGAAGCTTAAAGATGATGTCCATGCACTAGTTAGAATCTAAAGTAACAAGTCAATATGTGTGAAACATCCTCAATATCAAGACTTTACTTCCTAACCTTTTCCTCTCTCTCTACTAGGGAACAACACAATTTCAAAATCAAAGGGACTTTTTAAGCTTGTAATGGGGCCAAGGGTTAAGTGTTTGGCTATTTGAAAGAATGGGGAAAAGGAATTCAAATACCTTGAGATAAATTACATTTCACTATATTCACCCATGTACAAAAATTTCCTCAAAGAGATCAAACATCCCCCCAAACTTAACTCATATTGATTCTTTGTACTTCAAGTCTTATTGCAAGACTTTTTTTTTTAACATCTTCATTTCATTCATCACCATTTTTTTTCTTTTTGGAACTTGGAAGTACAAATTTTTCTTTTTCACAACCACCATTTCCCTTTCCACATTGTATTTACAATTTACATTCACCTTTGACAACCACACAAATCCTCACTATAATGAAATGTCAATTATCTCAAGATCAAGGTAGTTCATGGTTTTTCGGGCTAAAAGGGTTAAGTCTAATGTGGGATTCAAAAGAAAATTATCATGGTTTTTCATTATAAGGCTCAAAGAGGGTGCAAGTGGAAATGATTTCATGGGTTGGCTTCAAAAGGCTCAAACGCATTTAAAAAATGGCCCTAATCATTTTTTAAAATTGTGTGAATCATTCCCTAATTTCAAGAGATTCCAAGGAAGGTTATAAAGTCTATCTATTAAAAAATGCCCACACATACCAATTTGTTATAATTGTCATCTAAAAAGAGAATTTCTATCATCCTAGCTTAAGTGCAGAAAGGGTAAATTGCCAGAAACGAGACTTGCATTGTTCCTCAAGCATTCAAAAATATCCCAAAATTTCCAATTAAACATATAGTCTAAGCAACACCTATCATTGAATCATGCATGAACTTCAGCAGATAGTTGATCAATCTAAAACATATTTTTCAAAAAAAAACTGAACATACAAGTCTAAGTTTTAAAGGTCTAACAATGGAATCCATGATAATTCAGCATGTTCATTTATTCAACTCAAAATTGCCCTTACCCCCAAGCTTGAAATGGACAGTGTCCTCACTGTCATCAGGGAAAGACTAAAGGTCTTCTCTCACGCAGCAGTATAGTCACAAAAGGAAAAAGTTTGTGCTTCATGAGAGGTACAGAAATTGCTGGAGCTCACTGTAAGAAGGCACAAGGGAAAGCAAAAGCATAGAAAATGCACAGATGTAACCAAATAATTCATTGCAGTGAAGTATGTGCACAAGTCAGTTAACACATTTTCTTTACAAAAAGCATCTACCAAGAACCAGCATAATCCAAAGATGAAACTTGTAGTTATCAAACAGAAACTACAAAGCATGCAACCAAAAGAAGGGAGTGCAAGATTGCACTTTCAATCAAAAGACACAATTGCATTCTCAGTAAGGCACACATAAAAGTGAAGCTCAAAAGTGGAACCCAGAATGTTAAACTCTCGATATCCAGTGTCAAAACCACACAAAATACCTCACTGCTCCTCTCTCTTTTTCTCTCTCTCTGAATACCAAATGGAACACCATACTATCTCAAAAATTCCAGCTGTTCAAGTCCATTAAAAGTACAGTAATCACAGCTCAGTCAAAGCAGCAAAATCTTAATTCAAGCATTAACTATTTCAGAAAACATCCCACTAGAGGTGTAGCATTAAGCACATGAACTCAATTAAACCAATTAACCACCATGTACTCTTGTTCAGCAAAGTCCCTGTATCTAGGAAGAAATCATGACCCAAAAAAAAACACACCCTAATCATCTCACTTAATTCTAAATACTCCTATGCTGCTATAATCATACACAAATGCAGTCAACAGAAAAAAAAATCTCAGTTCACATCAAGAGTTTCAATGAACCCACAGATATTAACCTAAAAACACCCACAACATGCATAAAATTTTAGAAGCTCACATTTAGTTGCATGACACTTAGCAATCCTATCCGCAATGAACATTTTCAATATTAGCTGATTCAGAGTCCAAGAAATGCCAAGGAACTGTGCAGAATTTTATCATCAAAATCATTTTAAGTTCAAGTTCCAACAAAAACGAATCTGACCTTAAATTCAAAACAGAACAGAGATTAATATTGTTCAGGGTTATCCCTTTAAATTCACTTACTCTCAACTCCCACATGACCTTAAATCCAAAAGAAAATACAAAATAAAATAGAGTAGAGACAAAGGCATGAGGTTCTTACCGATTCCAATGGAGTAAGAAAACTGAAATGGAAGAAGTGATAATCCACCAAAAGCTAGGAATGTAACATCCTGAATTGAGGAGAGAGTAGTGATGGAAACAGCTGGCCGTTAGTAGTGACGGCAGATGAGAGAAGAAGACGATGGCCGATGTTGCTACGATGGGGCACAGTGGTCGGAGATCGAGTTGGAGGAACTTGTGGGTTAGGGTTTTGAGATGAGAGGGAAGGAGATGAGATCGACGAAGATGAAGGATGAGCGGAGGTCACGTTGCCGGACACGGCGAGGCGGAGACGGCGAGGAACAGAGGGGCGGAGGCCGGCGGCGGTGTGGCAGCGCGAACAGAGGTTGAGGGTTTTGGAAAAAGTTTTTGGGTTAGGGTTTATAATAGCGAGATCAAAGGAGAAGAAGGGAGAGCAGATCTCACGTCGCCGGACACAGTGGGGAACGGAGGAGACGGCGGTCGGTGATAATGAGATGAATGGCGGTGATGGTTGATGAGAAGGGTTGGGGAAGAAGAGAAGAGAAGAGGAGGTTCAAGGTCGAAGGATCCGGTGGCCGTGGCCGACGGTGGCGGCCGGCGGTTCTCGGCAAAGAAGGCCGACGGTGAGGGGGTGGGACGACGTTGTGAAAAGGGGGGAGGGTGTGCGGTGTTGTGGTGTGTGTGATAGAGAGGAAAAAAGAGATTAGGGGTGAAATTTTTATTTTTATTTTTATTTCTATTATCTTTTTTTTTAAAATAATGTGTATGTGCCGCGGCATGAACATTGAGCCGTGGCATGCTTTTGCACTTTCATGGCAGAGAATTAGTATGCCGCGGCCAGAAATGTGAGCCGCGACATGATATTTCTCTGCCACTTAAGTTAGCTAAATGACGCAAAACGTGCCGCGGCACCAAAATTTAAAGCCGCGGCATGATGACAGAACCTATATCAGCACAAAATGACTTTGAATTTGCTGATAAATTTCCCATGAAACACAACAAAAGCACACTTTCACCAAAATTGGAGTCAATTAAGCACTCAAACACATGCCTTAAGCTTCATTTGAAACACAATTTCAATTTATTGAATATCCCCTCATTCAAAAATATCTTCATAACAATATTCATGCACATCCATCAAAAATCACTTACCCTTACCAAAATCACTTCACTCCCATGCCAAAAACTTTCATACCTCTCACACACAATCAAAAGCAATTCACACCAAAAATCAAGCTCAACCATGCCATAAACCACCTATAATTTCAACTCATCACTTCATGCACAACTAGGACCAGACAATTACTCCAAGATCCAACCACATGAATTCATTGTCAAAATATGCTCCAATCAAAACGCATATCAAGCTTCATTCAGACACACATTACTTTATGACACACAAGCCTAAATCCACATAGAACTTTTCTCATTATCAGTCAAAGCTCATCAACAGCAAAAATCATATGCACCTTCCACATCAAAGACAAGGAAATCACTCATACAAACACCATGAGGATCATTTCAGCACAATTAAGCATAGATCATATCAAAATTCACCTCCTGAGACTAACATTGGTCAAGTCACACAGTTACACCACCATATCAGTCCATTAAAGCAATTCCGTGTGATCAGCCACAATAATGATGCCTAAAAATGAATTCAAGATGAGGTTTGAGAAATACTCCCCTTTGTAGACTTTTTTTTGCATTCCACAACCGTAAGCTCCAGCAGTCACCACAAAAAGCAAGTCAAATTGTAGGAGAAAGCTTTCTTCCTACAAAAAGAGCAAAACAAGCGCGAATCTACCAAAATAAACTGAAATAACATAAAAGTCAAAAATAAAAGAGAAGAGTTGAGAACTTGGGTTGCCTCCCAAGAAGCTCTTAATTTATAGTCTTTAGCTAGACTCTTCTCTGCTTCAAGAGGGATCAGAGAGGGGTAGTGAGATTGATGCACGGTCTATCTCACCACTCCAATAATGCTTTAGCTGCTGACCATTAGCTTTGAATTTTCGTCCTTCATCATTCTCAAGCTCTACAACACCACGATCAAGAACTTGGACTACAGTGAACGGTCCGGACCAACGAGACTTGAGCTTTCCCGGAAACAACCTTAATTTAGAGTTAAACAAGAGGACTTGTTGCCCAACCACGAACTCCTTAGCTAGAATCTTCCTGTCATGCCACCTCTTTGTATTTTCTTTGTACAACCTTGCACTCTCACTAGCATTGAGACCACATTTTTCCAGTTTATCACATTGATGAGAAGACGATTTCAACTCCGAGATTGAAGGATCTTTGCTAGATGAATTCAAAGAAGTGTCTATTGCATTGAGCACATCAAATGGATCAAAAGGCTTAAATCTTGCATGACCATAAGTATCCATAGCACACACTCTTAGTAATTCTTTACCATGAACATATTCAACACTTTTTTCTTCCTTCAACAATGCTTCAAAGGGATTTTTAACCGATGAAGAATAAAACTTTTCTTGATGAGTAGAATCAAGCACATTCACAAAGGCACATTGAGGAGAATCATATGAGAACTTCAATTGGTTCATGTTGAAACTCACTTTCTCATCATTGACCCTTAAAGTGATTTCACCTTTTTCCACATCTATAAGGGTTCTAGCAGTAGCAAGGAATGTCCTCCCAAGTATGATTGGAATGTTCCAATCCACTTCGCAATCAACAACAATAAAGTCAGCTGGAAATATGAATTGGTCTACTTTCACCAAGACATTTTCAATGACCCCTCTAGGATGAAATACACTCCTATCAGCAAGGAGTAGTGTTACATTAGTAGGTCTTGCTCTCCTAAGCCTAATCGATTAAAAACAGCAGAGGGCATCAAGTTTACACTTGCCCCCAAATCACAAAGAGCTTTTCCTTTGAAGTTATTCCCAATGTTACATGGAATGTTGAAACTCCCAGGATCTTTCAACTTAGGAGGAAGCTTTCTTTGTAGAATAGCACTACAATCTTCAGTCAAAGAACAGTTTCAAATTCACTAAACCTCCTCTTCTTGGACAACACATCTTTAAAAAATTTGGCATATTTAGGCATTTGCCCATCACAAAAGGAATGTTGATATGAAATTGTTTAAACATCTCAAGGAACTTCTTGAATTGCCCATCATCATGATGCTTTTTGAATCTTTGAGGAAAAGGAGGGGGAGGTACATATTTTGGCTTTGCCTCACATGGTTTCTTCCTGTTATCACCACCATCCTTATGTTGCACTTTGTCTTTCCTCTCAACAATATTTTTCTTCACAGAAACATTTTCATCAACTAAAATGTTTTCATCAATTTTGGCTTCTTCATAAAAAACAATCTCACCTTGAGATTCCTTGTTAAATCCTTGAGGCTTAGGCTCATTATCAACTTGTTCCCCACTCCTTAGAGTGATCACCTTGCATTCTTCTTGGCCTTTGCTCCTTGGATTAGGAATTGTGTCACTTGGGAGATTTCCTCTTGACATATGAGTTGCCATAGTGTTTAATTGAGATGCGAGTTGCCTGAAATGCGTGGCTGTCACCCAAGAGGGGGGGTGAATTGGGTGGCAGAATAAAATCTTATAATTTTCCCTTTTTAAAACTTTACTAATTGTGCTTGATGAGAGTGACGATGAATCATCCCAAGCACAAGTGAGTATGTAGTGGTGTGGTGCTTGGTGTGAGATTTAAATAAGCAAAATATGCACAAGCAAATTTATCCTGGTTCGGTCACTCCCAGACCTACATCCAGTCCCCAGGCTCCACCTGAGATTTTCAATCCACTAAACTTCTTGTTTGAACCAGGCACAAGAAAGCCTTTACACTTTAGGTTTTACGAACACGGGTTCACCTAACAACCCACAGGTTTTACAACGGGTTCACCTGCAAACCTTTACAACCACAGGTTTTACAACGGGATCACCTGCAACCTTACAACCACAAGTTTTGCGGGCTAACTTGCAACCTATGGAGATTTAGAAAACCTCTAAATGCTCCCCCTTACAAATGTAAGATAACAATTATGTTCACTCTATGAACTGATTGTGATAAACACTTAAGTACAAATGACTCTCTCTAAGAGTAGATGATGTTACTCACTTAAGTACAAATGACTCTCTCTAATAATATTACAAATCTAGACCTGAGAGTAGAAGATGTGAAGAATGAAGAATATGATATATCAGATAATATGCTCTGTTCTCTCTCCTTCTCTTCTGAATGTGAAAGTCCCCTTTTATACTCGGCTTCATAGGCTTGGGCGGCAGGTTGAATATGAACGTTTGAATATAGCCGTTAATCCCATGTTACCGTTGAGAAGTACATCTTCATTAATGCTTAGCAGGGTTGACTTGCTTTATCTCTGAAAAGTAGTCCTGATACCTCTGCTCTGACATAAGCATTCTGACACTGCATCTCTGAACGTTCTGACATTCTGATTGCTTGCGGAAGCAACTTCTCATCCGGAAGCAACCTTACTTAGTGTGCTGCACTTGAACGTTAGTTTAGCAATATAAGCACATAGTCACATGCAGTGGGTGTTCCCTAAGTCTAAGGTGTATCCGGAAGCACTTCTACATCCGGAAGTGATTCCACTTGATGAGGGATTTAGCTCACTAACACTTACTCTCGCTCAGTGTATTTCATACCAACAGTCAGCGCTAGTCACTAAGCTATCGGAAGCACTTTTACTTGACGTGGTGAACTCACTGACGCTTAGGGTTATATCTCTTCTATCAGCCTGTGCCAGTCTAAATCTAACAGGAAGCAATTTCACTTGGCGAGACTGATTCACTGACGCTTGGGGATATTCTATTCTATCAGTCTGCGCCAGTCTAAATCCAACAGGAAGCAATTTCACTTCCGGTTGAATCATAGCTTAGTCTTAAGGTTTTGTGTACCTAATGCTCATGGACTAAGTTATTTCCCTAGTGAGTTACTTGCTGCCGCTGGGGGATGAAACATTTATCCGCGTGTGCAAGTCCTAGTCTATCCGGAAGTAAATCCACATCCGGTTGCACTCTTACTTGGGATCCTATGTTATCCTATTGCTTTCTAAGCACTTGGTCTATTCTTTTACATTTTAGTCTTCATCAAAACTTAAGATTCTAACATTGCCCCATTTGTATCTCAAGATTCTTAATGGAGGCGTCATGACCCGCATGCCTAGTATCATTCTGAATTCTCGCAGCTTCTTGCCCTGCCAAGATTTGTGCAAACATCTTCTCCACTTTAGATTCTTCTTCTTTATGAGGTATTTGCTTAGTTTGACATTAAAAACCAGGTGGGTGTGAAAGCTTGACACCCGAAGAAGAAAAAGGATTCAAAGCTTGCCCTTGACTCCATGAAAAGTCTGGGTGATTCCTCCACCCTGAATTATAAGTGTTGGAGTAAGGGTTGTTGTTAGGATTCTGAAACTTCCTCATATAGTTCACAGACTCAGAAGCCATATAAAGAGGACAATGGTCTGGGAGATGAACATTTTCACATTGATCACACACAATTGGGGTAGTATGCACAAAATGAACACCTTGAGATTTACTTCTCTGCACCTGCGATTCAAGCACATCAAAACGTTTGTTTATGGCAGATAGAATAGTAGCCATTTGTGAGGAAGAAGTGACATCTTCCTTTGAAGTAGGAAGAGGCTGTGAACGCTTGTCTGTACCGTGAGAATTATTAACAGCCAGCTGATCAAGCAATCGGAACATGTCATTAACAGGGACAAATCTATATCCTCCATTTGTCATTGAGTCAAGCATAGCTTTGGATTGAGGATTAATGTAACATCCTGAAAATTTAATATAGGATTAGAAAATGTTTTTAGTAAATGACCATTAGAAAATTTGAAATTTTTAGGAGTTTTGGGGAAATTTTGGATATTTTGGAGAAATAAGTGTCTAAAATAATCGATTAAATATTTTAGAAAATTTGATCTAGATTCAAATTTGGGGACCAATTGGAGAATTTTATGGTCAAAGATATAGGAATGAGAAAGAATATTCCAGGCATAAAGCATCTTCCCCATTTTCTTTTCTTTTTCCTTTTTCTTTCTTTTTCTCTCTCCTCCTTTTCTTTCTTTTTCCTTCTCCTTCCTTCTCTTTCTCGGCCAAGCACCCCCTCTTCCCTCCATTACCAATTTTTTTCTCTTCTTCCTCAAGCTCACCATTCGGTTTTCCCTCTCCCAAAAAGCTTCCTCATTTTCCTTTCATCTCTCTTCTCCTCCATAAATATGTGAAGCTCAACTCCGATCTGTTCTTGGACGTGGTGCTTCGGCCTTGGCGTTTTCCGGCGGCGGTGACTCTTTTTCCGGCGACGAACGGCTGTTGGGAGGTAGGCTTGATATTTTCCATTAGTTATTCAAGCTACTTTCCATTTTCCAACTTTATTTCCTTCATTTCCTCATTTCCCTTTTCTAGCCACTATTATGGCCATTTTCCGGCGAAACCCAAGGTGTTTTCCGGCGAATCTTGGTCTCTCTTTCACTTGAAACCATGTAAGCATCTTTTACCACTTTGATTTTGGATTTTGGGATAAAAGTTGTCTCTTTGAAGTTAGGGCTAAAAGAAAAATTTAGGACTTTTAAAATTTACAAGCTACACAATAGAGATTATTTAGTGGTCAATTGAAGATTTGTGAAGACAATTAATGTTTGTTGAAGTTGGAAATTACTTTGAAATTCTTGGGAATATTTAGGTACTCTTTGAAGTTAAGGTTTTTGATATACTAAAAATTATGGAATGTTAATGCTTTAATATTGAAAGTGGGACATTGAATTGGAGTATTCTTAGGAGCAATTGGATTTTCTAAAGGAGATTGAACATTTGGGAATTTCGGTGATGAATGTGATTCTTTGAAGTTATGAATTACATATACTTGATTCTTTGGGAACTTTAAATAAGAATTTGTGGATATTAAAGTGGTTGGATGGAGATGTTTGGAAAGTAATTAAGTTTTTGGTAGTTAGAAATTATTTTGGGAATTTTATAGACATTTTTGGACTCTTTGAAGTTGGGATTTGTTAATGAATAATGTTTTGAATAAATTGGTGGTTTATAAATGATTGTTAAGATTAATTTAGGATGTTGGAATGTCGGTTTTGATTGTATTGGTGTTTGAAGGGAAGTTTGAAAGCTTAAGTATTGAAAAGGGGAATTTGGTTATGTGAAGGTATGTTAGAATGTGGAGAAATGCTTGAGTTAGGAAACCATGTTTTAGTGCCAAATCAATATTAATGGAGTGGTTTTAGCGAATTCTACATGATTGCAAATTTTGGACAAGAGTTATGTATAAGTGGGAAATTAATTATTCTTGGAAATATATAAGTTGGTTGAAGCTGGAAAATTTATTTAAGCAAGTGAATGGGTATTGTTAGACACTTTGAGTAAGGGTTTGGTTAATGCATGATGCTTTTGGATGAGTTGGTGGTTATTGATGTTGGTTGAAGTTGTGTTATGATGTTGGAATGCTAATTTTTGTTGGATTGGTGTTTAGGCAAAAGTGAGAGATTAAAGTGTAAGATGGAAGGAATGTTGGTAGTTTAAATGGTGATTGAGTTTATTGTGAATAATTGGATGATATGGAGATAACTTTTAATGACCAATTAAATTCAAATATGGAAGTTTACATGGTGGGTTAATTTTATAATTTTTCAAGAGATGATGAAGGTTGAAAATCTTGTTATTGTAAAGGATTGGAAAAGGGAAAGTTTAGAAGGAAATTTAGAAGTTAAAGTATTGAAGAAATAGGAAATATGTTATATTATAGAATGTGAGAAGTGTGAAGGAAATTGCGTGAGATTGAGACCTCCTTAGTGTCAAATTAATGTTAATAAGGTTAGTTTGGTAGGTTTTGGATGTGTGGGACGATGTTTGACAAGAAATTGTAAAGTTTAACACTATAGAATTTATAATTGGTTAAGGGAATTATAGAGGTTTAAAGGACATAGTTTATTTATGACATTAGAAGTAATTATTATTTCAATAATTGTTTAGAATTAGTTTGGATTGGTGGTCTAAGTCACTGATATTGTGTCTTGACCATCAGCAGCTCATTGTGCGATTATAGTCGGCAATGCTTCGAGTGGAGCTCGCGGAAGGCAATAACTCAGGATATATATAATGCTGTTTTTGAGCTTGAACAGGTAATCACGCTTAACTGACTGTGATACTGAGGGTGACGAAAGTTGAGGATTTTTAAAATCCTCTTCTACTTATATATATAAATGAAATGTGTTCAAATTATTTTATATTCAAACGTGGGCTATAGAGTGCCTTTCTAAATAAACTGTACTTTATATATATATGCACATATCTATATAAATCTTTTGTATGTTGCATGACACTGATTTTTAGTACCGTCGGCCGATGTAGCCTATCGATTTGCGCAAATCGATAGGTTAATTGTACGTGTTCCTGAGATTGTAAAGGAACCAGGGATTTTCACATTGATTAGAGTGGTCCCTTTTTATGCTTTTCGGATTGTAGACCGGGCACAGTGTCACACACGTTTATTTTTGTCTATTGAGAGATGGATGTATCTGTTCTGTATATATGTATGTATTGCGTGGTTTATGCAGGTTTTGAAAACTGTGGTACCCTGTAGACACTCCGCTACCCCACTTCTAAGTATCATAGTGAGTTAAGTAGTGATTACTGAGACATTGATTTGTCTCACCCCATTCCCTTTATTTTTACAGGTGATCATGCACTAAGGGAGGCAGAGAGGAAGGGGAAGAGGTCGTCTGGCCTATACTGATGCAGTAAGTAGGCCGGAGGTGATCTTATAGGGATATATATTGCCATTTCACTAGGCTGCATCAGCTTCCGCATTTAGGAATGTTATTTTGAATGAGTTGTATTATTGAATGAACGTT
The DNA here is from genome assembly GCA_029929735.1 of Mimosa pudica. NCBI lineage: Eukaryota > Viridiplantae > Streptophyta > Magnoliopsida > Fabales > Fabaceae > Mimosa > Mimosa pudica. The sequence continues at coordinate 3,398,054 of JAKELP010000012.1, read as the reverse complement.
TTACTTGTTATGGTGATTTAATTTGGAAGTTGTTGATGATTGGTGATATTGTTCCTGCTACTGCGATAGTTCAGGGACTATTCTGACTAATATAACTGTTATTGCTGCATTACACTCTGTTCAGTGTGATGATTACTTGTGGAAAGGATGTGGACTTATGGATACAAGTGTTGACTTGGCTCGATTATGGTTAGGAAATCATTTTCCTAACATGATTAAGTGATATATTGAAGGTGTATTATTTGATCTTATGTTGTAGCTGTATATAATCATATTAGATGGGCCCCGCTCTAATATGGTTACCTTCTATGTAGCTGGTTTGGTTTATTTTGCTAACTATGTTAGGAGATCCTCTTTTCTAACATAGTTAGATATGTGTTAAGCATATGATTGTAATCTCTTCATAGTAGAGAAATTCTTTTGCTAACCATGTTAGGTGAATCTTTTACTAACATGGTTAGGGCATTTAATTTTGAATGATATCGCTTTCTTTTTCTAACCATGTTAGATGTATTCTTACTAACATGGTTAGACACCATTTGTTTGGGTTATTTTGAATATGTGTTTAATTAGGTGGAAGTTAGTAAGTTAATAATTCGTTAGTAGGAGGTACATTACAACTTGGTACGTTACAATTAAGACGGTTACAGAAAATCTGGATGATGACCCACTTATCTACCCCATGATTGGGGCACTGCTTCATTAACATCTTATATCTCTCCCAAGCGGCATAGAGATGCTCATCAGGATATTGCTTAAAACTCAAAAACGCATCTCTAGCTTCAACAGACTTATCATCAGAAAAGAACCTTGCTCTGAACTTACTCTCAAGAGCATTCCAGGAATTGATGGACCCTTCTGGCAAATTATCAAACCATTCCTTAGCTTTCCCTTGCAAAGAAAATGGGAACAACCTCAGTCGCAAAACATCTTCAGGAACTCCATTTTGCTTAAAAGAGTTACACACTTCCAAGAAATACAACAGGTGCTTGTTTGCATCTTCATTGTAAAGACCATGGAACATGCCATGCAACTGAAGCATTGTTATCATGACTGGCTTAATTTCAAAAGTATGAGCTTGCATCTCAGGCATCCTGATACAAGACAGAATACCACCCATATTTCTGCTAGCAAAGTCATTCACAATAGTCCGGTCATACTCATCCTCAGCCATAGTTTCAGATTCAGTGTCGGTCGCGTCAAAGAAGTTTTCTAAATCCAGATCTACCTCCAAACCCTCCGGATGCATTGGTTGCATAAATTAAATCTGTAGGACAACTAGAGGAAGAACAACACAAAAGGCAAGTATTGTACTAATAAAAGTGTTAATAACAAAGAAAAGAAAAAAATAATTATTATATATATTATGCTCAATCGAAATCAATAACCAAGCCTGGGGTTGACCAAGGGATTTGTTTCCAAATCCCCGGCAACGGCGCCAAAAACTTGGTCGCTCCGCAAGTGCACGGGCCGAGCCAAGTAATAAAGTAGTAAGTAAAGATCGTTCCCACGAGGATTGGGATACAAATCCGGTCAAACAAGAGGCTTTGTCATTTAATTAAGTTGAGCTAATCAAATATTGTTTGAGAATTTAACAACTAAAACTGTAGTTTGAAAATATAAACTAGATGCTAAAAGTGTTTCTTGACTTTAAAGAGAAATGCAACCTAGGATTATTTCTCCCCCTTGTATCTTGTAACCTTTAATCAACTCCTCCCCTAATTGCTCTAATGTTTATATATGTGTTAACCTAGAGTTCTAACATACTTGTAAACGCTCCGTCGAGTCAAGAACAAGTGTTTAATCTCATTAATCATGCAATGTCTTGTCACAATTAAAAAAACCCAATTTCTTAGTTTCAACCCTAATGTGGCTATGTGAGGCTAATAAGTATATGTCTATCTTATGAACAAAACCATTCATTTGTCATGCAAACTTCAAGTTCTCACACTATTTTACTCAAGTTCTACACTTAACCTAGCTCTCTCGAGTCTCAAGTCAAATGAACATAGCAACTAAATGGTGATCAATCACTTAGAGGCATTAGGGCTAGAGTAAAATAAACACATATATATACATTAATCACAAAAAGATAAGAGTTTTAAAGAGTTACTCCATACAAGGGTTCAAAACAATCCTAGATAAATGAGTTTAGCTACTCATAGTCAATATGAAAGCACAAATACAAAGTGAAAGTATAGTCATAAATGACATGAGAAAGGAAAAGAAGATGAAGAAGAAGAAAACCAAATGATTGGAGCTCCAAATCTCTTCCAAAGCTCCAATCTTTGCTTCAATCTCTTCAAAATCCCAAACCCTAGCACACCCACAAGCTTGCAAGTCTCCAAAAAGTCAGAACCCCCTGTCCTTCTTGTTTTCTTCCTTTTAAACACTCATTTTCGAGTGAAAAAATGGTGATGTGGCAGTTTTTTAGCGACCATGCCGCGGCTCAGTAAAGTGGACCAAAATCATGTCGCGGCATACTTTTTCTCTGTAACTGAAGTTCAATTTGGGCCGCGGCACAGAAGTTCAACATAGAATCATGTCGTGGCTCGGTTCTGTTTTTGCTGAAAATTGATTTCTTCCCAAGCAAATGAGTTACTCCAATGTGTTTTGACATCCTTTCATTCATCTTGACTTCTCACTTGACCTGGCTTTAATTTCCTAAACACATTTGCCTTGCAAAACACTTAACTAATATGATTAACTTACCAAAATATTCAAAATCACTAAAAACATGTAATACCAAAAATCATGAATCAATTAGCCTTTAAAGTATGTATAATTACTTCAAAAGTGTATGCAAAAGAACATGAATCATGCTAAAAAGCATGAATTCCGTGGTATTAACAGGTGAGGAGTATGAAACACTATAATCTTGAGAGTTCTCATCGCCAAAAGTTATGTCCAATTGCATTGCCAATTTTCACTATGCATATTCTTGCCTATTGATTCATACTAACTTGATGACTATTGATTTGTTAAAATCTTGTATTCTTTGCATTGTACCCTTTGTTCAGGAGTACAAAGGTCTAAGTCTGGAGGAAATGATTGCACCATACTTTTGCATATCTTTTCATGGCCAAATCTATTGAATTAATGTATGTTTTGATGATAATTGCACCTAATTAGCATAGATTTTAGCCATTGCTTAAGTTGTTGGAATTTGTTCTAATTAAGGGCAATTTTGTGATATTTAACTTTATTTATTATCATTCATCTTTTCAAGAACTTTGTGATGCTACTTTAAGTCTTAATCTCTTGTAGATCAATGGGAAAATACACTTCAAAGAGAAGTCAAATATGTGATGGAAGCAATGCTCAAGAAGGTGGAAGCAAAAGAAGAAGGAAGGGTGAAGAAAAATTTGAAGAAAAAAAGGAGTTCAGTTTGGCGCCCCACCGTGGCCTCACGGGGCGCAAGAACAGTGGCGCGCCACACATTGGCGCCCATGGGCGCCACCTGTGCCCTATTCTGCAGCAAAAATTCAGATTCGCGAATTTAGGGTTTCTACACCCTATATAAGCTTCCTAAAACCCATCAACCCTCTTCCAAGCCCCATTTGCACGAAAATAAGGTGGTTATGCTAGGGTTCACTCAAAATCTCTCAAACCCACTCATCCCTCTTCCATTTCCATGAGATTTTACCTCAAATCTTCCATATTTCCATCTTCATCTCCATTCCCTCTCCCATTTCCACCAACCTTCTTCTCCATTTTATCTCTCCTCATGAAAACCACTTCTTGGGTAGATTTTGGGCAAAATTCCTCTCTTCCTTCCATGAGTGGTTAAGATCTTGGTGCTTTGGTGGTGTGAAGATGGTTAATTGCTTCAATGGGCTTCTTAGGGTAGTTTTCTTTTTCCTATGCTCTATACTTTGTACTTGAGAGTTCTGGTTTCACTTTCTCTTATGTATTTGTGTTAGAGACATATGGTTGTATCTTTCTAATTGTGTTGGATTGATCTTCTTGTGTTGAACATCATGTTTGATTTTCAATGTTATGTATGTCTTATTTCCTATGTTGATTCATGATACTATGCTTGCTTTAGTGATTTCTTGGTTTGTGTAGTTAATGTTTCAATGGAGGTGTTGTGGTTGCACATTCTCAAGAGGAAAGTGGTTTTCAAACTTGTTTTCAATACACATCAAGTGGTACTTAACTCTAACCTAAGTGATGACTAATTTCAAGCGATTGTTTGATTAACTATTAATTAGTGCTAGAGGACCCTTAGTGGTTGGTTTGAGATTTTTCTAATAGACTTTGATGAATGATAAAACTCCCATGATTTTAAAGAAGTAATTGAACCATTGCATCACCACCAAAGCCTCTTTTCATTGCATTTATTTTAAACCTTCACACCTTTATTTGAAAAACACCAAAAACAAGCACTTACATTTTCTTACTAGTTTAATTAGTTTATTTCAAAAACCAAACAAACAAACCCTTTTCCTTTTGTCACTTTTAATTTACATTTAGTTCATCTTAGGGTAGTTACAAGACTCCTCAAGAGAGACGACCTGAGGTTGCGCTACTATGTTGCAATCCTTGGTTTCATAAATAACTTGCATTTAACCCCCAAGGCGACTAAGAACCGGTTAAATCAATGCCAAAAATATAAAACTCATAGTGGCCAATCATGGAAAAGCATTATTCCAAACTGAGGTTCCACATCTGTTATTCATGGTTAAAAATACTAAATGCATGCATTGCAACTGATTGTTATCATAGTGGCAAAAAACTCATAGTGGCCAATCATGAAAAAGCTTTATTCCAAGCTGAGGTTCCACATCTGCTATTCATGGTTAAAAATACTACATGCATGCATTCCAACTAATTGTTACCATTGTGACTGTTTCACTACAGAAAATTAAAGAGCTGCAAGGAATGTAAGGGCTCACCTCAGCGTCGATCAGGACGAAACAGATGGCGACTATCTGACCCAGGTTAGCTTTACCATAGATGTAGTATTTCCTCCATACATGACAAACAATACTCACTAAGTCGGAGGTCATTATGAGCTGGTTAATTGTTTTAGCTTCAGACATTGTGAACCACAATCCAATGGCACGGTAAAACTTGTTGATGTGTAGAGGATAAGAGAGTAGTGAATGATGAAGGTAACCTCGTATAGCTGCGGGGAAAGAGGGAAGAAACTCCTTGTTTTGAACTGGCCTTATTGTATTGTTACTACAAGTTGACCCTCAAATATTAAGAAAGCTAGGCTAGCTCGAAGTATGTGAATTTGCCATGATCAGAGCAAACCTGGTGAAAGAACAGAGGTAAAGAAAAAATGCAGAGGTCAGTTGGTTGCTTTTGACAGCCATTGCAATCAAATCGCATTAACTTACCTATCAAAAAAGCCTCCACTGTTCGTCAGTTACATGCTGACAATTTTTATCAGACTGGACTAAGTATTCCAACTAAAACGGTAACTATTAGTTGGAAGTATCTAGTTAGGAAAGCTCACAAAAAACAAACGACCAACACACTACTTCCCCTTATGAAAGAGATTATCCAGATGTAACTGAGGGGCAAACTGAATGCAAAACAACACGGCAAATGTCTCCCAAAGTATACTCTTTTTCCTTATACATATCTTTGCGTGGTGCAGTGAGGAGCAGACGAATTAACTACCTCCGGTCACCTTTGCGTGTTGCAAGCACATTCTGTTGAATTCATTTCCTTGTGCTAGCTTGTTAAATAGAGACATGCCGATATGACTGTGAAAGGTAATGTTTCCCGTTGGTTTAAAACAAAGGAAGAAACTAAGGGGTCCAAAGGTGGGGTAAAAGACAGATACCTCCTCTGGACAAATATCCTTTATCCAGTCTATGCTCAAAGACTTTTGTGATGCATCGGGACAGGTGGTCAGTCAAAGTAAAACAAGAATTCACTTCTCCAAAAATGTCAAAAGGCGAGAAGCTAGAGAAATCAGCCAATTGTTTCACTTCCAACAAACAGACCAGCTTAGAAGGAATCTTGGTGTTCATCTCCTTCACTCAAGAGTCACCGCAGATGTAAAGTCCCACATCGGCTGGAGAGGAGAACGAAAGGTGCTATATATAGGCCTGGATACCTTTCCATCTTGACGCGTTTTAAAGCCTTGAGGGGTGTGGATTCCCCAAAGCGGACAATTTCGAGAGCGAGGCGCTGGGATGTTACAGATGGTATCAGAGCCAGGCTCGAGTCGGTGTGCCAGCGAGGGCGCTGGGCCCCAAGGGGGGTGGATTGTAAAGTCCCACATCGGCTGGAGAGGAGAACGAAAGGTGCTATATATAGGCCTGGATACCTCTCTTTCTTGACGCGTTTTAAAGCCGTGAGTTGTGTGGATTCCCCAAAGCGGACAATTTCGAGAGCGAGGCGCTGGGATGTTACAACAGAGACCTACCAACACATAATAGAAGTTGTCCAGATGAAACTTTCTAATTGGAAGGCTAAATCTTTATCTCAAGCAGGGCGTATCACCCTTGCAAAAGACACCTTAAGCGCCATTCCTCTCTATACTATGCAATCCTCCATGCTTCCAATCAGTTGCTGCAACAAGATTAAAAAGTTAATAAGAGACTTTATTTGGGGATCAGAACCCTCTTCCCGTAAAGTTAGTCTGGTTAATTGGGAAATATGACTTCTCCGATAAGCCACGGGGTTTGTGGTATTCCTCAACTTCATACTCAGAATTGTGCTCTTATTGCAAAGCTGGCAATGAGCTTACTATATGAACCTGAAAAGTTATGGGTTCAAGTAGTAAAGGCAAAATATAATTGGGGGGTAGACAATAACTATGCCTTCAAAGCAAAAAATGTGTCAATGATTACATGTTCTTACACATTTCCTGGGATGTAGGAAATGGTAATACGGTCAGCTTCTGGCAAGATGACTGGATAAGGGAGATGGGACCTCTCAAGCATCTCTCTTACTCTGAAATTCCTGTAGAGGACTTCAATAAGAGAGTCAATGATTACATTGATGCATCTGGTAATTGGCGATGGTCTGAGTTTAGACATCTGTTACCACCTAATCTGATTTCCCATTTTGAAAACACTACCCCTCTAATGAATCAAAGTAGGGAAGACACTTGTTATTGGAAGCTCACCGCTAATGGAGTTTTTTCTGTCTCAACAGCATATGTTGCTTTCATGGACAATTTGGATAATGACCAAGGTGCACTATGGAAAAGATTTTGGAAATGGCCTGGGATTCAGAGAGTAAGAGTGTTCCTGTGGCTGGCTTTTAAAAGGAAACTCTTAACAAATGAGGAAAGGACCAAAAGAGGCATGACAAATGAGGACCATTGTTCTATCTGCAATATGGGCGTGGAGGATGTAGACCATGTGCTTCGTCACTGTACAGTTGTAAAACAATGTTGGCAGCAACTTGTTCCCCCTCAAAGACAGTCTGAATTCTTTGGTAAACCATTTCACAATTGGTTTCTTTGGAATCTTAACCCACGCTGCATGGGTACACATTGGAGGCATTATTTTGGGACCCTATGTTGGAAGCTTTGGGATAATAGAAACAAAAGTATTTTTGCAAATGAGCCCCGAACCCCTGAAAACATTATTATTGAAGTTTCTTCTTTTGTAAATCAGATGGCTACTGTCAATGGTTTATTAGTATCCATGACGTAGCTAATTAGTGATTGTAAATGATTTTTTGGCTGTGAATATATTCATCATTTCACTCAAAAAAAAGACACATAAACTAAAGAAAGGTTACTTCTTACTCATCTCATCCACGTGTCAGAGTAATGGGTGTTATCCTAATAGCAATGGTTCTCAATTTTTTTATATGGTGAAAGAAAGGAAATTTCTTACTCAGACTAAGGAGTGATTTTTGAATAAAATAGCGACTATTTTTTTTTAGATTGTCAAAGACATGTAAGTTTACTTCTTACTCATCTTCCCCAACGTATCACATCTAGGTGTGTTATTAAAGAATTAGCATTCAAGAAACTTTCATTTGATTGAGTTATTTATTGGTTTTTTTAGTATGAAATTAATGCCTTCAAAGTGCTTTGATTGCGTTATTTATTGGTTGCTTTAGTATGAAATTAAATCCTTCAATGTGCTTATACCACTCGAGGGATGTCAATTTTTGTTTTACCTCTTAAAGCATGAACTTGGACGTATTTGATCTGAAACCAATCTCATTTTTGTAGATGCAAAGCCCTCTTTCAGTTTATAAATTAATTAATGATATTAAACTTTATGTGGACCAATAAATATTAGCATATAAAATACATCCCTCTACTCTAGATCACAGCTTAAACAACACAAAAAACACAAATGTGGCTTACAGGGGGATTAAAGACATCCCTCCATCATAGGAAAACATGATCCACCGAGTAAAAATGGAAATAGATACTAATATCCAGTTTACATTGAACTATCATGCAAGTTCTCATTCATAAACTTGGCCAAACATGGTGTCTAGGAAACAAAAGAATGCCACCTGGCAAACCAAGAACAGAATAAAATACAGAAGGGCTTTACTAAAATAAACAAACCAAGTTCATACACCACAGTAGCTGAACATGGAGTGTAGACAGCTAAAGACCAAAACATGTCAAACTAAGCACGACTTACAACAAAAGGAAAGACCACAGTACGGTTGATACTGTCCTAAACAAACCCAGTTTCAAAAGTGCTCCCACCAAAATCCCCATTACATGCTTACAAAACCATACAACCCATTTTCTAAACTAGAAGCAACAAAAGAAATCCTAAATCCCTAGAGTTTAGGATAAATAGACATGGTCTATGTCACCCTCAGGTGCCTCAGATGATGGTAGGAGCACAGGGATTGCATTGCGATTGTACATCTCACACAAACGATCCACCAACACCTTTCTGGCCTCCAATAGTTCTGGGAAAGTTGGGTTGAAATAGGTCCTTGTTGCATCATTATAATCGCACAGAGTTGGGTAGTCTAAGCCAAAAAAATACAAGTGTATTAATAAAAAACATGTAAGCATACTTTATACACCCTAAAATAAAACATTCTCAACCTATTTTACTTACCAATGAAAACATGTCAATCAAAAACATGTAACTCACTCCACACTAAAAATAGGGGTATTAAGCAAATAATAAAGTTTGATGTCTCAATACCTTCCTTTGTGAGTTGGGCATACATGACAACTGCCATAATAGGTCCCTCCTTGTCAACACGATTATAATCCCTAACTGTTGAATCGGCAGCTTCGCCATGAAAGACATATGTAATAAGGGTTGGTTCCTTGAACAAATACAACAGGGAAGTGATTCAATAGCATAATTTTAACTACTCAACTTTCTAGAGACGGTGCCTATAGTATGCTTAATCTAAAAAAAACTAAACCACCTACTTGATAGCCAGAACACTAGTGTCCTCCAGCACCAAAATCACTTCCCTCGTCTCCATCCCATCGACGACCTCCAAGCATTTTTCATAGCAGGTAACCACTTGACCGTATATATCTGAGCATAATCTCAAAAAGGTGAAAAAACATATTTTTTCTCCAAGTGTACATATAAATCGCAAATAAATATTAATTTACTAACCAAATAACCCATGTCCCCTTGCTCTTCTCTCACAAATTTCGGATATAGTGACCAGGTCAAAACAATGAGTAGGCAAACTTTGAGGGTAGCGAGTGGAGCTTGGCAAGAGATGCTTAACCACAGTAAAACCTTTGGCCTGGATGACAAACTTCCATCGCAGTTAGCCTCATCCAGACACACTTCGAAGTTACGTATCCGAAGGATCCTTTCCTCCGCGAACATAGATCCAAGCTTACTCAGCACATTTTATTCTCACATACAAGCAACACCCTCATTTTCTATAGGAAAATAAAAGAGGATGTGGATCAGACGATGGTGACGAAAATGGGGAAGTATGACAAAGAGAAAGGACAAAAATAAAGGACATACACTTTCGTCAAAGACCACAATGTGGACCCCTTATTGCTCTATCATTGGACGATGTGGTCCAAGAGGATGACAAACCTGTCGAACCCTTATTTACTCTCCACCCTCACGATGATGTCTCCAGTTAAAATGCCAACATCAAGCTCAGAAATTTTTTTAAGCTGTCTCGCGCACGACATACTGATGTGAGAAGCGGCGTAGGGCTTGGGCTTTGAAAGCTAGATTTGGTATTGGTGATTTACAGAGGTGAAGTGGCGAGGAGAAGTGAATTTGAAACCCTAGGTTGGGGTTTGTAAAACATGAAGTTGGTCCAAGAAGCTTCAGAGACTTGTACCCTAGGTGGTACACGTGTATGGAGGGCAGAAAATTTCGCCCTAAATAAGCAAAAAGTTGGGACCCCCTAGCAAATTTGAACTGAAGAGCTGCATCTATGAGGCAAAAGTGGGGGCACTTTGGAGATATCATATAGCTTCTCGAAGAAGCCAGGTAGCGTGGTCCACACATGTATGTTTTTTTTTGGGGTATATCATTGGGAAAGTGTGTGGTCCCCAGTGGCTCTCCTTACAAGCTGCATATATGAGGCAAAAGTGGGGGGACCCTGGAGATGTCATATAGCTTGTCGAAGAAGCCTTTTTGCGTGGTCCCCACCTGAGTTTTTTTTTGGGGCAACTCAATGGGAAAGTGTGTGATCCCTAGTAGCTCTCCTCACAAGCTGCATATATGAGGCAAAACTGGGGGGACTTTGGAGATGTCATGTAACTTGTCGAAGAAACCTTTTTGCATGGTCCCCATGTGATTTTTTTGGGACGCAAATCAATGGAAAACAGTGTGGTCCCTAGTGGCTCTACTCACATGCTCTACTTGCTAATGAACAGTGTTTCTTCCCATGCTTAACTTCATGCATTACTATTTATTATATATAGATTCTTTTACAACATAACTTACATGGCATCATGAGCTTAACTAGACTATGAACATATCTATGACTAGGTGTTCGCATCGCAAGTGCACAGGTCGCGCCAATTAATAAAGTGATAAGAAAAGTATCGTTCCCACGAGGATTTGGTTCCAAAACTCGGTCAAGTAATGATTATCACACTCTCGCACAATTTGAGTGATACAAATATCATGATGTGAAGGGTAACTATAAAAATAAATAAGAAAAACTATAAACAAGTGATTCTTAACTTCAAGGATAAAATGGGTCCTAAGATTATTTTTCCCCCTTTTATTTCATAAACTTAAAGAGTCTCCTCTCACAATTGCTTTGAATGACTATATATTTGCTAACCTAGAGTTCTAGAATACTTGTAAATGCTCCGTCGAGTCAAGAACAAGTATTTAATTCTATTAATCATGCAATCTCTTGTCACAATTAATAAAACCCAATTTCCAAGTTTCAACCCTAATGTGGCTATGTGAGGTCAATAAGTATATGTCTATCTTATCAACAAAACCATTCATTTGTCATGCAAACTTCAAGTTCTCACACTATTTTACCCAAGTTCTACACTCAACCTAGCCCTCTGAAGCATCAACCAAGTGAACACAACATCTAAATGGTAATCAAGCACTTAGAAGCATTAAGAGAAGAGTAAAATAAACACACATATAACATTAATCACAAAGTAAGAAGAGGAATTAAGAGTTAATCCATACAAGGGTTCCAAATAATCCTAGAATCAAAGCTTTAGCTCCACATGTTCATGAGATACAAAAGAATATATACATATATAAGCACAATCATGGAACAAGAGAGAGGGAAAGGAAAATGGAGAAGAAAAACCAAGATTTGAAGCCAAAATCTCTTCTAGACTTCAATCCATTGACACCCACTTCTCCAAATGCCAAGCCCTAGCAACCAAAATGCCCAAGAAGTGAAGAATGTCGAGCTCCCACTGTTTTGCCTCTTTTATGCATCAGATTTTTCAGTTAAAACATACAGCTTCATTTTCTTCACAGGTTCGCTATGCGTTCGCGAAATGCGAACCTCCAGCGAAGCAATTGGCAGAGAGGGTGTAATTTTAGATCAATTCGTTGTTCAAAGAACGATCCCAAAGGATCCACACCTCTTATTGGCAATAAACCAATCAAATTGGTTTTCAAAAAAGGTCCATGAGTAGATCTCATAGAAACAAACGTACCCACAAAACTAATACATAAAATGAAGATTGAGTAGAAGAAATTTCTCTTGTCGTCGAAACTCATAGACCAATTTATTTGAAAATGAAAGAAATATAAAAGCAGACCAATGAAAGTGACGGACGTCTCCTTCCCCGGCATAAACCAAAGGAGGAGACACTGATGAAAAAACTCGTACGACGACGAGAGAAGAGATCCCACTATCACCCAAAAAGTTTGAGAGGAGGGGGAGAGAGGATGAGTCTCTTTCTTCATTGACTTTACTCATTTCGTTCCCTCCTACCTGGACACCTCTTGCTCCTTTTCTTCTAATAATCAATTCTTTTCTTTTCTTCCACTTTCGCACACGTCCAGCTTCATTCTTTCTTGGGCTTTTCTTTCTTTCTATTTTTCTTTGCCAAGTCCAAATAGTATTGGGCTTTAATTCAATTCAAAACAATCTTCCAATGGTCGACAAGTTACTAACCTGAAGAGAAGGAGAACAAACATGTAACATTTTTTTCAGTTTTTAGTCTATTGTTTATTTAATGATTTATCCAAAATAATATCTCTGTCTTAATTCCAAAAATAATTATAGGCGGGACCACAATTGCATCTCTAATATGTTAGTAATATGAATTTAACATAATAAAATCATACAAATCTTACGATTTGTATGTAGTTATGTTATTCTATCATAATGACAACGAATACCAAGAATAGTAGTGTCATCACATATTTATTGGTGTCACAACACAAAGAAATACAATGAATTTTAAATTGATTAGTATATTTCACACTTCAATGTACAAGCATTCCTAGTAACCTAAACAATCTCAAATAGCATATTTATAATACTTGATACTTCATTAATTATGAACTGAAAATGGCATATACAAGACCCATGAAAATAGCAAAAATCATAAAATTAAAAGTACTATCAAGTAAAACATTCAATGAACAAAATCTGGTTAAGAGAAACTAGTTTCTATTTTTAGATAAGAGAGAAACCGTTTCAATTTCAAAACAACAGTAGTAGAACATCTATCTCACAATCAATGTGAAACATCCCAAAACTACTCCATTTCATAGTTTAATCAAAGCTGACAAACAGAATTGTTTAACATCTAACAAATGAGAATGAATCCAAACACTAACAGATAGACAGCCTTGCAAACACAATGTTTTCTCACTTAATGAAACCAATAGAGCAACATCAAGAGCCATCCACCACCACTTTTCCAATAATTCACTAATCTTTATCCATCCCTATATTTATCACCTAAAACTACTTTTACAAGACAGAAAATATTATACATTTCAATATTCTTCGTGCACAGTCTAAATTGCCCAATCCAATAGAACTTCCAGAGAGGACTATTAACACTCATTCAGCCACATCAAGGTATTTTAAAACCAACCAAGAATAAGATAAAAATCAATGGAAAACGTATAGCTTCCTCCAATATTGGTCTTGCTTGTATAAAACATATTTTTATCTTTCCTTTAACAAAATTTCAATCAAACTTAAAGAATTTCCTTTCCTAAATACGTTCAGCTAGTGCAAAAAGAGGAGCGAAATCTTTGAACAGTATTTTAAAAAGAGTTAGCATCCTTAATTCCGAAACAACACCCATACTGATGCAGTGTGAGTGTGAGAATAGAGAAAGTGTGTGAGGATTAGAGAAATAAAGTAGAATAAGAAGAGAGAATAGAGAGAATAGAGAGACAGAATAAGAAGAGAGAAGGAAGAGATCAAGAGAGGGAGACAACAACAATATGCTTATTATTATTCAATTCATCAAAAAAGTCTACATAGCAAATAGTTGAGAGGCTATATATAGGCCTCAACATAACCCTAAATATTAATGATAGAAAACTCTAGAATATAAATCATACTTAATGCTAATTGATAACAATAAATGCAAAATTAAAATAGAACAATCTAGAAATACTAATTTCTAATATGATTCTTTTGTGATTCCCATCAAATAATGATTTCCTAAATATCATATCCCATCATTTCTCCCCCGCTTGAAAAACTCGACTCCTGACGAGTTGATAGAGATGTGTAAGCCTGAATCATCAAAGTGGTTTCTTGATTTGGGAATCCCTTCCAACAAGTGAGGTACTTGAAGATGAAACCATTGCAAGTAGCTTGATAACAATTAAACTCTGGAAAACCTTTCCAATAGATGAGATAATAAAAGAGAAACCCGAGCAGAGAGTGAGCAACTTGCAAAAACTTCAATGTGAAACTTTGATTTGGAAATCCTTTCCAACATGTGAGGTACCAAAAGAGAGAACCCTTGATAAAGTAGCTAGTTTTATCAGTATGAGCATCTGGAAATCCTTTTCAACAAACAAGGTATTGTTGGAGTGACCTGTTCAACAAAGAAGCACTGGACTTGACAAATGAAGCTTTAGTTTGATAATCTTGCATTCTCATAGTCCCAATTAAGGAAAGATTTATCTTCATTGGTTTGGAGTAATTGAAATATTCACCAAAAATAAATTCTTCACAGTTGAAATCAACATGATTAATGTTACCAATCATATGAGTAATTTGATCCTTAGTGGTTAAAATCTGAGAACGATCCACCTTAGTTGAAATAGTGTTTGATAGTGTTTGTTCTGAAAGAAGTTCTGATAGAGTAACCTCAAGAGTGATTTCCATCGTTGAAGAGAACTTTTTAAGTTCTAAAGGAGAATCTTCTAGCTCTGTTTTCTGTTGTGGAATAAGTTCTGGTAGAGAAACCTCATTAGCATGAGTGATTTTCACAGTTGAAGAGAACTCTTCTAGTTCTAAAGGAGAATCTTTTACTTTTGTTGTCTGTTGTGGAATAAATTCTGGTAGAGTAACCTCATTAGCATGAGTGATTTCCACAGTTGAAGAGAACTCTTCTAGTTCTAAAGGAGAATCTTCTACTACCTCAGTTGACTTAGATGCTTGGTTTATTTGACTCCTCCCCTGAATGTAAGGATTTCTCATACGTTGGCGAATAGTCTCCAAGGCATCCAATATCATAGAATGTTCTTGTTCAAATTCTTCATTGTACACTCCATTAGCCTTATTACATTTCTCAATAAACTCGAGGCGTTGAAATAAATCCACATGCATATTTAAATCATTGGAGCGTTCTTCCACCCATATATAATTTTTGTCAACTTGAAACTCATTTGGGTAGGAGTTAATGCTATCATCATAGCATTCTTCATCAATATAATACTCTTCTTCATCATATTTTTCATAATCATAATAAGTATTATATTCATATATGGTATCATATTCAAAAGGATGTTCTAATGATGTATATTTCTTGAAACTCATTGGTGTAACAAGGTAACATGCTTTTTAGGTTTAAAGGTGAGTATCTAACTTATATTAGGTTCCCAAGTTGCATCCACCAAAAAGGTGAAAACCCTACTTAACAAGTTTAACCTTCAGGGACAAGCCTCAGGGGTTATTCTTGCTAAATAAGTAACAACTTGAGCGAGACCTTCACAGAAACCTCAGAGGGAGACCCTTCAGGGAATCTGTTAGAAATCTCTACTAACTTGGGGTAAATGTGACCCGGGTATAGGGCCAAATGTTGGAGAGATAAAAAGTTTATAGATGACTAAAACAAAAAAAACAAAAAAAAAATCGAAACAACTTTTTTCACTCTTTTTTTTTCCACAATTTTTTTCCTTTTTCTTTTTTCCTCTCTTTTTTCGGATTTTTTGTCTTTCTTTTTTTCTCTTTTTTTTTCTTTTTCCCTTTTTTTGTTTTCTCCTTTTTTTCTCTCGCAACAATAGAAAAAAAACTACTACAAACAAAAAAAAATAATCAAACTTTCTATTTTTTTCTTTTTAAATAAAAATAAGATAACACTAATAGAAAGAGAATTCCTTCCAAGTGAAATTTTTTTTGAATGATGATCTTGACAAATGGTAGTTAGTTGACGGCGATGAGGGAATTTGAGCACGGAAAGGATGTGAAACAAGGCTCTGGTACCAATTGATGCAGTGTGAGTGTGAGAATAGAGAGTTTAGAAGTAGAGGTAGAATAAGAAAAGAGAAGAGTGAGAGAAGAGAGAATTTAGAAGGAAGAGAGAACAAGAGAAGAGAAGAGAGCAAGAGAAGGCAACACAATATTATGCTTATTGTTCAAATCATCAAAGTCTACATAGCAAATAGTTGAGAGGCTATATATAGGCCTCAACATAACCCTAAATATTAATGATAGAAAACTCTAGAATATAAATCATACTTAATGCTAATTGATAACAATAAATGCAAAATTAAAATAGAACAATCTAGAAATACTAATTTCTAATATGATAATCTTCAAATCTCTTTGTATCTTTTTGATTCTTTTGTGATTCCCATCAAATAATGATTTCCTAAATATTATATCCCATCACTAAAAAAAATTGAAAAAAAAAAATTCACGATTTTTTTCCACAATTTTTTTTTCTCTTTCGTTTTTCTTTTTTCTTTCTTTTCTATTTTTTTTGGCTTGTTCTTTTCTTTTTTTCCTTTTTTCTTGCTTTTTTTTCCTTTTTTTCCTTTTTTTTTGTTTTTCTCTCTCTTTTTTTTCTCACAACAATAAAAAAAACTGTTAGAATCTTAAGTTTTGATGAAGAATAAAATATGAAAGAACAAGACAAACACTTAGAGAATATTAGGTTAATATAGAACCCCAAGTAAGAGTGCTTCCGGATGTGGATTTACTTCCGGATGGACTAATAGCTCGCGGATGAACGTCTCATCCCCCAGCGACAACAAGTATATCACTAAGTCATAACTCAGTCTAAGAGCATTAGTGTATAAAATCCTTGAGACTAAGTTAGGAAGCTTCCGGATGTAGATTTGCTTCCGATTGTATTAAGACTAGCGCTGGCTGTTGGTATGGATAACACTGAGCGCCAGTGACCATAACCCAACGTCCAGTGGATTTGCTTCCGAATGCTTAGTGACTAGCGCTGGCTGTTGGTATGGATAACACTGAGCGTCAGTGAGTAAAATGTGAACATAACCCAACGTCCAGTGAAAGTGCTTCCGGATGTGGAATTGCTTCCAGATGGAAAATAACTCCCTTAGACTAAGTGAACTCCCACTGCATGTGAGTATGTGCTATTATTGTTAAGACTAACGTTCAAAATGCAGTATACTGAGTAAAGTTGCTTTCGGATGTGGACTTGCTTCCGCAAGCAATCAGAATGTCAGAACGTTCAGAGCAATGCAGTGTCAGAATGCTTTTAACAGAGCAGAGGTGTCAGAACTACTTTTCAGAGATAAAGCAAAGTCAACCCTGCTAAGCATTAATTGGGCAAACGGTAACTTAGGAAAAACGGCCATATTCAAACGGCTAACCCTCCTACCAAGAGTGAGAATACTTGAAGACTATATAAACGGTTTTGATGGGTATAACTATCCATTCTGGAAATTCCGAATGGAGACCTACATCAAGTCCAGCGACATCCGACTCTGGGATGTGATTGGACATGGGAATCACACCCCTCTAGATGATGATGGCTTTGCAAAGCAGCGATCCAGATACACCAATGAGGACTATGCTCTAGTCCAGCTAAACTTCAGGGTCATGCACTACATTCAATGTGCCCTTAGTCCTAAGGAGTTTCATAGGATCAGCCACCACAAAACTGCTAAGGATATGTGGGAGGCTCTTGAGGCTGCTCACTTTGGAACCAAGGGAGTGAAGGCAAGACGGGTCGAGATGTTGGTAGAAGAATTTCACAAATTTGCCATGATTAGTCCAACTGAGCCAATCAGAGAGCTGGAGCTCAGGTTCACTCATCTTATCAATAACCTGGCCTCCCTGGGCAAAGACATTCCTGAAAGAGAACAAGTCAGCAAGATCTTAAAAGTCTTGAAAGGTGATTGGATCACCAAAGTTACAATCTTGCAGGAAGTCCAAGGAGAGTCAACCAGCTCCATCACTGCACTGTTTGGTTCTCTGGCTGAGTACGAACCAACCCTGCTGGCTCAGAGAGCTCCTCAAGCCTCATCCAAAACCAAGAATCTTGCCCTTGTTGCTCCCAGCAAGGAGAAGAATGATGATAATGATGATGATGAGGATGATGAGGAGGAATTGGATGATGAAGAGATGGCTATGATGGTGAGAAAATTCAGAAAGTTCTTCAAGAAGAAAGGAGGCTTTCAGAAAGGTGATTCCAGCCAGAGGAAGGGATCTAAGAAGGAAAGGGCCCCAGTGTGCTTTGAATGTAAAAAGCCTGGCCACTTCAAGGCTGAGTGTCCAAGCCTGCAGAGATCAAAGGGGAAGGACAAAAGAAAAGCCTTTGTATCTTCTATCTGGGTGAATAGCTCAGACGAGGAAGCAAGTGATGAGGAAGAGGTTGTCAATCTCTGTCTGGTTGCCAGAGAAGATGATGAGGGAGCATCCTCAAATTTTGATCCCATCCAGGAGGACAGTGAGGTAACTTTTTCTGAACTACAAGAGGCTTATAATGAGGTTCACGAAGAATTCTCCCGATTATGTAAAGCCTATAAAGTATTGAAAATTAAAAAGGAATCACTTGAGTCCAAGGTGGACTCACTGAGTGAAGAGCTAGCGGAAGCCAGAAAGCTTCCGGTAGCGGATGGCAAGGGTTATTCTCAAGCAGAATCCAATGCCTCAATACTTGAGAGCTGCCCTAGTTGCATCAAAATCTCAGCTGAAAGAGATAAACTGCAAAATGCCCTGCAGAAGTTCACAAATGGATCTGAAATGTTAAATATCATTTTAATGAATCAGAGGGCATATAGGGACAAGACTGGCTTAGGATACACACCTAGAGGGAAAAAGTGGGTGGAACCAAAAGTGAAGCCCTACTTAAAATTCTTCCATAGAGCCACTGAGCACAGCTCCACACCTTTTAGCTTCTGTAATTATTGTAACAGGAAGGGACACTCCACGTCCACCTGTAATGCTAAGAAGCATGGAGCAAACAACTCCTATAAATGGGTTCCAAAAGGAACCAAGGCTACAAAGGATCCCCCCCCCAAGAAAAGAAACTAAGGGAGGACAGGGATCCAGAAGCTGGAAACAATCCTCAAGGAAAGCCCAAGAGCCTGGAGCTAACACTAGGCCAGAGGCACAGATTAATCATAAGTCCAAGGTCAAAACTAACACTGGACCAAGGGCTCTGGGAACTAATGACAGAGGACCCAAGAAAGGTTGGGTACCTAAGCTTGCTTGATTCTTGCAGGTGTGTCTCAAAGCATCCAAGAATAGGAAATGGTATATTGACAGCGGATGCTCGAGACATATGACTGGAGACAGAGACAAATTCAAATCCTTGGTGATCAAAGACGGAGCCACAGTTACCTTTGGAGGAAATCAAAGTGGAAAGATCACCGGAGTTGGAGAAGTTGGGTCAGTGAAAGACGTCTATCTGGTGGATGGTCTCTGTCACAACCTGCTGAGCGTGAGCCAGAGCACTGACAAAGGAAATTGGGTAATCTTTGACTCACATGAGTGCATGATAGTAGATAAGCAGGATCTGAACCTAGATAAGGCCAACCTAAAATGCAAACTTAAGGCAAATAGAAATGGAAACCTATACACTCTAGATTTATGTCAACAACTGGAAGAAAAATGCTTAATATCTAGTGATGAAAATAGTTGGCTTTGGCATAAAAGGCTAGCACATGTTAATTTTACTCAACTTGACATGTTGATTAAGAAAGAGCTAGCTATAGGTATTCCATCTTTCAAGGTTAAGCATGATTATATTTGTGAATCCTGCCAACGAGGGAAGCAAACAAAGTCCTCGTTTAAGACCAAGAAGAGAGTCTCCACCAGCAGGCCCTTGGAACTAATCCACATGGATTTGGTTGGGCCAGCGAGAGTGAAGAGCTTGGGTGGAAACCTGTATGCTCTAGTGGTGGTGGATGATTATTCTAGGTTCACTTGGACAATGTTTCTTGCCTCTAAGCAAGATGCTTTTGATGCCTTTGTTGTCCTGGCTAAGAAAGTGCAGAATGAGAGAGACCTCAAAATCACAGCCATAAGGACAGACCATGGAGGAGAATTTGGGAACCATAGCTTCTCTGAGCTGTGTGAGCAGAATGGTATTGATCATAACTTCTCAGCTCCTAGAACTCCTCAGCAAAACGGTGTAGTCGAGAGGAAGAACAGGGTTCTGACTGAGATGGCCAGGAGCATGCTCAATGAGAAAGAGGTTTCTCAAGTGTTCTGGGCGGACGCTATGAGCACTGCTTGCTACATCTCTAACAGAGCCTATGTTCGCAAGGGCTTGGACAAGACCCCCTATGAGCTGTACAAAGGCAGAAAGCCCAACATCAGCCACCTCAGAATCTTTGGATCAAAATGCAATGTGCATAACAATGGAAAGGTAAATCTGGGTAAGTTTGATCCAAAAGCTGATATAGGTGTATTCATAGGGTATTCCCTTAGGAGTAAGGCTTACAGAATATACAATATGAGGACTAGAACTGTAGAAGAATCTATGCATGTTGTATTTGATGAAACTCCTACATGGGAACATTCTACAGAAGATGATGGGATAATAAACCGTCCAAAACCATCATCATCTTCACCACCAAAAGAAACACCAGCAAGCAATCTCAAAGAAGAAGATGAACCCAGTGATGAGTCTATAGTGCAGACAGTGCCTGATGAGGCACAGTTGCCAACAGCTAAGAGACATCACAGGGATCATCCTCTTGATCAAGTGCTTAGTGATGTTTCTTCTGGTGTCAGAACCAGAAGGCAGGTTCAAAATGAAGTTGAGTTTGGAGCCTTCTTATCTCAGATCAAACCAACTTCAGTTGAACAGGCTCTTGAGGACTGCGACTGGATTATTGCCATGCAGGAAGAGCTAAACCAGTTCGAAAGGAGCCAAGTTTGGGAACTAGTCCCAAGGCCGTCTCATCAATCCATAGTTGGGACCAAGTGGGTCTTCAAAAACAAACTGGATGAGACAGGTCAAATAACAAGGAACAAAGCCAGATTGGTAGCCAAAGGGTATAACCAAGAAGAAGGCATAGACTATGAAGAAACTTTTGCTCCAGTCGCTAAACTCGAAGCAATAAGGATTCTTCTAGCCTTTGCATCCATGAAAGGCTTTAGATTATATCAAATGGATGTAAAGAGTGCATTTCTTAATGGTTACATCAAAGAAGAGGTTTATGTAGAACAACCTCCTGACTTTGAGGATCACAAGCATCCTAAACATGTGTACAGGCTAAAGAAAGCTTTGTATGGCCTGAAACAAGATCCTCGAGCTTGGTATGAGAGACTCAGCAGCTTCCTGTTGGGAAAGGGTTTCTCAAGAGGCAAACTAGATAATACACTGTTTATTCTACACAAAGATAGAAACATGCTAATTGTCCAGATTTATGTCGATGATATTATTTTTGGGGCAACTAATGAAAAACTTTGTGAAGAATTTTCTAAGACTATACAGGGAGAGTTTGAAATGTCAATGATGGGAGAACTAACGTTCTTCCTAGGCCTGCAAATTAAGCAAAAGAAGAATGGCATATTCATCTCCCAAGCTAAATACTGCAGAGAGCTACTCAAGAAGTTTGGGATGGATGAGTGCAAGGAGTATGACACTCCCATAAGTACCACTGCCGCACTCGATGCTGATGCAAAGGGTAAATCTGTCAGCCTGCCCATGTATAGGGGAATGATAGGTTCCCTGCTGTATTTAACGGCAAGTAGGCCTGACATTCAATTTAGTTGTAGGCATGTGTGCTAGGTTTCAAGCCAACCCCAAGGAGTCACATCTAACATGTGTTAAACATATTCTAAGATACCTTGAGGGAACACAAGAGCTTGGTCTTTGGTATCCCAGAGGTAACCAAGAGTTCTTGTGGGCTTACTCTGACTCTGACCATGCAGGTTATAAAACTGATAGAAAGAGCACCAGTGGACAATGTGCCTTCCTTGGTGGTTGTTTGGTCTCTTGGGCTAGTAAAAAGCAAACCTGTGTGTCTTTATCATCCACAGAGGCAGAATACATTGCTGCAGCAAGCTGTTGTGCCCAAGTGTTGTGGCTGAAGAACCAACTAAGAGATCTTGGCTTGGAGTTTCCTGAGGCTCCCATACTTTGTGACAACACAAGCACTATCAGCCTCGCCAAGAATCTGGTTCAGCACACAAGGACAAAGCACATTGATGTCAGACATCACTTCATCAGAGATCATGTTCAAAAGAAGGATATCAAAGTGCAATTTGTCCCCACTCAGCATCAGCTTGCTGATATTTTCACCAAGCCTCTGGGGGTTGATCAATTTACATTCATAAGAGGTGATTTGGGAATGGTAAACCCAAATGAAGTTTAATTCTTCAAAACAAACTTGTGCTTAATTGTTTAAAACCTGCAACTATACTAACTTAGGCATCGGAGTGTCAATCTTTAGTTTTGCAGGTCCTCCACAATCTTAAATCTTAAGTGAATCCAACCGGAAGCAAAACCACTTCCGGATACTCCTTTGCTGGCGCTGGATGACAACTCAAAGTGACCTGGAGCGCCACTCCAACCGGAAGCAAAACCACTTCCGGATGCTCTTCTGCTGGCGCTGAGTGTTGAGTCAAAGTGAGCGGAAGCACCAGTATCTGAACAAAGGGACATGTCACCTCAGAACGTTTCATCTTCTCACACCAAAAATGATGACTCTTCTGACATTGTGCAGAGACACGTGTCACAAAGGTGCGACGTTTCAATTTAAATTTTTACGTTTCCATATGAACCAGCGCATGCTTTGATGTAGAGTCATTATGACTATTTTATCCAATGTGACATTGCATATAAATAGGAAGCCATTTTCACTTTTACTTTTTACTTGCACAAATTTCTTACCCACAAAACTCTCTACATACATTCATATTGTTCTTCATCTTCTTCATCGCATTTAAACCTTAAATCCACACAAAAATGGTCGGATCACATGAGACAAACCCCAACACTGAGATAGCCACTTTTTCCAAGAAATTGAAGTCCAAAAGTAGCAAATCTGGGCATTCACGAAAATCTGGAGAATCACATGAACATCATGAACAGCAAGCACATTCTGGGCAATCTGGGCCTCAACAAGAACACTCGAAGAAGAAGGGGAAGAAGAGGGTTCAGTTTAGCGAAGAGCCCTCATCCAAAAGACAACGAGTAGAGGAGTATGATGATCCTCGTATATACAGAGATGGGCCATTGGAGGCCGTTTCCTCCAAATTTGAAACTGTCAAACCCTATTTCAACACCGGGATGTACTTAGATCTGAACAAGATAGATGAACTAGGGTTTCCACACTTGAGGCCATTTCTGAAAAAATACATGCCCTGACTGGGGATCAACCAGGAGTACAATATCAACGTCCTGCGGGTGTTCTGCGAGTCTCTCACTGGCAAGGTCAAGCATAAGAAGGTGGATGGGAAGGAACAGATTCGGAGAGTCACCTTCACTGCCACAGTAAGGGGGAGAACCTTTAGGTTCACTTGGAGGGACATCAACGACCTAATGGGGATCACTGAGGAAGGAATGAATGAGTGGCTATACCCTGAGACACTCAAACTCAGCAAGGAGGAACTTGAAAAGGTTTATGACACCAAAGGGAAGAAGGTGTCCGGGATGTCTGACTCCAACAGGCTCTTATACTACGTCTACTTCCGCATGATGACACACAAAGGGGGGAACTTCAACGAGTTCACTCTCCTGGATAACCCAAGGCTACATCCACTGAGGAAGAAGAAAATGTTAAGTGCCTACCTGGGAGTGCAATTAACATTAGCAAGATGAAGATTAAGTATCTCAAGAAGGCCAAGGCCACTCGCTCAAGCTCTCAGGCAGGCAGTGCCTCTCATACCTCAGCCCCCTCTATATCTGGCGCAGGGGATCAAGAGGTTGACTCTCATCCCGGTCCAAGCAGAGTTGCGAGGGTGCCAGTTACTGTTAAAGCATTTGCCCAGGAGATAAAGGAGGAGATTCTCCTTAAGCTGACTGACTCCTTGGTGGCTCCTCTCCGTAAAGAGTGTGATACTGGCTTCCAGCAGCAGGGGGAGCGAATCCAGAGGCTCGAGGATCGAGTAGGTCAGGTCGAGGTTCAACTAGGAAGACTAGACGTCAAGTTAGACCTCATTCTCAATCACCTTCAGATCCCTCAACCACAAGGTAACTTACCACCACCTCCCCCTCCTAACCCACCTCCTCCTCCTCCACCTAATCAACATTTACTTCCACCTCCTCCTCCTCCCAACACTCAACAGCCACAGCAACCTACCCCTCAGAACGACCAACAACCCCACACATCACCCAGCACCAACCAACAACCCCACACATCACCCAGCACCAACCAACAACATCAACCATCCCCTCAAGGCTCCACTCAAGACTCACCCCAACACTCTCTTCGCCAATCACCCCTTACCTCCAACAACTCCCCATCTCCACAAAACTCCCCAAACCCTTCACCACCCCCAAGCCCCACAGAGCCCTCCAATCCTCCTCCTAACACTCAGTCCACCATAGCCCAATCCCTTGGGTTTACCTCTCAGGATCACCCCCTTCACACCTACTTCCTCTGAGACCAACCCCCTATTCCATGTAAAGTTAAACAACCCGCCGCCTACTCCTCCACCTACCCCTTCGATGGGCTATTCACTCACCCCGACTTCTTCGAACGAAACACAGTCCTCTTCCCAAACCCTCCTAATTCACCAGACCAGAACACACCCACATCCTCACCCGAATCCTCACCCTCCTCTTCACCCACTCAGTCCTCCCTGGCCCTCGCCCTCCTTGATGATGACAAAAGGGGGAGAGATGCTGCTATCGCCCTCCGCCATACCATGGAAGCAAGGGATGTCCTGATTCAACCATCCCTCTGGCTCGATGAAGACATCACTGCCGCTCTTCGCCGAGCCATGGATCTTCAAAGATTAGGTGGTGCTGAGAGTCTGATCAGAGGGGAAGCCATCCGATTTATGCAACAGCAGCGATCGGATGAGCAAAGGTCCAAGTGGGAAATGGTTGTGTATGAGCAAAATGAAGAAATCCCACAGCTAGAATCTTCATCTTCTGAGCCTCCTTCCCCTGAGCATGGCAAGAATATAGTTGAGGAAATAATGATGAAGTATGGCCTGAAGAAGATTAACCACCCTCCAATAGTAATTGCTAAACCAATTTCTTCTCCTTCTGGGCCAACATCTGCTACTCCTCCATCTGAGCCAACCTCTGCTCCTCCTCCTTCAGCAGTTAAGTATAGTGAATCAAGAAAGAAGGCAGTTGCTAGAAAGCATGCCAATAAGAGTACTACTACCTCTACTGAGTCTGAGAGTGAGCAAGAGATTCCATCAGTCCAACCTGAGATCATACCTGAGACTCAGCCATCTTCTCAAGAGGTGCATGTCATCCCAATTCTAAAAGAAGTTAAGCTGGAGATAGAGGACATGACTCCTGAAGAATTTGAGAGGCATGGGTACACAGATAAGATCTCCTTTGGTCAGATGGCTTGCCTGGATGCTGAGAGAGCAAGAGCCAAGCCTACTCAACCAATAGGCAAGGGCAAAGGAAGGGGTAAAGGCAAAGGGAAAAGGAAAGCCCAGGAAGTTGAGGAGGACCCCAACTTCCCAGTGTTGAATGTGAAGATCAGGGCAGTCCACTATCCAAATGGCGAGGTCACTCCCTTCTCAGATGCAACAGGGTTCCCTGGGTATGAGGAAGTTGAAAACTTGAAGAGAGCTTTTGAGGAATCTGTTAAGTCTCAGAGACTCAGAAGGGAGAGGGAAGAGGAAGAGCTTCAAAGGATTATAGCCCAGATCGACCAGAATGTCAAGGATGCCCACTTAGCCCAGCTTCAAAAGGAAAATGAGGAAAGACAAAAGGAGAGAGAGAGGAAAAAGAGACATCACCTTTAAACCCCACTCTACCCCATACATTTACCTTAGAAATTTTTCTTTTCTCATATTTTTCATGCATAGTTTATTTTGCAATGTTTTTAATTACTTGTGAATTTTGTATGTCTAACTTGTAAACTTTTGTTCATCAATGATAATTATCTTAGTTGATTATTACTTTCAATTCTTTCATATGAACTTAAATAGATAACTTAGTTTGTCATCATCAAAAAGGGGGAGAATGTTAGAATCTTAAGTTTTGATGAAGACTAAAATATGAAAGAACAAGCCAAACACTTAGAGAATATTAGGTTAATATAGAACCCCAAGTAAGAGTGCTTCCGGATGTGGATTTACTTCCGGATGGACTAAGACTAGCGCTCGCGGATGACGTCTCATCCCCCAGCGACAGCAAGTATATCACTAAGTCATAACTCAGTCTAAGAGCATTAGTGTATAAAATCCTTGAGACTAAGTTAGGAAGCTTCCGGATGTAGATTTGCTTCCGATTGTATTAAGACTAGCGCTGGCTGTTGGTATGGATAACACTGAGCGTCAGTGAGTAAAATGTGAACATAACCCAACGTCCAGTGAAAGTGCTTCCGGATGTGGAATTGCTTCCGGATGGAAAATAACTCCCTTAGACTAAGTGAACTCCCACTGCATGTGAGTATGTGCTATTATTGTTAAGACTAACGTTCAAAATGCAGTATACTGAGTAAAGTTGCTTCCGGATGTGGACTTGCTTCCGCAAGCAATCAGAATGTCAGAACGTTCAGAGCAATGCAGTGTCAGAATGCTTTTAACAGAGCAGAGGTGTCAGAACTACTTTTCAGAGATAAAGCAAAGTCAACCCTGCTAAGCATTAATGGAGCATTAATTGGGCAAACGGTAACTTGGGAAAAACGGTCATATTCAAACGGCTAACCCACCTACCAAGAGTGAGAATACTTGAAGACTATATAAACAAGCTCACCTTCATTTATGAGGACAACTAAGATCTTTGACATCTTGAAGAAAGCTAGAGTGAGAAACCGAGAAATCCTTCAAGCATTCAAAGCTGCCCAGAAAAGAGAAAGAGCATTTAACTCATTGAGATTTCTTTTCATCTACTTATCTTGTACTCTTTGTGGTTAAGTCTCTTTTGTATTAAGAGCATTGATTGTACTTAAGTGTGTAACATTATCCGTTCTTGAAGAGAACTAAGTTTAGAAAATCCTTTATTTGTAAAGGTTGAACCCTTGCTGGTTGTAAGGGGGAGCTAGTTAGCAAGGTTGCAAGTGAGCCTTGAGTAAAACTTGTGGTTGTAAGGTTGCAAGTGATCCCGTCCAAAACTTGCGGTTGTAAAGGTTCCAGGTGAACTCGTTTGTAAAACCTGGGGATAGTGGAACTCAACCTGGGTGGTTGAGAACTGGACGTAGGTCAGGAAGACCGAACCAGTATAAACCCTTGTGTTGTTATTGTTTGATTTTTATTTGGTAGCACAATTCACCCCCCCCCCCACTCTTGTGCATCCATTACTTTCAAAAACTACTACAAACAACGAACAAAAATAATCAAACTCTTTTTTTAAATAAAAATAAGATAACACTAATAGAAAGAGAAAAATACCGTAGAAGTCCTTCCAAGTGAATTTTTTTTTGAATGATGATCTTGACGAACGGTAGTTAGTTGACGGTGATGAGGGAATTTGAGCAACGGAAAGGATGTGAAACAAGACTCTGATACCAATTGATGCAGTGTGAGTGTGAGAATAGAGAAAGTGTATGAGAGTAAATGATGGGATATGATAATTTTCAAATCTCTTTATCATCTTTTTTATTCTTTTGTGATTCCCATCAAATAATAATTTCCTAAATATCATATCCCATCACATACATATGACTATAAGATAGCAAATACAATGAGAAAAAAAAGAATACATTGGAAATTCCTTAGAATCCCAAAACTTTACATGAAATGTGCATTCCCATTTTGGTCAACCAGCCTTGGAATTAGTTTATAGCTACTAAAATTGAAGTTGTAGAAAGTACTTATATGAATGATTCCAACTAAAATGGACTTAAATTGATTCGTAAAAGTTCTGCCCATTGAGCTTATCACAAGGTATCAATAAAACAGAGCAATGAAATTACCACTATAGGCATCAAGAATTATGAGCAATGAGTGTCACCAATTCGAACCAGCGATAATCCATTATAGTGGACCAACGATTATAATTAAAAGCAACCCAGTAATGAATAATCATGACAATGACAAGCTTAGTTATGTTAACCATTTCATACTCAAATAAAGGTCACAACCATATTCCTCGGACATAAGTATTATTCTAAATATGATTTAAACTATCAAAAAGAGTCAAACACATTGAGAATGATTTGAATAAAAACATATTTGACTACTGTCAAGCTCAAATGCAAAACTGGATTATGGAGACTGAAAAGTAGCAAATATATCCAAACTATAAAAACGTAAAAAGGTGGCCAGGTGGCCATTGAATTGAAGAATGATTAAAATACTTCACATGATCATCATATGAATAAAGTAGAAATTCAAACAAGTTTCCCTCCAATTGCAACATTTGCAAGGACTAGTTACTCACTAGTCACTAGTTAAACCACCAAATTGTACCAATACAAATAGTAACTAATTCATACTCATGTTACCAATTGTTCATCACAAAGGGAGCACAAACACAATTAAATTCCACATTTGCATGGTTTGGGAATCTGACCAACTTTTCCACCTGTAACACAATAACTTAAACTTAACATAGCAATATCATTATGTTCAAATAGTGTAACATCAAGATCACACCAAAATTTAGACACAATTCCAAGAAAGATAAAACACAAGGGAAGTTCAAGGATAAAAAATAAATTCTCTTAGGTAAACGCATGGATGGTTTAATGAAAACAACCAAAAGCGCTTATGCTTTCAAAATAAGTTTGTCTTTCCTCCTAGTAATATAGTTCACAAATTTCCCCATTGAACAAGTTATAAAGTTATGTGATTCAACAATAAACTGTCACACATTAAAATAAATATTTCATTGCCATGCCTCTAAAGAGCTTACTATCTCCTAAAATCAATCATTCACGTTGAATGTAATGTTGACACGTGGACAACACATATCAACATTACATTCGGCAGAGGGTAAAATTGGATCACTTTGGTTACTTCAAGGGTAAAATTGTACTCGGTGTTAGTTTAGTCCTATAGGGTGCCCAGTGATTTATGGTGGTTACTTGAAGGGCAAAATAGGGTCATTGCCCTATTTATATTTAAAATATATTCAAGTCAAATTGGTGTTTTTTGTAATGAAGATTTAATTATATAATAGAAATACATATTTATTAATGAAGGCAAACTTTTACAAGTTTTTACTTCGAATTACGATCCAATTTTACATTATTTTCATTTATTTAAACTTGCGAACTTATTTAAACATATATAATTATAAATTTAGCAAAATGGATACACGAGTCTACACACTGAATTTACATCTTTACGCACCCGGTTACCATTTTTATTTTTTTATACAAAATAATTTTGTCAGATATTTATATTTAAATCAATTTAAGTTAAATTATTGTAATTTTTGAATAGTTTATTTATTATATATTTTAAACAAAAATTTACTAATAAAAAATTAAGCTATTATGGGTCAACGAATTTGGACCCTTGCGACCATTATTAGTTTACTGAAACTCAAGAAACTTACTTTTGAAAAAAAAAACTCAAGAAAGTTACTCATAACTCAGACCATCCAAAAAAAGGTACTCCTAATGTGCACACCGAATTAAAGTGCTGTTTTCCTGATAAAAAAAAATAAAGTGCTGTTTTTTGTGTAATACTAATAAGCAACTGTTCATTTAGTCAGTTATACAAATTATTGGTCTAAAAAAAATCAGTTCAAAAAAAGTTACACAAATTATTGGTCTAAGCTGACATGACATTAGACATTTTTTTTTCAAAGACATGAATCGGATTTCAAACTATACAAGATACTATCATTTTGATTTAGGAAAAAAGAGGACTTGGCAGTATGCATTAACCATTAATAAATTATTATTAAATTATATATGACGATCTGATCTTATTACAAATTAAAAGAGGACTCATTTGCAGACGTTTATATAATATCCAAAAGAGTGAAAAGACTAATAAACCAGAATGAATGATAATTCCGTATTTTTGCCCATTTAAAAGAATTTTACTAATTGTATTTAATAGCTCCAGATTCTTTGTATCGCTATGAATATGTTTTAATATATGCATGTACATTTTTTTTGGACAATAATCTGAATTTATTGATTTGAAAGATTTTCATCTTGCAACTATTTTTTTTCTTTTTAACTCTTTGAATGCACCATATATGTGAGTACTTCTATACGCAATATATAAAGGCAAAAGGCAAAACATATTATACAATCTATATTACATTGAATAATATCTCATGCAATAAATTATTTTGATTCGATTCTGATTGAAGCTAAGTGTAATATCACCAAAGAAAAACAACGTAATATCACATGGATTCTCTAAACGGAAATAAAAACATTACAGTTGACCCAAAATTAAAAGGAAATACGAAAAATCTGTTAATGAATCTCTAATTAATTTTCAACCCTTAATTTTCTCTATGTCCCTCTATAAATAACCAAAGTTTAGTCCTTCTATTTCCACATCAATCTCTTAAAACTTACCAAATCATGTCATCACCAAAATCTTATATTCCTCATGTTCTCTCCATCATCATCACCTTATTCCTCTCTATATCTCTTGCTTCATCCTCAACCAATGGTGGCAGCCGTGGCTTCACTGTCGAACTCATTCACCGTGACTCACCAAAATCACCACTTGCCACCCCCAGAATGACACCGTTTCAACACATCAATGATGCCATTCACCGTTCCATGCCACGAGCAAAACATCTTTTCCCACAAGTAGATCATTCATTCAATAGTGTCATTGAAAGTGAAGTTGTGTCCGTTCAAGGTGAATATGTCATGTCATACTCCGTTGGGACCCCACCATTTGAGATATTTGGTATCCTTGACACGGGCAGTGACATAATTTGGACTCAATGTAGGCCATGTACACAATGTTACAAACAAAGAGCCCCTTTATTCAACCCAAAAAATTCTAGAACCTTCCGGAATATTCAATGTAATTCACAATTATGTGTAGAAGCAGGGCAGACTTCATGTGGCGATTCTAGTGAATGTAAGTATACTATACGTTATGGGGATAGTTCGTATTCTTTGGGTAATTTGGTCGTTGATACGCTTACACTTGGCTCAACGGATGGCGGCCACGTGTCTTTTCCTAAGACTGTGTTTGGATGTGGGTTTATGAACCAAGGTACTTTTAATGAAAAGACTTCTGGGATTGTTGGACTTGGAGGTGGGCCAGCTTCTTTTATAACACAAATTGGTTCTTCCATTGATGGGAAATTTTCTTATTGTTTGGTGCCTTTGTTCGCTGAGAAAAACTCTAGTAGGTTGAGTTTTGGAAGAAACGCTGTCGTTTCGGGACGTGGCACTGTGTCTACTCCTATTGTCAGACAAGATTCAATTTTCTATTTGCTTACATTGGAAGCAATCAGCGTTGGAAAAAAGAAATTCAATTTTCCTTCAGGTGATTTATTTCTTATTCTATCTTCCATTATCCTTCCTGTGTTTTAATTGATATTTTCTTTTAAAGAAACTTTTTTGATTATTGATGACCCTCAAACGTTATATAATCGTGTGTTTTAATTGATCTATTCATAGAAATTTATGTTTTCTTAAAATTTTCATTATTCTGAATACTTTTTATAATCTGACCTTTTAAAATCTGGAGTTTATTTCATGTTTGTTGTGATTGATTAACTTTTGTCTGTTTCTATTTTTATTTCCCTTTAGACAAACGTTTCTTATGTGTGTGCCTTCCTCGACAAAATTTTCTTTCACGAATGGTTGTTTATTGCATGGTAGTAAATTGTTTTGGGAAAATTAATATAAGGTAACTCACAAGTCACTTAATACTAGAAAAGTCCCGTAAACTCCTCATATTAAAGTAAGGTCCCAGAGACCTTACTTTAATAAACTCCAAATACCAAAAGACCATTTTGCCCCTCATTTTCTTCCTTCTCTTCTCTTGAGCTTGTTACTTGGGCCATTACATTGTCACACTAGCTCACTAGCTCATTGCCTCGTAATTTGTTACTCATAAACTCGTCAGAGAATTACTCACGAACTTGTTAAACATTCTCATGAAATTGTTATTGGCGGCCTATGATGTTGTCACACTAACTAATTACCTCGTTATTTGTGCTCATCATCAACTTGTTGTTTGTTACTTTTGCATATATGTTTATAGTATGAGGGGCAAAATGGTCTTTAGCCATTTAGAATATATTAAAGTAAGGTCCCTATGGACCCTACATTAATATGGGGAGTTTACAGGATCTTTCTAATATTATGTCCCTTGTGAGGGACTCAAATTAATTTTCCCAATTGTTTTTGGTTTTTTTCCCATGACAAAATTTCTCACAAAATAAATAATGTTATTACATAAACACATACATTTAAAGATATTTTTGTTGTTCCGACAAAAACAGATATTTTTGTTTCAAGACTAATTAGGGCTTTATTCCTGTTGAAGCTGATGGAGAAGTTTCAGAAGGAAACATCATACTTGATTCTGGAACAACATTAACACTTTTACCCCCAGAGTTATACAAGAAGCTGGAATCCGAAGTAGCATCACATATGAAACTAAAACGTTTTGAGATGCCTACAGGAAGTGTATTGAATCTTTGTTATGAATTGCCTTCTGATAATTCATTTGACTCCCCCACAATCACTGTTCATTTCAAAGGTGCAGATATGAAGTTGAATCAGTACAATGCCTTCGTTCAGGTGGATCAAGGCGTCGTTTGCTTTGCTTTCAGGGAATACCCTGCTGGCTCTATCTTTGGGAATATTGCTCAGATGAATTTTAAAGTTGGTTATGATCTTAATAAGAAGACCGTTTCCTTCAAGCCCATGGATTGTACCAAGTGATAGATTATAATCGTTATTTGATGTGGGGGCTTTTTTAATTTAATTTGAGGATAGTAGGTTTTATTTGATCTAATTTACCCTTCGTTGATGCTTTTAAGTAAGGATTGGTTATGACTTATGAGCTATATCTTGCTTGGTTCATGAGGTATTTGGAAATGTCAGTTGGTATTGTGATTTAATTAAATGATTATTACAGATTATATTATCATAATTGACTTTGCCATACATTTATTATCATTTAATAAAATTTAATTACTTTATTGGAAAAATAGTCAATATGTATTGATATATCAAGAACATAATGTTTAATGTCCCTATCATATCCTTATTTAGGATAATCTCTAGCTTCAAACATTGTTAGTGAAGACCTCACACCACCTACATATTTTAAAAAGCCGATTGATAATCGAGGAAAATTTCTGGTTAAACTAACGATGTTAACAGAAAAGGACAAAGTGTACTTTCTAAAGATAAAGGACTAAAATGAAACTGGATGCAACCATAAGGGACCAAAAGTATACTTTAGCCTATATATATATTTATAGGATTCCCAATTTAGTGCTAATGAGAAATCATATTTCTATCCCTGCAATGAAATCTAAATCATATGACTTTGATATGAATGGTCTAAGATTAAAACTTTTTTGTTCATAACTTTTTCAATTTATTTTTTGATATTGTATCCATCCTAATTTTTATTAAAATTATGTATTAAACATGGATCATTTAAATAAATCTGAATTGTCAAGATGAGAAACCCATTTATTATTTGTGATAAAGATGGAATGTGATTCAACATAAATGAACAACATAAACAAGGAAAAATTATGAGAAAAGGGTAATTTCATACTTTTGGAACTACATAAAATTTTCAATCTTATGAAACAAATTATTTTAACCTAGCTACCAATCAACAAGATAATATCAAATCCTACTCAAAAGTCAGTTCGAAAAAAAAATCCTACTTAAGAATTAAACAAGGATTAATGAGTTAAATTAAGAGAAAATACCATAAAAAGACTATGACAATATGCAAAGAACATTTGGATGCACCAACTTCAAAAAAAGATAATTACTTAACATGAATCTAAACTATTCTTTTACAAATGGAATGATGACAATGCAAACATGCATGTGATCATGTCATGCCCCAAAATTAAGCCTTGACCAGCATGAAGTAGAAAGTATTCTCACTTCGTAAAATGTACCCTTTCAATTATTATTTTCTTATTTATCACTAGCAAACTTCATTTTAATAATAATACCACATTAGATGGAATTATAACATTCATCCATGAACTTTGAAAATTTCTATGTACGTTAAATATAAAACTGTTTAATCTTACAAGTTCTTATACATTACTTTTTTCTTCATTATAACATTCAATGCAAATTATCCAATAATAAGTAGGTTATATTCGAAATCACGAATAGAAGAATATAAATATGTGGATAACTGTTTTACCAATTTTTCACCTATAAAAGAGGGTAACACTCTAATTGATTTTTCACCTATAAGTATTTGGAAAAAGTTTTATAAATTATTATTAATAATGAATGAGAATATAAATGGTTGAAACTTGTAAGTTTGAAGAATTTTATGTTTAATGTACATAAAAATGTTACAAGTTCTTGGATGAATATTATAATTATAATTCGATCTAAATGTGGTATTATTGAAATGCAATTCCATAGTTATAAATTAGAAAATAATTAATTGAAAGAGCTTTATGAAGTGAAAATACTTAGTCACTTTTTGGAGAACTCGCCCAATAAAATTCTCACTGTCACCTATTAATTTAATTTTAAATCTATTTATTTCCTAATTTCAATCAACTAATTATGCATCAAATATCAATTTACTAATTATGCATTAAAGATCAATCAACCTATTATGCATCAAATATCAATCAACCTATTAATGATAGAAGGTAGATTTTTACTTGGAGGAGCAAAAAAGCATTTTCACTTTGAAAAATGATATCAATAAGGTTCCACATAAATACAAATTAACATTTAACACAGGTTTTATTATTTTTGCACCGGGTCACAAAGTTGAATATTATTTATGCATCGCGAAACAGTCATTTATTATTTTTGTCCAAACTGAAATACTCCCTCCGTTCCTAAATATAAGACCTAGATAACTTTTTTTTGGAAAGATTAAGGTTGCGAAATAGGTTATTAAATGATGACATATTTGATATCTTTTTAGATTATCCATTAGCTTATAGGTAAAATAAACTAGTTTAAGAGAAAAAATTAGGTAAATCAATTTATAATTAACTTATTTTTTGCTTTTTTTAGGATTTTTCAAAAAAGTCATCTAGGTCCTATATTTAGGAACGGAGGGAGTAGTTTATTATCAGATCAGTACTTTTGCCCTTCTAAAACTAATTTGACTATTTCATTGATGATTCTTTTTAGACCAGGTTTTTCAAAAAAAAGAAAAAAAGAAATATATCCCTAGTTTCTATTGTACAAATATTTTTAAAGGAAACCGCGACATAATTTAATTTATGTGATTGATTGTTGTCCTTACATAGATGATTTTCAAATAGATGAATCAAATAGATGATTTTCAAATCAATTGATTCCTGCAATATTTCTTAACTCACGTTATTGATTAATTGTCCTTAAATGCATTCTTACATTCTTCCCAAATTTTAGAATATAATTGTGCTTATATTTCATTTTCAATTTGATTTAGAATATTTTTAAAGGAAACCGCGACATAATTTAATTTATGTGATTGATTGTTGTCCTTACATAGATGATTTTCAAATAGATGAATCAAATAGATGATTTTCAAATCAATTGATTCCTGCAATATTTCTTAACTCACGTTATTGATTAATTGTCCTTAAATGCATTCTTACATTCTTCCCAAATTTTAGAATATAATTGTGCTTATATTTCATTTTCAATTTGATTTAGGCTTCATATGATTATCATCACCAAGTCTCAATTGGGGAAGAAGTCATTGTGATTTATTGATTGGAACATAAAATTCCAATTCCATTATATTAGAAATGGAATTGAGACTTGATGATATGTAAACCTTTCATTCAACCAATCAAATTCATTCAAAGTGATAGTTATAGTGATGAGATGTGGACCAATAAGGTTTGATATTCCATAAAGTGAATCCACTAGCATTGATAAATATTTTCATCCACATTTTCTAGAATTCATAATGATATCTATTGAAACTTGGAGGTTTTTGATAGAGCTACCTTCTGAAACTCGTGAATGTCGTACCAAATTTTAAATGACATGACTTAATTTGATGCAACATCAAGATTGCTTGTTATCTCGTTGTATTAAACATAATTATATTTGTGTACTTGATTTGAGCCTTAGTCTTTACGCTTTGGGTTCAAATGCAAATATAATTATTTACCAAGGATTGTAGCAAGCTTACTCTCCCGGATCGTCTCTCTACGGAGTCTTTAACTAACTACCTAAATTAACTAAGTAAAATGCAAGAAAACAATAAAGATGGAGTTTTGTGATTAACTAGGTTATTAAACTAAACTACTTTTATTTATATGAAAACAAGTAAATTGATGGATGGATGCATGTGATGATGATAATGATAAAAGATGACTCAAAACCGTCCTAATTGACATTTCCAAAATTGAATCCCCAAAGCATATAGGAAAGGTTTGAGGCACAAAAGCTTCCTAATAATAAAGGAATCACTCTCCAAATAGGAAATAATAAAGGGACTAGTGATTAGCACGTTTTGTACACTCCTTTTAAGACTATTATTGCTTGGAGAAGTCATTTATCAAGATTAGAAAACAATTGGAGAATAATCATGCATTGATATAATTAGTCCTAATTGAAATAGGACTTTCCAAAAATGTGTATAGATCTTATTCTCTTCAATATGATCCTCCTCCTTTGCTCCAAAAATAGGAAATTAGGAAATATGTGAAGTATATCAAGTCCATAAAATATAAAATGCATTAGTTGTTAGTTGGCTAATATGCTCAAATTATCATTAAAATGCAAGTAAATTTAAACTCAACATGAAATAACATTTAATTCCTATTATTTTTTACTAATTGACATGTTAATTTCATATTCTTAGCTGTATAAAAACTTATAAATTTCATGCACATTCATCAGTACCTCTAATTGCCTGAATAAAAACAGCCCATTGATATGTACAACCATATACATTACCCTTTCACTATCACAAGGCTTCAAATCTATTTGAACACAAAATTTAACGAATCTCTAGTGCACCTTCAATTTTCAAATATTGATATTCGCCGAAGTATAATCATGAAAAAAAAAACCATCGCTGAAGATCCTCCCACACATTGTAACTCGCT
Source organism: Mimosa pudica (assembly GCA_029929735.1). Taxonomy (NCBI): domain Eukaryota; kingdom Viridiplantae; phylum Streptophyta; class Magnoliopsida; order Fabales; family Fabaceae; genus Mimosa; species Mimosa pudica. The sequence continues at coordinate 3,360,763 of JAKELP010000012.1, read as the reverse complement.
AAAAGCATCATAACTTCATGTCTTCTACCATCGTATATCACCTTATCTTCTGGAGTTAATTAAGCTATTTGACTATTGGATAATGTATAATTTTATCACCAAAGCAATCAATTAAAATAGGTCAAACTATAAGGGCAACCTAAATCATATTTTCCCAGGGTTAAAGATAACCAATGGCTAGGAAGTTGCTTTATGATCACAGTAGCCTAGAAGTTTTTTTAGGCTCAAATTAGCCCCTAAAGTTATAAAAGTTCACCATAGTCAATATGTTTGACAAGTCAACAAATTGGCCTAATCACCTTACACATGACATTTTAGATGTTAGGAGGCATTTTTAATGTATGCAATTATTTCTTTTACCCTCTTCATCTTTTTCTTTCTTTTTTTATATCTAAAACCCATATGTGGAAAAATTAATAATTTTCACTATAATTCTAAACATTATAGAAATTTCTTTATTCTGTTGACTGGAAAGTATAATTGTTAAATATTGAAATCAAAATCATTATGTCTGTGTTTCTTATTTTACACTTTAAAATGTCTTTGTTAAAAAAATCAGGTAAGATTGTTAAAATTTTACCCTATTATCAAAAATTTTCTAAGTGGAAAAATTAATTTTGTTGGTGGAAAAATTAGAAATTATGTCTGTATTAGAAAATTATTTCTTCTGTATTTCTTATTTTATGCTTTGATTATGTCTTTGTTAGAAAAATCAGGTAAGATTGTAAAAAGTTTACCCTATCATCATAGATTTTCTAAGTGGAAAAATTTGTAATTTTCACTATAATCCTAACATTATAGAAATTTTTTATTCCGTTGATTTGATAAAGTATGATTTCTATAATCTTCTTTTATACTTTATATAAATCTTTGTTAAAACATTTATCAAGTATTGACTTGCTAAATTTCTATAATCCTATTTTATACTTTAAATATGTCTTTGTTAAAAAAATAGGTAAGATTGTTAAAATTTTACCTTATTATCACAAATTTACTGAGTGGAAAAATTAGAAAATTATTAATAGTTCTTAACTTCTTATTGTATACTTTAAATATGTCTTTGTTAAAAAAATCATACTCAAACCATAATGATAAAATTTACATTTTTATCATTAATATAAAACTCACGAATCAAACAACTTTAATATGAAATATCCACTTAGAAAAAATCTCTGCATATTGAAAACGGAATACAAATATGTATGTGAATTGATTGGTAAGCAACATATGAACATATTGAAGAGGGAATATATATTGGCCAAAAAAGCATATTGAAAAAGGAATAAAAATATGTTAATTGATTCTTACTCGAGAAAAATATGTTAATTGATTGATTGATTGGTAATCAACATCCCAACCCTTAATTTCCTCCAATTGTTTTCTATATAATAACCAAAATCTATACCTTTGTATTGTATCCATCATTCTTCATAGCCATTAAGGCAAGAACACACAAAACATGGCCTCAAGAACTTATAATATTCTCTTTGTTCTTTCCTTCATCACCTTCTTCCTCTCTACTACTTCCTCCTCCGCCTTTGACACCCGTCACGGCTTTACCATTGAACTCATCCACCGTGACTCACCAAAATCACCTCTCTACAACAACAAAACGACGTCGTTTCAACGCATCAATGATGCAATTCTCAGATCCATCTCACGTGCCAACCACTTACTCATCCAACATGACCAACACATACTAAGTGACAACTTTGACGCCGAACTACGCCCAATCCCATTTGAATACATCGTGTCCTACTCCGTCGGTACACCGCCGTTAAAGCTATTCGGGATCATTGACACGGGCAGTGACCTAACTTGGACTCAATGTAAGCCATGTGATGATTGTTACACCCAAACAGACCCTATGTTTGACCCTAAAAACTCTAAAACATACAAAACCATTCCATGCAACACACAACTTTGTACAGCACTAGTTGGAAATCCCACATGTGATGCTTCCAATATATGCAAGTACAATGCTAAATATGCGGATAAATCGTTTTCTAATGGTAATTTGGGCACTGATTTGTTTACACTTGGAGGCATTGGAGGCCCCTCGGTGACGTTTTCTCAAGTGGTGTTTGGATGTGGGTTGAATAATAAGGTTACTGTTAATGGAAAGACTTCTGGGATTGTTGCACTTGGAGCTAGTCAGATTTCTTTGGTTTCACAGATTGATTTTGCTATTGAAGGGAAGTTTTCTTACTGTATGGTCCCACAATCTTCTATGGACAAGTCTAGTAAGATGAGTTTTGGGAAAAATGCTATCGTTTCTGGTGCTGGTACTGTTTCTACTCCATTGCTTGTTGGAAACAATCCAAATCTTTATTACCTTACTTTGGAAGGAATCACGGTTGGAGACAAAAGAATTCCATTTTCTATAGGTGATGATTCAGTTATTTTTTTTATTTCTAATTTTGATTTCCTTTAATTTTCTCAATATTTTAGAATGTTTTCTAATTTCCACCGTATTTTCTTTGAACTCTTTTTATGTTACCTGAAAATATTTGTTCAAATGAATTATTACATATATATGATATTTAAGAGTTTGTGTGAAAGAATAATTAGGATTTATTGCATGGGTGTTTTTTATTCAACAATTGTTTATCATATATTCCTTCAAACTAATATTTACTCTACGTGTACATATTTTCATATATATTTTAGTTAAAGACTAATTATATTTTATATTTTCTTGCTTGTGCGTGAAGGTGGGGTTGGAGTTTCAGAAGGAAACACAATAATTGATTCAGGAACAACAGTGACACTTTTACCCTCAGCTTTCTACTCAGCTCTAGAATCAGAAGTGGCAACCCAGATGAAGAATCTGAATTTTGAACGTGTTCAGCTTATTCAACTAAATCTTTGTTACAAATTACCTTCTAATGGTAACTCCCAAGTACCTGCCATAACTGTCCATTTCAAAGGTGCAGATTTGAAGCTAAACTATGTCAATGCCTTCATTCAAGTGTCCAACAATGCCTTTTGCTTTGCTTTCATGGCACATGATTCTAGCTCCGCCCTTTATGGTAACTTGGCTCAGATAAATTTTAAGGTCGGTTATGATCGTAGGATGAAGACAGTTTCCTTCAAGCCCGTGGACTGTGCTACCATATGATTAGTGTATTTTGATTAACTTTTTTCATTACATGTTTTGGTTAACTTATTTAGAGAAAAAAGCTCTTTTTTGAAAAAAAATGCACTTAATATGACTTATATTTTTCTTTTTATGGTTGGAGGTATTTTTTATTGGTCTTATTATGCATAAGTAGCCTATCAATATAGGCAAAATTAATCAGCTTAGGGGTAGGTTACAAGTACTTTTTTAGAAAAAGAATTTGTTTTTCAATAAAAACCATCATAATGTAAAGATTTAATTTAGTTCTATTATTCAATGAAACTCATGCCCTTTTGGTCATTGTAATGACCTAAAAAATGAAACTTGGAAATTATTATATTTGTAATTAAGATTTGTTGCAATGACCTCTAAAAAACTTGGAAATTATTATATTTGTAGCTAAGATTTTGTTTATTTATTATAACTATGAGTAATAATCTCTATTCGCAATCAATTCTTTTATATTTTCCATATCAGTCATACGTTGGTTTGTTTCCCTTTTTTATGTGAATATGGTATGAATTAAGGAATTTTAGTGCTTTCCATATTAATTGCGCAATCGCTTGATTTGAGCTTGTAATAAATCAAGAACTAGAATTCTTAAATTAAGCAATAATTAGCAATGATAATTTTTGTATAAAAAATAGTAATATAATTGAATGTACGTGTATGCTAAATAGTAAAAAATTAGGGAGAAAGAAGCAAAAGATATCATTGATAGGTAAACGGTGATGACGACGTGGGGACTATATTTTTTGGGCAACTCATATTTTATTGAATAGCGTGTTCATTTTTCAGTGTATAGTCAGTGTATAGTTGTTCGCAAAATTACAACCGCAAAGAGCATGAGTCAAGTTTAAATAGTATCGTAAAAAGTAAGAGTGTTATTATAACAGAAAGTAGGTTTTAAGCAAGTTCATTAAATAAATTATAATCTAAAATTAGATTTGGGTAAAAAAGCAAGTGGTAGAATTGCAATAAAAATAAGAAAATGTATTTTTGAAATTTAATTTAAATAAGAGAGAAAAGTCTCGGCCTATTTATCCACTTTATTTCATGATACCCAAATTTCCTTTTCCTTAATGCTAATTGATTCCTATTGTGTTGTTATGTGAAGTCTTTTTTTATTTAAATAACTCTCTCAAGCCTATTTAAACATTAATTGAAATTAATATACATAATCTCTTACTACATATTATTTCAACTAGTATCTTTAAACAATTCACTTCAGTTTCACAAAGTTTGTTAGATCATATCTCTATATCTCACCAACAAACTTCTAATCCTACACTATAATTGCAAGACAATTTTGGATTCAACCTAGTTCTTTACCTAACTAATGCTCTCTCAAGCCACTAATTAAACTAGCAAACTAAATATTGAACAATACTTAGAAATAAAACTCAAATTAAACGTTCTTTATCTAATTAATGCTCTCTCAAGCCACTAACTAAGTTAACAAACTAAATATTGGTCACCACTTATTGAACTCACAGAACTCACAACATAATAGTAAGTAATTGGTTAACAAAAGGGAATAGAGTTTAGGTATTAATCTATACAAGTCTCAAATAGACCTAGAAAAATAAACTAGCTACTCATACTAAACAATAGAAATCATACCAACAACAATAATATTCCGAAGTAATCAAGAGAGATCAAGGACAAGTGAGAATGAGAGAAAGACGAAACCACCACAAAAATTTTGACATCTTCGTGCATAGGTGCTCCAAACATTCAATCTTGCTCCAAGCTCTCTCTTGGAAGCTGAAGATTCAAAATCAGTTTTTGTGCAGTGTTGCGGCTTCCTTCTGCTCACTCGCGTGTGTGTGGCTGGCTCTTGTTTTCCCTGCAGATGAAGTTGGAGGTGTAATGAATAATGATTTTGTCTTTTATGTGCAGCACCTCATGCTTCCTCCTTCACACGTGTGTGTGTGTGGCTATCGGCTTCAAACCTCAAAAGAATGCCGCCTTTGCTCCTTTTCTGAACGTGTAAAACCTTTATTCCATGGGCTTAATTTCTTTCCCTTGCTTTTTACCAAACGGGTTCATGCTTGCTGCCCATCTTGCTTGCTGACCCATTATTTTGCCTTGGTCAAATTCATTCAAAACAGCTTTGCTCCTTGTCTTTTTGCTGCTTAATTGGTCAAATAAAAACCAATACACTTTTATCAATTCAAAATTGCATTACACGCGCATCTCACAAGAATGGTTATTAATGATATGAGCATTAAAAACTACGTGGACTTGCATTTTCTTCATCTTTTTATCTTATCTTTTTTTATGAAACAATAGTTTGTTTATTTGCAATTTCTTTTCTCTTTCAATTTGGAAACCCAACATATTTAAAATCAAATTTTTAAATTATGTATCGAGTTGGAATCTTCTCAAAATCACAAATAATCTCCTTCCATTTTGTAACAATGACTCCCAAAATGTACCAAAATGTATATAAAAATCATAAGAAAATGGGGAGTCAACAATAGTATAGGTAAAGAATAATAGAAGAGTTAGTTTGATAAAAAAAGAATAATAGAAGAGGATAAGAGAATCGGACCTGTCACTTGGTAAATATGCATGAAATATTAGTTTCTTGGAGAAATAAAGAAACTACTATGCAAATTACAAAAAATCTCAAGTAAAAAAATTACGAAAACTCACTAATCTATATTCTACAAGGGCTAAAGCGCAAAAATGACCATGTGATTGTCACGAACGTTTAAAAATGACCATGTAAAATTTTTGGAGCAAAATTGCCCATTGAATTTTAAAATTGGGGCAAAATGACCAACACAATTAATTTTTTGACTTTTAAACACATCATCTTCTGCCGATTCATCTCTCACTAAAATATGTGTCAGACTTATGTATTTATTTTAGCCTTGTGATGATGATGCGACAGAGGATGATGAGTGAAAAAATCAAAAAAATTAATTGTGATGATCATCTTTGCCTCAATTTTGAAATTTGATGGGCAATTTTGCTCCAAAAGATTTTACATGGTCATTTTTACTCCAAAAGATTTTACATGTCATTTTTGTACTTTCATGACAATTATGTGACCATTTTTACACTTTAACCCTTCCTATAATTATGGGATTCCCTCAAATTAGATTTTTATATTTTATATTTTTATATCTATATTTGATCATCGTTAGGAAAGAAACCGTAAAATTATATATGGCGTCTACCATTATCAAGGTCTTAGGTGGTTCCTACGTCTAGTTCTCACTAGTAACCCTAAAGTCGGACTAGCGATAATAAGGAACCACCTAACACCTTGAAGTGCTATTAGTAAATTAAAAATATTTATAAATACAATTTCAAGTAATTTAATGTTCATTTTTTTAGAAATTAAAGAAAATAGTTATGTTGTGAATTTTAAATTGGAAATTTTAGAAAATAAATTTGTTGTGAATTTATTTATAAATAAATTTTCAAAAAATTTATCATTTTGGCCTCAATTTAATTATAAAATAATCATTTAAATTTAATTGAAACTAAAGGTGTTAACTAAAAAGGACTAAATTGATGCAAATATAAGGGACCAAATTACAAGTGATTCAACTAATCACTCCACTTACCACTGGTAAGCAACTAAGCATACAATCCCCTATGAAGATTCCACTATCTTAAGATCAAACCTCAATTAATAGAGGATTACAACAAATACTTGTTCAATTCACTCAATGAAGAAAATATTATACGTTGAAGTAGAGTGAATAAAATGGATATCATAGTAAGTAGGTAAGTTATAAGATTTTGAGCTTAAGTGTGTTCAATGTATTTAACAAATTTCACCAACTTCTGCACCAATGCGTTTATAGTAGTTCAGAATATATCGTATATAATAAAAAGTTTGACATTTAGGAAAAACGTATTTTGATGATTATCTAATCAAATATCGCATATAAGTTTGTTGGTGATCAGAATATACAGTTTGGGAAAATTTTCAAATAAAAAGATGATGATGTATTTTTTAATTTGTAATTATCGATAAGCATGTGATTTAAGTCACATTATAATTAATTTATTAATTGTTGTACCATTTTTATAAGAGTTAAATTTGCCCCGGAAGTTTTAGGTAAGGATCAAATTTGCCCCTGAAGGTGGAGGGAGAGGGAGTGGATGAGAGAAGGGTGGTGGAAGAATTTGGAGAGAGAGAGAGTTGTGGGAGGGGAGGAGAAGATGATGAGGTGTACCAAGCCTTGACATGGATGTTGAGTTGCCAGCCCATGTAGCATGTGAGGGGCAAATTTGATCCATTTTGTATATTTAAGGGGAAAATTTGATCCAAAAAAAATTTCAGGGGAAAATTTGATCATTGCCTAAAACTTTTGGGGTAAATTTGATCTTTGACATTTTTTATAAAGTATCAGCTTGATCTGTAATTGGTAGTTGATTTATCGGATTTTGTTTACGAAATAATGGATTAATAGGTTGAAGCCTTAGCTTGAAGATAAAGTAATTAATGGAATTATGTAATTGTGTCTATAATCAAGGTGATCAAACTCGAGAATTTAAATAAACTTGCATGTGTAAAGAAGATAAAATCATATCGTAAACTCGTAAGATTTTACATTTATTACTAAACGTATATTTCTCGTGTACAATTAAATAAAAATAAAAAAAATAACAATTGTTTAACTTGAATATATAGATTTTAAATATAAATTAGTTTATACTAAATATATCAATCTCACAAGAGAGTTTAGTCAAATAAAAAATATTAAAAATGAGTTTAAAAGCGAGTTAACAAGATTTTTTGTAAGGTATAAACGTAAAAACTGTGAATTCGACATGTAAAGACGTAAGTTTCAAACGAGTTTACTGCCATTAAGACTAGTAACACATTTTGATTAGGTAAAATAATAAAAGTGGTAAAATTAGATTGTCAACTCGCGACTTTAACAACAATAGATGTAATGTATCATATGCTGAAAATGTAGAATGTTTTTTTTTTTTGAAAAAAAAATTTAAATCTGTTGCAGATTGAAGCAAATCATCGATTGTTATTAAACTTGTGACTTGAATCTCAAATTTTGTTATTGTATGGAATTAAAATGCGTAGCAAGTGACTTACTGGTTTTGGATCCAATTAAACTCCAAAATTTACACTTTGTCTTTTAATTTTTACGTTTTACTTTATGGAATGATCGTATTAGTTTGATCTAAATATACCATTAAATATTTTTATTTGACATGTTCAATGAATTCATATATAAATTTTATAAAAATATATGTATTCGGCTGGTTTGATAAAGTATGCTTGTTAAGTATCTATGTACTATTCATTTTCAAAGTATATTTAATCCAATTCATTATTATTTTTTATTTATATTTTAAATATTTCTTTGTTAAAAAATCAAACTCAAACCTTTGTGGTACAATTTAATACATTCACAAGTATAAAAACTCAAAAATTAAACTTTGAAAATATGCACTTAGAACAAAATATGTGCCTATTTCAATCAGAATACAACTTTGAGAATTGATAGGCAATCTAAGGGGTGAAAATTCAATTTTTTAGCTATTCGGTTTTTATATAAAAACCAAAATAAGCGAAAACCAAATTGCACATACTATATCTGAAACTGAATTATTTCTGTAACTGAACTAAATTAATTGAAATAATTTGGTTTGGTTTTGGTTTTTATCTAAAAAGCAGGTTTTTTAATTTATAATAACTTTAATTTTTTTTTTCATTTTTAATATATAAAACTTAATACAAATATTGGTATATTGCATATCATGTTTATATCAATTAAGAAACACAAGATATATAACTTGAAGATTTAAATTTAACTTATTCAAAGAAAAATATGATAAATAATAAATTTTTTAAAATATTTCGATTATTCGGCTTATTATACACCAATCATTTGTTTGAAAACCAAAATGAAACCAAATTTAAATAATTGAATAAGAATCACAAACCCAAATAACATAATCGAAAAAACAGAATCCGCCGGTTCGATTTTCGGTTTTCATTTTGATTTGCACATCCTTAAAGATCAACATACCAAAATATTTATAAACGACTACAAATATTTGAATTGATTGGTAATTAACATCACAACCCTTAATTTCCTTTAAGTTTTGCTATATAATAACCAAAATCTATTCCTTTGTATCCATCATTCTTATAGATATTCAGTCCAAAAAAACTCTTCATAGACATTAAGTCAATAACAACAAAACATGGCCTCAAGAGCTTATAATACTCTCTTTGTTCTTTCCATCATCACCTTCATCATCTCTACTTCTTCCTCCACCAATGACAACAACACCCACGGCTTCACCATTGAACTCATTCATCGGCGACTCACCAAAATCGCCACTTTTCAACAACAAAACGACGTCGTTTCAACGCATCAATGATGCAATTCTCCGCTCCATTTCACGTGCAAACCACTTATTCTTACCACATGACCAACACATACTAATAAGTGACGACTTTGACGCTGAACTACGCCCAATCCCGTACGAGTACGTCATATCATACTCCATTGGTACACCTCCGTTCAAGCTCTTCGGGGTCGTTGACACGGGCAGTGACCTAATTTGGACTCAATGTAAGCCATGTGCTAATTGCTACCGCCAAACAGACCCTATGTTTGACCCTCAAAACTCTGAAACGTACAAAACAATTCCATGCAACACAGAATTATGTAAGGCACTAGTGGGAAATCCCACATGTGATGATTCCAATATATGCACGTACAATATTCAACTAGGGTTAGACCCCGTGCGATGCACGGGGTTAACTTATAACATCATCAGCGGTTCTTGATTTTGGAATCAATAGTAAAAAATAAGACTATATGAACATATGACAGTCATCTTTTTTAAAATTCAATGATATACACCTCTATAAGGCAACAACATTCCAATGCAATGAAGTAATTTATTTTGTTATTGCCTGAAAGAAATCTATAGTGTAAAACTTGTAAAACATAAGAGTAGAAGTTCATCCCCAAACCACCCTCCCCAATCCAACCCTCTAGAAAAAATTTCCCTTTGGCACCTCTCTCGTCTAAAAGTTCACTTACACTACATTTTTTGTAATTGATCTTTCCAAATAATCTCAATTTAGATTACATATATTTTATTTAATTAAGAATCAAAATAGTCCATACATGAAAATATAAGAGAGTCAAACTTTATTCCCAAACTCTGAAAAAAAAAAAAAACTTCACTCCAACACCCCATTCAAAAGTTAATTCACTATTTTATTTGCAACATCTTCCTGGCCCAAGTATTACAAGAGATGTCAATTTTATTGCTGAGAACATACATAAAGCGTCATAACAATCTTCACAATACACCAATACATGTTTAGCCATTCAATTTCACTCCACATCATGTCCCATTTCAGTAGTCAACAACAGATACATGTGTGTCTAAAGCAAATAAACCATAAAATGCCATAACTTCTTTTAGCACAATTTTTCATTGAGTTAAATTGGAGTCAAGCCAACCACGCCTACAAGCAATCAATCCATAGTTCATATCAATATGACGGTAACCGAAAACGGCAAAGGAAAAAATGATAATTGAAAGTATAGATTGATGAATTTGAGAAATGATTATGCAGTATAAATCCATATTCTAACCACATGTCAATTTTCCACCAGCATTACCATGGGTCAAACTAAGGTCATGTCCACCTACAAAAGTAAATGTAAATAAATGCATATCACACATAAATTGTTTGATAACACCTTTTGGTCCCATAAAAAGGAGAAGTTTCATCCATGTATAAGTCATTACAACCAACATAATAGTAAATTGCAGATTTGAGCAAAGACAATATTAATCAACCCTTTTAATTGCTAGAAGCTTATCATAGAAATGAGAGGAATAATATATCCTCATGAGCCATTTTGATGACCAACCGATTGGATTTTCACACACTATTTCTTGATCAATACCATCGCCCTTTTAGCCACTTTTTTATAAAATATTAACATGGTAAGAGCTGGAGCTTCCAACATAGAGACTTTCTCAGCAGCAAGATTTTAAAGACAATAGAAAAGGAGGAGAAGGAGAAAAGGTGATCTTTCCCAAGGTTGTCTTCAAGCTCATGAATTACAAAGATTCTTCCAACTACTGAATTTGGGCCACTAAGTGGTATCTGCATGTTTCAGGCACGTAATTAGCTACAATCAAGGAGAAATATCATAGCTCCTAACATAACTAAGACCAAAGTGTAGGTCATCAATAGACATTCATCAAAATAAAAAAGAGCACCTTATTATCTGTGATTGTTGCCTCTGCAACTCCTGTAATGTATTAGAGACAAAATGTTGAATATGCAGGTCAGTAACATCCAAATAGAAGGAGAAGAAAAATAAGAAAATTGTATATAACATCAGCATTAGCAACTATGTTTCCCAGGTCACACACACGAAGCACATAATCCTCAGGAGCACCATGTGTCATGTCAACCAAATATTTGCTAAACTAAAGTTTTATTTTTAAAACGTGCATAATTACACCCCGTTCATTTTTCACTATTATGTTATCAGATTTTTGTTTCCATGATAGCCAAATAATTGAAAATAGACAACACAAATGAACAATGAAGGCAAAGTCATTCATTTAAATTCGAGCATAGAGTGCATAGCAAGGGAAAATAAACAAATAAACAGAAGAAAGAAAATACAACGAAAGGTACCCATATCTAAAAATAATGACATATTGATGTAGTCTAGAAAAGGATAAGAAAAAATGAAATGCAACAAAATGTCAAGGAAATCTGGGACACACCTAAACATCGAATGCCAATTCATCTTTTCTTGCTTCACCCTATGTGATTAGTTGTTGTAACTGAAGTTGAAGTTTGGTGTACAAATATTTGTTAGTCCAATATAATCAGAGTCATTCCCCACAGATGTGCCATTTTGCTTCCTCTTCAACATGGATTCAATAGAGTCTTGGATTTGGAGGCTGAAACATCATCTTCTCTGTCCTTTAATCATCTTCTAAAACTTGTGTTGTCGCACACGAGACACTTGGCTCACCATGTAAAATCTAACATAGGTCAATAAAGTATGAAACAAAGCATAAAATCAAACACTACACTTTGAATGATAGTAAAGTGGACTGAAAAGCATAAATAAGGCACGTACTCACCCCATATTGTGGAGTTCCAAAAATTGTCATCAAGGAAAACTTACATTCAGTTAATTAGTTACACATAAACTTAGCTTAAAAAAATCCATGTAGAATTCACAACAATGGCCTCAAATTAATTACCTATAACTAAGAAGGAAATGAACTACTAACATCCATATCCATATATACTAAATAAGCAAATGAACCACACAGCTAAGTACATTGAAAAATTAGTGCAGCAAACAAACAGATCATCCTTATTAAGGAAAGTCTGAACACACACACACACACACACATTACCTAATCAACATTTAGATATTCAAAACATTTCAATCAAGGATTCACAACAAATTTATGATAAAAGATAAGGTGATGCTAACCAAATGGTCACATGGACATGCTCTAAAGAGAATTGATATTTTCTCCCATAAAAATATCATACTTGATTTAACAGAACATCCTTATTTAGGAAAGTCTGAACATATATAACCTAATCAATAGTTAGATATTCAAAACATTTCAATCAAGTATTCACAGCAAATTAATTATAAAAGACACTGAATGGTCACATGGACACACTCTAAAGAGAATTGATACCTTCTCCCATGCAAATATCATACTTGATTTCTCAGGAAGGCGATCAACAGAAGCATTTTGCTGCAGAAGATATTTATGCTCATGCGCTGAGGCTCTTGCAGCAGCCAAGTATTTTTTAAACTTTTTGAAGTTCTGCTCCTCTTTCTCCAATCCATCCATTACCTTGACAGCTTTATCTGCAGTTTTGATATTTTCATCAATCTGCCAAACCAATGCATCCTCGTCTTCCAAAGATTTCACCAAGGTAAGTGCCTTCTTGTAATAAGAACGTGGTTCTTCAAACTTCTAATTCTTGTAATACACTTCCCCAAGATTAATGTAGCCCTTTGCCTCTCATTGACTAAAATAAAAATCACTTTACCAAAACTAAAGTTGCCTAAACTCTGCCAACCTGCACTTAATTGATATAAACTCTGCCAAGATGCACTTACTTGACCAAACAATATACTATTTATCAATGGATAATAGATTTAATCTGCTATAAGGATTAGATAGAAGCCAAGAAGACCAAATATGTTTGTGCATGCAAGAGAACTTGATGAGTGAAAATAGGAAACAGGAAGTTTTGATATATAGATGCTAAGGGCAGATGGAAACAGAACCCAAAACTGAAGCGAAATATAGATTAAAGCAACAACAATTCCAGAACAATAATTAATGAAAAACAGGTGAAAAGGAACAATTAATGAAATCAACAACCCCAAAATGCACGCAAGGGCATCCAATAACTCTCAAATAAGCCCCTACAACAAAAAAATTTATTTGAAGTTTTGAACCCCAACTACTCACTGAACCTATCGGATTCAAAGCACCCAATTTTGGGCCTTTTATGAAATATCAACTAAAGTTAGTTCCAACCTCGATTTTCTTTGTAAAAGTTGAAGAATCAATGTTAATCTTTAGTTTCAGTTGATTATCAAATATATCAAGTAATGTTGTTTCTTTTTCCGCCGAAATACTGAAGAAGTCGGAGAAGAGAAATTACAAAAGCCATAAAATAAATGGGAGAAGAGAATATAATGGAAGAAGAACCTCAAACAATGTTGAAGAGCTAAATGATGCCTAGCTTACTTGATGGCATTGACGCCGTCGTGAAGTTGCAGCGGCTGATGGGGCGGTGAATGAAGAATGATTTTTAGTGAGGCAACTGGGGAAGGGAAGGAGGGTTTGTTGTTTTTGGAATAGCAGAGGCCTCCTCAACTTTGATGTCATCTCAAAAACTGAAACAACCCATGAGATGAGAGATTCAATGCTGGAATTAAGTGGAAGACCAAAGGTTGAAACGCATGTAGTATTTGATCCACATCAAATAAATCAATCAATCAATCAAATATATCATGTAATTTCCCGTGGAGTGGAGAATCTTTGGTGTTTTCACACTGGGATTGGGATTTTATGTAGGTTTCCCTAAGTTTTAAACTATATTTATCTTAGAAAATATGAGTAATAATCCGAACCACTTTAGATGCGTTCACACTGCTCAGAAACATAACGACTTGGCTTCTGTGCATTTCCGGCGGTGGCTCTTTCCCCATTTATGATGAGGAGGCGTTTATTATTCCAATACTCTGTTCGTCTTCCCACATTCTCTATTTTGGTGATTAGCCAATCAACACTTAAATCCTAAATTCTCTCCATCTCCAGTAAAAAAACTATAACTATATCATTGTTGAAATCCAGCTGTATAAATTCATACCAACCAAGAACAACACTCACCCCTTCATGTTATTTTCTTCCCAATTCTTCTCAATAAAATAAGGCGGCATCACACAAAAAGGCCCTCCCTTCAACCCCCATTTGAATGTGGGGCCCTGTTCTCCATAACCTCCTTCCCCTCCTTTTTCTTCATTGATTCCAGGTACTCAATTAGCTCATATTGCTTAATTGTTCATAAAGTTTACACCTTTTTGTTTTCAATCTAATAGGTTTTTGTAATTTTTGTTAATCTTGCATAATTGAAGAGGAAGGTACGGCTAATTCTCAAGAGTTCTGCCAAGGGCTTTCTAGAGTTTCAGGTGTGCTAATAAGTCATTTTCTATTTTCAAATTTTCACAAAGATAATCATGTTATTTAGTGCCCCCTACTTTTGTTAAGATTTGACTTATATTTTTGCAGTTCATCATCATTTCGAGCCTACCCTGGGAAAAGGTTGTTTGTTGATTATTTCGAGCCTACTTTTAAATTTGTGTTCATGACATGTTTTTTGATTTTGTCCTTTTTAATCTTGAAATATAGATGCAAGATTGGTTTGAGCAGGGAAACTCACTGAAAATTGTTGGTTCTTCTGATGTATCTACTTTTAGTGATGAACTTGAGACTTGTCCCAATTCAAAGGTTGGAAATTGTTAATTTTTTTTCAGATATGTTAATGGGGGCCAAGTTATACCAATATGAAAAATAGTTACGGGAACCCCTATAGTGTCCCTAAAAAGATAAGTTTCTTAAGCCTAGACGTGGATTGCACAATAAATTAGTCACTTGGGAACTTTTTTCATTAAAGTATGTGGTTACCCTCTAAATTTACTAATCTTTTAGATTGTGTGTAAATTGAGGCTTCTAATTTTTGAGAATTAATAGGCTACCTTGCTCTTGAGGCACACAAGTGTAAAATTTTTAATTGTAGCCTCCCATTTATATCGTGATGCATCTTCATTTTGCTTTCATAGTAATAGAGGCATTTTAATTTTCATGTATACCATATTGCATTGATCTCTACTTTTCTAATTTGCTTCCTCTTGTCTTAAATGCAGGAGCTAATGGAGGGTTTGGTTCTGGTCCTAAATGTAAGATCTCAATCTCTTTTATCTACCTTCTTAATTATTTGCCCCCTAACTACCCCTATATTAGATTCTTCATATTCTTCTATGAAGCATATGCTATAATGATCGCAATAAATTATTGCTGATTATATTTTTTCCAAATATCAATTGGACAATTGTATTTGTTAGATTGCTCTCTGTCTAATTGTGGTCTGTCTAATTGAAGGTAGATCATCAATGGATGAAGCATGATGAGGGGTTTTCTTTTGGTTAAGTATTTTCAATGTTGAAAATTTTTTGCTTTTCTGCATATCTAGATTTATGCCTTTTTAATTTCATTTTGGCTTAAATGAGTGTCAGCTGTGGAAATTTGAATTTTTGTCTGTGGAATTTCCAACTATAACAAGGTTGAAGAAGACCATTTCTTAACTTCTCAATAGAACACTAGAAAAGAATCTGTACATGGTTGCATCCTGTTTATGCACTTATCTCTTAGGGGATGTATGAACATTTGGAAGAAAAGGGAAGTGAATGAAAGGGATAGTCATAATATTGTCCTTTGCTTTTTTTCAGAATTGTTTCAATGAATTATCTGTTGCTTTCCCTTCCCCTTTTCCAATTGTACTACAGGTATGATGAGTCATTTGTTTCTTACATAGTTGTCAGCACTGGTGAACGTGTAAGCTTTTCCCATTATGATCTTGATTATGGATCATCAACTAAACAAGTATTTTTCCAATTTAGATTTTGGATTTCCATCAATAGACTACAGATTTCTCTTCTTCTCTCGGTCCTGAAACTAATTTGCTCCTGCCCCATTCAGGTTCTGTTGCCTGCCTGCATTTGTTTGATTTCTAGAATTTGTGTTATCATTTTTTCCCTGTTATTTGTTGTTTCGTATCCTAGAGCTAATTTCCTTCTACCCTAATTAGGTTATTTTACCTGATTACATTGGATTAATTTCCATGTTCTGTGTGATCATTGTTTTCTATTATTTGCTTTTCTTTGTCCTTGAGTTAATTTGCTTCTAACCCTTTCAAGTTTTGTTACCTTGAGCCAATTTGTTTTCTGTGCCTGCATTATTTCTGTTGTTTAATGAGAAGGAGTTAAAATGTTTTGATTACTCTAACCCTTCCAAAAGTAACAGAACCTTAAGTGGAAAATGTTAAGAGAGCAGAAGCACATATTGGTTTAATGTTTTTGTTGTTTCTGCTCTCTCATGTGGTAACCTTGTAGCAGTGGGAACTAAGTTTTCCATTCTGCAGTTTCAATTCTCATTTCAAAATAAGGCAAAATGAAATATCAGCAGGATTGCCTAACAGTGATTGATCCCTAACTGAATTTACACATTGAATAAAATCATATAGAGTACATTCAACGCTACAACTAAGATAAAAAGTAATATGCAACAACATTTGATTGAACTGCTACTGTGATGCATGTTTATTTCCCCAAAACAATTTATGGGAAAGCATAGGGGTAAATTTTATGGGACCATGTTCAGATTTTGGTGAGAATTTATTAGCAATGCAAGTGTAAGTATCTTTAAGCGGTCAAGTGAAGGTGTACTTGACTTACAGATCTGTGCTCTCATGCATTTTTGTGAAGTTAACAAAATTTAGCAAACTTGGGAAGAAAAATATTTGGTGTGTGAGGGAAAATTCCAAAGGACCACTTTTCACTTAACACTTATGGTTTGTGGAGTAAATGAGCGTACTAGAGTCAGGAATTAGTTAATGCAAGTAGACAGCCACGTAGATTTTAACAGATTTGATGGTATTTTATTAACAATGAAGTGGTATTATATTAGAATCTTCGAATTCAAAACTTTATTATTAAGCTAATTTGATGGTTCATTTCTCTTACTATATGTTTCATAAAAAATTGTCATTAGTTTTTGTGCCTATGACCAACATTGAAATCTTCAAACAGTCCCATCAGTTCAACATTTAAAACAATGTGGCGATGAGGATAATGAAAACATAACATGGCCACCTCAATGAATCTCAATAGTTCACTTTTAAATGCTTTAAGATTATGCTTTACAAGATTAGGATGTTCTTATTTTTAATTAATAACCAGGACGTTAATTTACTCAAGAATGGATAAACAACTTTTTCTATCCAATAACATGACCTCTTGAGAAATTGGTTCTTTGTGGATAATTCATCTGGATGGTTGTTCAATTTCTTTCTAAAATATGGTTACAATTTGTACTT
The DNA here is from genome assembly GCA_029929735.1 of Mimosa pudica. NCBI lineage: Eukaryota > Viridiplantae > Streptophyta > Magnoliopsida > Fabales > Fabaceae > Mimosa > Mimosa pudica. Next base: position 3,342,947 of record JAKELP010000012.1, on the reverse strand, counting down.
CTTATATTGTTGGCTTGATAATTATACTTCTCATACTGTTCGCTTGGAAAAATATTTTTTTCCATTTGATTGCAGCATGGTCAAATGCATATCTTGATCGTTGAATTGTGGGATCTCAATATACTTGCCGTTGAATTTTTCTTAAAGATAATGCAACTTTTAATTGCTGAATTAAAAGTTGAGAGCCATCTTTAAGAATTGCTTTTCTAAACAAACAGCACATGCTCCAACTTTAAAAAATGCAAGAAACTGCTACTGCTAGGTATTGATTTAAGCAGGGATTGTCAACGTTTGATGAGCTCCTACAACGGCTAATGGTGGAGATAGCAGCACATGATCGCCTATCACAGTATTATCAGCTTCTTCGTGCTTACACCTCGCTTACTAAGAAACTTATTAAATAGAACAAATGTTGTATTTGTAGAAGCTTTTTAGAATGTAGGAATGACCAGATGAATTGAATCGCTACATATGTATGTTGAAGCAAGTTTTACATTGCAATACCAAAGCAACAATAACACTTTATCCATTATATGAAAGTAACTGCTTAAAGCAAAGAGCAAAACAAATGACATTTTTAAATACTAATCTTTCAACATTAAGCTTAAAAATTGTTTTGTGGCCGGGTATCCCGCGCGTTGCGCGGGGTCACCCCTAGTTATAATAAAACTCTTGGAAACATTAGAATTAATCAATATTAAACTTAGGCAAACCCACATTTTAAACCAGATACGTGTGTGAAAGCAAATGAGATTCTCCACGCGCAATTACTTGATATATGCAATTACTTGATATATACTTGATTGATATATTTGATGATTGATATTTGATTGATATGCGGATAAATCGTTTTCTAATGGTAATTTTGCCACTGATCAGCTTACACTTGGCGGCATTGGAGGCCCCCCGGTGACGTTTTCTCAAGTGGTGTTTGGATGTGGGTCGAATAACACGGGTCTTTTTAATGAAAAGACTTCTGGGATTGTTGCACTTGGAGGTAGTCAGATTTCTTTGGTTTCACAGATTGATTCTGCTATTGAAGGAAAGTTTTCTTACTGTATGGTCTCACCTTCTTCCATGAACAAATCTAGTAAGATGAGTTTTGGGAAAAACGCTATCGTTTCTGGCCCTGGTACTGTTTCTACTCCACTTGTTGCGGGAAACAGTTCAAACTACTATTATCTTACTTTGGAAGGAATTACTGTTGGAAGCACGAGAATTCCATTATCTTCAGGTGATGATTCGATTAATACTTTTTACTTTCTCAACTTGATTTCCTTTAGTTTTCAGAATATTTTAGAATGCATGCTTTGTAATTTTAACTGTATTAGCTTTGAATTCGTTTTAATTTTAAGGCAATATTCGTTTAAAAATTAATGACCCTCATCATCAAACGTCAATGAATTAAATACTGATACAAATATAATTCATTAATTTTTTGTCTTTGAAAAATTTCATTATTCTGAATACTTCAAATTTACCATCTTACCTTAAAATATTTGTACAAACAAATCATTACAAATAATATTAAAGTGTTTGTGTAACAAATAATAAGAGTTTATTGCATGGATGATTGTTCAATCAACACTAGTTTTGTTTTTTTGTTTTTGGGTCATATATTCCTTCAACCCAACATTTACTATACGTCTACGTCTTTTCTTAAACTATATATATATATATATATATATATATATATATATATATATATATATATAGAAACACACACACACATATGTATAAGACTAATTATGGCTTATATTTTCATGCTTGTGAGTGAAGGTGGTGGTGGACTTTCAGAAGGAAACATAATAATTGATTCTGGAACAACATTGACACTTTTACCACCAGATTTCTACTCAGCTCTGGAATCAGAAATGGCAACACAAATGATGAATCTGAATATTGAACGTGTTATGATTCCTCGAAGTTCATTGAATCTTTGTTTCAGAAACCCTTCTAATGGTACCTTATTCCAAGTACCCGCCATAACCGTCCATTTCAGAGGTGCAGATTTGAAGTTTAACTCTTTCCTCAATGCATTCCTTCAAGTGGCCAGCGATGTCTTTTGCTTCGCTTTCAGGTCATATGATTCTGGCTCCATATATGGAAACTTAGCTCAGGTGAATTTTAAGGTTGGTTATGATCGTAGGATGAAGACAGTTTCCTTTAAGCCCGTGGATTGTACTACCATATGATTAGTGTGTTTGGGTTAATTCATTTAGAGGAAATAAGTACTTAGTTTCAAATAAAAAACACTGAATATGAGTTTAATTTTCTTATGGTTGGAGCTATTTTTTATTGGTCGATCGTCTTTTGCGCAAGTAGTTTATAAGTATAAGCAAAAATAATCAGCTTATGATTTGTTTACAAGTACTTTTCTTTTTGCAAATAATTTTAGTTTTTCAATCTAAACCATCATAAGTATAAGATTTAATTTAGTTTTATTATTAAATGAAATTGATACCCCTTTTTGTCATTTTAATGGCCTAAAAATGAACTTGGAAATTGTTAATTATATTTGTTGCTAAGATTTTGTATATTTATTATAAATATGAGAAGTACATTATTCCCATTTTCTCGTTTTTATGTGAATGTGGTAGGAATTAAGGTTTTCATGCATTTCATAATAATTGCAATAATCAGAAATAATAATTGTTGTATAAAAAAGTAACAATAATTTATTGTTCATGTAAGCTAAATAAAAATTAAGGAGAAAGAAGCAAAAGATATCATTGATGTTTGCAAACATAGATGATGATGATGGTGATGGTGATATAATTATGTGGCAATTGTTATATATATATATATATATATATATATATATATATATATATATATATATATATATATATATATATATATATATATATATATTATAATGTGTCACGCCCTGAACTTTTAAGCGTGACCGGCACGAAGTTTAATGTATCTAAACTTCGTAAGCCATTTCCATTAACTAATATTTCTAAACATTTATCATTTCACGCACTTGACTATATAATTTTCGTCTTAATGCATATAAGGATAAATACACAAAGTAATTGAGTGCACAGGTAAGTATTATTATTTATAATAATAATAAGAATCAATTTTCTTTACAAAGCTAATTATACCTTCCATTGTCTTAAAGCACGAAATGTTAATCCACATTTTTCAATCTGAATACAAAGCAATAAATAAATATGTGCAATCTCATCACATGACCCTTTTTTTTTTAAATCCTCTAAAGAGGGATAAGCAAATAAATAATATAAGTTTGACCACAAAAAAAAACACTAAATAAATATAAAAATATAGAAAACTCATTTTCTTATCACCACACTCGTATTTGAGAAGAATAGAACCCAAAAGGGCAAAATATATATCAAATAAAAAAAATTCCTTTCAAGTATTTTAAAATCCATATGAAAACTCATTCACGGAAAAACTTGTTTTCTATAGAGGAACTGACACAAGCGAATAACAAGCGCAGCTCGAAATCTACAAGTCAAGCGCAGCCCGAGGACCACGAAAAACTATCGTAGCTCGAGATTACGGAAACAAGCGTGGACACACAGTCCACGAGGGTAAATAACCAAGCATGGCAAAACCACGAAACAAGCGTGACACGAAGTCACGAAACAAGCGTGGACACACAGTCACACGAGGGTAAGTAACCAAGCGTGGCAAAACCACGAAACAAGCGTGACACGAAGTCACGAAACAAGCGTAGCTCGAGATTACGAAAACAAGTCAAGCGTAGCTCATGACTACGTAAACAGTTCAAGCGTAGCTTGGGACTACGAAAAAAAAGATCAAGCGTAACTCGAGTCTACGAAAACAGTTCAAGCGTAGCTCGAGTGTACGAAAACAATTCAAGCGTACCTCGAGTCTACGAAAACAGTTCAAGCGTAGCTCGAGTGTACGAAAACAGTTCGAGCGTACCTCGAGTCTACGAAAACATTTCAAGCGTAGCTCGAGTGTACGAAAACAGTTCGAGCGTACCTCGAGTCTACGAAAACATTTCAAGCGTGGTAAAACCACGAAACAAGCGTGACACGCAGTCACAAAACAAGCGTAGCAAAGCTACGAAACAAGCGCAGGTATATAACCCACGAGAATCAAGCGCTTTGTGTCTAGTTCCTCAAAAATATATATATATATATATATATATATATATATATATATATATATATATATATATATATATATATATATATCCAGTAATAAATAAATCAATTCGAAATCAGATATCAAATCCCATCATCCGTAAGACTTTAAAATTGTTTTGAAGCATGCACGATGCCAATACCAATAACAATAACAAATATTCTGGGAAAACGATAATTCTTTATCAATTAGTCTATAATAAAATACCTCAATATGAAATTCCACATTTAATTAAATAATTACATTGTTCCAATTAGTAAAACAAGTTAAGATCTAGAGAATACATGAATATAAATTGATTGGCAACCCATATCCCACCACCCATGCCAAGAGGAAACAAATTTAAGGAGAACCACACCACAAATAAAATGTCAAAGTAGGCTTAACCCATTTTCTAGACTTTACAACTTGAATTCTATACTGCTAATCAAAATCCCTTTTTATCCATTAGAAATCTAGTCAATAAGAGAGTGTATAGAAAATCTCCAACAACCAGAATTCTACATACATATATGCGTGCGTCATCCTAATAAGAACTCCAATCAATCATCAATCATTGATAACCAAACTAGACACAGAACCAAAATTTCCTAGCTTACACAACTCATACAAACTCAATATACATGAATCCAAACCTATAGCCAAATCAGCAAAGTAGAAGAGAAATATTCAGAATTGAATAAGAACATGTGATGCACCTGAAAAATAGAATTAACAAAATTCAACGGGGTTACTATCATAACAGAATTTGCCTTTGTCAAGTGAAACTCCAATGAGTCATTTGGGAATTCATAGCTTTAACTTACTGTCTTAGCATATCATGTTCCTATTTAGTTAACTCAACACCAATATTTCTCTTTCATCAGTAAACTTGTGCCATTCCAGGGCAAAAACAATGAATGTTCAATTTAACACTCTACTTCCAGATTTGTATTATTCTAAAACACCATTTACTAAAACATCATTCAATCCATAAATCAAACAGCCCATCAAGTTCCAGAAATTTCCAAAACCAGCAAGATTCAACATAAAACTTCACAACAACCTAAATAAATTCTTGAACAGCATTTTGATACTACTCAACACTACTTTTACACCTCAAAGTATCTCTATCATTCGCAGAGAGAAATAGCAAATTTAATACACCATATCTCTACATTCATCAAAGAGGAATCAAGTAACACCAATGACCAACCACAAAATCAACAATACTTATACTTCACCAAGAATGGTAAGAAGGATCAAGTCATTTTCAATTAAATTAATCCAAAAAAAACCATTAGTATCTCAGTTACCTTTGCAACACCTTAAGTCACCTAGCAAAAACCATAATTTTCAAACAATTCCTTCTCATAGGCATTTTATCAAACACATTAAGTGCTTTCTAAAATCAAATGATATTATTAATCTCTTTCCCTGCCACCCTCTTACCAATATTCCTAAGTTTCAGCTCACATTTATAACATACTCAATTCATTATAAATTATAAAATAGAGAAACAATATTGAATCCAAAATACCCATTCATATGCATTACTCCCTTATAAATCTAACATGCATCCAAGGACATTTACAAGCTTCTTCTTGCACGTTCAAACTAATATCCAAAACATGACTTTATCAAGCTTTACTTATTAACAATTTAATTCATAGATCCCTAAAAACAACCTAACTTATAGGTATGCCAAAACTCAAGGAATCAAAGGGACTTTAGAAATCCCTAAAAGAAACCTTACTTATCAACACTTTCAAATACTAGTAAGTCTAGAACTGCATAGAAAGTTTTTATATTGAAGTTATCATGCAGAAATCTATATCAGCAAAATCAACTCTATTATAATTTTAAACTTCATTATTCACATTGCCACTTGCCTCATATACAAAATCATTACTCTTCATGGCTGAATACACACACATGTTTCATGCGTGCACTCAAATCACTTTCAAACAGTGTCTATGCATCTATTACTATCATTTGAAATGAGTATTGAAGAATAGAAGAGGGAGAGGGTCATTGAGGTCATAAAAATAGAAGAGAGTTTCCAGAATTTGCAAACATCAAAACATAATCAAATCCCTAACACAAACCCCAACTCTCAAATCAAACCCTCTAGAGAGAGAAAGGAAGGAATCACCTACTTGATTCCCCAGAGGCATATCTGAATCGAACTCGCCATCACCGGAATCGACATCCTCTCACCGGAAACCGCCGCTTGAAACCGAAGACAAACAAGAATCAAAGAAAACAGGGTATAAATCAAAAGGATTGAGTTGCCTAAACTCACTCATAATCTTACATACTTCGTTGAAGCATCGCCGTCGCCGGAGATGGCCGGTGAGGCTGCCGGAATGAAGGTGAAATGAAGAGTGACAGAGAAAGAGAGAGAGCGTGAGAGAAAAGAGGAAGCTTCTGGAAAAAATTGCCAAGAATAAGAGGGAACTAGGGGAAGACCCCGTGCGATGCACAGGGATAAATTTTTTTATGATAAATATTTTATACTCATTGTGATCAATATGAAGTAAGTTTAATTTCATTTGAATACACTTGAGTCATTTGCAAAAATTTAATGTGAAAAGTTCACTAATAGTAGTTTTGTAATAAATTTTATCCCTTGGCTTGGCATCTTTGATGTAATAGATTTTTGTGAGTTGCTCTTGAATTGTAGTGTGAGATAAATTTTGTATACTCATTGTGATTAATATGAAGTAATTTTACTTTCAGTTGAATACACTTAATCACAATCAACAACAAACATAAGTCAAACATAAAAGTCTAAAGTATTTAAAGAATTATTATTTCAAGGCAAAAAAGATGGAGCCAACATATAAAGGAAAGCTCAACACCCAATTTATTTATGCATGTAGTCAAGTAAAATCCCCAGAAACAATAGTAACTTGGTGGAATAGATTTTATATTATAAGATAGATTATTCAAATGTCTTTTTTGGATGAAAATATATTTAAATGTAATTATCCGCACTCATAAACTGTTATGAGATACTCCCTCCGGTCCCTAATGTAAGAGCTAGCCGTCAAAAAAACGCTTCTTAAGAAAACATGAAAATGTTACTTGGGTGTCTAATGTAGTGATGAGAATCCTTTTTCATAATTCTTATAGACTAAACTTTCCTTTTTATTTATTTCCAATTCCAATGGTGGAGGGACTTCTTCACCAAGTATCACATATTTAAGATTATGCACCCAAGATTGAAACACCCTCCTTTGCTCCCATATAACAACCTAAATATTGAAAATCATTACATCAAGTTTGTAATGATGGCTGTAATCTGAGTCTACATCTCAAATCAATTAAAAACAATGAAAAGGAAAAGACTCAAATGTCAAACTGATGCTTATAAAAATTACCTTTTCCTTTCCTAGAAACAAAGTAAAAGTCAAGTAAACACAAATTCTCATCAAATTACGATTTTACAATCTAAATGTTTAACACTTCAGCCCCTAATTGACTTAAAATAGGCAAGCATTCCAGTAATCAACAGAACTTTTGAGAAAAACTTCTCCAATCAGTACTTACGAATATTTACTATATCCATATACTTATTGATTTCATCCACTATCTGCTTGGATGCATCCCCTATTTCTTCTTTAATTAGGTCACCTTTTTGTAACATGGGATATCCATAAACTTGTCTGCCACTGCTTTGTCAACAGATTGGATTAGATCTTGTTTTGTGAAATTCATGTCTAAGGTGGCATTGCTCAGGGCAGCGTTCACAGAATCTACAATGTCAAGACCTTATTTGATGCAAGGTACGCAGCATTCTCTTAATATATGGGCCATGTAAAAATTGGATTCGTAGCATATATTTATTTTAGATTAGTTATAGGTCCATGGAAAATTATTATGTCTCAATGTCTGAATCAGGCTCCACGTAAAGTCATAGGAGAAAATTACTTGAGGCAAAGCCATAACTAAAAAATTGAAGTGTACATGACTAAAAAAATGTCAAACAAAGCTCATAAATCTGAAAGCAAAGCTTTTCAATTAATAATATAATATAAACCATTATATTTTCTCTGTTTTTCTGTGCACATGAATAGGATTATCAAAATGGAACACCAAAATCAAATATAACATAACTGAGTGAATCATTGGCTAAATAAAGAAAACCCCAGGCCACGTAGCTTTAAAACTATCATAATTATATTAATTGAAAATAGAGAGGGGGAAAGAGATAGCATACCCTAGATTCCAGATTCATTAGAATAAAAGACTTAATGGATTCTTTTGGAGCGAGCAAGCTGTTACTAACAACCACTAATTGACCTGCCAAAAAACAAAAATATAGTTTGAGTTAATGTAAAAGCATAAAAAGAACAACAGGATCAAAAAAAATCTTCAAGCTAAAAATTGAACCTTCAGATTTTGTAAGCGATTGAATGACCGTCTTAAACTGACAGAGCATACTTCCCGAATAAGAGTTTGGCGGTTGTTTCCTCAAAATGTCTTATTCTTTAAAAACGACTATAGTCATCAATAGAGAGCTCTCTTCTATTTTCCTTTCCCTAGAACCTACCCAGGCAGTGCAGTGGACCAAAGTTGACTTCCACCATTCTTTCTCTCATATTCGGCTGAATAGAAAGAGGGAGAATTGAGAAAGTGAATGAAAAAGAAAAAGATCACAGAGTTTCTAAGCAATTGGGATCAATTGCTTGTCAGCACTTCATTATATTGCATGAATATAATGTTTTTTGAGAAGACATATATTCTTGCTCAAAGAGAAAAACGATTTGGTTCAGGAAAGAAAAATCATCCCAGCTCAAAGTCTCAAACCTCAAAATGAAATACATACATAAAGAGGTAGATTACAATAAGGAAGGAATGAGCACAGACCAATGGCAAAAGTAGACTCAAACCAAACAGTACCTAAACAAAGAAAAATGTTCCCATTTATAGTGGGTGAGAAATTGTGTCTTGACTTACATAAAAATGCTTTTTTTGTAAGTGCTGGTTCAATTTAGAAAAATGAACAGGGATACCAACCATGTCTCTCTATTCACTTGTATCATCAACTCTTGCACAAAGTCATGAAACCCTTGTAATCAACAACAACAATATTAGGGATATGCTAAAAATAAAAAATCGAAACATCCATTGAAGTCGTCAAATTATTCATGGATTATATTAAGTACTTACATCATACTATTCTTCTTAAGGGTCATAAATTCTACATCGTAAATACTTCTCTTGCTTTGTTCAAATAAAATTGTTTCATGGAGAAGCTAAAATAACACCCACCACACAATTGTAGTAAACAAATTGAATAAGAAATTTGTAAGTACAAACAAAGGATGAAGAAAAAGGATCTGGAAAACAACCAAAGCAGGATAGATGAGGGAGAAAGAGTTTTAGTATTGTGGAACCAATATTCACTTTGATGCCAATCATGACATATTTGTATATTTACCTGCCAGTGTTTGGAGCCCATGCAAGAGCATAAACCTGATCACCCTTCTTCTCAACCAGTGAAATCCCATACCTGATATAACATTTGAAAGCATAAACACATTCATTCAAAGAAATATAGTGGATGAGGTGGGTCAAAAACTTTTGGACGTTTTATGGTAGTGCATAGTGGTGTGAGGCATGAGAATTGAGGCGATTCTGGAATTTAAATTGGGAATCATGGATTTGAATTGATTTCGTGTTGGTTGATGACTTCCTGGAGAGAATAAAAAATGGAATTAAATGATTGAAGAAAAACCTTATTGGTGAATTGAGAAATTGAACTAAAAATGGAAGTTTATACAAATGAATATTGCATGTAAGATGGGAACCTTGTGAAGGAAGCGTAGATTGGAGAGAGTTGATATCACAAAAGAGTTGTTCAGACCATAGGTATTCTAAACCTGATATGAAGTGGATATAAAGTGGAAATCATAAGTTGGATTTGGCTTTAAATCTGGTATGCCACTATAATACAAATCATTCCAAGGTCCAATCCTCATGTACTTTTTAATCACTTCATAAGGAAAAATATAAGGATAGTAATGAAGCAATAATCCCCAAGAAAACCCACTTGAGGTTGGATCAAATTGGATATTCCAAGCTATTAATATTCTCTTACATTAATGTAACATCTTAAATTAGAATCAACTCCCACCCGCTCAACATACTCAAGAATGAGCTATGACCGGTGTAGAAATATCTCACAACAGGGGTATAAACTGTGTGATAACTCTGTGCTCCCAACCAACAGGTTTTGATATATAGGAGCACAGTCCAACACCCTGTGAAAACACATTTTGGAAAGAAACAACATTCTCTCCAATAAATCTACTCAGATGAAAAAGTTAAGATCTTACCACGAAATTCAAGCAATAAACAATCCAAAATAAGTAAATTCTATAACAGATTTAAGACGAATATTATATCCCGAAGAAGACAACACTACTTCAACCACAATCAAATCACAATTAAAAAACGATCAACATAAAGGTCAAAAGGAAGAAACAGAGTTTGAATGGTCCATGCCAAGCAACTGGATATACTAATTTATTTTCATACACATAATCATATTTTATGATTGAACCGTAAAAGAGAAAAAAATTATTGTTTGAGGAAATAATTTTCACATTATATTAGATAGAACCAACTTGAGGTTTCAAAACATATTTTGAAAACAAAAACAGTGATGAAAGTGTAATTTACCTCTTCTTCAAATATCTCAAGCATGTGGCTAGGCCTTCTATTATCACCTTAGTTCACAAAAAAAAACAGAGGCTAAGTTAAAAAAGAACATGCAACCAAATCAAAAATCTCAACACAAACATACCAAAAACTCGGAAAGTCAAAAAGCTTCCCCATGTTAGAGAAAACGATGGCAGCAACATAGAACCTCATTTTTACAGCAGTGTGATGAACATCGTGTTTATAACAGTGTGAAAGTCAAGATTTTGGGTTAGAGAGATTTTTGTTGGCAAGAGAAAGAGGGTGGGCTACGGCGGAGGAGAGTAAGTGGAATATGGACCGCTTGATATGCGACACACGGTGGCTGTTTTGGACTGACTGATGAGCAAGAATATGAAGCATTAAATTAAGAGGATGGCAGAGGTTGAAACGGTGACTATGATGAGGATCAGAATATGTGTTTTGTTTTTTTGGCTTGTCTTTGTCCTATGCACGGGAAATGAGAAAAGACGTGACCATAAAAGCTTTGTAAATGCATAGCTCTAATGAAGTGATCTGACTTGGGAGAGAAAGTGAACACGAAACGGTCCAGGGAGAGGGAGGGAAGCGGTTGATAAGCAAATGAAGAGAGAGCATTATTTTTTTTTGGCTAGAAATTAAGAGAGAGCATTAACATTCATGGAGCTTTAATATTTAACATTAAATCAATACGATATGTCAACCGCATACATCAGGACACGCCATTCCAAGTGTGAACAGTAAAGATTCCGCATGCACAATATAGAGTTATATCTTATATCATATAAATCTGGTGCCTTCATATCCTTCTTCAACATGATTTTCCCTGTTGGTTAGCTTCTGAGGCTAAATTTAGGTGTGATTTATAGCTCTAACACTGTTTTGTTTTTATGAGTTGTATAATTGTTGACTATGCTTTAAGTTTAGTTCATGAGTAGATGTAGATGTTGATTTGATTGGAGTGGTTGAGTTGTTGTAGCCATAAGAGGAGAAAGTGATACAAGTTGATATCCTTGAAGCAAAAAACGATTTTGTTCTGTACTGCATAGATATGAAGAAGATATTGTTTGCTGTATCTTATTAAATATTATATTATATAACAATTATAAATATAAATTATAATTGTATAATTTATATTCTTAGTGTGGGTTGCCACGTCGCTGTCATTGGCATGAGGAAATGTGCAAGAAAAGTGCCAACACCTTGTCTATTTAAGCCTATCTTTTTTATGCAAGGTTGTGCATTGCAGGACAGTTTCTACAACCAACTGGGGCTTTATCATTATTCAGGTTGGTTCATCTTTCTATTCTTTTTGTTTCGTTTCTCTTCACCTACACCCATTTTTCTTCCAATCAAGTTTGATGCTTCGTTTTTTTTTCCTGATCATATATATCTGCCTAATGTTAAGGAGTCTCGCGTTTCATGATTTCAAGGCCCAGAGAATTGAATGCTATTTGGTGATAACTCTTTGGTTGAGATGGAAGATGATCTTCTTCTTCAGGTTTTCCCTCTTTATTTTTATTTCTTAGTTTCATAGTTTTGATTGAATTTAATGACTGTGTATGACTTTGATTTATTTTCCTTTGGATTTAGCCTCCATTTCAAATTCCCTTATAATGTGTACCACTTATTTATGCTTCTTTATGTAACAAAATATTCCCTTTTAGATGTTATTGTTATAAACTTACTATGGTTGATGCTGAATATTGGGTCTCTGATTGTCAAATTATACTTAACTGAGCTGCCAATATCATCAATGTCGCATACTTAGACTTACCATTCTGAATACTACCATGTATATGGGATGAAAGAGAGGTCCATTTTCCATAAGCTTTTCATTTGATTGATTTAATGAAGAAAGTTAGCATGACTTGACAGACTGTAACAAAATATTGGATTTTGATAATTAATTATTGTTGTCCTTTGTTGTTGTTGTTGTCAGAATGTGATGTGTAATGTTAACTTCAGACAAGGGTTTTAGAATTGTTATATGGGCTGGAGGAATGTTGAGATCAAGTGGATTTAGAGGCTTTTCTTCTGATGTAAAACACTCATGTTTCGACCATTGAAACATCATTCTTAACTGAAGTTGAAGGCTTTTGCTGATCTTGTCTCCAATGTCTGCTTCAGAGGCTAGCCATTCCCTCTCTTTTCTTATTTGGTGTTCTTTTGTTGCATTGTGGTGCCTCAAAAAGTCCTGTTATTTCAATGGATAGTGTATTTGTGTTGTATTGAATGGGTTAAAAGCTAGGACATCATAGCATTATAAGCTTAATGAAGCTTATACATGATTGCAGAACCCCATTATATTCTTTTCTCCAGAAAAATTTGAGTTTCTGTACTTCTTCCTTGTGCAAGCGCTTCAGTAGTGATGGTGATGATGATTTACAATTTGTCTCTAAGCTTTTAGAGATTGTTCGTGGTAAGCGGAGTTGGAAAGTGGCTTTCAATGACTCCTTGATTTCAAGCACACTGAGACCTCACCATGTTGAAAAAGTATTGATTAGGACCATTGATGACCCCAAGTTAGCTTTGAGATTCTTCAATTTTTTGGGTTTGCATCAGAATTTTAACCATTCTCCAGCCTCATTTTCTATTTTGGTTCATGCTCTTGTGCAGGAGAGGCTTTTTTGGCCTGCTAATTCACTGTTGCAGACCCTGTTTCTTCGTGGGTTAGACCCAAAAGATGTTTTCGCTAATTTTTTGGATGCTTACAGGAAGTGCAATTTTCTGTCCTGTTTGGGTTTTGATTTGTTGGTTCAAAATTATCTGCAAAGCAGGAAAGCTTTTGACCCGATGAAGATTTTAAAGCTCATGATTTCTACTATGTTTTTGCCTTGGTCATCATTCTAGGCTTTGAGGAGTAATTGATTCTGATCTTATGTAATGACAGATTTCTACTATATATATTATTCTGGACATCAAAATTACAATTGCCCCACTCCATGTCTAATTGGTCTCAAGGGGGTGCGTTCTTAACCAAGGTAGATGGTAGCAATCAGGAAATTGACAGGATAGTAAATGTATAACACAAAATACATTTAGTTTTTCCACATAGAGATGCAGTCTGATGAGTAGCCTGTATATTTGTGACTACTTTGTAAAGCTAATGGTGAAAATGTTCTATTTATATGAGTAGCCTGTATATTTGGGGCTTTATTAGTATTTCTTGATTGAACAGGAATTGATTTCTAGGGGCTATCTTGAATTGAATTGCTAATCTTTTATATTGTGGGATCATCATTTGATGAGAGTTTGATTATACTAGAATTGTATTTTGTATCAAGGGAAAGTTAATTTTTATGATCACTTTGACATACATTTAGCATGTTTCTTTTCATTTTTTTGGGTTTTGGAATGAAAACTCAATGCAGAAAATCATTTATATGGGAGGGAAAGACAACAACTAATATTGTCTCTCAATAAGTTTTCTCAAATGTGGACAACCACTCATCCTTTTTTGTTCTGTAGAAGGATTGGAATCGTTTCCTTGGTTCTAAATCATCATTTCAGCCATTTGAATTTATTTTTTTTGCTCTTCCGTCTCTTTTGTAAGGCTACAGCTCATGCCTTTTGTAATGCTACAGCTCATGTGATGTATTGTAAATAGATTTTCTTTGGGAATTCAAATCTTCCGTGCAACGCAAGGGAGTTAAACCTAAAATTATTTTTAGTCCAAAAACCTAGCATTTGACTTTCTATTGAAGTCCTTTTAGGTGTCCTTGCTATTTTATTTTCATTGCATATCTCTACAAAAATAATGCTCAATAGTTATAAGTTGTTATATATTCTTGTGTTTTTCAAGGTAAAAAAAATAATGCTGGGTTTATATTGCTAATGTATATTAGGTATGATTCATACCTAATGTATATTAGGCATGATTCATAGCCTAGTCATTGATGGATGGAGTTTTGTGGGCCTTATTTTCAGATACTGTTGAAATCTTTATTAGGTATGATTTTACTTGTGCCAAATCAGATTTGTTCCTCAGTGAATGATTGGATTTTGTGCCCATTATATTAAGCCTATACCTTATCTAGACTTGATCTGAATTTTTAGGCAAAATCAGAATCAGATTTGACCCCCAATTTTGATTGTTTTTTGTGGCCCTTAAATTCAGGTTCTTCCAAAAGTAGATTTGATATAAATTTTGTTAGCAAAACCAGATGTGATCAGCTGTGATGGATTGATCTTTGTGCCCCTTAAAATCAGGTCATACCATATGTATATTTGGTGAGTTTTTAGGCAAAATCAGAGTTAATTGGTCTGTCTTTGTTTAGAATCTAATATATGTTATGAATTGTCACATAGCTCCATGTCATACGGCTGAATTGTTTTAAAGTAGATTTGATATAAATTTTGTTAGCCAAATCAGATGTGATAGATTGAATTTTGTGCCCCTTAAATCCAGGCCATACCATATGTATATTTGGTCTGAGTTTTAAGGCAAAATCAGATTTAATTGCTCTGTATTTGTTTAAAATCTAATATATGTTCTGGATTGTCACATAGCTCCATGTCATACGGTTGAGTGGTTTTTGATTCATATCTTAGTCATTGATGGACTGATGTTTTGTGGCCCTGAATTTCAGTTTATGGCAAATCTATATTAGTTATAATTTTAGTTGACCCAAATCAGATTTGATACTCAGTGATAAATTGAGTTTTGTGCCCATTATATTAATAATATAACATATTTAAATTTGATGTGAGTTTTTAGGGGAAATCAGATTTGATGGCCATTTATTATTGTTTTTTGTAGCCCTTTATTTCAGGTACTGCCAAATCTATATTAGGTATGATTTTAATTGTGCCAGTGATGGATTGAATTTTGTGCCCCTTATATTCAGGCTATACCATATCTATATTTGATGTGATTTTTTTGGCGAAATCAGATTTGTTCGGCAATAGTAATTGATTTTTGTGGCCTTTAAAATAAGGTTCTACCGAAAGTATATTTGGTATGAATTTTTTTGGCCAAATCAAATTTGATCAGCTTTGATGGATTGAATTCTGTGCCCCTTAAATCCTAGTCATACCATATTTATACTGGGTGTGAGTTTTTTGGCAAAATCTGATTTAGTTGGTCTTTCTTCACTTTTCAACAATGAGATTGTGTCAAGACAAGTGATTTTGATTAAATGCGATGGGACAGTTATGGTATTGATAGTTGTTGAACAGCTTCTGTAAGTTGATATTGTTTTTCTTGTGAATTGTGGTTGTTTGATGTGTCCTGTATTGTCAATCACCACTATTTGATACGATGGTTTTTTGTGGACCTTAATTTCAGGTAATCCCTAATGTATATTAGGTATGATTCATAGCCTAGTCATTGATGGATGGAGTTTTGTGGCCCTTATTTTCAGATACTGCTGAATCTTTATTAGGTATGATTTTACTTGTGCAAATCAGATTTGTTCCTCAGTGAATGATTGGATTTTGTGCCCATTATATTAAGCCTATACCTTATCTAGACTTGATCTGAATTTTTAGGCAAAATCAGAATCAGATTTGACCCCCAATTTTGATTGTTTTTTGTGGCCCTTAAATTCAGGTTCTTCCAAAAGTATATTTGATATAAATTTTGTTAGCCAAATCAGATGTGATCAGCTGTGATGGATTGATCTTTGTGCCCCTTAAAATCAGGTCATACCATATGTTGCTTGCTCTCGCGTTCGCAGTGTTGATGACCTCAAAATTTACATTCCCAGTTCTAACAGAAGCCTTAAACGCAGTGCTAAGAATGTTGTGTATGATGGAGTACTTGGGAAAGTATTATGTAAAGGCTAAGTGTAATTTGTTTTTTAGTTCGTGCAGGATGTATGAAGGGTGAAAAAGTTAGTTTATAAGAAGTGTTAATAAATGGTGTTTGTTTATATTGTTAAAGGTAATTGCTGTCCAATTCTTTTCAGCTAATTGTGCTACCCGCGCAACGCGCGGGTATTTTAGCTAGTTAGATAGATAGATAGATTTTTTTTTAAAGGGTCTGAGGCAAAAATGACAGTTTTGCCCATCTGTCTTTATATTATTTACATTTTCATCTTAAATCTCTATATTAAAACAAATGGTAAAATTATTCTACAAACCAACTTAAATATTTACTCCCACCATAGTATTACCCAAGTATTTGATTATTTTTCATAACACTCACAATTAAAACTCAACCTCTAACTATTTTTCTTTAAATTCTAAAGAAAATAAGCATATTGATCCCTAAAAATGAATTTATTCTCAATTATTTATTAACAATGATTTTTATTTACTAATGACATCCTAAAACAATAATTATATTCTTTTTATCCTTTATGTAAAAATTGGGGGTGTTACATAATGTCCATAAACCTTGCAACTCTTGACCTTTCTCATTCTACCCTTTATAACCTCCCAAATGAATTGTTGTTATATAAGTAGATGTTGTTAACTAAAACCAAAAACTACAACTCGTGTAATTATAAGGATCATTCTTTTTTTGGTGAGGATCATTCTTGCTAATATTTATTTTGTGTAACTTTTTGTTGAAGTTGGGTGCCTAAGTTTTCAAACTCGTGAGTTTAAGTAAACTTGTGTAAAGGAGATAAAATTGGATTTTAGATTCGAATGTTACATTCATAAATGTTTACATTTATTAATAAACATGTGTATCTCATGTACAATTAAATAAATATACAAAAATAACAATAATTTAACTTGAATATATTTTAAATATAAATAGTTGATATTAAATATATCAAAATTCATACTTTATCAACCTCACTAGAGAATTTAGTCAAACAAAAATCATTAAAAATGAGATTCAAAGCAAGTTAACATAATAATATATAAGATAGAAATATAAAAGCGGTGAATTCAATATATATGCAGTAAAATCAGAGTGTCAACTTGCGATTCTAACAACAATTGTGTCTATAGATAAATAAAGGACAATTATGTCTGTAAATTTCTCTTTTGTCTTTCTTCTTCTTCTTCTTCTTATATATATAATAACTTTTATATTTTTCTTATTTTCATAACATGTTAGCAGAACGAGTTTGCTCTGAAATATGAGGTAGACTCGTTATATATTATTGCTAATATATACTTTTATAAACACACAGTTCTTATATTTGTTTATTTATTTATATTTCATTGCATCATATCCTTAACTCTTTCAGGGAGTTGGAAAGGTTTTCACAAAGAATTAGATTGATTGGTTCAACCGCTTGTATTCATATGCCTTTTAGTTTCTCACGAAAATCTGATTGAGCATATTAAAGTTTAACATTATACACACACACAAATAGGCCCATTTCCCCTCCCCTCCACTCTCCTCATACCAAATAGGCCCATAAGGACTAGGTGTGGTCGTGGTGGGGATATGCACATATAATTTTCATGTTGTCTATGAAGAGAAATTATTAGTGTTAGAGAAAGATTTTAGTATAAGTATTTTTCTCTCTCTTATAAATAGTAGGGATACTAACATAAGTGGACTATTGAAACAATATTTGTGCTTGCGCAATGCGCAGGTCATAAGAGATCATAAAAACAATATCGTAAGAGAAAAAGCAATATTTATAAGAGATATAGTGAAATAATATGTTATTTATTTGACCAAAAATATATTAGGCACCACTAGGGTTTTCCTTTATTTTTTTTTCCTCATTAATGTCCATGGGGCATGGAGCAATAATAAGAAATAAAGTATCATAAAATTCAAATATCACATTCACTTTTCATTTCAATTTTGTATTCTTCCGTTGACATAGTTCATCCTTCATTTAACACCATATTCTAGTTGTCATTTTTCCTCTTTGTCTTGTGGCAATCAATTTCAAGTTGAGAGTATTCTATTTGCATCATTCCTTTTCTTTTAATTTTCAGTTCAATGCCCCATGCACAAATGGAATCCCTTTCGGGATTTTTTATAAAGAAAATTGACGGCTTAGTTCAATGTGGATCCTTTAATTTCCATATCGTTCATTTTTTAAAAAAATCTGTTGGGTGAAATTTAGTTCATCCCTAATTAAAGATAGAGTGAATTAAATGGTCGATCATGTAATTTAAGAATCTTCCATTTTTTAACCTATTTTCATCGGCCATTATTTTTTTTTATCGAAACACCAGCCATTATTGATCAAATCAAAAATTTTATTTCTTGTTACTGATCATGTTTGTCTAACTTGCAAGAAGAGTCAAGAAAACTTAACTCATTCGGTAATTTATTTTAATTTTATCTTGTGGGGCCTGTACCAAATCAGGTGTTTACAATTACAATAAAAAATTTTAGCAATATCGTGTATAAGTGTGTATCTAGGGTAATGACTCTAATTTGTTCATCAACTAACCACCGTGGAGTACTGGACATCCTAAATTAACAACAGCTCTAATGTGCCCTTCAAGTAACCAAAATGGCCAAATTTTACCCTCGCCTGATGGTCAATGATGTTTGACCGCTAAAAAACTTTGCAAAATTGCATATTAACCCCATATTGTTTTCTTATTTATAATTTTTTTTTCAATTTTTGTTTTAGTCCCTGTAGTCTAAAAAAAGATGTTTTGATGCTCAAGTTTGATTTCGTTAACACAGTTAGTCCTATAGTTTAATAAGGACTTGAATATGGGTTAACAGTGTTAAATATGCTGACATGTCGTCAACGGTGTTAATTATGATGACATGCCTAGATGACTAGGAGATTGCAATGGACAAATAAAATATAAATTTTAAATTTTAAAAAAATTAAAATATTTTAAAATAGGGCGAAGGGGCAAAAATAGCCACCGTAATTTCCAAAATGGACAACTTTGGCACCCGTAATTTCGAGGGTGCAAAACCGTACATTATAAACCAAAATGGGACAAATCTAGTCACGCCGTTAAGTTGTTTGTAACAGACGTGTGTTTTGGCGTGGAGCCCACATTCATTAAACGACGTGGCATGATAGTCAGCATCTGAAGTGAATCCACGTTGGAAGCCCTGCCACATCACCTCATCATCACCAAATCCCAATCTGAAAATGTAAAACCCTAATCCCAAAAATCTCTGCACATCCTCACCACACTCATTTTCGAATTCGCCCCTGAAATCGCCAGCCCCACCTCCAGTTGTTGTCGCGATTACCATTTAATTGAGATGTTTTATATGTAATTAAGAGAGTAGTTAAATAAACAATTTAATTACGTATAGTTTAATAAGTATTTACATTTCTCTCACCAATTCCTCTTATGTATAAAACATGTGTTAGAATCTTAAGTTTTGATGAGGACTAAAACATGAAAGAACATAATGAACACTTAGGAAGAATTAGATGGAAGTTAAAAATCCTAAGTTAGAACACTATCGGATGCGAAATCACAACCGGATGACTTAGAGCAAAAACAACGTAAGTAGCGCTTGCGGATGTAGTACACATCCCATAGCGGAAGTCAATTGAACACTAAGTCTGATCCTAGTTAACCTAGTCTAAGTGAAAAGCTTCCCATAGCAAGAACCTCTATTTTCCAGTTAGACTTCCTGAAGCAAGTAGCACATCACCAAGCGCAAGTGAATTTAACAATAAACCTAATCCGAGTCTAAGTAGAATAGCTTCCGATAGCAAAAACGCTTCACATTGCACTTGCTTATATTACTCTGTTGGACTAACATTTGCGTGCAGAACTTAGATTCACTTCCGATAGCAAATGAGCTTCCGACAGTGAACATTCTTTACATTACACATACTTGGACTAACGTTTGCAGAACGAAGCTCTTACTTTCGGTAGCCAAAATCCATCCAATAGCAAGTATAAGAGCCAAAATCCATTCGGTAGCCAAAATCCATCCGATAGCCAATTCCTTTTAGACATTTTGTCAAACACCTACGATCACCTTACCAAATCACTAATTTTTAGCCAATTCCTTTCAGACATTTTGTCAAACACCTTTAAGTGCATTCCAAAACCAAATTATATGGTTAACCAAACTATGTGGACAAAAATAAAAACAAGAAAAAAATATGGGGTCAATAAGAAAAAACACTGCCCATAAAGTAAAAAAATTAACTTTGATGGGCATTTTTGCCCCAGTTATTGAAATTCGATGGGCAGTTTTGCTCCAAAAAATTTTACGTGTGCATTTTTGCCCATTTGTGACAATTATGTCGACATTTTTGCACTTTAGTTCTAATGTGAATTTGAAAATTCTAGAAAAAACCCTACAGGTTAAAACAAAATTTCCGTTTTCAACATCTCTCATATCACACACAAATAAAATTCTAATATTGATTGTTATTAAACTTGTGACTTCAGTCTCTAATTTTACTATCCTATCAAATTAAAATGTGTAGCAAGTGACTTAATTTCATACCGGTATGGATCCAATTAAACTCTCAAGTTTACACATTGAGTTTAATATTTTTACATTTTACATTACGAAATGATCGAATTAGTTTGCTCAAAATAAAATGATATTATCTGTCATATTCCATGAATTCATATGTACATTTTATAGAAATTCGGTTGGTTTGATAAAGTATGATTGTTAAAGATCTATGTATTATTCATTTTTAAAGTATATTTAAATCAAGTTATTATTATTTTTTATTTATATTTTAACTATTTCTTTGTTAAAAATCATCAAACTCAAACCATTGTGAAAAATCAAGTTCTTATTATTTTTTATTTATATTTTAAATATTTCTTATCATAAGTATACAACTCAGGAATTAAACTTTGATAATAACCACTTAGGACAAAGTATGTGCCTATTTAAATTTTAATGCAACTTTGGTAATTGATAGGCAATCTAGGGTCAACAATCAGTTTTTGATTCGATTTTTCGATAAAAATTAAAATAAATGAAAACCGAATTGCCCCACAGACGGGAAGTGGTGTTTTCAGTGGTGGACGGTTGAGTGACACGAAAGAACCGAGTTATATTGGTAACCGAACCAAATTATCTAAATAATTCGGTTCGGTTTTAAAAAAAAAATCGGAAATTTTTTTACTTATAAAGAAATTTGATCTTTTTTCATTTTCAATAAGTAAATCTTAAATCAAATATTGCTATATTGAATATTGAGTTTAAATGAATTAAGAAACACTAGATATATAACTTAAAACTTCAAATTTTTATTTATTCAAAGAAAAATTATGATAAATAATACTCTAATTTTGTAATATTTCGATTATTCGGTCATAGCCGAATTATTTGTTTGAAAATCAAACTGAAACCGAATTTCAAAACCAAATAAGAATCAAAAACCAAAATTACAAAACCGAAAAAACAAAATTTGATTCGATTCACTTCAGTTTTCGACTTTCGATTGATTTGCTCACACCTATCAATCAACGTACCAAAATATTGAAAAATGAATACAAATATTTGAATTGATTGGTAATTAACAGGACGCAGATACTCTCAGAAGCGTCTCCTCTCCCCATCCCTCAAAAGCTCTCAATCCACACCGTTCAATATGCAATCTGAAGGCTCACAACGCACCATGTCATCAAATTCCCCTTTCTCTCTTTCTAACTTCTGCAGGATCAATAAAAAATAAATGAAAAAAATTTATTTTTTTAATTCTGAAAACTTTTTGGATAAAAATTTCAATTATCTAGACCTATTAATTTCAACTATCTGGACCTATTTCATTTTAACAGAAGGACTTATCAGAGATACAAATTTAGCCAGTTAACTGTAAAATAATTTTACATTTAACTCGATAAGTCTGTATCTCTTATAGGGCATTCTTTTGAAATAAAATAGGTATAGATAGTTGAAATTTTTATGCCAAAAAGTTTTCAAAAATAAAAAAAATAAAATTTCTTCATTTTTTTATATTATAATATAATTTTTTTTATTTTTAATGATACAAGTGATAAATTATAAGCTCTCAGATGAATTTTAATGGTCAAAATAAGACCCTATATGAGGGATTTGGAGAGATTCTGAGAGTCAGGATTCTGAGAGAATCCGGACCCGTAATTAACATACTGTTCGCACCGCAAGTGCACGGGCCGTGCCAAGTAATAAAGTAGTAAGTAAAGATCGTTTCCACGAGGATTGGGATACAAATCCGGTCAAACAAGAGGCTTTGTCATTTAATTAAGTTGAGCTAATCAAATATTGTTTGAGAATTTTAACAACTAAAACTATTGATTGAAAGTATAAAATAAATGCTAAAAGTGTTTCTTGACTTTAAAGATGAAATGCAACCTAGGATTATTTCTCCCCCTTGTATCTTGTAACCTTTAATCAACTCCTCCCCTAATTGCTCTAATGTTTATATATGTGTTAACCTAGGGTTCTAACATACTTGTAAACGCTCCGTCGAGTCAAGAACAAGTGTCTAATCTCATTAATCATGCAATGTCTTGTCACAATTAATAAAACCCAATTTCTTAGTTTCAACCCTAATGTGGCTATGTGAGGCTAATAAGTATATGTCTATCTTATTAACAAAACCATTCATTTGTCATGCAAACTTCAAGTTCTCACACTATTTTACTCAAGTTCTACACTTAACCTAGCTCTCTCGAGTCTCAAGTCAAATAAACATAGCAACTAAATGGTGATCAATCACTTAGAGGCATTAGGGTTAGAGTAGAATAAACACATATATATACATTAATCACAAAAGGATAGGAGTTTTAAAGAGTTACTCCATACAAGGGTTCAAAATAATCCTAGATAAATGATTTTAGCTACTCATAGTCAATATAAAAGAACAAATACACAATGAGAGTATAGTCATAAATGACATGAGAAAGGAAAGGAAGATGAAGAGGAAGAAAACCAAATAGTTGAAGCTCCAAATCTCTTCCAAAGCTCCAATTTTTGCTTCAATCTCCTCAAAATCCCAAACCCTAGCACACCCACAAGCTTGCAAGTCTCCAAAAGTCAGAACCCTTTGCCATTTTCCTTTCTTTCCTTTTAAACACTCATTTTTTTGAGTGAAAAATGATGAGGTGGCAATTTTTACGCGATCATGCCGCTGCTCAGTAAAGTGGACAAAAAGCATGCCGCGACATACTTTTTCTCTGTAACTCAAGTTCAACTCATGCCGCGGCACAGAAATTCAACATGGAATCATGTCGTGGCTCAGTTCTGTTTTTGCTGAAAATTGATTTCTTCCCAAGCAAATCAGTTACTCCAATGTGTTTTGACATCCTTTCATTCATCTTGACTTCTCACCTGACCTGACTTTAATTTCCTAAACACATTTGACTTGCAAAACACTTAACTTATATGATTAACTTACCAAAATATTCAAAATCACTAAAAACATGTGCTACCAAAAATCATGAATCAATTAGCCTTTAAAGTATGTATAATTACTTCAAAAGTGTATGCAAAAGAACATGAATCATGCTAAAAAGCATGAATTCCATAATATTAACACACCCTCAAACTTAGACTTTTACTCGTCCTCGAGTAAATCAATATAAAATGAAACAAGATTGATCAATTATCAACTTAACATAAATGCAAGATGTTATCCTCACCGGTTGCTCAAGAGATATGCTTAAAGGGAAAGAAGAGGGATAGAGATGAATGCATGGTTCACAATTCAAGAACAAGTTACCAACAATTTTGTGTGTGTGTGAAGCTTAAAGATGATGTCCATGCACTAGTTAGAATCCAAAGTAACAACTCAATATGTGTGAAACATCCTCAATATCAAGACTTTACTTCCTAACCTTTTCCTCTCTCGCTACTAGGGAACAATACAATTTCAAAATCAAAGGGACTTTTGAAGCTTGTAATGGGCCAGGGGTTTAAGTTTGTAGCTATTTGAAAGAATGAGGAAAAGGAGTTCAAATACCTTGAGATAAATTACATTTCACTATATTCACTCATGTACACAATTTTCTTCAAAGAGACCAAACATTCCCCCAAACTTAACTCATATTGGTTCGTTGTACTCCAAGTTTTATTGCAATACTTTTTTTTTGTTTTTTTTTCACAACATCTTCATTTCATTCATCACCTTTTTTTTTTAAACTTGAGAGTACAAATTTTCCTTTTTCACAACCACTATTTCCCTTTCCACATTGTATTTACAATCACATTCACCTTTGATAACCACACCAATCCTCACTATAATGAAATGTCAATTATCTCAAGATCAAGGTAATTCATGGTTTTTCGGGTTAAAAGGGTTAAGTCCAATGTGGGGTTCAAAAGAAAATTATCATGGTTTTTCATTATAAGACTCAAAGAGGGTGCAAGTGGAAATGATTTCATGGGTTGGCTTCAAAAGGCTCAAACGCATTTAAAAGATGGCTCTAATCATTTTTTAAAATTGTGTGAATCATTCCCTAATTTCAAGAGATTCCAAGGAAGGTCATAAAGTCTATCTATCAAAAAAATGCCCACACATACCAATTTGTTATAATTGTCATCTAAACTATCATCCTAGCTTAAGTGCAGAAAGGGTAAATTGCCAGAAACGAGACTTCCATTGTTCCTCAAGCATTCAAAAATATCTCAAAATTTCCAATTAAGCATATAGTCTAAGCAACACCTATCATTGGATCATTCGTGAACTTCAGCAGATAGTTGATCAATCTAAAACATATTTTTTCAAAAAAATTGAACATATAAGTCTAAGTTTCAAATGTCTAACAATGGATTCCATGACATTTCAGCATGTTGATTTATTTAACTCAAAATTGCCTTTACCCCCAAACTTAAACTGGACAGTGTCCTCACTGTCACAAGGGAAAAATTAAGGGCCTTCTCTCAAGGAATAGTTCATTCCATAAAAGAAAAAAAATTCTTCTTGAGAGGTACAAAAATGGTGAGGCTAACAACAAAAGAAGGAAAGTTTCCAGGTCCACAAGATATTTAAACCAATCAACACACTTTATGCACAGGATTATCTATCAAAATTCAAACCAAACAACTCCATTGCAGAAACAGCAAGCATCCAAAGATATATATGCTTTAAGGGCAAGGCAAGACGAAACTTTCAATGAAAACAGAGTTATCATAATCAAGCTATGACCAAAAAGTGAAACCTAAGATCATATCAAAGATATGTGTAGCTTGAAATGAACCCTAACTAACAAAACAGATTTTTCATCTTATACCTTTCTAATAGATGCAGTGGATATTGATTAAATTCCCAAAATACATGTATACAATATCCACAGCCACTCTCTTTCCCTCTATACAAAATGAAGCACAACATGGTCCAAGAATAGTTATCTTTCCAAGCTAAATCAGCAAACTTTCAACGATAAAGCTCAAGTGTTATCAAGACAGAAAAATTTCCAATCAATATTCTCAAATTCAGCAAGCAATTCAGTAATCACATTGATGCAGCTCATTTATACCAATCAATTTCATCAGTAACATGTCCCCATGCCCATTTTTTAGCATAACAAAGAGATAATATGCACATCAATGATTTAAAACTCCTACTTCATTATGCAGAAACTAGGCTTAAATTCTAAGAACTATCACATCAAAATCCACGGGAGTACCATGACCCTGAATCCATTCTCAAACCACAAGCTGCCCTTATTCTAAACAAGTGAAATATACAACCTACATGAACTTCCAAGGACAAAACAAATTATCTATCCTAGGCCAATCAAGAAGATCAAGTTGTCAACCAAATGAGATTAACTCAATTCCCAACATGAATACTGACAACTTCACTGCTACTTTCTCTTTGTATCTCTGAACACCATATGGAACACCCTACTGTCTCAAAAGATTCAGCTTTTCAAGTCATTGAACATACCAACATAAGGCTCAGTCAAGGCAGCAAAAACCTCATTCAAATATTAACTATTTCAGCAAAACCCAATTAAGAATTTTCTTCTTTTGTTCAGAAAAGGTCCTGAATTTAGGCAAAATCTTTCAACAGTGTGTGTATACATTAAGCCGCCTTATCCTAACATTCTTGAAGAAATCAAACACCCTATATCTAAGAAGAATTTAGCATCAAACTCACTCTAATCTGACTTCAACACAATTGAATCCTATGTTCCATTCAAAATGTAGCAAATGTGTGAACATGTTCAGGCATACCCTTTCAAAATTCTCTAATTCAAAACACAGCAGAAGCCTAAATTTAAAACTAAACCAGGCAGAAACAAGGGCATGGTGTTCTTACCACCTTCAGTGAAGTGAATGTTGGTAGAAGATGGTGGTAGAAAATGGTCATGAATGTTGACAACGGTGGAGAGATATGTAAACTCTGGTGACAAGTTAGCTCCGGTGAGGTACAGTGGCGGTGACCGGAGGAGTGGTCGGAGATCGGCGGCGATGAAGGGAGGTCTTGGAGAAAGTGTTGGATTAGGGTTTTAGATGTGGAAGTGTGTGTGAGAGAGTGAAATCGACGAAGATGAAAGAGGAACGCCGGACACGACGCCGGACACGGCGAGGAACAGAGGAGACGAAGGTTGGCAGGCGGTCGGTGGTGGTCAGAGTTGGGTTATGATTGTGGTGGTGTTGGGGTTTCACCGATTTGGGGAAAAGAAGAAGTAAAAGAGAGAGGAGATTGACGGCGGACGATCCGGTGGTTATGGGGACGGTGGCCGCCGGCGGTGTTCGGCGGAGAAGACCGATGGTGAGGGTGGAGTATGGGTAGAGGAGGTTGCCAGAGGGGAGTGTTTGACTCCGATAGAGAGGAAGGTGAGTGATTTTCTGATATATTTCACATGAAACACAATAAAATCACACTTTCACCACAATTTGAGTCAATTAAGCCCTCAAATACATGTCTTAAAGCTCATTTGAAACACAATTCCAATTTATTGAAGATCCCCTCATTCAAAAATATCTTCATAACAAAATTCATGCACATCCATCAAAAATCACTCACCTTTACTAAAATCACTTCACTCTCATACCAAAACATTCATACTTCTCACAAACACTATCAACAGCAGTTCACATAAAAAAATCAAGCTCAACCATGCAAAAAAATCACCCATAATCTCAACTCATCCCTTCATACCAAACTAGTACCTTACAATTACACCAAGATCCAACCACATGAACTCATTGTCAAAATATGTTCCAATCAAAACACATATCAAGCTTCATTCTAACACACATTTCTTTATGACAAATAAGGCCAAATCCACACCGAACTTTTCTCATTCTCTGTCAAAGCTCATCAACAGCAAAAACACCATATGCACCTTCCATATCACAGACAAATAAAATCACTCATACATGCATCATGTGGATCACTTCAACACAAGTAGCATTCATCACATCAAAACTCAGCTTATAAGACTTCAATAAAACAAGTAGCATATCTAACACCACAATATCAGTCCTTTAAAACAATTTCATGTGATCAGCCACAATAATGATGCCTAAAAATTGAATCCAAGATGAGGTTCAAGATTTACTCCCATTTGTAGACTTCTTGCATTCCACAACCGTAAGCTCCAGCAGTCACCACCAAAAGCAAGTCAAGCATCAAGAAAAACTTCCTTCCTACAAAAAAGACAAAAAACAAGTGCAAATATACCAAAATAAACTAAAACAACACAAAATTCAAAAATAAAAGAAAAGACTTGAGAACTTGGGTTGCCTCCCAAGAAGCACTTAATTTATAGCCTTTAGTTAGACTCTTCTCTGCTTCAAGTAAGATCAGAGTGGGGTAACGAGACCAATGCATCATCTATCTCACCACTCAAATAATGCTTCAACCGGTAACCACTCACTTTGAATCTTTCACCTTTTTCATTTTCTAGCTCCACATCATTAAAGTTTGAGGCTTGAACAACACTATACGGGCCAGACCAACAAAACTTAAGCTTTCTTGAAAACAATCTGATCTTGCAATTGTACAAGAGCACTTTTTGACCAATTTCAAAGGACTTTGAAAGAGCTTTCTTGTCATTGATCCACTTAGTTTTTGCTTCGTCATGCTCCGCAATCTCACTAGCATTGAGACCACATTTTTCCAATTCATTACATTGAGGAGAAGGTAGTTTCAACTCCATGATTGGAGGATCTTCACTGGATGACTGCAAAGGAGTGTCTAATGCATTGGGCACATTCAATGGATCAAAAGGCTTGAATCTTGCATGACCATAAGTATCCATAGCACATACTCTCATTAATTCTTTACCATGAACATCTTCAATACCTTTTTCTTCCTTTGGCAATTCTTCCGAGAGATTTTTAACCGATGAAGAATATGACTTTTCTCGATGAGTAAAGTCAAGTACATCCACATAGGCACATTGAGGAGAATCATAAGAAAACTTCAATTGGTTCATGTTGAAACTCACTTTCTCATCATTGACCCTTAAAGTGATTTCACCCTTTTCCACATCTATAAGGGTTCTAGCAGTAGCAAGGAATGGTCTCCCAAGTATGATCGGAATGTTCCAATCCACTTCGCAATCAACAACAATAAAGTCAGCCGGAAATATGAACTCATCTACTTTCACCAAGACATTTTCAATGACCCCTCTAGGATGAGATACACTCCTGTCAGCAAGGAGTAGTGTCACAGTAGTAGGTCTTGCCTCTCCTAAGCCTAATCGATTGAAAACAGTAGAGGGCATCAAGTTAACACTTGCCCCCAAATCACAAAGAGCTTTTCCTTTGAAGTTATTCCCAATGTTACATGGAATGTCGAAACTCCCAGGATCTTTCAACTTAGGAGGAAGCTTTCTTTGTAGAATAGCACTACAATCTTCAGTCAAAGCAACAGTTTCAAATTCACTAAACCTCCTCTTCTTGGACAACACATCTTTCAAGAACTTTGCATATTTAGGCATCTGCTCAAGTGCTTCGGCAAACGGAATGTTGATATGCAATTGTTTGAACATTTCTAAGAATTTCTTGAATTGTCCATCATCATGGTACTTTTTGAGTCTTTGAGGAAAAGGAGGAGGAGGCACATATTTTGGCTTTGCCTCATATGGTTTCGCCTTGTCATCACCACCATCCTTATGTTGCACTTTGTCTTTGCTCTCAACAACATTTTTCTTCGCAGAAACATTTTCATCAACTAGAATATTTTCATCAACTTTGGCTTTTTCATCAAAAACAATATCACTTTGAGATTCCTTGTTAACTCCTTGAGGCTTAGGCTCATTATCAACTTGTTTCCCACTCCTTAGAGTGATCACCTTGCATTCTTCTTGGCCCTTGTTCCTTGGATTAAGAATTGTGTCACTAGGGAGACTTCCTTTTGATATGTGAGTTGTCATAACGTTCAATTGAGATGCGAGTTGCCCCATTTGTATCTCAAGATTCTTAATAGAGGCATCATGACCGCCGAGCCTAGCATCATTCTGAATTCTCACATCTTCTTGCCCTGCTAAGATTTGTGACAACATTTTCTCCATCCTATCCATTTTAGGGTCTTCTTCTTTTTGAGGTATCTGTCTGGTTTGACTTTGAAAACCTGGTGGATGAGAAGGGTTCACACCTGAAGAAGACGAAGGATTCACAGCTTGCCGTTGACTCCATTTAAAGTTTGGGTGATTCATCCACCCTGGGTTATAAGTGTTGGAGTAAGGGTTGTTGTTAGGATTCTGAAATTTCCCCATATAGTTCACAGACGCAGAAGCCATGTAAAGAGGGCAGTGGTCTAGGAGATGAACATCTTCACATTGATCGCACACAATTGGGGTCATATGCACAGAATGAACACCCTGAGATTTACTTCTCTGCACCTGCGATTCAAGCACATCAAAACGTTTGTTTATGGCAGATAGAATAGTAGCCATTTGTGAGGAAGAAGTCACATCTTGCTTTGGAGTAGTAAGAGGCTGTGAACGCTTGTCTGTACCGTGAGAATTATTAGCAGCCAACTGATCAAGCAATCGGAACATGTCATTAACAGGGACATGTCTGTATCCTCCATTTGTCATAGAGTCAAGCATAGCTTTGGATTGAGGATTAATGCGGTTACAGAAGATCTGAAGGATGACCCACTTGTCTACCCCATGATTAGGGCATTGTTTCATTAGCATTCTGTACCTTTCCTAAGCAGCATAGAGATGCTCATCAGGATATTGCTTGAAACTCAAAAACTCATCTCTAGCTTCAACAGACTTATCATCAAAAAAGAATCTTGCTCTGAACTTATTCTCAAGAGCATTCCAAGAATCGATGGACCCCTCTGGCAAATTATCAAACCATTCTCTAGATTTCCCTTGCAGAGAGAAAGGAAACAGCCGGAGTCGAAGAACATCATCAGGAACTCCATTTTGCTTGAAAGAATTGCAAACTTCTAAGAAGTTGATAAACTCCATAATTTCACACATTTCATCTCTATTTCCTTCTAGTTCACACTCTTTTTGATGATACATAGATAACAAAACACACAAATACTACTAGAAATTGATTCAAATAGAAAATCATTCATTTGTGTGAAATTTGGAGTTTAATGCTTGTATATTTGAGACATGGAAACTCTTCAACCCTCTTTCTAGCTTGTGTAGGAAGAGGTGGACAGGTATTAGAAGCTCGGTGAAACCCAAGTGCTACAACAAAGGAGAAAAAGGAGCAAGGGAAAGCAAATTTTAAGTACTTAGAAAAGCTGCATGCCAGTGGCTCGCCAACTGGCGAGCCACAAAGGCAACTGGCACGCGAGTGGCATGCCGTCTCTGGAATCTCGCCAGTGGCCCGCCAACTGGCGAGCAACTGGCGAGAGCACTTCGCAACTGCGCGTTTTGACCTATTTCTCAGCATATAAAAAGGGAAAGTTGGATATTTTGAAGGGGAGGCGGAAAAACACGAAAGAACACACATCTAGGGCACATTATGGAGCCTTGAAGAGCTTGAAGAACATTGCGGAAGCTTGGGATTCAAGTGGGAAGCTTGGAGAGATTTGAGCTTTCTTCATTTGTGGTTGTATATTTTTTTCCCTCTTCTTCATATCTCTTCAATGAACTCCTTCATAGTTTTAGGGTTTGTTTTATTTACATTTATGTGTAACTAAAACCCTAATCTAGGGTTGTTATGAACCTATTTATGGATTGAACCATCTACTCTCTCTTTCTTTAAGTATTAGTGAAGTATATGTGTAGTTTTTATCTTGCTCTCTATTTGTTTTAAGTGCTTGATCACCACTTAATTAGTTAAATGAAATATGACTTGGGAAAGTGTATTTTGTTTTAGAACTTGGATAAAAGCATGTTGGACTTGAAGTTTATGGTTTTAAATGGATGGTTTGTTGATAACATAGAGATATAGTTATTGACCTAACATAGTCATAATTAGGGTGGTTAAGGAAAAGAGCTAGCATTTATTGTGACAAGAGATTGTGCAATAAATGCTAGCATAAATTTGATCTTGACTTGGGAAAGCTTTTTCAAATGATTTTAAACCCTAGACTTGCACATATTTTCATTTAGTCATTTAAAAAGGAGAGGGAAACTTTGGTTCATGAAGTAAATAGGGGATTAGCAACCCTAGGCCTTAATTATCATTGTTAAACTGTGTTTGAACTCCAACTCTTTTTACACTTATTTTCCAAACTCTTTTCTTAATTGAACAAAAACTCTCAACATGTTTTTACTTAAGACAATTAATGATACAATTAGTGCTAATCACTTTGCTTAAACAACAATCTCTGTGGAACGACACTCTTTCTCTATACTACTTTTTGACGACCCGTATGCTTACGGAAGCGCACAAAATCCGCGTTAAGTCAGAAGTACATCAAGTGTTTGTTTGCATCTTCATTGTAAAGCCCATGGAACATTCCATGCAACTGGAGCATAGTGATCATAACCGGCTTAATCTCAAAGTTGTGCGCTCGCATCTCTGGCATCCTGATGCAAGACTGAACACCACCCATGTTTCTGGTAGCAAAGTCATTCACAGTAGCACGATCATACTCATCATCAGCCATGGTTTCAGATTCAGTGTCTGTCGCGTCAACAAAGTTTTCAAGCTCCAGAACTACTTCCAAGCTGTCCGGATGCACCGGTTGCATAAACCTGTAGCCCAATTAGAGGAAGAACAACACAAAGCAAGTATTGCACTAACAAAAGATTAGTACACAAAGAAAAGAAAAATTAATTATATATATTATGCTCAATCGAAATTGAATAACCAAGCCTGGGGTTGACCAAGGGATTTGTTTCCAAATCCCCGGCAATGGCGCCAAAAACTTGTTCGCACCGCAAGTGCACGGGCCGCGCCAAGTAATAAAGTAGTAAGTAAAGATCGTTCCCACGAGGATTGGGATACAAATCCGGTCAAATAAGAGGCTTTGTCATTTAATTAAGTTGAGCTAATCAAATATTGTTTGAGAATTTTAACAACTAAAACTATTGATTGAAAGTAGAAAATAAATGCTAAAAGTGTTTCTTGACTTTAAAGATGAAATGCAACCTAGGATTATTTCTCCCCCTTGTATCTTGTAACCTTTAATCAACTCCTCCCCTAATTGCTCTAATGTTTATATATGTGTTAACCTAGGGTTCTAACATACTTGTAAACGCTCCGTCGAGTCAAGAACAAGTGTCTAATCTCATTAATCATGCAATGTCTTGTCACAATTAATAAAACCCAATTTCTTAGTTTCAACCCTAATGTGGCTATGTGAGGCTAATAAGTATATGTCTATCTTATTAACAAAACCATTCATTTGTCATGCAAACTTCAAGTTCTCACACTATTTTACTCAAGTTCTACACTTAACCTAGCTCTCTCGAGTCTCAAGTCAAATGAGCATAGCAACTAAATGGTGATCAATCACTTAGAGGCATTAGGGTTAGAGTAGAATAAACACATATATATACATTAATCACAAAAGGATAGGAGTTTTAAAGAGTTACTCCATACAAGGGTTCAAAATAATCCTAGATAAATGAGTTTAGCTACTCATAGTCAATATAAAAGAACAAATACACAATGAGAGTATAGTCATAAATGACATGAGAAAGGAAAGGAAGATGAAGAGGAAGAAAACCAAATAGTTGAAGCTCCAAATCTCTTCCAAAGCTCCAATTTTTGCTTCAATCTCCTCAAAATCCCAAACCCTAGCACACCCACAAGCTTGCAAGTCTCCAAAAGTCAGAACCCTTTGCCATTTTCCTTTCTTTCCTTTTAAACACTCATTTTTTTGAGTGAAAAATGATGAGGTGGCAATTTTTACGCGATCATGCCGCGGCTCAGTAAAGTGGACATAAAGCATGTCACGGCATACTTTTTCTCTGTAACTCAAGTGTTAGAATCTTAAGTTTTGATGGTGACTAAGGTATGATATGGTCTAGTACTTAAAAGAACATAATTAACACTTAGGAAGGATTAGATGACATGGTTAGAATCCTGAGTTAGATCACTTGCGAATGCAAGATCATTTCCGGTAATATTAGCACTAGAGCTCGCGGATGGAGTACACATCCCATAGGACGCAAACGGAAGCAAGTGAGACACTTGGTTAGAACCCAGTCTAGATTGCTAACACTGAATCCTAAGTTTAGTCACAACCGGATGCGGATTCACTTCCGAATGAATTAAGACTAGCGCTCACGGATGAAAGACTCATCCCACAGCGGAATCACAACCGGATGCGGAATCACTTCCGGATGGACTAGGACTAGCGCTCGCGGATGAATGTCTCATCCCTCAGCGACAGCAAGCACTTCACTTAGTCATAACTCAGTCTATGAGCATTAGATGTACAAAACACTTGAGACTAAGTTAAGACTCAACCGGAAGTGAAATTGCTTCCTGATAGATTTAGACTGGCGCAGGCTGACAGAATAGATATATCCCCAAGCGTCAGTGAATCAGCCTCGTCAAGTGAAATTGCTTCCTGATAGATTTAGACTGGCGCAGGCTGACAGAATAGATATATCCCCAAGCGTCAGTGAATTAGCCTCGTCAAGCGAAATTGCTTCCTGTTAAATTTAGACTTGCACAGGCTGATAAAAGAGATATAACCCTAAGCTTCAGTGAGTTCACCACGTCAAGTAAAAGTGCTTCCGATAGCTCAG
This sequence comes from Mimosa pudica, assembly GCA_029929735.1. Classification (NCBI taxonomy): domain Eukaryota; kingdom Viridiplantae; phylum Streptophyta; class Magnoliopsida; order Fabales; family Fabaceae; genus Mimosa; species Mimosa pudica. Next base: position 3,308,225 of record JAKELP010000012.1, on the reverse strand, counting down.
TGACTAGCGCTGACTGTTGGAATGAAATACACTGAGCAAGAGTAAGTGATGGTGAGCTAGATCCTTCATCAAGTGAAAGTACTTCCGGATGTGGAAGTGCTTCCGGATACATCCTAGACTAAGTGAACTCCCACTTCATGTGATTGTGTGTTGACCTATTATACATAGCATGAACAAATGACACACTGAGTCACTTAGGAAGACTTAGAGTAAACTAACGAGACTTAAGCTGACTATTGGAATAGAGATCCCTTAGAGTCAGTAGACACTACACTAAGTCAGAACATAGTCTAAGTAAGACTACTTCCCATAGCAAACTTCCCACAACATGTATAGTTTTACTATATCTGATTATATAAATTGCTATGTTGGACTAACTACTATGTGCAGAACTTAGTCACACTTCCGGATGCAAATGAGCTTCCGGATGCAAAGACTCTTGGCATTGGATTTCAGAGTTTAACACTTGCAGAGCAAGATTGCCACTTCCGGATGAACGATGATCATCCGTCAGCAAGAGTACAAGAGAAAATGTCACATACTCAGAAGTAAGAATGCTTTTGTCAGAGCAGAGGTGTCAGGACTACTTTTCAGTGATAAAGCAAGTCAACCCTGCTAAGCATTTAAGAAGATGTTCCTTCCAACGGTAACAAGAGGATAACAGATATTCAAACAACTTTGTTACCTACCAAGCATGAGGAGTATGAGAGATAAGGAGAACATATTCTGAAGATTCCTTCAAGGTGTCAAAGCTCATACTGCCCACAAGAGTCAGAGTCCATAAGAGAGCTTCTGATAGCAAGAGAGCATCCAATAGCAAAGCACTCTTATCATTCATGGACAAGTGCTTGGAAGACAAAGTTCCTCTATGTGATAGCAAGCAAAATGTTAGAGTCCACGAGCTTCACTTCAGATAGCAAGAGAGCTTCCGATAGTGAGTCTCTTAACATCCTAGACTTATGCTTGAGGAACGAAGTCCTCATCTGACAACAAGCAAGAGTCAGACCGTACAGTGTATAGTTGTCAGAACGACTTTTGCCAGAACAGTGTTGTCAGAACAGTGTTGACAGAACAGCTGGACAAAGCACCTTTTCAGATAAAGCAAAGTCAACCCTGCTGTGCATTAATGAGGACAACGTAAACAAGGCCCCAACGGCTATATTCAAACGGCCTTATTGCCTCTCCAACGGTTGGATAGTTAGAGGCTGGTATAAAAGGAACATCTACATTCAGAAGAACTAAGAGAGAGAGAAAACAGAGCTTATTGTCTGAAACACTATTCTACATTCCTCTCATCTTCTACTCTCGGACTTAGATATGTAATATTATTAGAGAGTGAGTCAGTTGTACTTAAGTGAGTAACATCATCTACTCTTAGAGAGAGTCATTTGTGCTTAAGTGTTTATCACAATCAGTTCATAGAGTGAACATAATTGTAATCTTACATTTGTAAGGGGGAGCATTTAGAAGTTTTTCTAAATCTCCATAGGTTGCAAGTTAGCCCGTAAAACTTGCGTTTGTAAGGTTTGCAGGTGAACCCGTTGTAAAACCTGTGGGTTGTTAGGTGAACCCGTGTTCGTAAAACCTAAAGTGTAAAGGCTTCTCTTGTGCCCGGTTTAAACAAGAATAGTGGATTGAAAATCTCAGGTGGAGCCTGGGGACTGGATGTAGGTCTGGGTGACCGAACCAGGATAAATTTATGTGTGCATAAATTTACATTTAAACATTCTATTTTGCATCACATAACATACTGACTTGTGCATACTTATTAACATCATCACCAAGCACAAGCAGTCTTTCGGAAAAGAGTTAAAGTTTTATTCCCTCACCCAATTCACCCCCCCTCTTGGGTGACAGCCACGCATTTCATTTGGTATCAGAGCAAGGTCACTTGTTTAAAGGATCCAACGATCTCAAGTGCAAAGACCTAGGCTGACTTGGGATATACAATGTGTTTTGAAGCTTTTGATCATACTATCCCACCTGTGTTTGAAATTATTGATTTTTGTTGGTGGAAAGCAAGAATGGAAATTTTATACAATCCACTAGTTTGAAAATGTGGGATATTTTTGAAAATGATTTTGATTTCAAACCAAGAGGAAACTGGACTAAAAAAAAAATTTGTTTTTCCTTAAACATTAGAGCAATGCGAATTTTATACAAAGGCTTAACTGAAAATGATTTCCAGAAAATCAAACATTGCTCTAGTGCTAAAGATATTTGGAATACTCTTGATGTGATATATGCTTCTAACCCATCTCTTGAAAGCACAGCTGTCCAAAGCTCAACTCATGCTCTTTGTGGATCATCTACTGATGAGCTTCTGGAAGCTGATATTGAGGAGGCAGGCTTCAGTGAAGAGAGTATCCATTCTTGTCTAGAAGATTCAGAAAGTGAGGTATCTGGATTTGAACTTAAACTTTCTAAATTGCAAGATGCATACAATGAGTTATATACCGAATATTGTAAACTTGCAAAAGAACTTCTAGGCTTAAAAGAAAAAGATAGGAGACTTGAAAAACTAATGTCTTCTTCTACGTCCAAAGTTTCTGAGGTTTCTTTTAAAGAACTAGTGGTTCCAATAGTGAGTCCACGATTAACAGGGAAAACTTCAACATGTCTTGAAAAATGTTTCGATTGTAAACACTTGTTGAAGGAAAAAGAAAAAGCTTTCAAAGAAACTGAGATTTCAAAGGAACAAAAAAAAAACTTTTCTAAAGAAAACTAATCATGATAATGATAGAAAACCCCATTTTGATTATCATTCCATTATCTGTCATTATTGTGGTAGATTAGGACATATTTCTCACACATGCAGTCTTAGAAGAAATTCAAATGTGAGAAATAAGTTTGTATGGATTCCTAAAGGACAAGTAAGGTCCAGTGCTAACCAAGTAGGACCCAAGTACAAACGGGTACCAAAACATCCTCCGAGTGCCTTACTTGTGCAGGAAAGATCAAGAGTTCCTCTTGCCCCAAAGAAGAGAACTCGTGGTGATACAACTACTACAACCAACTGATCCTATCATAGGAAGCAGTGCACCACCATAAGGAACAATGGTTCTATCTCAAGGATGAGCTACCACAGAGTTCCTTTCAACTATCCTGAGAAGAACAAGAGAGAGTGGATTCCTCGATCAACATTGAAAAGGCTCTTGAATCCTACCTCTCAGAAGAAAGTGCTTCGAACCAAGGATAAGTATAGAAGATCTCCTTGGGTAAGCAAGGGATCACTTAGCAACGAAGCATTTGATAGTAAAATCTCCTATGCTGATGTTAGATGGACTTATTGAGATTTTACATTAAGCGTCCAAAGATGTGAACATTGTATTAATCATAGAAGAAAGCTTAAGGAAATTAATAATGTTCATGATCCACATACTGTCCATAATTATCTTGATCAAAAACTTTGTATATCCTTGTGCATATAGTCATGATGGATTCACCATGCCGTACACATAGCAAGTAATCTCTAAGTGCATGATAGATTTTCCATTTCATGTGGTATCTCTTGCATCAAGTTTTTCAATGCATAAGCAGCTATGGTTTCGAGAACAATACATCCCTCTTAATTACATCTTTAAGTTCTCAATCTACTAATGATCTCAGTTCAAGTTTGTGGTTTAAGAATGTTGACACAGATTATTGAAGCTTGAACAATGAATATAACCAAGAGAGAATGGCAACGAAAATGTCTCATATCAAGATGTGTGGAATGGCTATACCAAACCTGAGAAACTCTCGCCAATACACATGAGCATTTCTATCCCTTACATATTCTGTTGTGAAATTAAATGGATAGACTCTCTCTTGTCTGACATGCATTAGAAATCTTAGGAAATGCCTTGAATTGAACTCTGCTAAGATCTGTAAAACATGGCATAGTATCACAAGCATGCTATAATCTGTATTAATTTTAAGCTTGTTGATATCCTAAGAACAATGAGATCACACTGAGCATATCTAGAAGAACTTGAGCTAAAATTTGGAAATTATTCTCGTAATCATATGCTGAAATTTGGTTGTTTTTGTAAACCGGATTTAGTCTTAAAATCAAACTATTTTGTGAGGATGAAGATTTTTTTCAAAATTTCATTGTGTTAATAATTCACATGTCTTCATGATCTAACATGAACATCCTTGAGGCATATTTATTGAACTATACTTACTTATGAAACTCTGAAAATATGCCACCTGTTTGATACTCTCTGTACTATCACATTGATATTTATCTATGAGAGTAAATAGAGTTCATGTCTTGATAGTGAAACTATGTGAACGTATAGACAATTTCAAAATTAGTTTTCACATAATCATTACTCATATTTTCTTAAACCAATTAGCAAGCATGATTTCTTAAAATTATTAACTTGTGCTGATTAACACAGATTGACTTGAATGTCCAGAGGATGGTCTCCAATGTTAAATCTTAAGTTCTTTCACTGTCCAACAGAAAAGCACTTGTTTCCTCAAGCACATGAAGGCCCAATCATCAAGTTTGAGCAAGGATGCTTTCGCAACAATCAGCGCTTTCGATAGCAGGCCAACTATTGAACCATGGGAAGAGTAGAGTGACTGCCCAGTCATGTCTGCTTTTGGTTGTAGCTCAGCTTGCCGAAGCGAATCATCAAAGCACTTGCACTAGGGGTTTCCACTTGAGATAGCACATCTCTTGAAGATGTCAGGAAGCATGCTCATCTGCGCATGATTAAGATTCATGAGTCTAATAGAGTCTGAAGATTCCTCATCTGTGGTAACATCTACACCTTACCATCTCTTATATATGATGCATACATGGCATTGGTAAGGGTGTCAGTTTAGGATTTTTTTCTCAATCTGCATTGACTTCAAAATCATTCACTGTCTTAGAAAATCATCCTAGCTCACACATCTGTATCCTCTATATGACATGCTGGAAAGTAATTGATAACATACCTCTCTTATATGCTTCCTTTCTTGATTCTGTGATGATTAATCTTAAATATAGAAGAGAAGTAAATGGACATTACTCGATAATGATCCCTTGAAAATAGAGAGTTACATGCTGTCATCGATAATAAACTCTTGAGATGCTGTGATGCAATTTATTTGGAAATTACTTTTGGTATTTTAATCTCACAAATTTCATTTGATTTGGTTTCATTTTCATATGGTATCACAAATTTCACTTGGCATTCAATCATTTCATTTGATATCACAAGTTCAAACTCACATATTTCATTTGATTTCATTTGGTATCACGAATTTAAAATCACAAATTTTCAATTGATATCATAATCATCATTTTAAACGCACCAAAATTATTTTGATATCATGTTAATCATTTCAAGAGGGTCAAAATTACTTTTGATGTCTTTTATACTTGAAAAGAATTTTCACCTTCAAAAAGAGAACTGTTTTTGTATGTTTTGATCTAGACTTAATCCTTGCAAAACATGTTCTGATTTCTTGCATAATGGTTAGGGAGAGCAAACTCACTTAGAATACTGCATCAATATTTCTTCTTTTTGTCTCACACTGTTTAGCTATCCTACATAATGTTTAGGGAGAATACCATCATTCAGGATCATGAATCATTATTGTTTTCCCTTGATAATTCTCGTACGTTGTATTGAATAATCTAGAACAAATCTTTATTAACGATACATAGGGAGAAATATTAGGTAGAAAGCCCATTCCTAGGAGAACGATAGAAGTATCCCCATCCCTAAGGCTAGCTTGCACTTGTTGAATTTTGATGAAGCCAAAAGGGGGAGAGAGATGAGACATGAGATGTCTAGAGATGAGATATGAGATGAGACATGAGATGTCTAGAGCTGAAAGATAAGATAAGATATCTAAGTTTAATTATAGCTCTGGGAGAGAACTGGGGAAAGAAATATAGCTCTGGGAGTGCTCTGGGAGTGATCTAAGTTTAATTATGTTCTCTAGAGATGAGACATGAGATGTCTAGAGATGAGATATGAGATGAGACATGAGATGTCTAGAGCTGAAAGATAAGATAAGATATCTAAGTTTAATTATAGCTCTGGGAGAGAACTGGGGAAAGAAATATAGCTCTGGGAGTGCTCTGGGAGTGATCTAAGTTTAATTATGTTCTCTAGTCATCTATGGGTTTGTCATCATCAAAAAGGGGGAGAATGTTAGAATCTTAAGTTTTGATGGTGACTAAGGTATGATATGGTCTAGTGCTTAAAAGAACATAATTAACACTTAGGAAGGATTAGATGACATGGTTAGAATCCTGAGTTAGATCACTTGCGAATGCAAGATCATTTCCGGTAATATTAGCACTAGAGCTCGCGGATGGAGTACACATCCCATAGGACGCAAACGGAAGCAAGTGAGACACTTGGTTAGAACCCAGTCTAGATTGCTAACACTGAATCCTAAGTTTAGTCACAACCGGATGCGGATTCACTTCCGAATGAATTAAGACTAGCGCTCACGGATGAAAGACTCATCCCACAGCAGAATCACAACCGGATGCGGAATCACTTCCGGATGGACTAGGACTAGCGCTCGCGGATGAATGTCTCATCCCTCAGCGACAGCAAGCACTTCACTTAGTCATAACTCAATCTAGGAGCATTAGATGTACAAAACCCTTGAGACTAAGTTAAGACTCAACCGGAAGTGAAATTGCTTCCTGATAGATTTAGACTGGCGCAGGCTGACAGAATAGATATATCCCCAAGCGTCAGTGAATCAGCCTCGTCAAGTGAAATTGCTTCCTGATAGATTTAGACTGGCGCAGGCTGACAGAATAGATATATCCCCAAGCGTCAGTGAATTAGCCTCGTCAAGTGAAATTGCTTCCTGTTAAATTTAGACTTGCACAGGCTGATAAAAGAGATATAACCCTAAGCTTCAGTGAGTTCACCACGTCAAGTAAAAGTGCTTCCGATAGCTCAGTGACTAGCGCTGACTGTTGGAATGAAATACACTGAGCAAGAGTAAGTGATGGTGAGCTAGATCCTTCATCAAGTGAAAGTACTTCCGGATGTGGAAGTGCTTCCGGATACATCCTAGACTAAGTGAACTCCCACTTCATGTGATTGTGTGTTGACCTATTATACATAGCATGAACAAATGACACACTGAGTCACTTAGGAAGACTTAGAGTAAACTAACGAGACTTAAGCTGACTATTGGAATAGAGATCCCTTAGAGTCAGTAGACACTACACTAAGTCAGAACATAGTCTAAGTAAGACTACTTCCCATAGCAAACTTCCCACAACATGTATAGTTTTACTATATCTGATTATATAAATTGCTATGTTGGACTAACTACTATGTGCAGAACTTAGTCACACTTCCGGATGCAAATGAGCTTCCGGATGCAAAGACTCTTGGCATTGGATTTCAGAGTTTAACACTTGCAGAGCAAGATTGCCACTTCCGGATGAACGATGATCATCCGTCAGCAAGAGTACAAGAGAAAATGTCACATACTCAGAAGTAAGAATGCTTTTGTCAGAGCAGAGGTGTCAGGACTACTTTTCAGTGATAAAGCAAGTCAACCCTGCTAAGCATTTAAGAAGATGTTCCTTCCAACGGTAACAAGAGGATAACAGATATTCAAACAACTTTGTTACCTACCAAGCATGAGGAGTATGAGAGATAAGGAGAACATATTCTGAAGATTCCTTCAAGGTGTCAAAGCTCATACTGCCCACAAGAGTCAGAGTCCATAAGAGAGCTTCTGATAGCAAGAGAGCATCCAATAGCAAAGCACTCTTATCATTCATGGACAAGTGTTTGGAAGACAAAGTTCCTCTATGTGATAGCAAGCAAAATGTTAGAGTCCACGAGCTTCACTTCAGATAGCAAGAGAGCTTCCGATAGTGAGTCTCTTAACATCCTGGACTTATGCTTGAGGAACGAAGTCCTCATCTGACAACAAGCAAGAATCAGACCGTACATTGTATAGTTGTCAGAACGACTTTTGCCAGAACAGTGTTGTCAGAACAGTGTTGACAGAACAGCTGGACAAAGCACCTTTTCAGATAAAGCAAAGTCAACCCTGTTGTGCATTAATGAGGACAACGTAAACAAGGCCCCAACGGCTATATTCAAACGCCTTATTGCCTCTCCAACGGTTGGATAGTTAGAGGCTGGTATAAAAGGAACATCTACATTCAGAAGAACTAAGAGAGAGAGAAAACAGAGCTTATTGTCTGAAACACTATTCTACATTCCTCTCATCTTCTACTCTCGGACTTAGATATGTAATATTATTAGAGAGTGAGTCAGTTGTACTTAAGTGAGTAACATCATCTACTCTTAGAGAGAGTCATTTGTGCTTAAGTGTTTATCACAATCAGTTCATAGAGTGAACATAATTGTAATCTTACATTTGTAAGGGGGAGCATTTAGAAGTTTTTCTAAATCTCCATAGGTTGCAAGTTAGCCCGTAAAACTTGCGTTTGTAAGGTTTGCAGGTGAACCCGTTGTAAAACCTGTGGGTTGTTAGGTGAACCCGTGTTCGTAAAACCTAAAGTGTAAAGGCTTCTCTTGTGCCCGGTTTAAACAAGAATAGTGGATTGAAAATCTCAGGTGGAGCCTGGGGACTGGATGTAGGTCTGGGTGACCGAACCAGGATAAATTTATGTGTGCATAAATTTACATTTAAACATTCTATTTTGCATCACATAACATACTGACTTGTGCATACTTATTAACATCATCACCAAGCACAAGCAGTCTTTCGGAAAAGAGTTAAAGTTTTATTCCCTCACCCAATTCACCCCCCCCCTCTTGGGTGACAGCCACGCATTTCATCAAGTTCAATTCATGCCGCGGCACAGAAATTCAACATGGAATCATGCCGTGGCTCAGTTCTGTTTTTGCTGAAAATTGATTTCTTCCCAAGCAAATCAGTTACTCCAATGTGTTTTGACATCCTTTCATTCATCTTGACTTCTCACCTGACTTGGCTTTAATTTCCTAAACACATTTGACTTGCAAAACACTTAACTTATATGATTAACTTACCAAAATATTCAAAATCACTAAAAACATGTGCTACCAAAAATCATGAATCAATTAGCCTTTAAGGTATGTATAATTACTTCAAAAGTGTATGCAAAAGAACATGAATCATGCTAAAAAGCATGAATTCCATAATATTAACACATCCCAAGCCTTAAATTCGTTGAAGTTTTGCTATATAATAACCAAAAATCTATTCCTTTGTATCCAATATTCTCATAGACATTCAGTGCAAAAACCTCTTGATAGACATTAAGGCTACTACTACACACAAAACATGGTATCAAGAGCTTATAATACTCTCTTTGTTCTTTCCACCATCACCTTCATCATCTCTACTGCTTACTCCATCACCAATGACAACAACAATAGTCATGGCTTCACCATTGAACTCATCCACCGTGACTCACCAAAATCGCCACTCTTCAACAACAAAACCACGCCATTTCAACGCATCAACGATGCAATTCTACGTTCCATCACACGTGCCAACCACTTATTCTTACCACATGACCAACACATACTAAGTGACGACTTTAACGCCGAACTACGCCCAATCCCGAACGAGTACGTCGTGTCATACTCCATTGGTACACCTCCGTTCAAGCTCTTCGGGCTCATTGACACGGGCAGTGACATAATTTGGACTCAATGTAAGCCATGTGCTGATTGTTACACCCAAACAGACCCTTTGTTTGACCCTAAAAACTCTAAAACATACAAAACCATTCCATGCAACACACAACTTTGTACATCACTAGTGGGAAATCCCACATGTGATGCTTCCAATATATGCAAGTACAATGCTAAATATGCCGATAAATCGTTTTCTAAAGGTGATTTTGCCACTGATCAATTTACACTTGGTGGCATTGGAGCCCCCCGGTGACGTTTTCTCAAGTGGTGTTTGGATGTGGGTCGAATAACACGGGTCTTTTTAATGAAAAGACTTCTGGGATTGTTGCACTTGGAGGTAGTCAGATTTCTTTGGTTTCACAGATTGATTCTGCTATTGAAGGAAAGTTTTCTTACGTATGGTCTCACCTTCTTCCATGGACAAATCTAGTAAGATGAGTTTTGGGAAAAACGCTATCGTTTCTGGCCCTGGTACTGTTTCTACTCCACTTGTTGCGGGAAACAGTTCAAACTACTATTATCTTACTTTGGAAGGAATTACTGTTGGAAGCACGAGAATTCCATTATCTTCAGGTGATGATTCGATTAATACTTTTTACTTTCTCAACTTGATTTCCTTTAGTTTTCAGAATATTTTAGAATGCATGCTTTGTAATTTTAACTGTATTAGCTTTGAATTCGTTTTAATTTTAAGGCAATATTCGTTTAAAAATTGATGACCCTCATCATCAAACGTCAATGAATTAAATACTGATACAAATATAATTCATTAATTTTCTTTGAAAACTTGCATTATTCTGAATACTACAAATGTACCATCTTACCTTAAAATATTTGTACAAATGAATTATTACAGATAATATTAAAGAGTTTAATTTGTGTAACAGATAATAAGGGTTAATTGCATGCGTGATTATTCGATCAACACTATTTTTTTTTTGTGTTTTCCGGTCATATATTCCCCCAACCCAACATTTACTATAGGTCTACGTCTTTTCGTAGGCACACACACACAAGACTAATTAAGGTTTATATTTTCATGCTTGTGAGAGAAGGTGGCGAAGGAGTTTCAGAAGGAAACATAATAATTGATTCTGGAACAACTGTGACACTTCTACCACCAGATTTCTACTCAGCTCTGGAATCAGAAGTGGCAACACAAATGATGAATCTGAATTTTGAACGTACTACGATTCCTTTTAGTGACTTGAATCTTTGTTTCAAAAACCCTTCTAATGGCACCTTATTCCAAGTACCCGACATTACCGTCCATTTCAGAGGTGCAGATTTGAAGTTTAACTCTTTCCTTAATGCATTCTTTCAAGTGGCCAGCGATGTCTTTTGCTTCGCTTTCAGGTCAAATGATTTAGGCTCCATATATGGAAACTTAGCTCAGGTGAATTTTAAGGTTGGTTATGATCGTAGGATGAAGACAGTTTTCTTTAAGCCCGTGGATTGTACTACCATATGATTAGTGTGTTTGGATTAATTCATTTAGAGGAAATAAGTACTTAGTTTCAAATAAAAAGCACTCAATATGGTTGGAGCCATTTTTTATTGGTCGTCTTTTGCATAAGTAGTTTATAAGTATAAGCAAAAATAATCAGCTTATGGATTGGTTACAAGTACTTTTCCTTTTGCAAATAATTTAATTTTTTCAATCTAAACCATCATAATCATAAGATTTAATTTAGTTTTATTATGAATGAAATTGATATCCTTTTTTTCATTGTAATGGCCAAAAAATGAACTTGGAAACTGTTAATTATATTTGTTTATAAGATTTTGTTTATTTATTATAAATATGAGAAATACATTATTCCCATTTTCTTGTTTTTATTTGAATATGGTTGGAATTAAGGATTTTTATGCATTTCACAATAATTGCAATAATCAGAAATAATAATTGTTGTATAAAGAAGTAAGAATAATTGATTGTTCATGTAAGCTGAATAAAAATTAAGGAGAAAGAAGCAAAAGATATCATTGATGTTTGCAGAGGTAGATGGTGATGATGATGACAATATAATTATGTGGCGAAGATATTTTATTGAATAGTCTGATCATTTTTCAATGTATTGTATAGGTAAACATCAATAGAAGGAAATATTCTTGGTAAAAAATTATGAAATTATAAGTTACACAGAGGTAGATGATGATGGTGGTGATATAATTATGTGGCAATTGTTATATATATATATATATATATATATATATATATATATATATATATATATATAAAACCCTGCAACTCTTGATCTCATTCTACACTCTATAACCTCCCTAATGAATTGTTGTTATATAAGTAGATGTTATTAAATAAAACCAAAAGCTACAACTTGTGTACTTAGTAGGATCATTCTTACTAGTATTTATTTTGTGTAATTCTTTGCTGAAGTTAAGTTTTCAAACTCGCGAGTTTAAGTGAACTCGTGTAATGAAGATAAAATTGGATATAAACTCAAACATTGAATTCATAAGAGTTTACATTTATTAATAAACATGTGCTTCTCGTGTACAATTAAAAAAATATACAAAAATAACAATAATTTAACTTGAATATATTTTAAATATAAATAGTTAATATTAAAGATATCAATATTCATACTTTATCAACCTCGCAAGAGAATTTAGTCAAATAAAAATCATTAAAAATGAGTTTAAAAGCAATTTAACATAATAATCTATAAGATAAAAGCATAAAAGCGGTGAATTCAATATATAAGCACATAAATTTCTACTGCATTTACCGCCACATTGAGAATTTAAGTGACCCGTAATACGTTTAAGTTCTATAAAAACATAAAGCGGTAAAATCAGAGTGTTAACTCGCAATTTTAACAATAATTGTGTCTATAATTAAAGGACAATTATGCCTGTATATTTCTCATTTGTTTTTCTTATTCTTCTTCATATATATATATATATATATATATATATATATATATATATATATATATATATATATATATATATATATATAACTTTTATATTTTCCTTATTTTCATAACATGTATCAGAACGAGTTTGCTCTGAAATATGAGGTAGACTCGTTATATATTATTGCTAATATATACTTTTATACACACACATACTTCTTATATTTGTTTATTTATATACATTTCATTGTATCATATCCCACTACAAAAAAAACGGGTCATTCCAGCGCAATCTTACCGGCGTTTTGGTCCAAAACGCCTATATGAGACGCATACCGGCGTTTTTACCCAAAGCGCCTATATGAAAACGCCAATAAATTTGGCGCGCGCTTCCCGCCTTTTTTCCCGCGTTTCCATATCGGCGTTTTGGGTATAACAAACGCCGGTATGGTTTTTAAATTTAAAAAAGAGGGGCTGACAGTTTTTTTTTTTATTTTTTTATTCAGAAAACCGCATATAGGCGTTTCCTCAAAACGCCTGTATGCGATTAAATGTTATTTTAATCGCATATAGGCGTTTTGAGAAACGCCTATGTGCATAACGTGCATTTAATATGCACTTTATGCGCATATCGGCGTTTTGAAAAACGCCTATCTGCGCATTAAGTGCATATTAAATGCACTAAATGCATATAGGCGTTTCTCAAAACGCCTATATGCGGTTAAAATAACATTTAATCGCATACAGGCGTTTTGAGGAAACGCCTATATGCATTATTTACATTAAAATAATGCATATAGGCGTTTCCCTGAAACGCCTCTATGCATTAGAAAGCATATAGGCGTTTCCCTGAAACGCCTATATGCATTATTTTAATGTAAATAATGCATATAGGCGTTTGGCAAAACGCCTATATGCATTATTTAATATTAAAATGCATATGGGCGTTTTCCAAACGCCGGTACGCACCTCTGTTCCCTATAAATAGCACCTCCCTCCTTCCGCAAAGTTGCTCATTTTCTCGTTTTCTTCTATTTTTCTTCTCTTCGTCTCTCATTCAATGTTGCTGTTGCTTTGTTTTTTTTGCTAGTTTTGCTGATGTTTTTTATTTCGTGTTTTTTGGTGGTATTTGATTTTATAATGTTGATATGATCTTATTGCTTTTCTTTTACATATTGCTTGTTGTTTTGATTTTATATATTTGGGTATCATGTTTTATGAATAACTCTTGTTATTGCTTATGTTTATATATATTATTCTTTATGTGTATGTAACTTTGGGATTAACATATTATTCCTTATGTTTTTGAACATTTTTCTTCCTGGTTCTAAACAATCAGGAAGAAAAATGTTTTTTATTTTTTTTTTTGAAAACACATACCGGCGTTTTGCAAAACGCCGGTATGAAATATTATTATTTAATACCGCACATAGGCGTTTTATAAAACGCCTATGTGCATAAATAAAAAAATATTATTTCCGCATACCGGCGTTTTGCCCCTCGTCTAGGCGTTTTCCAAAACGCCGAGATGCCGCATTTCGACGGCAAATTTATAGACGTTTTGCCAAAACGCCGTAGCGCTATTTCGCCGGAAAATTCCGCAGATGCGAGGCCCTATAAAACGCCGATATGGGCCCGTTTTTTGTAGTGTCCTTAACTCTTTCAGAGTTGGACAGATTTTCACAAAGAATTAGATTGGTTGGTTCGTCCGCCTTTTCTTCATATGCCTTTTAGTTTCTGGTCAAAATCTGGTTGAGCATATTTAAGTTTGACATTATGCACGCGCGCCCACACATATATATATATTAGTGCAAGACAAGAAGACTACCTTACACACAATATGTATGTTATATATAAACATAAGTATGTAAATAATACATATATAATATTATAATAGTATGTGTATGTCATTTATTTTGTCATTTTATATTATGCACTTTATTTTGTTTATAACTTTATATTATGTCATTTAATATGTCTCTTTTATTTTATCATTTTTTTAAATTCTCTTCTTATCCATTCACAAAAGTAAAGGTTTGCTTTCAGCTAACTTTTGATGCATTACGAATGATAAAATTAAAATACTTTTAAATTTTTTCCTCCAACTTATATGATTAGTCCACCAACATCATGTTAAATTAAAATAATTTTTTTTAATATTTTTTGAAATATTCTTTCATTACTATTACTGTTATGTTTTTATTCCCATTTTGCAGAAAATTGAATATGTAAGAAGGGTAAATGTGCAAAAATAGACACCGTAAATTTAAAAATAGACACTTGAGACACTGGTAAATTTAAGGGGGCAAAACCGTACACCGTAAAACAAAATGAGGCAAATGTAACATTCTCAAACAGAAGTGTTAATTTTGACCGTTAGTTGACTAAGAATGCTGATGTGGCATGTTGACGTGGCAATATGTGGTTAGGTGTCATTTCTTTGTGACGTGGCAATATGTTGAATTGGTGGGACCCACAATAAATAATAAATAATAAAAAAATAACCTCACCCCCTCTCTCTCTTTCCCTCCTTCTTCATCTTCCCCGCCCTCCTTCCCCGGGAGACGACGGCAACACCACTCGCCGGAAAATCCCCTGCTGACGATGATGTTACAAAGTGCATTATATCTGAAAACTCAAAGCTTCCTCATAGGCTCAAATCTGAAAAATAGAAAGCCTCCTGGTCTGATTCGAATTTTCTTTTTTTTTAGCAAAGGCTGATTTTTCAGACAGATTTGAGAACCATATTTCAATGATTCATAAAGAGAGGAGAGATGGCACGTGTGAATACAGGTGTGGTAGGAGGAGAGAGAAAGCAAAGAGACGGATGAGGCGTGTGAGTGGAGGAGAAGTCCCCTGCTGCCGCCGGAAAATCCCCCGGGGGATTTTCAAGACACATAACTTATTGTCTTGAAGCTTACATGTCTGAACATCATTGGTGACGACGTGTTCCAAAACACCAACAATCCCAAATATGTACAATGTTCATGACAAGTCACCATAAGCTCGTGATTTTCTCTACCAAAAGAAGATGAATCTAAACTCAATGACCTGCATCTAAGAATGGAACGAGGACGAGGAGAAATGGTAGGGGGGTTGAGGTTATTTTTTTATTATTTACTGTGGGTCCCACCTATTTAGCATATTGCCACGTCACAAAAAAAGACATCTAATGTCATATATTGCCACGTCAATAGGCCACATCAGGATTCACAGTCAACTAACGGTCAAACTTAACACCTCTGTTTGAGAAGGTTACATTTGCCCTATTTTGGTTTTGCCCCCTAAAATTCACCGGTGTCTCAAGTGCCCATTTTTAAATTTATGGTGGCTATTTTTGTACCTTTGCCTTATATAAGAATTTTAATAATCTTTTCTTAACTAAGTTGTACGAATTTTAAGGTATGTAAACCAAACTTATTCACTATTTCAAATTTGAAACGCTCAAAATTCTTTAAGATTCATGCTTCATACAAAATAATACATACCCAAAAGCAATCCATTTCAAGCACTAAATGTTGTTATTGAAAATTGGGTTTCAAAATTATTTTAGCATTGTGTCTGAAATACAACTTTCTCTATCATTATTAGGATCTATATGTATGTTTTCTTTTTTTTTTAAGTAAAGACAATTGGCATTAATAATAAAGGTCAATATATAATACAAGAGTAAAACGAAATAAAAAGAGAAAAATAAAGTAGAGCCTAAGGGTATGTTTGGTATGGGAAATTTGGAGGGGAGGGGAGGGGAAGAAAAATAATTGTGTAAGATCAATTTTAAATATTGAAGAAGTAGAGTTGTAAAATTTTAGTAATAATAAATTAAAATATAAAATATAAGAATTTTATAAATTCATTTACAAAAAATTTTCCTCCGCCCATTTTCCCTCCCCTCCCCCTCCCCTCCCCTCATACCAAATAGGCCCATAAGGACTAAGAGTGTGGTGGGGATATATACGTGTATGTATGTTTTCATGTTGTCTATGATGAGAAATTATTAGTGTTAGAGAAAGATTTCAGTGTAAGTATTTTTCTCTTATAAATAGTAGGGATACTAACATAGGCGGACTATTGAAACATTATTTGTGCTTGCGCATTCCGCAGGGCATAAGAGATCATAAAAACAATATCGTAAGAGAAAAAACAATATTTATATGAGATATAATGAAATAATATGTTATTTATTTGACCAAAAATAATATCATATATAAGAGAAAAAGCAATCAATTATACTAACTCCAAAAGATCACAAAAAACAAAAACGAATTCATCAACTTCAGGAAAACAATTAGCATGATATTCTAAACATTTAAAGCATATGGTTCATCCTATTATTATAAATAACTACTTTGACAATGATTTTACCTCCCAAACTCCCTCAAAGAATTTTAGAAAGATGATGCAAAAAAGATCGAATTGATATGTATTTTTATAATTTTCCTTATGAACCACTTTCTACCTTTTTTCTCTTGAAAAATCCCCCTTCCTTCTTATATAACTCCCCTTTATGGCTTCATATATTAGGCACCACTAGGGTTTTCCTTTATTATTTTTTTCCTCATTAATGTCCATGGAGCAATAATAAGAAATAAAGTATCATGAAATTCAAATATCACATTCACTTTTCATTTCAATTTTGTATTCTTCCGTTGACATACTTCATCCTTCATTTAAACCATATTCTAGTTGACATTTTTCCTCTTTGTCATGTGGCAATCAATTTCAAGTTGAGAGTATCCTATTTTCATCATTCTTCCTTTTCTTTTAATTTTCAGTTAAATGCCCCATGCACAAATGGAATCCCTTTCGGGTTTTTTTATAAAGAAAATTGATGGCTTAGTTCAATGTGGATCCTTTAATTTCCATATCGTTCATTTTTTTAAAACAAATCTGTTGGGTGAAATTGAGTTCATCCCTGAGCAAAAAAAAAAAGATTGAGTTCATTCCTAATTAAAGATATAGTGAATTAAATGGTCAATCATGTAATTTGAGAATCTTCCCATTTTTTAACCTATTTTCATCAAACTCTTCATTATTGATCAAATCAAAAATTTTATTTCTTGTCACTGATCATGTTTGTCTAACTTGCAAGAAGTGTCAAGAAAACTTAATTCACTAGGTAATTTATTTTAATTTTATCTTGTGGGGCCTGTACCAAATCAGGTGTTTAAAATTACAATAAAATGTTTTAGCAATATCCTATGTAAGTTCGCAGGTGACCAGAATATGTGTGTGTGTGTGTGTGTGTTTTGGGGAAACTTCTAAATAAAAAAATTATGATGTGTTGCTTTTATTTTTAACTATTTTAATAGATATGTATGCGATTTAATTTACATAAATCGATTGATGAAATATTGTGCCATTTTTTTAAACAATCGGCTTGATCCGTATTGACATGAAATTTCAAAGTTGATCAGTATTGATGAAAAAGGAATACAAATATGTGAATTGATTGGTAATCAACATACCATCATAACATGACAGAAGAAAAACATACCCTTATAGTTTATACCAACCCTTAATTTCCTCCAACTTTGGCAATATAATAACCAAAACCTATTCCTTTCTATCCATATACATTAACACATTAACACACAAAACATGGCCTCAAAAGCTTATAATAATACTCTCTTTGTTCTTTCCATCATCAGCTTCTTCCTCTCTACTACTTCTAGCTCAGCTGCCAATGAAAATATCAACGGCTTCACCATTGAACTCATCCACCGTGACTCACCAAAATCGCCACTCTTCAACAACAAAACGACGCCGTTTCAACGCATCAATGACGCGATTCACCGATCCATCTCACGTGCCAACCACTTATTCTTACCACATGACCAACACATACTAAGTGACGACTTTGACGCTGAACTAAGCGCGATCCCAAACGAGTACGTCGTATCATACTCTATTGGTACACCGCCGTTCAAGATCTTTGGGATAGTTGACACGGGCAGTGACCTAGTTTGGACTCAATGTAAGCCATGTCCTAATTGTTACCGCCAAAACGCCCCTTTGTTTGACCCTAAACACTCTAAAACATACAAAACCATTCCATGCAATACACAACTTTGTACAGCACTAGTGGGAAATCACGGGTGTGACGCTTCCAATATATGCAAGTATGATGCTCATTATGTGGATAAATCGTTTTCTAATGGTAATTTGGCCACTGATCACTTCACACTTGGCGGCATTGGTGGCAAGCCGTTTACGTTTTCTCAAGTGGTGTTTGGATGTGGGTATAATAATAAGGGTCTTTATAATGAAAAGACTTCTGGGGTTGTTGCACTTGGAGCCAGTCAGATTTCTTTGGTTTCACAGATTGATTTTGCTATTGAAGGAAAGTTTTCTTATTGTATGGCCCCACTTTATTTGCACAAATCTAGTAAGATGAGTTTTGGGCAACATGCGGTCGTTTCTGGCCCTGGTACTGTTACTACTCCACTTGTTGCCGGAAGCAATCCAAACTACTATTACCTTACTTTGGAAGGAATTAGTGTTGGAAACACAAGAATTCCTATCTCTGCAGGTGATGATTTAATTAATACTTTTTATTTCTCAAGTTGATTTCCTCTAATTTTCTTAATATTTTATAATGTTTTGAAATTTCCAATGTATTTTCTTTAAACTCCTTTTTATTTTAATTCAATATTTGTTCAATATAATAATTGATGACCCTCATCATCAAACGTCATCAGTTAAATACTGATCCGAATATAATTTATTAAATTTTTCATGAAAACTTTCATTATTGTTCTGAAAACTACATATTTAAAAATGAATTATTACATATAATATAAAATAGTTTGTGAGGAATGGTAATTAGGGTTTATAGCATGGGTGATTATTGGATCAACACTATTTTGATTG
Organism: Mimosa pudica; assembly: GCA_029929735.1. Lineage (NCBI taxonomy): Eukaryota > Viridiplantae > Streptophyta > Magnoliopsida > Fabales > Fabaceae > Mimosa > Mimosa pudica. The sequence continues at coordinate 3,288,841 of JAKELP010000012.1, read as the reverse complement.
TCTTTTGGTCATATATTCCCTCAAACCAACATTTATTATACGTGTACATATTTTCATGAACTATATATATTTTAGTTTAAGACTGATGATCATGGTTTATTTTTTCATGCATGTGCCTGAAGGTGGAGGAAGAGTTTCCGAAGGAAACATAGTAATTGATTCAGGAACGACAATTACAATTTTACCCCCAGCTTTCTACTCAGCAGTGGAATCAGAAGTGGCAAGGCAGATGATGTATCTGAATTTTGTTAGGGTTCCTCACAGTGTATTGAGTCTTTGTTACAAATTACCTTTTAGACGTAACTTCCGTTTACCCGCCTTGACGGTCCATTTCAAAGGTGCAGATTTGAAGTTAAAAACTGTGAATGCCTTCATTGAAGTGTCTAGGGATGCATTTTGCTTCGCTTTCAGGTCATTTAATTCTGGATCCGTCTATGGAAACTTAGCTCAGATAGATTTTAAGGTTGGTTATGATCGGAGGAGGAATACAGTTTCCTTCAAGCCCGTGGATTGTACTACCATATGATTAGTGTGTTTGGATTAACTTATTTAGAGGAAGTAAGTAATTATTTTTGTGTTAAAAAAAGCACTTAATTAATATGAGTTTGACTTTTGTTTCTGTGTTTTGTATGGTTGGAGGCGCTTTTGATTGGTCCTATTTTGCATAGTGGCTTATAAGTATAACAAAAAATAATCATCTTATGGGTCGTTAAGTACTTTTTTCTCACAATTTTTGTTTTTCAATCAAAACCATCATAATTCAAAGATTTAATTTAGTCCTATTATTCAATGAAATTCTGAAATTCATGACCTTTTTTGTCATTGTAAATTGTAATGACCTAAAAAATTAAAAATGGAAATTATTGATAAACTCCATAATTTCACATATTCCATTTCAATTTCTCTTGAATGTACGTGATTTTTGGTGGTAAATAATTAAGAAAGATATGAATACACATATGTAAGAGTAAAAATTGAAAGATGAATATTTTGGTGAAATTTAGAGTTATATGTGTGTGAAATGGATTTTTGAAGTTCATCAACCCTCTTTCTCTTTTGTAGGAAGAGGTGGACAAGTGAAAAAGGGCTAAAGAAAACATAGGACAAGCTAAGCAAGGGACAAAAGAGCAAAAAAAAAAGGAAAATTTCTCACGGCTGTTCGTTGAGCTTTCGTTGTCAAACAAAGGCACGACGAATGATGTTTCTTCCCTGCCTCTGATCTGTTCGTTGCTCATTCGTCGTACAACTAACAGGCGACGAACAAAAACTGAAACTCTGCGTTTTGAGTGGGCTGAAACGAAAATTCAGATGCAAATAAATGGGGAACTCAAATCAAAATAGGGGGCCGACTTCTTGGAGTTCTAGGGCAACAAAAACACATTCCTCTTGGTTCTTTGGCTTGGATTATGCTTGGGGTTTGAAGATTTGGAGCTTGGGAGTTTGGTGGGGAACATTAAAGATATTTAAAGCTTCTCCATTTTGGTTTGCTCTTCATATTCTTCTTCCTATTTTGTAAGCATTTATGACTCTTTACTCATTTTGGTATTGTAGTTCATATTTGATTATGAGTAGTTAAATCCATTTATCTAGGATTATTTTGAACCCTTGTATGGAGTAACTCTTTAAACTCCTATCCTTTTGTGATTAATGTATATATATGTGTTTATTTTACTCTAGCCCTAATACCTCTAAGTGATTGATCACCATTTAGTTGATTTGTTCATTTGACTTATGACTTGAGAGAGCTAGGTTAAGTGTAGAACTTGAGTAAAATAGTGTGAGAACTTGAAGTTTGCATGACAAATGAATAGTTTTGTTAATAAGATAGACATATACTTATTAGCCTCACATAGCCACATTAGGGTTGAAACTTAGAAATTGGGTTTTATTAATTATGACAAGAGATTGGATAATTAATGAAATTAAACACTTGTTCTTGACTCGACGGAGCTTTTACAAGTATTTTAGAACCCTAGGATAACACATATATAAGCATTAAAGCAATTAGGAGAGGAATTGATTAAAGGTTACAAGATACAAGGGGGATAAATAATCCTAGATACCAATTAATCCTTGAAGAAAACAAAAATATTTGATATCATTTTATCATTTTAGTTTTAGCAAATAGCTTACTTGTTTGACCTTCAAATCATGTTATGGTTAGCTCAACTTAATTTAATCATCAAACCTCTTGTTTGACCGGATTTGTATCCCAATCCTCGTGGGAACGATCTTTACTTTCACTTTATTACTTGGCGCGACCCGTGCACTTGCGGTGCGAATAAGTTTTTGGCGCCGTTGCCGGGGATTTGGAAACAAATCCCTTGGTCAATCCTAGGCTTGGTTATTGATTCCGATTGAGCATAATATATATAGTTTTTTTTTCTTTGTTTAGTAACACTTTTATTAGTACAATACTTGCATTTTGTGTTGGTCTTCCTCTAGTTGTCCTACAGATTTATGAAAACAGTGCATCCAGACGGTTTGGAGGTAGTTCTGGAGTTTGAAAACTTCTTTGACGCGACCGACACTGAATCAGAAACTATGGATGAGGATGAGTATGATCGGGCTTCTGTGAATGACTTTGCTAGTAGAAATATGGGTGGTATTCAGTCTTGTATCAGGATGCCTGAGATGCAAGCTCATACTTTTGAAATTAAGCCAATCATGATAACGATGCTTCAGTTGCATGACATGTTCCATGGTCTTTATAATGAAGATGCAAACAAGCACCTGTTGTATTTCTTGAAAGTTTGTAACTGTTTTAAGCAGAATGGAGTTCCTGAAGATGTTTTGCGACTGAGGTTGTTCCCTTTTTCTTTGCAAGGGAATGCTAGGGAATGGTTTGATAATTTGCTAGAGGGGTCCATCAATTCCTGGAATGCTCTTGAGAATAAGTTCAGAGCAAGGTTCTTTTCTGATGATAAGTCTGTTGAAGCTAGAGATGAGTTTTTGAGTTTCAAGCAATATCCAGATGAGCATCTCTATGCTGCTTGGGAAAGGTACAGAATGCTAATGAAACAGTGCCCTAATCATGGGGTAGACAAGTGGGTCATCCGTCAAATCTTCTGTAACCGCATTAATCCTCAATCTCAAGTTATGCTTGACTCATTGACAAATGGAGGATATAGACATGTCCCTGTTAATGAGATGTTCCGACTCCTTGATCAGTTAGCTGCTAACAATTCTCAGGGTACAGAGAGACGTTCACAGCCTCTTACCATTCCAAAAGAAGATGTCACTTCTTCCTCACAGATGGCTACTATTCTGTCTGCTATAAACAAGCGTTTTGATATGCTTGAATCGCAAGCTCAGAGAAGTAAAGCTCAGGGTGTTCATTCTGTGCATATGACCCCAATTATGTGCGATCAATGTGAAGATGTTCATCTCCCAGACCACTGCCCTCTGTACATGGCTCCTGAGTCTGTGAACTATATGGGGAAGTTTCAGAATTCTAACAACAACCCTTACTCCAACACTTATAACCCAGGGTGGAGGAATCACCCAAACTTTAAATGGAGTCAAGGGCAAGCTGTGAATCCTTCGTCTTCTTCAGGTGTCAAGCCTTCACACCCACCGGGTTTTCAAAGTCAAACTACGCAGATGCCTCTTAAAGAGGAAGAATCTAAAGTAAAGAAAATGTTTGCCCAACTCTTGGCCGGGCAAGAATCTGCAAGAATTCAGAATGATGCTAGGCACGCGGGTCATGACGCCTCCATTAAGAATCTTGAGATACAAATGGGGCAACTCGCATCTCAATTAAACACTATGGCAACTCATATAACAAGAGGAAATCTCCCAAGTGACACAATTCCTAATCCAAGGAGCAAGGGCCAAGAAGAATGCAAGGTGATCACTCTAAGGAGTGGAAAACAAGTTGATAATGAGCCTAAGCCTCAAGGAGTTAACAAGGAATCTCAAGGTGAGACTATTTTTGATGAAGAAGTCAAAATTGATGAAAACATTGTAGTTGATGAAAATGTTTCTGTGAAGAAAAATATTGTTGAGAGGAAAGACAATTGCAACATAAGGATGGTGGTGATGACAGGAAGAAATCATGTGAGGCAAAGCCAAAATTTGTACCTCCCCCTCCTTTTCCTCAAAGACTCAAAAAGCATCATGATGATGGGCAATTCAAGAAGTTCCTTGAGATGTTTAAACAATTGCATATCAACATTCCTTTTGTAGAGGCACTTGAGCAAATGCCTAAATATGCCAAATTTTTTAAAGATGTGTTGTCCAAGAAGAGGCGGTTCAATGAATTTGAAACTGTTGCTTTGACTGAAGATTGTAGTGCTATTCTACAAAGAAAGCTTCCTCCTAAGTTGAAAGATCCTGGGAGTTTCAACATTCCATGTAACATTGGGAATAACTTCAAAGGAAAAGCTCTTTGTGATTTGGGGGCAAGTGTTAACTTGATGCCCTCTACTGTTTTCAATCGATTAGGCTTAAGAGAGGCAAGACCTACTACTGTGACACTACTCCTTGCTGACAGGAGTGTATCTCATCCTAGAGGGGTCATTGAAAATGTCTTGGTGAAAGTAGATGAGTTCATATTTCCGGCTGACTTTATTGTTGTTGATTGCGAAGTGGATTGGAACATTCCGATCATACTTGGGAGACCATTCCTTGCTACTGCTAGAACCCTTATAGATGTGGAAAAAGGTGAAATCACTTTAAGGGTCAATGATGAGAAAGTGAGTTTCAACATGAACCAATTGAAGTTTTCTTATGATTCTCCTCAATGTGCCTATGTGGATGTACTTGACTTTACTCATCGAGAAAAGTCATATTCTTCATCGGTTAAAAATCTCTCGGAAGAATTGCCAAAGGAAGAAAAAGGTATTGAAGATGTTCATGGTAAAGAATTAATGAGAGTATGTGCTATGGATACTTATGGTCATGCAAGATTCAAGCCTTTTGATCCATTGAATGTGCCCAATGCATTAGACACTCCTTTGCAGTCATCCAGTGAAGATCCTCCAATCATGGAGTTGAAACTACCTTCTCCTCAATGTAATGAATTGGAAAAATGTGGTCTCAATGCTAGTGAGATTGCGGAGCATGACGAAGCAAAAACTAAGTGGATCAATGACAAGAAAGCTCTTTCAAAGTCCTTTGAAATTGGTCAAAAAGTGCTCTTGTACAATTGCAAGATCAGATTGTTTTCAAGAAAGCTTAAGTTTTGTTGGTCTGGCCCGTATAGTGTTGTTCATGTTAGAATCTTAAGTTTTGATGGTGACTAAGGTATGATATGGTCTAGTACTTAAGAGAACATAATCAGCACTTAGGAAGGATTAGATGACATGGTTAGAATCCTGAGTTAGATCACTTGAGAATGTAAGATCACTTCCGGATAGATTAGGACTTGCGCATGCGGATGAATGCTTTCATCCCCCAGCGTCAGCAAGTAAATAACTAGGGATTTAACTTAATCCATGAACCTTAGGTGCACAAACCCTAAGACTAAGCTATGGTTCAATCGGAAGCGAAGTTGCTTCCTGTTAGACTTAGACTGGCGCAGAGCGATAGAATAGATATTACTCCAAGCGACAGTGAGTCTACTTCCCCAAGTGAAAGCGCTTCCTGTTAGAATTAGACTGGCGCAGAGCGACAGAATAGATATTACCCCAAGCGTCAGTGAGTCTACTTTCCCAAGTGAAAGCGCTTCCTGTTAGACTTAGACTGGCGCAGAGCAATAGAATAGTTATTACCCCAAGCGTCAGTAAGTCTACTTCGCCGAGTGAAAGCACTTCCTATTAGATTTAGACTGGCGCAGGTTGATAGACTAGATATAACCCCGAGCGTCAGCGGAAATGCAACATCAAGTGAAGTTGCTTCCTGTTGGATCTTGACTGGCGCAGACTGATAGAATAGATTTCACCCTAAGCGTCAGTGAGTTCACTACGTCAAGTAAAAGTGCTTCCGATAGCTTAGTGACTAGCGCTGAGTGTTGGGATGAAATACACTAAGTGAGAGTGAGTTATAGTGAACCAAGATCCTTCATCTAGTAGTTTTACTTCCGGATGTAAAAATGCTTCCGGATACATCATAGACCAGATCAGAACATAGTCTAAGTAAGACTACTTCCCATAGCAAATTTCCCACAACATGTATAGTTTTTACTATATCTGATTATATATATTGCTATGTTGGACTAACCAGTATGTGCAGAACATGGTCACGCTTCCGGATGCAAATGAGCTTCCGGATGGAAAGACTCTTGACATTGGGACTCAGAGCTTAACACTTGCAGAGCAAGATTACCACTTGCGGATGAAAGATGATCATCCGTCAGCAAGAGTACAAGAGTAAATGTCACATACTCGGAAGTCAGAATGCTTTGTCAGAGCAGAGGTGTCAGGACTACTTTTCAGAGATAAAGCAAGTCAACCCTGCTGAGCATTTAAGAAGATGTTCCTTCCAACGGTAACAAGAGGATAACAGACACATTCAAACAACATTGTTACCTACCAAGCATGAGGAGTATGAGAACATAATCTGAAGATTCACTCAAGGTGTCAAAGCTCATACTGCCCACAAAAGTCAGAGTCCATAAGAGAGCTTCTGATAGCAAGAGAGGATCCAATAGCAAAGCACTCTTATCATTCATGGACAAGTGCTTGGAAGACAAAGTTCCTCTATGTGATAGCAAGCAAAATGTTAGAGTCCACGAGCTTCAGATAGCAAGAGAGCTTCCGATAATGAGTCTCTTAACATCCTGGACTTATGCTTGAGGAACGAAGTCCTCTCTGACAGCAAGCAAGAGTCGGACCGTACAAAATGTTCAGATGTCAGAACGACTTTTGTCAGAATAGTATTGCCAGAACAGTGTTGACAGAACAGCTTGGTCAGAGCACCTTTTTAGATAAAGCAAAGTCAACCCTGCTGTGCACTAATGAGGACAACGTAAACAAGGTCCCAACGTCTATAATCAAACGGTCTTATTGCCTCTCCAACGGTTAGATATTCAGAGGCTGGTATAAAAGGGATGTTCTTCATTTCTGAAGAAGGGGGCTTGAAAAAGAGAGAGAGAACAAGGCTATTATCTGAAAAACACTAATCTACATTCCTCTCATCTTCTACTCTCGGACTTTGATATGTAATATTCTTAGAGAGTGATTTATTTGTACTTAAGTGAGTAACATCATCCACTCTTTGAGAGAGTTAGTTTTTGAGCTTAAGTGTTTAACAAAATCAGTTCATAGAGTGAACATATTGTAATCTTACATTTTGTAAGGGGGAGCATTTAGAAGGTTTTCTAAATCTCCATAGGTTGCAAGTTAGCCCGTAAAACTTGCGTTTGTAAGGTTGCAAGTGATCCCGTAAAACTTGCGGTAAGGTTTGCAGGTGAACCCGTTGTAAAACCTGTGGGTTGTTAGGTGAACCCGTGCTCGTAAAACCTAAAGTGTAAAGGCTTCTCTTGTGCCCGGTTTAAACAAGAATAGTGGATTGGAAATCTCAGGTGTAGCCTGGGGACTGGATGTAGGTCTGGGTGACCGAACCAGGATAAATTTATGTGTGCATATATTTATACTTGATCATTCTATTTTGCATCACATAGCATACTGACTTGTGCATAGCATTATTTATTATCATCATCACCGAGCACAAGCAGTCTTCCGAAAAGAGTTTAAGTTTTATTCCCTCACCCAATTCACCCCCCCCCCTCTTGGGTGACAGCCACGTTTATCATTTGGTATCAGAGCAGGTCACTTGTTTAAAGGATCAAACGATCTCAAGTGCAAAGACCTTGGCTGATTTGGGTTAAAATGTTTTCCAAAGGCTTTGATCATACCATTCCACCTGTGTTAGAAAATATTGATTTTTGTTGGTGGAAAGCAAGAATGGAAAGTTTTATAAAATCCACTAGTTTGAAAATGTGGGATATTTTTGAAAATGATTTTGATTTCAAACCAAGAGGAAACTGGACTGAAAAGGAGAAAAATTTGTTTTCCTTAAACATTCGAGCAATGCAAATTTTATACAAAGGCTTAACTGAAAATGATTTCCAGAAAATCAAACATTGCTCTAGTGCTAGAGATATTTGGAATACTCTTGATATGATATATGCTTCTAACCCATCTCTTGAAAGCACAGCTGTCCAAAGCTCAACTCGTGCTCTTTGTGGATCATCTACTGATGAGCTTCTGGAAGCTGATATTGAGGAAGCAGGCTTCAGTGAAGAGAGTATCCATTTCTGCCTAGAAGATTCAGAAAGTGAGGTATCTGAATCTGAACTTGAACTCTCTGAATTGCAAGATGCATACAATGAGTTATATACCGAATATTGTAAACTTGCAAAAGAACTTCTAGGCTTAAAAGAAAAAGATAGGAAACTTGAAAAACTAATTTCTTCTTCTACATCTAAAGTTTCCGAGGATTCTTTTAAAGAACTAGTGGTTCCGATAGCTAGCCCACTATCGGTAGGGAAAACTTCAACATGTCTTGAAAAATGTTTTGATTGTAAACACGTGTTGAAGGAAAAAGAAAAGCTTTCAAAAGAAACTGAAATTTCAAAGGAACAAAAAGCTTTTCTAAAGAAAACTAATCATGATAATGATAGGAAGCCTCATTTTGATTATCATTCCATTATCTGTCATTATTGTGGTAGATTAGGACATATTTCTCACACATGCAGTCTTAGAAGAAATTCAAATGTGAGAAATAAGTTTGTATGGATTCCTAAAGGACAAGTAAGGTCCAGTGCTAACCATGTAGGACCCAAGTACAAATGGGTACCAAAACATCCTCCTAGTGCCTTACTTGTGCAGGATAGATCAAGAGTTCCTCTTATCCCAAAGAAGAGAACTCGTGGTGATGCAACTGCTGAAACCCACTGGTACAATCATAAGAAGCTGTCGGCCACCACAAGGGACAATAGTTCTGTCTCAAGGATGAGCTATCACAAAGTTCCACTCAACTATCCTGAGAAGAACAAGAGAGAGTGGATTCCTCGATCATCATTGAAAAGGCTCTTGAATCCTACCTCTCAGAAGAAAGTGCTTCGAACCAAGGATAAGTATAGAAGATCTCCTTGGGTAAGCAAGGGATCACTTAGCAACGAAGCATTTGATAGTAAAATCTCCTACGCTAATGTTAGATGGACTTATTGAGATTTTACATTAAGCATCCTAAGATGTGAACATTATATTCATCATAGAAGAAAGCTTGAAGAAATAAGTAATGTTCATAATCTACATACTGCCCATGACTATCTTGATCAAAAACCTTGTATATCCTTGTGCATATAGTCATGAAAGATTCACCATGCCATACACATAGGACGTAATCTAAATGCATGTGAACTATATATAGCCTACAAACTGACCTTCAGATCCAGACTTGGATACAAAAGGAAGGAAATATCTGGTATTTTGTAGGAAGGGCAATCCGAAGGTTCAGCAAGACAAGGGTGAAGAAGACCCTTGCTAAAAGGAAAATCTCCTCCCCCCACAGTGAGCCATCTGACTCATGTGCCCCCAACAATCTGCTAGCTCAGAGGCAAACTTGAGATAGCGCTGAGTGATCAACCTGCGGAGACACCTTCTGCTGAACCTGTGTCTCCCTCTGCGCCAGCACCCAATCTGAGTGAAGAGCTGTGTATGAAGTATGGGTTCAAGAGGCCAGAGATGCCAGTGGTAGTGATCACAAAGTAAATTCATCCCTCTGCACCAGCTCCAATCCATCCTATTAGCCTCAGCAAGACTCAGGACTGCACCTCATCTGAACAATTAGTCAAGTCTTGATAAGCATTCGTCACGCATAGATTTTGGTACTGCTCTAAATATAGATTCCATACATTGCCAACCAAAATCAAGCGAGCTACTGCTAGATGCGAATGGAGCTATGGTGATATCATTCTTACCTTCCTCTTTACTTGAATAATCACTTGGCTAGTAAATGTATGATGGGCTCAACAACTCTTATTTCTCTGAAACTGATATGATTTCCCTTATCTGTGATGAACACTTATTTTCTGTAAAAACGACCCTATCATATCAAATTCATTTTCTGATATAATGCATACAGATTTTACAAATTCAAGAAGTCCGACACCTTGAAACTGAACCTTCTTCAAAACCTTCTGAATTTGTGCATGTTGAATCATTGTGTTCTAAGATTTCTGACATTGTTAAGATGATTCGGAACTAGTTTCAGAATTTTGACACTAAAACTAAAAATCTTCCTCAGAGTTTTTCATATGGTGTCTAAATCATTTTACTCATATATGCTTAGTGAATTCTTTTAAGGGCACCTCTCATGGAAGAAAATGGTTTATGCATTCACCTTGATTTTTGAAAGATCCTTTTGAAATACAAACTTTCAAAACAGATTCTACATGACAACCGTACCTCATGATAGCACTCAAAAGCTATTTCTGATTTTCCATTTCATGTGGTATCTCTTGCATCAACTTTTTCAATGCATAAGCAGCTATGGTTTCGAGAACAATACATCCCTCTTAATTACATCTTTAAGTTCTCAATCTACTAATGATCTTAGTTCAAGTTTGTGGTTTAAGAATGTTGACACAGATTATTGAAGCTTGAACAATGAATATAACCAAGAGAGAATGACAACGAAAATGTCTCTTATCAAGATGTGTGGAATGGCTATACCAAACCTGAGAAACTTTCGCCAATACACATGAGCATTTTTATCCCTTACATATTCTGTTGTGAAATTAAATGGATAGTCTCTCTCTTGTCTGACATGCATTAGAAATCTTAGGAAATGCCTTGAATTAAACTCTGCTAGATCTGTAAAACATGGCATAGTATCACAAGCATGCTATAATCTGTATTAATTTCAAGCTTGTTGATGTCCTAAGAACAATGAGATCACACTGAGCATATCTAGAAGAACTTGGGCTAAAATTTGGAAATTATTCTCGTAATCATATGCTGAAATTTGGTTGTTTTTGTAAAACGAATTCAATCCTAATCAAATTATTTTGTGAGGATGAAGATTCTCTTTTTCAAAATCTCATTATGTTATTAATTCACATGTCTTCATGATCTACCATGAACATCCTTGAGGCATATGTATTGAACTATACTTGCTTATGAAACTCTGAAAATATGCCACCTGTTTAATATTCTCTGTACTATCACATTGATATTTATCCATGAGAGTATAAATAGAGTTCATGTCTTGATAGTGAAACTATGTGAATGTATAGATAATTTCAAAATTAGTTTTCACATAATCATTGCTCATATCTTCTTAAACCAATTAGCAAGCATGATTTCTTAAAATTATTAGCTTGTGCTGATTAACACAGATTGACTTGAATGTCCTGAGGATGGTCTTCAATGTTAAATCTTAAGTACTTTCACTGACCATCAGAAAGCATTTGTTTCCTCAAGCATATGCAGGACCAATCATCAAGTTTGAGCAAGGTTGCTTTCACAACAATCAGCGCCTTCGATAGCAGGCCAACTATTGAACCATGGGAAGAGTAGAGTGACTGCCCAGTCATGTCTACTTGTGGTTGTAGCTCAGCTTGCCGAAGTGAATCATCAAAGCACTTGCGCTAGGGGTTTCCACTTGAGATAGCACACCTCTTGAAGATGTCAGGAAGCATGCTTATCCGCGTATGATTCAGATTCCTGAGTCTAATAGAGCATGAGTACCCCTCATCTGTGGTAACATCTACACCTTACCATCTCTTACATATGATGCATACATGGCATTGGTAAGGGTGTCAACTTAGGATGTTTCTCTCAATCTGCATTGACTTCAAAATCATTCACTGTCTTAGAAAATCATCCTAGCTCACACATCTGTATCCTCTAAATGACATGCTGGAAAGTAATTGATAACATATCTCTCTTATATGCTTCCTCTCTTGATTTAATGATGATTAATCTTAATATAGAAGAGAAGTAAGTGGACATTACCTGTTAATGATCCCTTGAAAATAGAGAGTCACATGCTGTCATCGATAATAAACTCTTAAGATGCTGTGATGCAATTTGTTTGGAAAATATTTTTGGCACTTTTAAAAACACAAATTTCATTTGATTTGATTTCATTTCATATGGTATCACAAATTTCATTTGGCATTCAATCATTTCCTTTGATACCACAGGTTCAAACTCACAGATCTCATTTGATTACATTTGGTATCAGATTTCATCTCATTTGAATTTAAAATCACATATTTCATTTGATATCATAATCACCATTTTTAAACATATCAAAAGTAATTTTGATTCTCTCGATTTGATGATTAGGGCGAATACAATCATTTAGGATCATGAATCATTATTGTTTTTCTTGATAATTCTCGTACGTTGTAAAAGTATCCCCATCCCTAAGGCTAGCTTGCACCTGTTGGAATTTGATGAAGCCAAAAGGGGGAGAGAGATAGAGATGAGATGTCTAGAGATGGAGATAAGATGTCTAGCGAGAGATGAGACATGAGATGTCTAGAGCTGAGAGATAGATAAGATATCTAAGTTTAATTATAGCTCTGGGAGTGCTCTGGGAGTGATCTAAGTTTAATTATGTTCTCTAGTCATCTATGGGTTTGTCATCATCAAAAAGGGGGAGAATGTTAGAATCTTAAGTTTTGATGGTGACTAAGGTATGATATGGTCTAGTACTTAAGAGAACATAATCAGCACTTAGGAAGGATTAGATGACATGGTTAGAATCCTGAGTTAGATCACTTGAGAATGTAAGATCACTTCCGGATAGATTAGGACTTGCGCATGCGGATGAATGCTTTCATCCCCCAGCGTCAGCAAGTAAATAACTAGGGATTTAACTTAATCCATGAACCTTAGGTGCACAAACCCTAAGACTAAGCTATGGTTCAATCGGAAGCGAAGTTGCTTCCTGTTAGACTTAGACTGGCGCAGAGCGATAGAATAGATATTACTCCAAGCGACAGTGAGTCTACTTCCCCAAGTGAAAGCGCTTCCTGTTAGAATTAGACTGGCGCAGAGCGACAGAATAGATATTACCCCAAGCGTCAGTGAGTCTACTTTCCCAAGTGAAAGCGCTTCCTGTTAGACTTAGACTGGCGCAGAGCAATAGAATAGTTATTACCCCAAGCGTCAGTAAGTCTACTTCGCCGAGTGAAAGCACTTCCTATTAGATTTAGACTGGCGCAGGTTGATAGACTAGATATAACCCCGAGCGTCAGCGGAAATGCAACATCAAGTGAAGTTGCTTCCTGTTGGATCTTGACTGGCGCAGACTGATAGAATAGATTTCACCCTAAGCGTCAGTGAGTTCACTACGTCAAGTAAAAGTGCTTCCGATAGCTTAGTGACTAGCGCTGAGTGTTGGGATGAAATACACTAAGTGAGAGTGAGTTATAGTGAACCAAGATCCTTCATCTAGTAGTTTTACTTCCGGATGTAAAAATGCTTCCGGATACATCATAGACCAGATCAGAACATAGTCTAAGTAAGACTACTTCCCATAGCAAATTTCCCACAACATGTATAGTTTTTACTATATCTGATTATATATATTGCTATGTTGGACTAACCAGTATGTGCAGAACATGGTCACGCTTCCGGATGCAAATGAGCTTCCGGATGGAAAGACTCTTGACATTGGGACTCAGAGCTTAACACTTGCAGAGCAAGATTACCACTTGCGGATGAAAGATGATCATCCGTCAGCAAGAGTACAAGAGTAAATGTCACATACTCGGAAGTCAGAATGCTTTGTCAGAGCAGAGGTGTCAGGACTACTTTTCAGAGATAAAGCAAGTCAACCCTGCTGAGCATTTAAGAAGATGTTCCTTCCAACGGTAACAAGAGGATAACAGACACATTCAAACAACATTGTTACCTACCAAGCATGAGGAGTATGAGAACATAATCTGAAGATTCACTCAAGGTGTCAAAGCTCATACTGCCCACAAAAGTCAGAGTCCATAAGAGAGCTTCTGATAGCAAGAGAGGATCCAATAGCAAAGCACTCTTATCATTCATGGACAAGTGCTTGGAAGACAAAGTTCCTCTATGTGATAGCAAGCAAAATGTTAGAGTCCACGAGCTTCAGATAGCAAGAGAGCTTCCGATAATGAGTCTCTTAACATCCTGGACTTATGCTTGAGGAACGAAGTCCTCTCTGACAGCAAGCAAGAGTCGGACCGTACAAAATGTTCAGATGTCAGAACGACTTTTGTCAGAATAGTATTGCCAGAACAGTGTTGACAGAACAGCTTGGTCAGAGCACCTTTTTAGATAAAGCAAAGTCAACCCTGCTGTGCACTAATGAGGACAACGTAAACAAGGTCCCAACGTCTATAATCAAACGGTCTTATTGCCTCTCCAACGGTTAGATATTCAGAGGCTGGTATAAAAGGGATGTTCTTCATTTCTGAAGAAGGGGGCTTGAAAAAGAGAGAGAGAACAAGGCTATTATCTGAAAAACACTAATCTACATTCCTCTCATCTTCTACTCTCGGACTTTGATATGTAATATTCTTAGAGAGTGATTTATTTGTACTTAAGTGAGTAACATCATCCACTCTTTGAGAGAGTTAGTTTTTGAGCTTAAGTGTTTAACAAAATCAGTTCATAGAGTGAACATATTGTAATCTTACATTTTGTAAGGGGGAGCATTTAGAAGGTTTTCTAAATCTCCATAGGTTGCAAGTTAGCCCGTAAAACTTGCGTTTGTAAGGTTGCAAGTGATCCCGTAAAACTTGCGGTAAGGTTTGCAGGTGAACCCGTTGTAAAACCTGTGGGTTGTTAGGTGAACCCGTGCTCGTAAAACCTAAAGTGTAAAGGCTTCTCTTGTGCCCGGTTTAAACAAGAATAGTGGATTGGAAATCTCAGGTGTAGCCTGGGGACTGGATGTAGGTCTGGGTGACCGAACCAGGATAAATTTATGTGTGCATATATTTATACTTGATCATTCTATTTTGCATCACATAGCATACTGACTTGTGCATAGCATTATTTATTATCATCATCACCGAGCACAAGCAGTCTTCCGAAAAGAGTTTAAGTTTTATTCCCTCACCCAATTCACCCCCCCCCCCCTCTTGGGTGACAGCCACGTTTATCAGTTCAAGCCTCAAACTTTAATGATGTGGAGCTAGAAAATGAAAAAGGTGAAAGATTCAAAGTGAGTGGTTACCGGTTGAAGCATTATTTGAGTGGTGAGATAGATGATGCATTGGTCTCGTTACCCCACTCTGATCTTACTTGAAGCAGAGAAGAGTCTAACTAAAGGCTATAAATTAAGTGCTTCTTGGGAGGCAACCCAAGTTCTCAAGTCTTTTCTTTTCTTTTTGAATTTTGTGTTGTTTTAGTTTATTTTGGTATATTTGCACTTGTTTTTTGTCTTTTTTGTAGGAAGGAAGTTTTTCTTGATGCTTGACTTGCTTTTGGTGGTGACTGCTGGAGCTTACGGTTGTGGAATGCAAGAAGTCTACAAATGGGAGTAAATCTTGAACCTCATCTTGGATTCAATTTTTAGGCATCATTATTGTGGCTGATCACATGAAATTGTTTTAAAGGAATGATATTGTGGTGTTAGATATGCTACTTGTTTTATTGAAGTCTTATAAGCTGAGTTTTGATGTGATGAATGCTACTTGTGTTGAAGTTGAAATGCGTGGCTGTCACCCAAGAGGGGGGGTGAATTGGGTGAGGGAATAAAAGCTTAAACTCTTTTTGGAAAGACTGCTTGTGCTCGGTGGTGATGAAAATAAATAATGCTATGCACAAGTCAGTATGCTATGTGATGCAAGATAGAATGATCAAATATAAATATATGCACACATAAATTTATCCTGGTTCGGTCACCCAGACCTACATCCAGTCCCCAGGCTACACCTGAGATTTTCAATCCACTATTCTTGTTTAAACCGGGCACAAGAGAAGCCTTTACACTTTAGGTTTTACGAGCACGGGTTCACCTAACAACCCACAGGTTTTACAACGGGTTCACCTGCAAACCTTACAAATGCAAGTTTTACGGGCTAACTTGCAACCTATGGAGATTTAGAAAACTTCTAAATGCTCCCCCTTACAAAATGTAAGATTACAATTATGTTCACTCTATGAACTGATTGTGCTAAACACTTAAGCTCGAATGACTCTCTCTAAGAGTAGATGGTGTTACTCACTTAAGCACAAAAGAATCACTCTCTAAGAATATTACATATCTAAGTCCGAGAGTAGAAGATGAGAGGAATGTAGAATAGTGTTTCAGACAATAAGCTCTGTTCTCTCTCTCTTTTTCAAGCCCCTCCCTTCAGAAATGAAGAACATCCCTTTTATACCAGTCTCTGAATATCTAGCCGTTGGAGAGGCAATAAGATCGTTTGATTATAGACGTTGGGGCCTTGTTTACGTTGTCCTCATTAATGCATAGCAGGGTTGACTTTGCTTTATCTAAAAAGGTGCTCTGACCATGCTGTTCTGTCAACACTGTTCTAACAATACTATTCTGACAAAAGTCGTTCTGACATCTGAACACTTTGTACGGTCCGACTCTTGCTTGCTGTCAGAGAGGACTTCGTTCCTCAAGCATAAGTCCAGGATGTTAAGAGACTCACTATCGGAAGCTCTCTTGCTATCTGAAGCTCGTGGACTCTAACATTTTGCTTGCTATCACATAGAGGAACTTTGTCTTCCAAGCACTTGTCCATGAATGATAAGAGTGCTTTGCTATTGGATCCTCTCTTGCTATCAGAAGCTCTCTTATGGACTCTGACTCTTGTGGGCAGTATGAGCTTTGACACCTTGAGTGAATCTTCAGATTATGTTCTCATACTCCTCATGCTTGGTAGGTAACAATGTTGTTTGAATATGTCTGTTATCCTCTTGTTACCGTTGGAAGGAACATCTTCTTAAATGCTTCAGCAGGGTTGACTTGCTTTATTTCTGAAAAGTAGTCCTGACACCTCTGCTCTGACATAAGCATTCTGACACTGCATCTCTTGAACGTTCAGACATTCTTCTTGCGGAAGTAACTTCTCATCCGGAAGCAACCTTACTGAGTGTGCTGCACTTGAACGTTAGTTTAGTAATATAATCATATAGTCTCATGCAGTGGGTGATCCCTAAATCTAAGGGGTATCCGGAAGCACTTCTACATCCGGAAGTAAATTCGCTTGATGAGGGATTTAGTTCAATATGACTTGCTCTCGCTTAGTCTATTTAATTCCACCACTCAGCGCTAGTCACTGAGCTATCGGAAGCACTTTTACTTGACGTGGTGAATTCACTGACGCTTAGGGTGAAATCTATTCTATCAGTCTGCGCCAGTCAAGATCTAACAGGAAGCAACTTCACTTGATGTTGCATTTCCGCTGACGCTCGGGGTTATATCTAGTCTATCAACCTGCGCCAGTCTAAATCTAATAGGAAGTGCTTTCACTTGGCGAAGTAGACTTACTGACGCTTGGGGTAATAACTATTCTATTGCTCTGCGCCAGTCTAAGTCTAACAGGAAGCGCTTTCACTTGGGGAAGTAGACTCACTGACGCTTGGGGTAATATCTATTCTGTCGCTCTGCGCCAGTCTAAGTTTAACAGGAAGCAAACTCACTTCCGATTGAAACATAGCTTAGTCTTAAGGTTTTGTGTACCTAATTCTCATGGACTAAGTTATTTCCCAGTGATTTACTTGCTGATGCTGGGGGATGAAAACATTCATCCGCATGCGCAAGTCCTAATCTATCCGGAAGTGATCTTACATTCTCAAGTGATCTAACTCAGGATTCTAACCATGTCATCTAATCCTTCCTAAGTGCTGATTATGTTCTCTTAAGTACTAGACCATATCATACCTTAGTCACCATCAAAACTTAAGATTCTAACATTCTCCCCCTTTTTGATGATGACAAACCCATAGATGACTAGAGAACATAATTAAACTTAGATCACTCCCAGAGCACTCCCAGAGCTATAATTAAACTTAGATATCTTATCTTACCTTTCAGCTCTAGACATCTCATGTCTCATCTCATATCTCATCTCTAGACAACTCATGTCTCATCTCTCATCTCTCTCCCCCTTTTGGCTTCATCAAAATTCAACAAGTGCAAGCTAGCCTTAATAGGGATGGGGATACTCCTAACGTTCTCCTCGGAATGGGCTTTCTACCTAATATTTCTCCCTATGTATCGTTAATAAGGATTTGTTCTAGACTATTCAATACAACGTACGAGAATTATCAAGGAAAACAATAATGATTCATGATCCTAAATGATTGTATTCGCCCTAATCATTATGTAGGATAGCTAAACATGTTTTTCAAGGATTAAGTCAAGAGCAAAACATACAAAAAAAAGTTCTCTTTTTGAAGGTGAAAATTCTCTCCAAATGTAAACGATATCAAAAGTAATTTTGATCCTCTCGATTTGATTAACGTGATATCAAAAATAATTTTGATGTGTTTAAAAATGATGATTATGATATCAAATGAAATATGTGATTTTAAATTCAAATGAGATGAAATCTGATACCAAATGTAATCAAATGAGATCTGTGAGTTTGAACTTGTGGTATCAAATGAAATAATTGAATGCCGAATGAAATTTGTGATACCATATGAAATGAAATGAAATCAAATGAAATTTGTGATTTTAAAAGTGCCAAAAATAATTTCCAAACAAATTTCATCACAGCATCTTAAGAGTTTATTATCGATGACAGCATGTGACTCTCTATTTTCAAGGAATCATTAACAAGTAATGTCCATCTACTTTTCTTCTATATTAAAAATTAATCATCATAAGATCAAGAATAGAAGCATATAAGAGAGGTATGTTATCAATTACTTTCCAGCGTGTCATATAAAGGATACAGATGTGTGAGCTGGGATGATTTTCTAAGGTAGAGGATGATTTTGAGGTCAATGCAGATTGAGAAAAGCATCTTAAATTGACACCCTTACCAATGCCATGTATGTATCATATAAAAGAGATGGTAAGGTGTAGATATTACCACAGATGAGGGGTCCTCATACTCTATTAGATTCAGGAATCTGAATCATACGCAGATAAGCATGCTTCCTGACATCTTCAAGAGGTGTGCTATCTCAAGTGGAAACCCCTAGCGCAAGTGCTTTGATGATTCGCTTCGGCAAGCTGAGCTACAACCACAAGCAGACATGACTGGGCAGTCACTCTACTCTTCCCATGGTTCAATAGTTGGCCTGCTATCGAAGGCGCTGATTGTTGTGAAAGCAACCTTGCTCAAACTTGATGATTGGTCCTGCATATTCTTGAGGAAACAAATGCTTTCTGATGGTCAGTGAAAGAACTTAAGATTTAACATTGAAGACCATCCTCAGGACATTCAAGTCAATCTGTGTTAATCAGCACAAGTTAATAATTTTAAGAAATCATGCTTGCTAATTGGTTTAAGAAAATATGAGCAATGATTATGTGAAAACTAATTTTGAAATTGTCTATACGTTCACATAGTTTCACTATCAAGACATGAACTCTATTTACTCTCATAGATAAATATCAATGTGATAGTACAAAGAGTATCAAACAGGTGGCATATTTTCAGAGTTTCATAAGCAAGTATAGTTCAATAAATATGCCTCAAGGATGTTCATGTTAGATCATGAAGACAAGTGAATTATTAACACTATGAAATTTTGAAAAAAAATCTTCATCCTCACAAAAATGAAATACTGGAAATTTTCATGCTCACAGAATAGTTTGATTTTAAGACTAAATTCGGTTTACAAAAACAATCAAATTTCAGCATATGATTACGAGAATAATTTCCAAATATTAGCTCGAGTTCTTCTAGATATGCTCAATGTGATCTCATTGTTCTTAGGATATCAACAAGCTTGAAATTAATACAGATTATAGCATGCTTGTGATACTATGCCATGTTTTACAGATCTAGCAGAGTTTAATTCAAGGCATTTCCTAAGATTTCTAATGCATGTCAGACAAGAGAGAGACTATCCATTTAATTTCACAACAGAATATGTAAGGGATAGAAATGCTCATGTGTATCGGCGAAAGTTTCTCAGGTTTGGTATAGCCATTCCACACATCTTGATAAGAGACATTTTCGTTGTCATTCTCTCTTGGTTATATTCATTGTTCAAGCTTCAATAATCTGTGTCAACATTCTTAAACCACAAACTTGAACTGAGATCATTAGTAGATTGAGAACTTAAAGATGTAATTAAGAGGGATGTATTGTTCTCGAAACCATAGCTGCTTATGCATTGAAAAAGTTGATGCAAGAGATACCACATGAAATGGAAAATCAGAAATAGCTTTTGAGTGCTATCATGAGGTACGGTTGTCATGTAGGTTTAAAGAGGATCAGAATCTGTTTTGAAAGTTTGTATTTCAAAAGGATCTTTCAAAAATCAAGGTGAATGCATAAACCATTTTCTTCCATGAGAGGTGCCCTTAAAAGAATTCACTAAGCATATATGAGTAAAATGATTTAGACACCATATGAAAACTCTGAGGAAGATTTTTAGTTTTAGTGTCAAAATTCTGAAACTAGTTCCGAATCATCTTAACAATGTCAGAAATCTTAGAACACAATGATTCAACATGCACAAATTCAGAAGGTTTTGAAGAAGGTTCAGTTTCAAGGTGTCGGACTTCTTGAATTTGTAAAATCTGTATGCATTATATCAGAAAATGAATTTGATATGATAGGGTCGTTTTTACAGAAAATAAGTGTTCATCACAGATAAGGGAAATCATATCAGTTTCAGAGAAATAAAAGTTGTTGAGCCCATCATGCATTTACTAGCCAAGTGATTATTCAAGTAAAGAGGAAGGTAAGAATGATATCACCATAGCTCCATTCACATCTAGCAGTAGCTCGCTTGATTTTGGTTGGCAATGCATGGAATCTATATTTAGAGCAGTACCAAAATCTATGCGTGACGAATGCTTATCAAGACTTGACTAATTGTTCAGATGAGGTACAGTCCTGAGTCTTGCTGAGGCTAATAGGATGGATTGGAGCTGGTGCAGAGGGATGAATTTACTTTGTGATCACTACCACTGGCATCTCTGGCCTCTTGAACCCATACTTCATACACAGCTCTTCACTCAGATTGGGTGCTGGCGCAGAGGGAGACACAGGTTCAGCAGAAGGTATCTCCGCAGGTTGATCACTCAGCGCTATCTCAAGTTTGCCTCTGAGCTAGCAGATTGTTGGGGGCACATGAATCAGATGGCTCACTGTGGGGGGAGGAGATCTTCCTTTTAGCAAGGGTCTTCTTCACCCTTGTCTTGCTGAACCTTCGGATTGCCCTTCCTACAAAATACCAGATAGTTCCTTCCTTTTGTATCCAAGTCTGGATCTGAAGGTCAGTTTGTAGGCTATATATAGTTCACATGCATTTAGATTACGTCCTATGTGTATGGCATGGTGAATCTTTCATGACTATATGCACAAGGATATACAAGGTTTTTGATCAAGATAGTCATGGACAGTATGTAGATTATGAACATTACTTATTTCTTCAAGCTTTCTTCTATGATGAATATAATGTTCACACCTTAGGATGCTTAATGTAAAATCTCAATAAGTCCATCTAACATTAGCATAGGAGATTTTACTATCAAATGCTTCGTTGCTAAGTGATCCCTTGCTTACCCAAGGAGATCTTCTATACTTATCCTTGGTTCGAAGCACTTTCTTCTGAGAGGTAGGATTCAAGAGCCTTTTCAATGATGATCGAGGAATCCACTCTCTCTTGTTCTTCTCAGGATAGTTGAATGGAACTTTGTGATAGCTCATCCTTGAGACAGAACCATTGTCCCTTGTGGTGGCCGACAGCTTCTTATGATTGTACCAGTGGGTTTCAGCAGTTGCATCACCACGAGTTCTCTTCTTTGGGATGAGAGGAACTCTTGATCTATCCTGCACAAGTAAGGCACTAGGAGGATGTTTTGGTACCCATTTGTACTTGGGTCCTACATGGTTAGCACTGGACCTTACTTGTCCTTTAGGAATCCATACAAACTTATTTCTCACATTTGTATTTCTTCTAAGACTGCATGTGTGAGAAATATGTCCTAATCTACCACAATAATGACAGATAATGGAATGATAATCAAAATGAGATTTTCTATCATTATCATGATTAGTTTCTTTTAGAAAAGCTTTTTGTTCCTTTGAAATCTCAGTTTCTTTTGAAGGCTTTTCTTTTTCCTTCAACACGTGTTTACAATCAAAACATTTTTCAAGACATGTTGAAGTTTTCTCTGCCGATCGTGGGCTAACTATCGGAACAACTAGTTCTTTAAGAGAAACCTTGGAAACTTTGGACGTAGAAGAAGAAATTAGTTTTTCAGGTTTCCTATCCTTTTCTTTTAAGCCTAGAAGTTCTTTTGCAAGTTTACAATATTCGGTATATAACTCATTGTATGCATCTTGCAATTCAGAGAGTTCAAGTTCAGATTCAGATACCTCACTTTCTGAATCTTCTAGGCAGAAATGGATACTCTCTTTACTGAAGCCTGCTTCCTCAATATCGGCTTCCAGAAGCTCATCAGTAGATGATCCACAAAGAGCACGAGTTGAGCTTGGGACAGCTGTGCTTTCAAGAGATGGGTTAGAAGCATATATCACATCAAGAGTATTCCAAATATCTTTAGCACTAGAGCAATGTTTGATTTTCTGGAAATCCTTTTCAGTTAAGCCTTTGTATAAAATTTGCATTGCTCTAATGTTTAAGGAAAACAAATTTTTCTCCTTTTCAGTCCAGTTTCCTCTTGGTTTGAAATCAAAATCATTTTCAAAAATATCCCACATTTTCAAACTAGTGGATTTTATAAAACTTTCCATTCTTGCTTTCCACCAACAAAAATCAATATTTTCTAACACAGGTGGAATGGTATGATCAAGGCCTTTGGAAAACATTTTAACCCAAATCAGCCAAGGTCTTTACACTTGAGATCGTTGGATCCTTTAAACAAGTGACCTGCTCTGATACCAAATGAAATGCGTGGCTGTCACCCAAGAGGGGGGGGTGAATTGGGTGAGGGAATAAAAGCTTAAACTCTTTTTGGAAAGACTGCTTGTGCTCGGTGGTGATGAAAATAAATAATGCTATGCACAAGTCAGTATGCTATGTGATGCAAGATAGAATGATCAAATATAAATATATGCACACATAAATTTATCCTGGTTCGGTCACCCAGACCTACATCCAGTCCCCAGGCTACACCTGAGATTTTCAATCCACTATTCTTGTTTAAACCGGGCACAAGAGAAGCCTTTACACTTTAGGTTTTACGAGCACGGGTTCACCTAACAACCCACAGGTTTTACAACGGGTTCACCTGCAAACCTTACAAATGCAAGTTTTACGGGCTAACTTGCAACCTATGGAGATTTAGAAAACTTCTAAATGCTCCCCCTTACAAAATGTAAGATTACAATTATGTTCACTCTATGAACTGATTGTGCTAAACACTTAAGCTCGAATGACTCTCTCTAAGAGTAGATGGTGTTACTCACTTAAGCACAAAAGAATCACTCTCTAAGAATATTACATATCTAAGTCCGAGAGTAGAAGATGAGAGGAATGTAGAATAGTGTTTCAGACAATAAGCTCTGTTCTCTCTCTCTTTTTCAAGCCCCTCCCTTCAGAAATGAAGAACATCCCTTTTATACCAGTCTCTGAATATCTAGCCGTTGGAGAGGCAATAAGATCGTTTGATTATAGACGTTGGGGCCTTGTTTACGTTGTCCTCATTAATGCACAGCAGGGTTGACTTTGCTTTATCTAAAAAGGTGCTCTGACCATGCTGTTCTGTCAACACTGTTCTAACAATACTATTCTGACAAAAGTCGTTCTGACATCTGAACACTTTGTACGGTCCGACTCTTGCTTGCTGTCAGAGAGGACTTCGTTCCTCAAGCATAAGTCCAGGATGTTAAGAGACTCACTATCGGAAGCTCTCTTGCTATCTGAAGCTCGTGGACTCTAACATTTTGCTTGCTATCACATAGAGGAACTTTGTCTTCCAAGCACTTGTCCATGAATGATAAGAGTGCTTTGCTATTGGATCCTCTCTTGCTATCAGAAGCTCTCTTATGGACTCTGACTCTTGTGGGCAGTATGAGCTTTGACACCTTGAGTGAATCTTCAGATTATGTTCTCATACTCCTCATGCTTGGTAGGTAACAATGTTGTTTGAATATGTCTGTTATCCTCTTGTTACCGTTGGAAGAAACATCTTCTTAAATGCTTCAGCAGGGTTGACTTGCTTTATTTCTGAAAAGTAGTCCTGACACCTCTGCTCTGACATAAGCATTCTGACACTGCATCTCTTGAACGTTCAGACATTCTTCTTGCGGAAGTAACTTCTCATCCGGAAGCAACCTTACTGAGTGTGCTGCACTTGAACGTTAGTTTAGTAATATAATCATATAGTCTCATGCAGTGGGTGATCCCTAAATCTAAGGGGTATCCGGAAGCACTTCTACATCCGGAAGTAAATTCGCTTGATGAGGGATTTAGTTCAATATGACTTGCTCTCGCTTAGTCTATTTAATTCCACCACTCAGCGCTAGTCACTGAGCTATCGGAAGCACTTTTACTTGACGTGGTGAATTCACTGACGCTTAGGGTGAAATCTATTCTATCAGTCTGCGCCAGTCAAGATCTAACAGGAAGCAACTTCACTTGATGTTGCATTTCCGCTGACGCTCGGGGTTATATCTAGTCTATCAACCTGCGCCAGTCTAAATCTAATAGGAAGTGCTTTCACTTGGCGAAGTAGACTTACTGACGCTTGGGGTAATAACTATTCTATTGCTCTGCGCCAGTCTAAGTCTAACAGGAAGCGCTTTCACTTGGGGAAGTAGACTCACTGACGCTTGGGGTAATATCTATTCTGTCGCTCTGCGCCAGTCTAAGTTTAACAGGAAGCAAACTCACTTCCGATTGAAACATAGCTTAGTCTTAAGGTTTTGTGTACCTAATTCTCATGGACTAAGTTATTTCCCAGTGATTTACTTGCTGATGCTGGGGGATGAAAACATTCATCCGCATGCGCAAGTCCTAATCTATCCGGAAGTGATCTTACATTCTCAAGTGATCTAACTCAGGATTCTAACCATGTCATCTAATCCTTCCTAAGTGCTGATTATGTTCTCTTAAGTACTAGACCATATCATACCTTAGTCACCATCAAAACTTAAGATTCTAACAGAAGTGATCCACATGATGCATGTATGAGTGATTTTATTTGTCTGTGATATGGAAGGTGCATATGGTGTTTTTGCTGTTGATGAGCTTTGACAGAGAATGAGAAAAGTTCGGTGTGGATTTGGCCTTATTTGTCATAAAGAAATGTGTGTTAGAATGAAGTTTGATATGTGTTTTGATTGGAACATATTTTGACAATGAGTTCATGTGGTTGGATCTTGGTGTAATTGTAAGGTACTAGTTTGGTATGAAGGGATGAGTTGAGATTATGGGTGATTTTTTTGCATGGTTGAGCTTGATTTTTTTATGTGAACTGCTGTTGATAGTGTTTGTGAGAAGTATGAATGTTTTGGTATGAGAGTGAAGTGATTTTAGTAAAGGTGAGTGATTTTTGATGGATGTGCATGAATTTTGTTATGAAGATATTTTTGAATGAGGGGATCTTCAATAAATTGGAATTGTGTTTCAAATGAGCTTTAAGACATGTATTTGAGGGCTTAATTGACTCAAATTGTGGTGAAAGTGTGATTTTGTTGTGTTTCATGTGAAATATATCAGAAAATTTAAGGTTATTTGGTGTTGATATGGGTTCTGTCAGCATGCCGCGGCATAAATTGTTTGTGCCGCGACTCATATTTCATCATTTAGCTAGATGAATTGACAGAGAAAAAGCATGCCGCGGCTCAGTGTCTATGCCGCGGCATAGTAATTCTCTGCCAAAGATGCAAAATCATGCCATGGCTAAATGTTTATGCCGTGTCAAAAAAAAACAAAACAAAAAAAAGAACAAAAACAATAATTTCCCCTTCCTCTCTATCGCAGTCAAACACTCCCCTCTGGCAACCTCCTCTACCCATACTCCACCCTCACCATCGGTCTTCTCCGCCGAACACCGCCGGCGGCCACCGTCCCCATAACCACCGGATCGTCCGCCGTCAATCTCCTCTCTCTTTTACTTCTTCTTTTCCCCAAATCGGTGAAACCCCAACACCACCACAATCATAACCCAACTCTGACCACCACCGACCGCCTGCCAACCTTCGTCTCCTCTGTTCCTCGCCGTGTCCGGCGTCGTGTCCGGCGTTCCTCTTTCATCTTCGTCGATTTCACTCTCTCACACACACTTCCACATCTAAAACCCTAATCCAACACTTTCTCCAAGACCTCCCTTCATCGCCGCCGATCTTCGACCACTCCTCCGGTCACCGCCACTGTACCTCACCGGAGCTAACTTGTCGCCAGAGTTTACATATCTCTCCACCGTTGTCAACAATCATACTTGGGAGGTCATTCCTTGCTACTGCTAGAACACTGATAGATGTGGAAAAAGGTGAAATCACTTTAAGGGTCAATGATGAGAAAGTGAGTTTCAACATGAACCAATTAAAGTTCCCATATGATTCTCCTCAATGTGCATTTGTGGATGTACTTGATTGTACTCATCAAGAAAAGTCCTATTCTTCATCGGTTAAAAATCCATCGGAAGCATTGTCAAAGGAAGAAAAAGGTGTTGAAGATGTTCATGGTAATGAAATTAAACACTTGTTCTTGACTCGACGGAGCGTTTACAAGTATTTTAGAACCCTAGGTTAACACATATATAAGCATTAAAGCAATTAGGAGAGGAGTTGATTAAAGGTTACAAGATACAAGGGGGATAAATAATCCTAGATGCCAATTAATCCTTGAAGAAAACAAAAATATTTGATATCATTTTACCATTTTAGTTTTAGCAAATAGCTTACTTGTTTAACCTTCAAATCATGTTATGGTTAGCTCAACTTAATTTAATCACCAAACCTCTTGTTTGACCGAATTTGTATCTCAATCCTCGTGGGAACGATCTTTTCTTATCACTTTATTACTTGGCGCGACCCGTGCACTTGCGGTGCGAACAATTATTATATTTGTAGTTAAGATTTTGCTTTTGTATTATAAGTAGTAATAATCTCTATTAGCAATCGGATCTTTTAATTTTGGGATGTCAGTCATGCCTTGATTGTTGCCCATTTAGTCTAGCTACAATATTCCCATTTTCTTGTTTTAATGTGAATACGGTGCGAACCAAGAATTTTTTGATGCATTTCATAATAATAGCTCTAATCAGAAATAATAGTTGTATAAAAAATTAGCAATAATTGTTTGTTCATGTAAGCTAAATAAATAAACATTAGGGAGAATGAAGCAAAACATATCATTATGTGGCAAAGATATTTTATTGGATATATATTCTGCTTATTTTTCAAATTATAGTATAGGTAATAATTATTAATAGATGAGAAGGGAATCGAACCTGTAATTTCTTGATGATAAATAATTATGAAATTATTGGTTACTTAGAGAAATAAAGAAACTAATAGTCAAATTACAATATCTCACTGATCTATAACTAAACAATTCAATTCCAACAAATTATATTTATATATTTTATATCCACAATGGTTTTTGAAATAATATAACTCCGCACGCAGGTAACCAGAATATATATTTTGGGGAAACTTCTAAATAAAAAAAAAGATGTGTTGCTTTTATTTTAATTATCCATACAGATATGTATGCGATTTAATTTACATAAATCAATTGTGCCATTTTTTTAAACTATCTGCTTGATCTGCATCCGTATTGACATGAAATTTCGAAGTTGATCCGTATTGAAAAAGGAATACAAATATGTGAATTGATTGGTAATCAACATACAATCATAAACTTGACCAAACAAAAACATACCTTCATACCAAAACTTAATTTCCTCCAATTTTTAGCTATATAATAATGAAAACCTATTGCTTCATATCCATATACATCAACGCATCAACACACAAAATTAACATGGCCTCAAAAGCATGCAATACTCTCTTTGTTCTTTCCATCATCATCACCTTCTTCCTCTCCTCTACTTCCATCTATGCTGCCAATGACACTAGCCACGGCTTCACCATTGAGCTCATCCACCGTGACTCACCGAAATCGCCACTCTTCAACAACAAAACGACGTCGTTTCAACGCATCAATGACGCGATTCGCCGATCCATCACACGTGCCAACTACATATTCTTACCACATGACCAACACATACTAAGGGACGACTTTGATGCTGAACTAAGAGCGATCCCAAACGAGTACGTCGTGTCATACTCCGTTGGTACACCGCCGTTCAAGATCTTTGGGATCATTGACACGGGCAGTGCCCTAATTTGGACTCAATGTAAGCCATGCCCTAATTGTTACCACCAAAACGCGCCTATGTTTGACCCTAAAAACTCTAAAACATACAAAACAATTCCGTGCAATACACAACTTTGTACAGCCCTAGTGGGAAATCACGGGTGTGACGCTTCCAATATATGCAAGTATGATGCTCATTATGTGGATGAATCGTTTTCTAAAGGTGATTTGGCCGCTGATCAATTTACACTTGGCGGCATTGGAGGCAAGTCATTTACATTTTCTAAGGTGGTGTTTGGATGTGGGTTGAATAGCCAGGGTATTT
The DNA here is from genome assembly GCA_029929735.1 of Mimosa pudica. Taxonomy (NCBI): domain Eukaryota; kingdom Viridiplantae; phylum Streptophyta; class Magnoliopsida; order Fabales; family Fabaceae; genus Mimosa; species Mimosa pudica. The sequence goes on along the minus strand of JAKELP010000012.1, from coordinate 3,260,194 downwards.
ATAGTGAAAAGACTTCTGGGGTTGTTGCACTTGGACCTAGGCAGACTTCTTTGGTTTCACAGATTGATTCTGCTATTGAAGGAAAGTTTTCTTACTGTATGGCCCCACCTAATTCACACAAATCTAGTAAGATGAGTTTTGGGGAACATGCGGTTGTTTATGGCTCTAGTGTTGTTTCTACTCCACTTGTTGCTGGAAAATATACAAACTACTATTACCTTACTTTGGAAGGAATTAGTGTTGGAAACGAGAGAATTCCAATTTCTCCAGGTGATGATTCAATTAATACTACCTCCGGTCCTAAGACCTAGATAATTTTTTTTTTTGGAAAGATTAAGGTTGCGAAATAGGCATGAGATATTTGATATCTTTTTAGATTATCCATTAGCTTATAGGTAAAATAACCTAGTTTAAGAGAAAATATTAGGTAAATCAATTTATAATTAACTTATTTTTTTGCTTTTTTTATGATTTTTCGAAAAAGTAATCTAGGTCCTATATTTAGGACCGAAGGGAGTACTTTTTAATTCAATATTTGTTCAATATTTTCTGTATATTTTAGAATGTTTTGTAAATTTTCACTGTGTTTGCTTTGAACTCATTTTATTTTTAATTTAATATTTGTTCAATATAATAATTGATCACCCTCATCATCAAACGTCATTCAGTTAAATACTGATCCGAATATAATTTGTTGATTTTTTTCATGAATACTACATATTTACCATCATACCTTGAAATATTTGCTCAAATGAAATATTACATATAATATAAATAAAAGAGTTTGGGTGAACCAATAATTAGGGTTTATTGCTTGGGTGAATTATTGGATCAACACTATTTTTGAATTTTTGTCTTCGAGTCATATATTCCCACAAATCAACATATATGATACGTGTACTTGATTTCATGGACTATAGATGTTTAAATTAAAGACTGATTATGGTTTATTTTTTCATGCATGTGCCTGAAGATGGGGAAAGAGTTTCAGGAGGAAACATAATTATTGATTCAGGAACGACATTGACATTTTTACCCCCAGCTTTCTACTCAGCTGTGGAATCAGAAGTGGCAATACAGATGAGGAATCTGAATTATGAACGTGTTAGGCTTTCTCAGAGTGTATTGGATCTTTGTTTCAAAATACCTTCTAGACGTAACTTCCGATTTCCTACCTTGACTGTCCATTTCAAAGGTGCAGATTTGAGGTTAAAGACTGTAAATACCTTCATTCAAGTGTCTAGCTATGCTTTTTGCTTCGCTTTCAAGTCATCTAATACTGGATCCATCTATGGAAACTTAGCTCAGATAAATTTTAAGGTTGGTTATGATCGTAGGAGGAAGACAGTTTCCTTCAGGTCCGAGGATTGTACTACCATATGATTAGTGTGGTTAGATTAACTTATTTAATTTAGAGGAAATAAGTACTTATTTTGTTTTTTTTTTTAAAAATGCACTTAATATGAGTTTGACTTTTGTTTCTGTTTTTAGTATGGTTGGAGGCACCTTTGATTGGTCCTATTTTGCACAAGTAGCTTTTATGTATAAGCAAAAATAATCATCTTATGGGTCGGTTATAAGTACATTTTTTGCTCATAATTTTTGTTTTTCAATCGAAACCACCATAATTCAAGGATTTAATTTAGTCCTATTATTCAATGAAATTAATGTCCTTTTTGGTCATTGTAATGACCTAAAAAATTAAACCTGGAAATTATTATATTTGTAGTCAAGATTTTGTTTATTTATTATAAATATCAGTAATAATCTCTATTAGCAATCAAATCTTTTAATATCGGGATATCAGTCATGCCTTGATTATTTCCCATTTAATCTACAATATTCACATTTTCTTGTTTTAAGGTGAATACGGTTGGAATCAAGGAATTTTTTTATGCATGTCATAATAATAGCTCTAATCAGAAATAATAGTTGTTGTATAAAAAATTAGTAATAATTAATTGTTCATGTAAGCTAATAAATAAACATGGGTTAATATGCAAATTCTACCCTCGAACTATCCCAAAAGGTGCAGATTTCTCCTACATATTTTTAGATGCAATTTTACCCTGGAAATAAAAATCTTGTGCAATTTTACCCTTCCGTTAGGCAATAAGTTTAACACCGTCAATTTTAATACATGCGGCAAATATGTTGACACTCTAGCGCTTACATAGATGTCACATAATAAAAAAAATAAGATAAAAAATAATAATAGAAAAAACAAATTAATTCGAAGCTTCAGCACCGCCTCGCCGTCATCTGCCGTGCAGCCACCACTCCGACGTCGACAAAACTTGTCGGCGCCTGCATCTCCGGCGACCACATCTTCCTTGAATAGTCCCATCTTCCGTCAACAAAACTTTTCCAGTATTATATCCCTTACCAGAGACTTGTATTTAATTTTCCCAAGTTATTATGCATGTTGCTTACTTTAAGTCATTATTCATGTGGCTTATCTGATAAAAGCAGTGTTTCTATTCTGTATAAGTCAGGTTATCAAATTAAATGTGCGTTTTCTTATCTCTTTGTTTAGAAAAGTGTAGTTATTATTAACTACATGTGAAGTAATTTTTTTTTTTTAAAAAAAGGGTGCATTTGTTTGTAGTGGAATCACCCACAATACAAAGGGTGGCCTTACATGAATATTTGAATTAAGAAATAGAGGCAAAATTTGTTTGGATTGAAATCACTTACAATAAAAAATGTCTCTATATAAAAAATTGAATTAAAATAGGATACTTATTAGTCACAAAACTGTGAGGGAACAATACAAAAACAATATCTCATACAATTCCTAAAGTGTGTAGGCTAATTAAGAACAATATTCAAATGAAAGAACTATTGTCTTTTAACTATTGTACAACTAGAAGAAAATTCAGAATGCATTATAAATTGTAAACGTACATATTCTAGTAAAATGAAAAAGAAAATCTGGCTTAAGCATTGATTAAAACCTAAGTACCATGTTAGCACACACCTTTATAACTCTTAATCCATGATCTTGGCCCTCCAAAAATGGATGTATTCTCTCCATACTATATTGTACTAATGGAATTACGAGGTACATCCAAGTATGCATAGAGAAAAGGTTGAGGAAACGGATTAGTACATAAATGTTTTTTATCCCTATTGAGATCAAATACCCAACACCTAAGTTGTACCTCGTAATAAAATCTAGCTATATTTCAGACTAATAAACACCAAAAAGACATAGCCAATATACATCCAATTACTGCCTTCTTGTGCCATTTCTTGGTGAGAAAGAGGAAGTAGTCATGTGGTCAATAATACATGTACAAGAATCGATCAACAAATGGTGAGCATACCAAAATGCATTGAATCCAGCCAAACAAATAAATGGGCGGGGAGGGGCAATTTCACCACATTTCTCCTGAAATTATAACCATCAAAATCATAGTTACTCCAGGCATTAGAGGCAATGAACAAATTACGTTCAAAACACATTGAAATGCAATTACTCCCAATTACTCCATTCGTTCCTAAATATAAGATCACTTTGGGGATATGAATTAATTCCTGATAAAAGTTAAAGGAAAAAGAATGTTTCTTATTGATATTTTCTCAAGTGTGAGGTGCTATTTATACAAGTGGCTCCACTAACTCTCTAACACTCTAGAACCTTCATACTCTAACACTCTCTAGAATATTTCTTGAACATAACAGTATGGTCTAGAGACTACTACTACAATTATACACCATTTAACACTCCCCCTCAAGCTGGAGAGTGGATGTCATCCATTCCCAGCTTGGACACTATATTCTGAAATTGCTCACTAGGCAACCCTTTTGTGAGAACATCTGCTAATTGATCTTCTGATGGTACAAATGGAGTGCAAATCAGACCACTTTCCAACTTTTCCTTGATAAAGTGTCGATCAATCTCAACATGCTTTGTTCGATCATGATGTACTGGTTATGGGCAATATTAATAGCCGACTTATTGTCGCAGTAGAGCTTCATTGGACCTTCCCAGTGAATCCTTAGATCTGATAGAATGATCTTTATCCATAACAATTCACAAATCCCGAGAGCCATTGCTCTAAACTCAGCTTCAGTACTAGATCTTGAGACCACAGTTTGCTTCTTACTCCTCCATGTGATAAGATTTGAACCAAGAAAAGTGCAATATCCTGCTGTGGATCTTCTATTATCAAGATCACCTCCATGATCAGCATCCGTGTATGCTTCAATTGTTAGTTTTCTCCCCCTTTTGAACAAAATCCCTTTCCCTGGGGTACCCTTCAAGTAGTGAAGTATTCGATGAGCAGCTTGTAAGTGTGAAGTTTTAGGACAATGCATAAACTGACTCACTACACTCACTGCATATGCAATATCAGGTCTTGTGTGAGCCAAATAAATCAACTTTCCAACAAGCCTTTGATAGGATCCTTTGTCAACCGGAGGATCTTCAGGTTGTGTACAAGAATTCTTCTTCTTTCTCCACTTTGGAGACCTTCTACCTGCTTCACATAGTCTATGATTTTGTTCTATAGGTGTATCCACAGGTTTGCATCCCAGTTTTCCTGTTTCTGCTAAGAGGTCAAGGACATACTTCTGTTGAGATATGAAGATACCCTGTTTGGAATGAGCAACTTCAATACCCAAAAAGTATTTGAGTCTGCCTAAGTCTTTAATGGCAAATTCTTTCATCAACTGTGTTCGAAGAAAATTAATTCCTGCTATGTCGTTTCCTGTGACGATGATATCATCAACATAAACAAGTAAAATTGTTACTCCCCCTGAAGATGAATGTTTAATAAACAAAGTGTGATCACCTTGGCTTTGTCTATATCCCATGCGAACCATGGATTTTGTAAACCTCCCAAACCAAGCCCTTGGTGATTGCTTTAAGCCATAAAGTGCTTTCTTGAGTTTGCACACTGTACCAGGAGCAACCTGAGGATAAAAACCAGGTGGGACTTCCATATAAATTTCTTCCTTCAAGTCTCCATGCAGGAATGCATTTTTCACATCAAACTGCAACATATCCCAACCTTGATTGGCAGCCAAGGCCAATAAAATTCGAAAGGTATTCATTTTTGCAACAGGAGCAAATGTCTCCTCATAATCAACTCCATAAGTTTGAGTATATCCTTTAGCAACTAATCTTGCTTTATATCGTTCCAAGCTGCCATTGGAATTGTATTTGGGTGTGAAGACCCATTTACATCCAACAAGCTTCTTTCCTTTGGGTAATTGAACAAGATCCCATGTTTTGTTGCTCTCCAAAGCTTCCATTTCAACTTTCATTGCTTTGACCCAATTATCATCTGCCAATGCCTCATTTAAGGTTTTTGGTATTGGAATGGATTGGAGATTAGTGAGAAAAGCTTTGTGGTTGGAAGACAACTTGTCATATGAAAGAAATGAAGATAAAGGATATAAAGGACGCTTACTACAACTTCGAACTCCCTTACTTAAGGCAATAGGTAAATCAGAATCATCAGTAGAAACAGGAGGGTCATCAGGTATATTAGAAGGAGATGAAGATACCTCTGTATTTTCAGGAGCAAATTCAGGTTCTTCATTAATAATTGGTTCAGATGATTGAACTTGCTCTGGTTGAGGTTTCCTTTTCCTTCTACTGTAACGTAGTGGTGAATGAGTAGAGTCAAGTGTTTGTGGAACCTCTACAGATGGATTAGTTTGGAATTGTTGTGTAACCTCTACAGATGGATGAGTTTGTAGTCTTGAATCCTCTTGAAATTTACTTTCTAAAAGATCACTAGAAAAATGTTCATTTTCTTGATCATTATTGACAGAACTTCCAAAGTAGGACTCAGACTCAGAAAATGTCACATCTGCTGAAACAAAGAACTTCTTTGAAGGAGGATGATAACATTTATATCCTTTTTGAGTAGAGAAATATCCTACAAACACACACTTAAGAGCTCTAGGATCAAGTTTAGTCCTTTGATAAGAATGTACATGCACAAATGCAACACACCCAAAAATCCTAGGAATAAGACCATTTGATGCATTAAAATTAGGATAGAAATGAGTAAGAACCTCTATAGGACTCTTTGAACCAAGAACTTGAGTTGGGAGTCGATTTATGAGATGTGTTGCTGTTAGAACAGCTTCACCCCAAAAATGTTTCGGCATATTTGTTTGAAACAATAATGCTCTTGTGACTGCAAGAAGGTGACTATTTTTCCTTTCAGCTACTCCATTTTGTTGAGGAGTATAGACACAAGATGACTCATGTAAAATCCCTTGTTTTTCAAAAAATGTGGATAAAGATTGGTTGAAAAAAATCTTTAGCATTATCAAAACGAAATCTTTTTATTTGAGCTCCAAATTGTGTTTGAATCATATTGTGAAAACGCGGAAAAACAGAGCTCACATCAGATTTTTGCTTCAACAAATAAATCCAAGTCACTCGAGTGCAGTCATCAATAAATGACACAAACCATCGAAACCCAGAGACATTAGAAACGTTAGATGGACCCCAAATATCACTGTGAATTAGCTCAAAAGGAACAAGACTTCTTGTTTTACTTATAGGATATGAGGAACGTTTATGTTTTGCAAACTCACAGATATCACAATGTAAGGACTCAATGGATACGTTCTTAAATAAAGAAGGAAATATTATTTTCAAAACATTAAAAGAAGGATGACCAAGACGGCGATGTTGAAGCCAAATTTGTTCCTTATTTGACATGACACTTTTAGATTGAAAAGAGGAAGATGAAGGGGTTTTAACTCTACTACATTCACCAAAGTCCTTAAAGAAGTAAAGTCCATCCTTTTCCTTAGCAAGTCCAATCATCTGTTTCGTTTCTTGCTCCCAAAGAATACAAGAGTTTGAAGAAAAGATTACAGAAAGATTAGAATCGGCAGCAAGTTTTTGAACAGATATGAGACTAGTGCAAAGTTTAGGAACATGCAGGACATTTTCAAAATAAGAGCAGAGTTAATGGAAACATCTCCCTGGCCAGCTACAGTCATGACTGATCCATCAGCCACAACAATTTTCCTATTACTAGGACATGGATTATATGAAATGAAGTGTTTAGATGAATTAGTCATATGATCAGTAGCTCCTGAATCAATGATCCAAGAGTGGAGGAAATCCTTATATGAGGCATTAAGGGCAGATGAAAATAAAACAGCTGAAGGTTGAAATGAAATACCTGAGAACCCCAAAGCACAGGTACCTGTTGTAAAAGGGAAATCATTCTCAAGTGTTTCTTCTATAAGAGACTTCAGCCTCACTAACTCCCCCTTAAGATCAGTCAGGCTAAACTTCTCCCGATCCTTTAAAAATGTGCGAACAAACTGAGACCGGCATAAAAAATTAGTTCCATGCAATTTATAAGTTGTCGGAACATTTAGCAAGTCTCTATGTGCACTAACACCGCTGAATGATGCAGACCCAGTATCATTGAAGGCCTTTTTCATCACAGCCATGGTTTAAATAGGAGGGAGAGCTGTTTTGAACAAGATGGGGAAAAAACAGAGGCCAAAAACTTAATACACGCGCTCTCACGCGCTTTCCGGCGACTCTGGGCGATTTCCGGCGGCGGCGCGTGGACTTGTGGTGGCGGCGCGTGAGTTTTTGGCGACGGCGCGTGGAGGCGCGTGGCTCACCGGAATTCTTCGCAGCTGCTGGGTTTGGCCGATCGGAGGACGACGGAGACGGTGGTGGGGCGCGTGTCTCTGTCTGAGCTCTGGACGGCAGTGAATAGGCTAGGGCAGAGAGGTTTTCTCTCTCTAAAAATAATTAGAGACGAAAGAAACTGAGTATAGAGCAACCTTGCTCTGATACCATGATAAAAGTTAAAGGAGAAAGAATGTTTCTTATTGATATTTTCTCAAGTGTGAGGTGCTATTTATACAAGTGGCTCCACTAACTCTCTAACACTCTAGAACCTTCATACTCTAACACTCTCTAGAATATTTCTTGAACATAACAGTATGGTCTAGAGACTACTACTACAATTATACATCATTTAACAATTCCTATATATAAGATCACTTTCTATTTTTCTCAAGTTTTGCCTAAATTACCCCTATACTTCTTTTATAACCAAATACTCCCTCCCTCTTTGTCTTTTTCTTTTCCCAGCCAGAATGTTCACATTTCACCAAATCCGGTCACTTCTGCATTTCCCCTTGTTTTTCTGGCCACCTACTCTTCAAACTCAGCGATCCAAACCACCAGAATACAACAATCAAGTCCGGTCAGTGATCAATTTCAGCATCTAATAACATCTTAATTAAAGTCGGCTATTGATTTTTTTTTAATTCATTACATGATTTTCACGGTCTCAGATCATAAATTGGCAAGTCAAATTTTTGAATAGCCTAATAAACTATTACAATGCAAAGATACAATAACCCCATTTCATGTAGCGTAAAACACAATGACATCAAATGATAAAATGCAAACTGCAAAGTAAAGATAATAAATTTAAAAATCCTGTACGCAGCAATATCTCAGATCATAAATTGGCAATTCAAATTTTTGAATAGCCTAATAAACTACTCCCTCCGTTCCTAAATATAAGAGCACTTTGACTTTTTTGGAGAATCCTAAAAAAGCAAAACGAACAATTAAATCATAACATATTTTAAATATTATTAGATCATATGTAAGTTCATAAGTCAAATAAACTAGTTTAGTGAAAAAATTTGGGAAAATTAATTTTTAATTACCCTATTTTGCTTTCTTAGGATTCTCCAAAAAAGTCAAAGTGCTCTTATATTAGGAACGGATGGAGTACTATCACAATGGCATTCATATTAAAGGCTTACATGTAGCGTAATTCACAATGACATCAAATGAATTGTTTTGACACCATTTCTATTGTTAGTTCAAGCTACAAAAAACCACTTAACAATGTCATGGAACTACAACTGTAAGCATCCTTGCCTATTTCTTTGTCAGGATTATGATTTAAAAGATCTGCATTATGCACCTAAGAATTGGTTGTCTCTGAATTGGGACAATTTATCTGAATTTCACTTTGAAAAGGCAAAGTAGTATTCTCCATCCTCAAAAGATGTAATTCATCAGTCTTGAGACTGTGATTGTGAATGAGATGACAAAGAGATCCATAAGGTAAAAGGAAAAAATAGTAAAATACAACTAATAACTATAAATATGGAAGTCTTTTGTTAGCAGTCAATCACTTAAATCAGACAACTTATTTAGGATAATATCACAGCAATAAAAAAATTAAACCCTGCCTTTCGTCTAGAAATATTCTGCAGATCTCAATCAACTTTGTTCCTCTTTGAAAGCACTTGACCACAGATTGAACATGCTCCATTATTGCTTAAATTAGCATTATCTGTGTCTTTTTACAGTGCTAAGGAAACAATGTACATGTCAACTAATAACCACAAGAAATAGAAAACACAGAACAATCAATCCAATTCGATATTAAAGTATGAAGACAACATAAAAAGGAGGAACCAAATAACATTATAATTTCAAAAAATCTGGATACGCATAAGGTGATCACATGTTGTGTAAATGGCACATCCTTCTAATTCTCACCACCATGCATTGCATCTCATTTCAGCTGTCAAATGCTAATTTTACTTGGGTCAAAATACCTATAAATCAAAACATGCATCAATGTATTTTAAGAGGTAAAAGAAGTACCAAATTTACCTAGATTTAAACCCCTGAAAGTCAAATATCTGACAGTGAAGTGTGCTATTAAGGAAAGGATGAATGGTTACTAATTCATAAAAACAACATAGGATAAACTGTATGCACAAAAACTGAAAACAAATGAACCTTATAAAGTACTAAGTGAAATGCATCATTACCTATTATGGACACACTACCTCATCATCCAAACTCTCTATACTTCATTGTCCTACCATAAAATGAAATTCTAACTTAAGAGGTAAAAGACAAACTCTTCTTTAAGTTTTGACCGGCATGAACTAACAAAAGTGAAAGTAATGAGCTGAATCATCATATCTACATTCTGAAAGAAAATCCGAACACAAAAAATTAGAGGTTTTCAACTCTTGTTTTCTCCACCTCAACTTCAACAATGAAAACCTCAAGGAAGAGGAAAAAACACAATGGAGACAAGAACTTTGAAATTAAAGAGCGAATAAGAATAAGGACACAATAGGAGAAATTGAAAGAGATAAGAAGAAATGACTAGAATAAAAGAATTTAATGTAGGCATTAAGCCACATATAATACTAATACATATTATTTTTTAGTATAACATTGTAGAACGTATAAATAAAATTTAAAGTAGGCTTTTTTTATTTCCAAACATCATTAAATTATTATAATGTCATTGTTTAAAAAAATAATTAATAATGATAAGAGTTAAACCAACTTTTAGTTTCTATAGTTTGGTGTGATTTGAGTTCTACTCTCTGAAGTTTAAAAGTTGGAGGTTTTGGTCCTTGTAATTTACATCAATTTTGGTTTTAGTCTATATATTTTCAAAGAAGAAATTTTGGTAGGTCTTCCAAGTTTCATTTGTTCAAACAAATGGTACCTTGATGGTGTTAAATAAGCAGACATATCAACCTTAATTGTGATAATATAGTTAGATGAGTAGACAAACTTACATGAAAAACAAATTATAAATATATAATTAAAAATGAGTATTTTTTTAAAAAAGGAAGATCAGAAAAACTTACATGTCAGCCTTAATTGTGATAATATAGTTAGATGAGTAGACAAACTTACATGAAAAACAAATTATAAATATATAATTAAAAACAATTAATTTTTTTTAAAAAAGAAGATCAGAAAAACTTCCTCCCCTAAAGCTCATGGTCTAATCACATAAATTTTTGTAAATTCATGTAACAAAAATTTTCCTTCCACCAATATTTCCTCCCTCAACTCCTACTAAACAGCCTTAGAGAGAAAGAAAGAGTGAGTGAGAAGACTATCGAAGTAGTCTAAGCTTGTCTCTTATGTAATGAGTAAAGCCTTTTATTAAGAGTTTCGTCTCATCTCATTTATCTTGCGGAATAAATTTACATTTATTTCCTTTAGATTCACAAGAGTACTCCTTACATTTCAAGAGTGTGCTCCGCGTTCACGTACTAATAAGTAAGCACAATAAATAGGACTATGTTTTCTGGTGATAAATAAATGTGCGGGTATGCCTTAACCGGATTATTCAAAAGAGATCCAACACATGGAAGCTATAAAGAGAGGATTGGAGAAGTTGACTTGATTGACATTTATTGTTGAATGAAGCCAAAAGCCCAAAATAATCTAGTATTGTTTAATGAGAGACACTATCATTATTAGTAAATGACAACATTTATGAGAGAAATTTATGTGGGTAGTATCTACCATTATGGCCTTTGATGGGTAATCAATTTACCAACCCTCAGTCTCTCCACTTTTCCTATATATAACAAGCATTTTACCCCCGTGCGTTGCACGGGAGGTGTATATACAGTTATCATATTAATTCAAACTTAACAGGTATATTAAATAGATGAAATACATAAGTAGTGTAATAATAATTAGAATTAACGTCACTTCACAAAAAGATAATGTTAAACATGAGTAAATACACTTTAGTCTTAACTTGCAAAACAACATGATCCAAATTAATAATATTATTTTAGGACTTCAAAATGCATTGTCTCTAACATTTTGGAATGCCTCAATGTACATGACATTTGTCGTGACATTAGTCGCCTCCTTCTCTTTATTCAGTATGAGCACTTTCAATCCATCAATAGATTTAACCCTAGATAACGCAACATACAATTGTCCATGTGAGAACACTGGATTGGGCAAATATAAGCCGACATTTGACATTGACTGTCTTTGGCTCTTGTTGATTGTCATTGCAAATGATATAATGATTGGAAATTGTCACCTGTTCATCTTGAAGGGCAGTCTTGCATCAGAATTATTCATATCCATGCAGTGTATCAGCACTTCCTCTCCCACGCTGTTTCCATTTAGAGCCACAGCTTTGATGAAATGTTTGCCCAACTTTGTGATCCTTAGCCTTGTCCCGTTGCATAAACCTGCTGCCTGATCTATATTTCTAATCAGCATTATATGAATGCCTACTTTTAGCACAAGTTTGTGATGTGGCAGCCCGGAGCACTTTATTGTGTTAAGGAATTCTGTGTCATAAAGATCTTCGACGACCTCTTCTCCTGAATCAGTCTTGCAAATTGAATCTGAGCTATAATATTCAACAGTCTGGCCGGGAATGATAGACAACATGTACTCATTGATCTGATCAACAACTTCCATTGTTGGAGCTAAAATTGCCCTACTCGTGAGGTATTCTGAGTCAAACAATTTTTCTGTGAGATCCGGATAAGTTGCTGCGACTATAGAATTCAATGGACTCATAGAATCTCTGATGATAACACTCTCAGGAATTTCAATTTCAGCAATACCGTCTTTGGAGTTCCCCAGTTTACCTTCTCCCACCTGTAAAAGCCACTTTGAGAAATCTTGTATTCTCTGTTGTTCATCAGGGTCACCACTTGATCTAAGCCTCATGTTTCTGGTAAGCTCAAAAACCTTACAGCTGGACCACAGGTATGATGAATTAATAGCTGCGTTTACAATATCTGCCCTATTTCCCTTTGGGATGACTGGGAGTATCTGTCGGAAATCACCACCAAAAACAATACATTTGCCTCCAAAAGGTAAATCACACCTCATAATGTCTCTCATGGTTCGATCAAATGCTTCAATGCATAGCCTCTGTAAACCGGATCACAATTACATTATTCTCACTATACCTATTAGTCCAAGATTAAAAGCTGACCGGCTGGCCAAGTCCTTGATGATGCTTACGAAGTTGTATTCACTTGCAGATATTGGGACATCAGACTCCTTAATCTTAGTTGATATATGGAAGCATAGCCTCCATGGATGATCAGTCACGCGAAATGAATCATTGTTGTCCCAAAATTTAAAGTTTTCAAAGTGATACACCTCTCCCTCCCTTGGATATCTCCGATAACGTTCAATCATTGGATCAGTGGTTACATAAGCCTCAATCCTAGTCCCCTGAAAGTAACATTGGTCAGTGACGCATAATGAATCTTAGCAGCAAATAACAAACACTAAAATAGAGTGTGCTGTTAAAGATAAATGGTTATTACCTCTTCATCCATGAGCATTAAAGACAGCTTCCAAACAGGGAATGGAGGTGTCCTCCTATGCACTTCCCATTTCTTGATAACATGTGCCACAATAACCCATGTCTCTTTGGAATTATCTATCTTCTTGATCAGAGTTCTCCCCATTGCTGTGTTTAAAAGAACAAAACTAACATGTGAAAATTACAGGATTTCTGAGCAGTAAGAAATAAAAAAAAATGAGACAAAGTGAATGTTTATTAGGAATTAGGATTCTAACACGAAGTAAAACGATGCAAGCTGAAACTGTAATGTAATAGGACCAGTGTCCAGGATGATACACATATGTGAGTTGCAATGTACCTATAAATAAGGATAGTCAAGGCCGAAAAAGTAATGTTCAATTAGATTTAGAATATTATCTTTTTAAAAATGAGAGATGTAAAGTGAAGGATATGCATTCGAAAAAATTCTGTCATTGGTAACATACTCATCAATAATCAGCTACCTATTGACTATTTTTTCGCCAACTGCATTAAATGCATGGCTTTAATTAAAGCAATTTGCTAGTGTAGAATATAATGATCAGAGAAGAATTTGGTTCCGCCATTGATCAGAGAAGAAGGATAAGAAGGCAAGAGTGAAGTGGTCCTTGCTTAGGTGTAAAGTGAAATGGGCGAAGGTGCATATATATAGGAGTTAAATCCAGACATAAAAAAATAAATAAAATACATGTGGCATAAAAAATAGAAGGAAAAGGGGGACACAACAATTAATAAGGGTGGTTAATCCAGTTTGGTGTGTGAAATGGAAGTGGTTCAATTAGGAGATTTCAATATATATATTAGATAGCCAAAGTCTTCTCCAATCCTTCATATCCATCTTCTCGTTATCAACAAGCAATCAAAACATGACCTCAGTAGCATGTAATACTCTCTTTGTTCTTTCCTTCATCACCTTCCTTTCTACTACTTTCTTGTCCACCAATGGTAGCAAATATAGCTTCACCATCGATCTTATCCCCAGTGACTCACCAAAATCACCACTCTTCAACAATAAAATGACGCCATTTCAACGCATCAACAATGACATTAGGCGTTCCATCGCACGTGCCCGCCACTTTTTCCCACCAAAATCTAATGACCAATACTCACCAAACGATCACTTCATTGATGTCCCACTAATCCCGGCCTATTCCGGATACATTATATCCTACTCCATCGGTAACCCACCGCTAGAGACCTTTGGTATCGTCGACACCGGTAGCGACCAAATTTGGACTCAATGTAAGGGATGTCATCATTGTTATCCCCAAACAGCACCTAAGTTTGACCCCCTAAATTCAACAACATACAGGAGTATCTTTTGCAACTCACAACAATGTGCCCAACCTGCGAATATACCAAAATGTAATGTTTTGAATATATGCCAATACAATGCTCGTTATGCTGATGGCACATTTTCTATTGGTGATTTGGGCACTGACACAATTGAACTTGGCACCCCCGGGGGGGTGATATTCCCTGAAATCGAGTTTGGATGTGGATACACGAACAATGCATCTTTTGATCAAGGTACCTCTGGGATTATTGGGCTTGGAGGTGGTGAGAATTCTTTGGTTTCACAAATTGATTTTTTCATTGAAGGGAGATTTTCTTATTGTATGGTCCCATATGGTGTGGACAAAGTTAGCAAGATGAGTTTTGGAGACCACGCTATTGTTTCTGGCCCTGGTACATTTTCCACTCCTTTGGCTGATGGAATGAATACCACTTTCTATCACCTTACTTTGGAAGCAATCAGTGTTGGAGACAAGAGATTCGAATTTTCTTCAGGTGATTATTCAATTCATCAAATGGTTTTGTTTCTCACTACTTCCCTTTTCTAAATAATCCCTATTGTCCTAAATATAAGATCAATTATTCTTTTTATGGAAGCTAAATAAACAAATTAGACCATGAAATTATGGAATATGTCATGTGTAATTAGTTTTTGGTTAGTTTATAAGTAGAATAAATTAAATTTGTTTTGATTAAAAAAGATAATTACAAAGACAAAAATTTAAAGTGATTAATTTTGTTTCATTAATTTCTAAAAAGAAAAGTCAAAGTGATCTTATTATTAGATCAAGGTAGTATAAGTGAATAAAAATAAAAGATTGACGGGAGTAAATTAAATTAGAAAGTTTTGAAACTTTAATATATGCTATTTTCCTTTTAGACTTTTTAATTATAAGGTAATATTAATATTTCTTCACTAATTGCTGACCCCAATTAAACGTCATTTTCAATTATGTGAACGACCAATAAGGGTTTATTACATGGATAATTATTCAAAAGGCTGTTTTATGTCGTCATATTTCGATGGACTATGTTTGTTTTGTTCTAAGACTAACAAGGGTTTATATTTGCATGGAGGTGGAGGAGGAGTTACAGAAGGAAACATATTAATTGATTCAGGGACGACATTGACAATTTTACCCCCAGATTTCTACTCAAGTTTGGAATCCGAAGTGATATCACAGATGAAAAATCTGAATGATCTAGAACGTGTCTTTCCTAAAACTTCAATGAATCTTTGTTACAAATTTCCTTCTAATAATCAATCCTTCCAAGTGCCCCTCCTTACTATCCATTTCAAAGGTGCAGATTTGAAGTTGAACTCTTACAATGCTTATATCGCTGTCTCGAGCGATGCCTTTTGCTTCGCTTTCCTGGCATATCCTCATGGCTACATCTATGGGAACATAGCTCAGATAAATTTTATGGTTGGTTATGATCGTGGAATGAATATTGTTTCCTTCAAGCCCGTGGATTGTTCTACCATATGATGTGCTTGATTACATATGGATTAGTCCATGCTTAAATTATGCTTTTAAGTTTGTTTTTTTTCTCTATTATCTTGTGTTAATTCCTGATTTATAATAGTGGGGTGATATTATCAATGTTCTTATTGCCTTAGTTGTTACCTCCTGAATCTGTTGGCTATCAGTTTTAAGCTAATAAGTTGATTGTTGAATTTCGTTACATGATGTTGACTTTTCTTTTTAATTTCTCCCTAAATATTAGAATGGATAAGGTATTTGTTTTTTTTTCCTATTCATAGAGAGAATGAATGAAAAGTTTCACATTTAAATATTCAGGGAAAATATTAAGTAATAATACTTAATGGTTATATCATATATGTATAACTATCAGGGTCATAGTAATATCATATATGTTTGTTGATGAGCTGGATATATATTTCAGGAAAATTTCTTAAGAATATAAAAGTATATATTTATGTAATATTTTCAAAATTTCAACAATATATTAGAACTATAGAAATAGGGAATACAAGTATAGCAACCATACATACAGAAGAGTCAAGAACTAGTTGCAGAATAGAAGATCAAGTCATAGATTGCAACTTTGGCTAAGAGAGATCCTATTTAATTAGGTGTCAGCTAGGGCTTTTATTAACCTTTTCACATTTTAATTGTCTTTATTTCACCATATTCAATGAATTAATGAATAATTTTTAAAGAAAATTCATAAAGTATAAATGATGATATATTAAACCTCAACTATATATATTAAAAATAAATGATTCAACTCAAAATATTATTATTTTGTATTTTTCATTTATTTATATACTAGAAACACATATTTTTTTATGCCAAACTAGGTTATGATAAATATGTTATAACACATTGTAAAGACAATTCATAAAAAAAGAAACACATATTTATTTTTTTTGGCCGACATAAACACATATTTATTACTCCCTCCAGGACCTAGTTTACTTTTTCTAAAAATCTTAAAAAAAGTATAATAAGTTAATTATAAATTGATTTACCTAATTTTTTCTCTTACACTAGTTCATTTTACCTATAAGCTAATG
Organism: Mimosa pudica; assembly: GCA_029929735.1. Lineage (NCBI taxonomy): Eukaryota > Viridiplantae > Streptophyta > Magnoliopsida > Fabales > Fabaceae > Mimosa > Mimosa pudica. The sequence goes on along the minus strand of JAKELP010000012.1, from coordinate 3,243,217 downwards.
GATAATCTAAAAAAATATCAAATATGTCATGATTTAATAACCTATTTTGCAACCTTAATCTCTAAAAAAAGTCAATTAGATCTTATATTTATGACCGGAGGTAGTAATAAAGATAAGCTCTTATAAGTTTATGATAGGATTTTACATTTTTTGTACGATAGTACTTAAATGCACAAGTTTGACAATTAACCTTACTTAAAAAAAAAAAGATCAGTCCAAAATCTAAAGGAATAAAATAATGCACAATACAAACGTAAATCTCCAAATACATACATTAATTCAAAAATGAATTAAGGAAAGTATTGCAACTTATTCATTGCATCAAGGCCAATTATTCTCCAAAACAATCACAAGAATTAAATAATTGTACTAGATATATATAATAGTAATGTATATGACGTGGTTTGTGTAATACCATTTGCTCATTATAAAAAAAAGGGAAAATTAATTTGAGGTCCCCCACAAGGGACTTAATACTAGAAAAGTCCCAAAAGTTGAAATAATTAATGTAGGGTCCCAAGGGACCTCACTTTAATATATTTGAAAATTGAAAAGACACTTTTGCCCCTGACAACTTAATGGGCAGCCGTGACAACTCGATGGGCATAACTTGACAACTGAATGGGAAAATGTGACAACTTGTTGGACATATGTTTTAAGTTAATTGCCCAAACTCTTAAGTTAATTGGAAAAACCTGACAACTTAATGGGCAGTCGTGACAACTCGATGGGCATAACTTGACAACGGAATGGGCAAATGTGACAACTTGTTGGACATGTGCTTTAAGTTAATTGTCCAAACTGTCTTAAGTTAATGGGAAAAACCTGACAACTTAATGGGCAGCCGTGACAACTCGATGGGAATAACTTGACAATTGAATGGGCAAATGTGACAACTTGTTGGACATGTGCTTTAAGTTAATTGCCCAAACTCTCTTAAGTTAATGAGGAAAACCTGACAACTTAATGGGCAGCTGTGACAACTCGATGGGCATAACGTAACAACTGAATGAGCAAATGTGACAACGTGTTGGGTATGTGCTTTAAGTTAATTGCCCAAACTCTTAAGTTAATGGGAAAAACCTGACAATTTAATGGGCAGCCGTGACAACACGATGGACATGACTTGACAAATGAATGGGCAAATGTGACAACTTGTTGGGCAAAAATGTCTTTTCAATTTTCAAGTATATTAAAGTGAGGTCCCTTGGGACCCTACATTAATTATTTCAACTTTTGGGACTTTTCTAGTATTAAGTCCCTTGTGGGGGACCTCAAATTAATTTTTCCTAAAAAAATAGTCTTCATAATAAAAAATTCTTTGGTCTCAATTGTAAAATTATTTTGTCTTTTTAGGAGTATTTAATGAGATAAAATTAGTTACTCCTAAAAAGACAAAATAATCTAATCACATGTAACACATATACATTGTAATTTACCCATTTAAATTTCTTCCTTACCTTATAAGAAAAATATCAAATAATCCTATATATAAAAGTTAATACCAAATGGAGAATAAGTGTACAACAATAATACACACTTTATTTTTACCAAAACACAAATTGATATTATAGATTACAGACTCGTTCCTAAATATAAAATCACATTCAGATTTCAATATGTTCCGAGATACAATCAACTTTATAATTTTTCTCAACTATTTCCCAAATAAACCACAATAATGCTTATCTATAATAAATAAGTAAGAGTAAGCGAGTGAAAATAAAGGTATATGGTTAGAGATATTAGTAATATCATGTGTTAATAACTAATTTAACCAGTATCCTTAATCTAACCAAATTATGAAACAATGTTATATATATTGAGGGGTAATAACCCTATTTTGCCCTTCAAATAACCACTTTGTACCACTGGGCACCCTAAATTAATAATGGGTACAATTTTACCCTTAAAGTAACCAAAGTGATCCAATTTTACACTGTGGCGAATGTAATGTTGACACATGTGAGATGGATAATGGAAACACAGTAGATAGTAGATACGATGTTAGATCCCAAGAACTCAACAACGGTCGGGTCGACACTCTCTCTCTCTCTGTAAAATGGGCACGCTCTCTCCACGCGCGCACGCTTTCTCCTTTATTGCTGCTCCCCACTTTCTCCACCCAACATTTTCCACACTCTCTCTCCTCATCTTCTTCTCTCTTTCCTCTCTCTCTACAAAACCTTCTCTTCTTCTATACTTTAATGCTTCAATGTTCCATTTTCAACTAATACACTCTCTTAATTCAATGTTCTATTCAATGCCTGCTCAAAACTCAGCTACAAAACATACCCATCTTAGTTACCAACTTTAATCACTTCATTCTCTCCAAAATAAGCTCCCTATTGACTGTAACTGTCATAATCAGTTGCTAGATCCTCACTTCACAATTGGGTTTTCATCAAAATCATTTTTTTTTAATTTCCCATTTTTTTATTTTTTTTACTAATGCATGGGCATAGTCGGTTGGGCGGCGGAGCCCGGAGCGGCAACTCGCCGCCGTCATCGCCGCGATACCGGCACGGGCGGGGGAAGAGGAGTGGGTGGGGGAATGGGGTGGTGGGAGGAAAGGAGAGAAATTTGGAGAAATTAATGTTTGGGGTTATGTCGGCGGTGTTTAGAAGAAGAGGGTTGCTTTTGTTTGCTCCACTTTTGTATATTTCTGGCATGTTATTGTATATGGGCTCTTTCAATTTTGATGCTGCTGTTAGTATTACCAATGGTGTTGTTTTTGTCCACAAGCGTTTCCCTCCTGGCTCTCTATATAGAAGTCCTCAGGTTTTTCATAAGCTTTGGCCTTTTATGGAGTCTGAGAGTAGCAATGGAAGTGTCAATGCGGTACGGAACGTCTGCTTATAGTTGTTTTCATCCGTTACTAAATATAGGATCTAGTTGACTTCTGTTCAATGAATGAGTTACTTGTAATTTGATTTGACTGAATTTTTCTTTAAATTAGTTTATTTGATTCAGAAGCTAATATATATCTAATTGGAAGTGAATTATATAGGATTTAGTTGACTTCTGTTCAATGAAGGTGTTAATTGTAATTTGATTTGACTGAATTTTTCGTTAAGTTAGTTTATTTGATTTAGAAGCTCACATATAATCTAATAGGAAGTGAATTACTTTATGGTTAAGTGACTTTTAATCTCTCTGAAGGAAAAAGTCAATTGGGTCTTATGTTATACTCCCTCCGGTCCTAAATATAGGAACTAATTGACTTTTTTGAAAAATCCTAAAATAAAGCAAAATAAGTTAATTATAAATTGATTTACCTAATTTTTTCTCTTACACTAGTTTATTTTACCTATAAGCTAATGGATATTCTAAAAAGCTAATGGATATTCTAAAAAGATATCAAATATGTCATGATTTAATAACTTATTTTGCAACCTTAATCTCTCCAAAAAAAAGTCAATTAGGTCTTATATTTAGGACCGGAGGTAGTATATAGGAACGGAGGATTTACTTGTTTTTGGCTTTTTTCCCCTTTGATACTGTACTGTTAATCTGGGACTATCTAGTACTTGTGCTTTTGTGCCCATGTGTTTCTGATTATTGTGCTAGTTGTTTGTTAAGGATGTACTTGTACTGAGAATTTGGTACAATCTTGTGCTTGTGTTTATGCGGTCATGAGTTTTTTGATGGTTACTTTAGTTAATCATTAAGGATGTAAACAGTTACTACTTATTGATGACAAGTTTTAGCATTGGGTTTAGGTTTCATGTGTATATTATAATTGAGATTGAAACTGTAGGCTAAGGCAGATTTTTGATGGTCATGTAACAGTCAAGTAACTGACTGAATTCTTAGCTAGAGTGGGTTGAATATTTTGCATTTGCTAACGCATTCTTATTATATGATGGATTTTGGACATCTGTTGTAGAATTGTTTAGTTGCTTTGTATTTGAATAGAATTTTTTAAATGGTAATTTAAATTGAGAGAGCATGAATTCATGATGCTACATCTCATTCTGAATAAAATGGCCATTCAAGGAAATCATTCATTATCAGTCTGTGCTTAGGTGTCATTTTACTTAAAAAGTTTTACACAGGTTTGTTCTCGTGGCATTTTGAAGTTCTTTTATTAGATGCAAACTTAGGTGTCAAGATAAGAGATACAACAATAACAACAAGCCCTACTCCACTAAGGGGGATTAACTACATGTATTGCGCAATCCTATTGAACTCGATCTAAGAGATAAGTGGAATTAATTAAAAAAATACATGGATCATATGGGCTTCATGTCAGACAAAAAATTGCATTTATGGCAAGGTTATTTTGAACAGGGTATCTAATAGTTTGATCTTACTCACCATTTTAACTTTCATTGGTAGGAAGTTCCATTAAAAAATTTATTAAGCAAACATATTAAATAATTTACTATCAGAAACATGTTGGTTTTGGCAATCCACTTCATTTGTTTCTGAATTAATGATATTCACTTTTATTGGTCTTTAAGACACATTTAGATTTTCACTGCACACCTATTCATTTTTCTGTCTTTCCCCTGATTAATACATCTTCTGATATCATCTTATACATGATTGATTTGAAGGATGTACTACATCTGTGTTTGTGTGAATGCCCATTCAAGATTCTAGTGAAATATTACGATTAAAAGCCATTTTAGATGCCTATAAAAGGGACAGATTTGGCTCGATCAGCTGAAATGATTTCATTAGAGATGAACTGAAAAAAAATTAGTTTTTTGGTTTGGGTGGTTTTCTTGAGCACCCCGTGTGTGCTTTATCATAGATAGTTAAGTATTGGTTGATAGTTTGCTTCTTTACGTTTATTGATGATTGACATTAATTTATTTTAAACCATGGAATGAATATCTGCAGTTGTTCAGAGCTTGGAGTCTAAAGAGGGAAGGGTGGAAGCCTTGCGCCAATAGAAGTGTTCACAAAATAGGTATATCTCTCTCTCTCTCTCTCTCTCTGTCTCTCTCTTTATGGCCATTTTCCCTCTTTTTTTCATGAAGATCCTCCTATTGATAAACCTGATTACTCAATAGCTCTAATTAAGTTTTAAAGAAAACCAGAGTGATTTCAGAAATTCAACTTTTCAATGTATTTTAGAAGAAATTTGCTAACTTCTTCTTTTCTATGTTTTAATTTTTTACCTTAGAATTGCCGGTGTCAAATGGATTTCTTATAGTTGAAGCGAATGGTGGTTTGAATCAACAACGATTGTCGGTATGTAAGTTTGTGACATCAAACATTTTATTTTTTCCTGTGAATTTGTTTGAAGTTGCAAAGCTTAGGATTTCAACAAGGTGGGTATTTGTTGATGGTTGGCAAAATTTAGGGGCTGAAGAAAATTCTCTCTGTCCTTCTGTGAAGTTTTTATTAATTTACAACTGTAGTTGAGAAGAGAAGCTTCAAAGCAATCTGGAACAATGCTACTATCTGCATGAAAGTTGAGGATAAATCCCAATTGATAATCATTTGATAGTTGATTCTTCCTTTAGCGCTCATGATTTCATGGATGATGACTGTCCTCAATTATTATTTCCTTTGAAAGTTAAGGGTACTTGATTACATCTACATCTGTATCAATGATTTGCTGCTTATATTTCCCCTAATACTTGACTACTTGACATCATGCTTTGAATTTAATTGTGGTGGCAAACTGACAAATGAATATCTGGCATTTTCAAGATGTTGTTAGACACATTTGTGTATGCTGTGTCTCTTTTGTTCTGGCCTTTTAAATGTCTAATTTTATCTCAGATATCTGATGCTGTTGCAGTAGCCGGACTACTAAATGCAACTCTTCTTATTCCAATATTTCACTTCAATAGCGTCTGGCGAGACTCAAGGTAATAATAGTTCCTGTTGCTGACTGTATGGCAATAGTTGGCGTCAAAGTGTTTTGCTGTTTGGTTCTTCATATTATCTGTGTGTTTTACTGTTCTGTTTCAATACATATTTGCATCTTCACAATCTGTTGCTGTTGCTGACTGTATAGCAATGTTTGATATCAATGTGTTGGCTGTTTGGCTCGTCATATTATCTTTGTGTATTTTACCGTTTCACTTTAACACATAATTCACATCTTCACGGTCTAGATCTATAAGCTGGGTCATTTTCACCATTTTACTTGTTCGAGTCCATTGTTAGATGATTAGCATTGGGGATAGATCTCCCAAAATTTCAATGCATAGAGATTAATGGTATTAGGTTTGAGCTTTTGGAGATGAACATCATTTGTTGATGAGATAGGACGACAATATTGGTCTGTTTTATTTATAGGATTATAAATAACATTCACACCTTCACTTAGAGTGACAAACCACTGGAACTTACTGAAGGGAAAAAGTTATTTATAAACTTTAAATTTAAATCACTGACGCAACTTAGAAAAATAACATGATAGCAGTCTATCAGAATGTCACGTTGTGAAATGATAAAATCAGTTTGTGTTTTTTGCTTCAACCTTTCTTCAGTAGCTTTTCAACATATTTTTTTTATCTTCTGGTTGTGCATAACTTTTGTGATGTCTTATATGTCAACTGCGTTCTTGATCATGTTTCAAACATTATCTGTTTTCAATTTTTACTTGTTTTTCCCTTTTGATTACATTGTAATTAATCTGGCACTTATATAGAATTTCCTTAAATAGAACATTAATACATGTGTACTCATTAATATTTGGCAGCAAGTTTGGTGACATATTTGATGAAGATTTCTTCATAAGTGCACTTCAAAATCATGTGCATGTGGCGAGAGAACTTCCTGATGACCTTCTTCAGCGCTTTGACAATAACATAAGTAACATTGTTAATCTTAGGGTTAAAGCTTGGACTAGTCCAACTCACTATATTCAGAAGGTGCTTCCACAACTTAGAGGAATGGGGTGCGTACCTTTTTCTCTTATCAGTGTGTCTGAAAATTGTTATGTGGGTAATTTTTTTAAGCCAACCTGACTTGAAATTTAAAATTGTAAATTCTTTAGTATCCTTGTAATTGTTGAATGCTAGGTTTGATGGTGTTTCTCAATTTTCTAGAACAAATTTAGTATTGGAGTGGGGTTTTTGTTCTATATGCTAATTAATACGTATTATGGAGGTACCTCAAAATATATTTTGACGAGACACATTATAGTTATGGCCCCTTTTTTGGTTATTTCTTGTCCTCCTTTTTTTTATTATTTTTGTTACCTTCTTTGATAGAACCTATTAAATATTTAACTTGTCTCACTGTGTCTGTAGCTGATTAGATGGGTTTACTCGTTCCATTTTGCAGGGCTGTCCGAATTGCACCTTTCTCGAACAGATTAGCTCAGAGTGTGCCTTCAAAAACCCAAGGACTCAGATGCTTTGCTAATTTTGAAGCTCTTCGATTTTCAGAACCTATAAGAACACTTGCAGAAAGCATGGTTGATCGGATGGTCAGATATAGCTCCCAAAGTGAAGGGAAATATGTTTCTGTGCATCTTCGATTTGAGGAGGTTCTATTCTAATATCTTCAGATTATATTATGTTTGTCGAGTTATATCTTGTATTATTATTGATTTTTTTTTCTCTATGAAGGATATGGTTGCATTTTCATGTTGTGAGTATGATGGGGGAGCAGAAGAGAAGCGTGAAATGGATATTGCTCGGGAAAGGAGTTGGCGGGGTAAATTCAAGAGAAAGAATAAAGTAATCAAGCCTGGCACAAATCGAATAAATGGAAAATGTCCAATGACTCCATTGGAGGTATATATGTTTTGAATAATTTTTTTCTTTTCTTTGATTTCTTGCCCCTAAGTTTCCTTATTTTTCTGATTTTTTCGTTTGAAAACTTAATAGCCTATGAGGTTTGTTGCTTTTGTGCTTTTGGTGCTTCTTATTTGTTGTTTGAATTGGCAGTTGTTCTGGTTACTCTATTGGAAACCACATTCCATGGGATTTCTTTGATGCCATGTAACATATAGTTCCGATGTTTGGTAATTGTCCAATAGAATGCCCACGTGCTCAGTTATTTAAACATTTGATTGTTTGGAAATTTAAAATTTGCAAAAATCCTGTGAAATTTATTTATGAACTGTGAGGTTATAGATTTCAAATTCTTTCAGAAGTAGTGGGTTCACATGTTTGGTTTGTGTAAAAAATTTTGGTCTATACATTATGAAATACTCCCATTTGGAGGAAAAAACGAAGTACAAAAAAACTAAGCTTGTGCAATCCTTAGAAAAAATCAAGGTAGCGTTATAAATAAAAATGTCAACTCAAAGTGTCTATCTTTTATTCTTTCGGTTAAGCTGAAAACGCACTGCCCATTTCCAATCTCTCTAAATGTTTAAAATGAGAATGCAAGGGACACCCAAAATCATGGTAATTTTGAGGGTGCAGAATTATACATGGTAAGTCAAAAGCAATAAAGCTCTCTAATCTCTCTAGACCTATTTTGTATGTGGGGCTTTTACAATTGGGCATATGTTACATTCTCCAAGCACTAGACTTCTTGTAGGATGTTTTACATTGAAAGCCCCGTAAGTTATAGATGATTTCTCTGTTGCTTCTTAGTTTGTATTTCCTGTTACCATAAACGTTTCTCTCTGTTTGATTCTTAGGTAGATAAACTTTTCTCTCTGTTTGATTCTTAGGTAGGGATGATGCTTAGGGGAATGGGTTTTGATAATACCACGACGGTCTATGTTGCAGCTGGAAAGATTTATAATGAGAAAAAGTTTATGGCGCCCCTTAAGCAAATGTTTCCACTATTACAAACCAAGGATACACTGGCTACATCAGAAGAGCTTGCTCCATTCAAGGTAGTGACTATTGAGTAATTGCACTGGATGTGATTATGTCACACCCTAATAAAGGACTCCCATGTGTTTTGGCCCTAAATCAGTTGTTCCCTTTGAGAGTTTGAGGTCAACATCATGTTCTCCATCGGTTTTACCATTTTCACATAACCACCTTTTCTCATGTTTATTATCATTACTATTGAAATATTCACGTGTTTAAGTAATGAGTAATTTGGTTTTATATGTCACATAATTATAACATTAACCATTTCATTATGTGTTAACCCTTTTATTAGGATTAAACCTATATCTAGAACCAGTAATAAACTGATGAAATCTAGAAGTCTTTCAAAGTGCTTCATGCTTTTAAAAGATAAAAATATTTTTTGTGTTAGCATTTTGTTAAAAGTTAGACCAAATTGTTTTAGTTCTGTGAAATGGAATGAATTGTTATGTTGAATATTTTGAACCTCAAGAGGGGCAAATTGTTTTGGGGCCAATCCATGAAGGGTAAACTATAATTCACTGAAGAATGTTGCTAGGAGCAAGTTAATTTTTCTAACGCATGTTTCTGGTTCAGGGCCACTCATCTAGGTTGGCTGCACTTGATTACACGATATGCCTTCATAGTGAAGTCTTTGTTACAACTCAGGGTGGAAACTTTCCACATTTCTTGATGGGTCACAGGCGATATTTGTTTGGAGGCCATGCAAAAACAATTAGACCAGATAAGAGAAAATTGGCTTTGTTATATGATAAACCCAACATAAGGTGCAATTTAAGTTCTCTCTCCTGATTTTCATGTGTTTAATGACTGTCATTCGTCATGATAAAGAATATTTTTTTGTTGAGAACAATAAATGGATCCTTGAGTAGGTAAACTATGATACCAGTTGTTCCAAAGTTGTGACTGATTGCATAGGACATAATAGGTTCAGATGCATTTGAAACATGTGGGTGTTTTAATTCTACAAGATAGATGCAGACTTCTTTTATTAAGTAGTCAGAGCCCTCTGAGTTTCAAAATTAACTCTGGAATTGTTGATGGGTAGCAGTACTTGGGATTTACTTTATGCAGGAGAATATAGAAGGCGAAGTTAGGGAGATTCAACAAAAGAAGTCAGAAAGATCTGAGGAAGGACTGAACTAAATTTATCATATGACAGATATTTCTTTAGAAACTTTTTTTTAAACAACAACAACAAAGCCTTATCCCACTATGTGGGGTCGGCTACATGGATCATACAGTGCCACTGTGCTCTATCATTCACCAACTCTTTTAGTATATTATTCACCAATAAACTTTATTTTAAAAAATTTAATCTTTAGGACAATTACATAAGCACGTGGAAAGTTTATCAAAATATTTTCCTAATTGACTTGAAGTAATTTTGAAAACCACTGGTGAAAAATGAACCAATGAGGCTCATTGGCTGCATAAAATTTTTTTTGCTCAGAGCATTTGCATGCTTCTCTGTATGACTCTTATATTCTTGCATTCTTGATGTATTATTAGGTCCTGTCCCCATTATATGCTATGCTTGGCATAAGTTAAATATTTTTAACTGTTACTAATACTGTTTCTTCAGTTGGGAAGTATTTAAGCAACAAATGAAAGAAATGCTTCGGCGTAGTGATCAGAAAGGAGTTGAGTTGAAGAAGCCAGGTGGTTCACTCTACAATTTTCCTATGCCAGATTGCATGTGTAAACAGGCAGAAGCCAGAAATGAAAGTGTCGTTGAGGCTCAGGCTTTGAAGAAACTGAGGAAGTAAAGATTAAGATTAAATACGAAACTTTCAATACATGTATAATTAACTAGTGAAATAAATGAAATATTCTTTAATTTAAGTTAGGCAAAGTTAATAGGTTTTCATGTGTCACCTAATTCATTGGTGGAAAATGAACAGTTCTGATTACATTTTATTGTACATTATGATGAAAGTATAGATTTGTAGCCTATTATCACGATTCATTCTTTGATAACTAGTGATGTTTGTGTAATTTTGATGTAGTGGGAAGTGAATCTTGCCTAGTTCGTACTAAATTAGTATTAGATGGCAATAAATCATTCGTTTTTCAAGGGAGGCGTTTTGCCTATGCTGTAATTTTCCATTGAGCCCTTCTTGGTTTGAATATATATGTTATATTTTCGTTTTTATTCTACTTTTAAGGATAGCCTCTTTATATTTTGGGATAATGTGTTTGGATCCACAGTTGATTTTGAATTAATGTAGGGCGAACTTGCATTTTTTATACATGACTATTGCTATAGGATTTTCCTTAATATGACACTGAGATTAAATATGAAAAGTATAAAATGTCCGTATAAATGAAATAAAATTAAACAGTTATACTCCCTCCGTTCCTAAATATAGGACCTAGATGACTTTTTTTGGGGAGATTAAGGAAGACAGTTAAGTTAGTTAATTTTATGTGTCTTTTCAATAATACCCCTCCTTAATTAGTTTAATTACTTAGTAGCCTTCCACTGTCAAATTTCTTGCAAGGCTTCATTTTCATGAGTGAGACGTGATTCAACTTCAACGAGCTTTCACCTTCATCTTCATTGAGAGATCAATTTCAATCTCAATCGCTTCCTTCTTCGAACAGAGAGATCGATCGATTTCAACTTCGTCATATCGATTGTACAGTTGATCTTCTTGTATCTCTGTCACTGAGAGATCGACCGATTTCACCTTCTTCATTGAGCATCTTGTATAAGGATTATTGATTCCATTTTTCTTCAAGAAGAACACAAATCGGACTTGGAAAAGAAGAATTAGGTCAGTTTTGTTTTGTTTGTTTAGAACGGTGATTCCATTCATGTATATTGAGGTTTAACCTTAAAATATTTCCAGATGATGTTTGATATAATTGTAGGGACATTTAACTCTTTCTAGATATTTTAAGGTTAAAATAAAATTTCACTATCAAGAAGAATTAGGTCAGTTGTTCTTCGATGATTAAGCTAAGGGACATCTATTGTTTGATAAACTGTAGGATTAAGCTAAAAGAATGTTTGACTTAAACATTAGGTTAAAACATTAGGATTAAGCTAAGAGAAATTGTTAGGATTACAAAACATTGAGTTGGATGATGATAAATGGTGGAAAGCAATGTTATATGACATGCCTCTGTCCTACTTTAGTATTAGTAATAATTTAATTTGTTTGAGTAGTGGCGCACAAATCAATTAGATTAATGAAATTAATTTTTTTTATTGATTAAATTCACCTTTCCTGAAGAAGTCATGAATTTCTGAAATATTCCTGATTAGGAACACCTTTTTGTATAGCTTGTAATTAAGACCTGGAAGATAGTAATCATGTTCATCCTTACTGCAGGGGTCTTGGTCTCATTCTTCAAATTCCCATCCAATTGTGGAGAAGGCCATAATAGAAGAAGAAAGATCTTGTGGTTGGGAAATAGACAGGAAGCTGCTTAAAATAGGAGATAGAATTGCATCTGGATCTTGTGGAGATCTGTAAGTTAAACCTTTTCACTTTGAATTAATTATTTTCTAAGCCTTGCTGACACATATTTGTTCAACCTTTTCACCATTATATTGCTTTAATTTGTTCCCCAAACCACCTGGTTATTAAACTTATCTGTGGCTAAATCCCCGCACTTGAAGAGCAATTCATTGTATTATAATAACCTAATAATTCACTATTTCACATTTCTAGGAGTGCCAGAAAGTATGACTCTTCTCTCAGTCTTAACATTGGACAATGTCTGCCATAAGTAGCTCTTGTCATTCCTAGGTGTATGTCCCTCATCAAGAACAATCATCCCAGGAAGTTCAGACAAAGCTCTTCTCACATACTCCAATTCATATCTTGCAAGTCTATCATACGAGGTGTAGCTAATTCCCAGAATGCTGGTGGCATCTCTCCATGATCTAATCTTTGCCCTAAGAACTGAAGATATGTTGTCACGGCGTCCACGACGCTTATGGGGGTGCTTAGTGGATGAAAATGTCTCCTTTCCAGAGAAATCAGGATTGTCCAGATTGTGAAATGGAACATTATCACCAACTTTGCTCCATTTCACTAACTCTCTCTCCCATGTGTTTAAAATGTTTTACCAGTTTCTGGAGCATGAGATATAATGCATCCACCTCCACCTTCAAAATTTAATTTCTTATCTAACTGCTCAAGGGCTGTTCCACCAGCTGTATAATGCAGCCAAGTTGGTCTACAGAAATTCAAATGCCTCTACTTGATGCTGATACATTCCCTTCCTTGCTCTTGGATTTATGTCCCACACAGTACCAGCTGAAGCACATGTAATAAGCCCAGAAGATTGATCATGCTGACCATGATTTTCAAGATTCGAGTCATCTGAAAGAGTATCTTCAGAGTCCTCAGAATAATAAGAGTACTTCCTCTTTGGTCTTCCGGCTGGATGTTTGACCTGCATATGGGGAAAAAATCATTTTTCATCATAATTATTTTTGGGAAAAGGCTAAATAAAACACCATTTGTAAATATTTCTTGTTCATGCAAAAGCAATTGATTGACACAACCAGCACTAAGAGTTGTACTAGGTACAGTTTACAATTAGCAGTGTTGGTGGCAATTGTCAATTACATAAATAGACACTCAACTCATTAATTTCTACTTTGATTAGTATTTCCCTTTAGCTGTACCCCACTTGAACAGAGTCCTCACCATAAATCATCATCGCCCACACTTTTGAGTCATGCAAAATAAAGTAGTAATCTAATCAACTAAGTCAAGTAATGCACACAAAAAACACAAGAAGAACTACAAACCCACACATACTACATATTACCCGCTAAGGCATATAACCATATACTGAGCTTTTAGTTGTCAAATTTAAGTATTTCAACTTGTATTAAGTCCCTTGATTCCAAAAATTAAATAAATAATATTATTAGTCATTCTTTAAGTAAGAAAAATACACATTCAGGTTTCTTGCTACAAATATGGATCTGAACATGCCAAAAGTCCAATTTCTACACACAAGTGCAGATGTAAAGAGAGAAAAGGCAACAATTAAATAAGTGAACTGACTTACAAATTCGGGATCTATATCCTTGATGTCTTGAATAACATGACCACATTGTCTACATATTATCCCAATTTGTTCATCCAACCAAGGCTCGTGATCACCACGTGCACATCGAGCGGCCACACAGAGTTCTGCTACTGGAAGTGGTTCATCACAATTAGCATTTTGAACCTGTTCGAAGACACAAACAATAAATTAAATAAAAAAACTCCAATCAGTGAAAACAGTTCACACAAAAGAAGAAATAGTTCACACAAAAGAAGAAATAGTTTCAAAATATGCATTATGCCAAGAACATATCTTCCAATCATAATCTAGTCCAGTAGACAAATAATTAGGATTATATGTGGGAAGGCATCTCATGATATAAAAATCCTAAAGCATGGCTATATAACTGCATGGCTGAGAATATATACTCCCTCCGTTCCTAAATATAAAATTACTTTTAAAATTCAATTTGTTCCTAATTATAAGATCAGTTGTTAACTTTTCCCAACTTTTTCCCAAATTAATTCTAATAATGTTTATCTATAATAACAAGCAAAAGAGGGAGAGTGATCTTATATTTAGGAACAGAGGGAGTACTGAATAAGATGAGTGATGAATTCCACCTGCTCATTTCTAACACGTTCATTATAAAGGGTCTCCTCCATAAGAGCAAAAAGCTTCTAATTTTCATCCTCCTCAGATTCTGATTCCTCCTCCTCCTCAGGTGGTTTGTATAGAGATGAGTCTGAGCTATCTTCTGATCTTTCTTCCTCTACTTCACTCACCTCTTCTTCTTCCACTGCCTTTTCATCAGCCCTCTCCATCTCTCCCCACAACTCATCCAAATTATTTGACCAAGTGTCTGAAATCTCCAATGACCACTTTGACACCTCCTCTCTCTTCCCCAAAACCTTCTCATTTTCTTTCTCACCATTTACAGGATCAGAAATGGCTGACACATGTTCCCTCTTAACCACAAGCTTTTGATTTCCTTCCTCAGCATTTGAAGGAGCAGGCATAGGTGACACATTTTCTCTCTTCAACACAAGTTTGTGATTTCCTTCCTCAGCATTTGAAGTTGCAGGAATAGGTGACACATTTTCTTCCTTCACAATAACCATGTCATTTTCTCCCTCTGCATTTGAAGGAGCAGAAACAGGTGACACCTTTTCTTTCTTCACAACAACAATGTCATGTTCTTCCTTTGCATTCGAAGGAGCAGAAATAGGTGACACTTTTTCTTTCTTCACAATAACTATGTCATTTTCCACCTTTGCATTCAAAGGAGCAGAAATAGGTGACACTTTTTGTCTCTTCCACATAAGTTTGAGCTTTTCTTCTACAGGAGACATCTCTTCATCATTACATATTTGCCTAGCAAGATTCTTGAACACATCAGCCTTTTTCGTCCCCTCCTTTTAAGGCTCACTTTTCTACTTACATCCTCATCACTTGATGACATATATGAACTCTCAACATACACAGCTTTTTTCTTTTTATTCCACTCTTGCTCTTTCTCTTCCTCTTCCTCTTCCTCTTCCTCATCATCAAAACTGATTGGGTTATCCATTGTACCAGCTCCAGTGGTTCTGACTATAACTCCCAATCTTGTAGGTTTTCCTTCATGAATACCACCATCAGAAAATTTACTTGTGGAACATTCATAATGAGCCTTCACTTCCAAAAACTTCTTTTTAAGTTCTTTTCCTCTTAGTGGCTCCTTCTTAACCTCCACTTCCTCTTGTTTAACATTAGCTTCTTCTACAATCATCACATCATCATCATCATCAGCATTATCATCCAAGTTAGTGTGGTTGCCAGAGGAAGATTCCTCTTCAGATTTAATATCATCAACCAAATATTGCTTCCAACTCTCCTCATCATTATTCTCAAAGTCTTGTTTTCTAGTTGTTTCTTTCCTAGCCCGAGTTCTTCCTGCCTTACTGGTCGTGCCTCTATACATAGCTGCAAAAAAAAACAAAGGTGTCACCTTTATTTATACTTGTATCATGCATCTTAGATTGACTAGAAAGGAACCCATAAATTTTTTATAGAGTGCATATTAAAACATATGTACCTTTCAGTTATGAAGTGTGCTCCAAAATGTGTTCAGGGAAGAGATGAATGTAACACGTGCATGGTAAAAATATCATACTTATACTTATTTTATGTATTAACACGTGTTTGAAAAAAGATCAAGACTTAAAGGTCAAAAGGAACAACAAGATCAAGACTTGGCTCTGTACACACTTTCGATTATCTTATGACATGAGATAGTTAATTTTTTTGTCGTGTTCTGTTATAATGAAATCATTAGATTACTTTGATTTCATTTCATTATTTTAAATATATATAATATAATATAAATAAAAATACATATAGATTTACAATTTACAATTCATCAAAAAATATAGTATATATTTCCCTAAGAAAGTACACACCAACTATTGCCTTATTTCTTGGCCAAAAAAAAAAAACTATTGCCTTATTTGAATATCCATATTGCCTTATTTTAATAAATTATTAAACACCAACTAACAGCCATGAATCAACATACACTTTAATAATCTATACAGTAAACTTTCTAATTATCTTACTCGTCCTACACATGAACTAGTAGTACTACCATTTTTTCCTTTGATCTAAAATACTACTACCATTTTACACCGCAAAAACTTGTAATAAAAAAATAAACACAACAAAGGAAAGGGAAACTAAAAGACAAAAACATAAACATAAATTTGTCACCTATTTATTTCTGCTCCTTGGAATGCAAAGGAAGAACATGACATTGTTGTTGTGAAGAAAGAAAATGTGTCACCTAATGCCTGCTCCTTCAAATGCTGAGGAAGGAAATCAAAAGCTTGTGGTGAAGAGGGAACACGTGTCACCCATTTCTGATCCTGTAAATGGTGAGAAAGAAAATGAGAAGGTTTTGGGGAAGAGAGAGGAGGTGTCAAAGTGGTCATTGGAGATTTCAGACACTTGGTCAAATAATTTGGATGACTTGTGGGGAGAGATGGAGAGGGCTGATGAAAAGGCAGTGGAAGAAGAAGAGGTGAGTGAAGTAGAGGAAGAAATATCAGAAGATAGCTCAGACTCATCTCTATGAGAAGCTTTTTGCTCTTATAGAGGAGACCCTTTATAATGAAAGTGTTAGAAATGAGCTTGTTTGTTTGGTTGGATGAAGAAAAGAAACTGAGATGAAAATAATTGAAGAGTTAAGAGGTAATATGGTCATTTACATATATCTTGGGACTCACAAGTTTTCTCTCTCTATCTCACACTTATCTTGGAGCCTACAAACTTTACTCTCTCATCATTACCCCTACTTTCCATCTCTTACCCTTTCCATTTATAATTCTTAACTTTCTTTTTCACCAAACGGGCTCTTGGATGTATGAGATTGTTTGATGGTTTGGATGGATGAGATTGTTTGAACTTGGTGTATAAAGACTGAGAGAGGGAATCATCGTACGTTGATAGCTTTCCAAAACCAATGGCATGTGTGTGTATCTATAGTCAGATGGGTGCAGGTGATTAGATATGGCTACAATAAGAAAGTTGTACCTTCTCTTCTCTTCTCTTGCCTTGGACTCATGTTTGCCTTCTTTCTCACGCATTTCCTTTTCTCTTCCTTTCGTTTGAATACTATGTATTTACTGATATTGCTAGAAATAGTGAAGGCATTTCTGTCTTATTAATGCCTTTAATCAATGCCTTTTATCACTGTTACCACCTATATAGAGAACTTGATTTTATAATCAGTGTATAATCGTGTTATAACTTTTATCGTCTTTTTATCTAAATAGTTATTACGTGCACTCTTCAAACAATAATAAAATAAATATGGAAAAGACAAAAGAAAATATTATTTGAGTGTTTTGGATAAAGTTCATTATACTACCTCTTGTCTTAAATATAAGACATTTTTAGGAGATGAATTTGGTCCTAAATATAAGATCTGTTTCTAATATATCTTTATTAACTCAAACAATGCACATCAATAATAACAAATATGAGAGGGAGATTGAGGAGATCAAAGTGGATGGTTAATTAGGTTGAATTGGTAATTTCATGTGATAATAGTTAACTTAACAAAAACCTTTAATCTAGCCAACTTAGGTGAATAAATCTTATATTTAGGATGTTTATTCTAATCAAGCTAATTAAATAGGTCATCATATATTTATAACCTTAGATAAGTGTCACTACTTCTAGGATAAAAAATGAATGAATATGACATATATTAAAAGGTTTAATTTTGGGAATGAAAGAAACTTTTATTAATTAAAAGCTTTTAACAACTCCTTATACAAATTTTCTTAAATTTGTGTATGGCCATAATTTTGTAAGCATTTAATTATATTGTGCAGCGGAAAAAATGTAAGAGGCCAGAGCTGGGCGTGCCATGCAGTACCGGTTTTCCTCGGAAATGAACGATAGCGTTATTATTAATTTATTGATTATTGATTATTAAATAATCAATGAATGGGAATTTTAAACCTTGATATGAAAAATAAGTTCACTAGTTCCTAATACAGTGATAAAAAGATACTGTAAAGATTTAATAATTTAAATAAATCTCTGTGAAAGATAAAAATTGATTTAGTTTATGTAGCGTTTAAACTTAAACAATGGATTTGCAAAAACTTAGAAGAAACAATGAGACTTATAGACGTAGTCCTTCCCTAGGAGTAGTATACTAGGTAGATAATCATTATCTACAAATGGCCAAATATTATTAGAATTTCCATTAGGCTTTTTTTTTATGGGCGAAATATACCATTAGGCTATTACTCTTTGTTTGCACTTTGCAGTATAATAATTATCTGCAAGATAATAGCCTAATGCTCCTAGAAGCAGACGAGCAGTAGTACTTTTGTACTAGTATATGCGACCCGGAGTATTATAATCATTATAGTTGGCTAGAGCCTGATTTAATGAAGTTGATGGGACGAAATGGAGAATTAAAAGCAAAAGAAAAGGAAAGGAATCAAGATTCCATCATAGATGGTTAATGAAGATTGAAGTAAGGCCAGAGCCCACCAATTCTATTGGAGAGTTTATTTCTATCCTTGTTTACTTGCTCTAAAATCTTGATTCTAGACTTCTAGTTGCATCATGTATTAGAGAGAGGTTGAACAAGTAGTTCTTATTTAGATTAGACTAAGTATGATTTTTGTCCTTTAACTTTTGACAAAGTCATGTCTTGGTTCCTTAACTTTAAAAAACATGGTTTTAATCTTTTAAATTAACACTGTTAACGTATCTAACGAAAAATACTTATTTGTCAACATTAAAATGGTTAATGAAGATTAGGATTTTATTTATTTTCTTATTTAAATAGTTTACAATTAAATAATAGTAAGTCAACATGTAAATGTTTTCCTATAAGCATCTTAAAAATACTTTTTCCTTTAATTTAATTGTTTGTGTTTTGTGCAGTGATTGATTTGACCGATTAAATCTCTAGATTAATTGACTTCTAATTCCGCTCTAGATTTTCTAATCTAGTTGAGTATTCATATAATTCTATGGAAATTTTAGTTAATTTATGTCTTGTTTAGAGTTTCTTAAATTAGCATTGTGCATATGAATGTCCCTTTCCTTTGTATTCAAAATCTCTTATTTAACGAGAGGCTCAATTAGCCATTAATTGATGAATGAAGAGATAGAGAATTCAAGGTTAAACTCCAAATTACTGTGATCATAGGTTATGACGGTTGATCTGAAAATCAAAGGAAATTCATCACCTTTGATATATTTTCTCTCATAATTCACTTGTTCATTTTTGGTTTAAGACTAATTCGTCTTCACATAAAAAAAATGAAAATTAGGCTAAGATTAGAGGAATCACTTCGCTGAAATATTGGGTTACTTTGTATCACTTTGGAATTTAATCTCATAACTGGAAAAGGTATCAAAGAAATCAACCTAAGTTAACTACTTCTATATAAGTTTATCTAATAATTTGATAACTTACACAACTAGGTTTATCATCTCAACTTTTCAAAAGCATGTTTCCTGTATGGTTTCCCCGTCCAAATCGGTGTTTTTTATTTTAAAAGCTTGAAAATAAATATTATAAAATATATGAAATATGATAATCATGTATTCGAACTTCTCAAATAAAAATGTAAGTATTTATTTTCTGAAAACAAAAACAAAACAGAATTTTGATACATGGTGAAAGTTTTAGGTATCATAAAAGTTTTATACTCTATACTATTTTTGTACTATTTAGTTTTAATATCTATTTATATATATATATATATATATATATATATATATATATATATATTAAATATTTAAAACTATATTTTTGTGGAAAATATTAATAAGAGTCCATGTCTTCTCCTTTTACCAGTACAAGTAGTCCTATTCAAATTGCACTTAAAAAAATGTGATTTGAGTAATATGCCAAACGTGAAGATCTTAGAAAACACAAAAGAGAACAAGATTGTTTCATTCCCAAATCCCAATTTCCTCATTTTTGTGTTTCTTTTAGCAACCTTTTTACCTTGTTTGTAGAATATACTCCCTTCAGCCCTATTTATAAGTCGCCAACCGCCACTAAATTTTGGTCCTTAATATAAGTCGCCAACTACCACTAACTAACTCATTAATTAAAGTTTTCCAAATATGCCCCTGTCATTGAAAAAAGAGATTTATGCATTTACTTTTGTTTGTTTCATTATGACTCATTTAATAGTTGTGAGGAAGGGTAAAGATGGAAATGAAAAATAAAATAAGACCAATTTAATGATGTAACCACCACTAACCACCATTCCTTGGTTTGTACAATATGGGCGGTTGGCGACTTATAAATAAGACCGGAGGGAGTACTTTCGTTAGAAATCAACATTTAGCATTCCATTATGATTTATGATAGCTATAGTCGAAGAGCTCAACTTTTCTAATGATTGGAACTTGGAATATACTTCCTCTGGTCCTATTTATAAGTTGTCAACCGCCACTAAATTTTGGTCCTTAATATAAGTCGTCAACTACCACTAACTAACTCATTAATTAAAGTTTTCCAAATATGTCATTGTCATTGAAAAAAGAGATCTCTGCATTTACTTTTACTTGTCTCATTATGACTCATTTAATAGTTGTGAGGAGGAACAAAGATGGAAATGAAAAATAAAACAAGACCAATTTAATGATGTAACCGCCAGTAACCGTCATTCCTTGGTTTGTACAATATAGGCGGTTGGTGACTTATAAATAGGATAAGAGGGAGTATGTAATGTAAGGACCCAGCTGAACTAATACTATTATATTAAAATTTCTTAAATTTCATAATCAATCCCACGAATATAACACTGATTACGATAAGAAAAGATAAAGCTTTTCATAAAAAATAATGAAGTTTGAATAAAATTTCCAGCATAATCATAATAATACTTTACACGAAATTATAATTAAAATTGTTATATTTTTCAAACTACTCCCTCCGGTCCCTAATGTAAGAGCCCAAAATTTGAATGGTTTTGGTCCCTAATGTAAGAGCTCACCCCATATTCTCTCCTCATTTAATGCATTTTTTCCTACTTTACCCCTAACTCTCTTTCATATTTATTAATGCTTATGTATTTCTCTCTCTTAAAAGTACCATAATAAATATGGGCAATTTTGGAAAAGAAGCATTAACTCCAGACACCCAACTAACATTCACATGTTTTCTTAAGAAACGTTTTTTTGACGGCTAACTCTTACATTAGGGACCGGAGGTAGTATTATATATTGCTAATCCCTAGGTCCATTCAATTCACCCCTTATATATGCTCAACACAATGCTCAACACCTAATCATTCCCCATTTTCAAACATGCAGCTCTCTGAATTCAAACCTGTGGTATGGCTTTGGCAATTTAATTGGTTATCAAATCCTTAGAGCCTCATTGGACTAAATATCTCTAACAAAATTTATACATAGTACCATTAATATAGTACCTACTCTAGTCTTAAATATAAGATCATTTTAATTTTTTTGTGAAAGTGATAACTAAATTGTAACGTATGTAACATGTAATTAAATTATAATAAGTTAGTTTATAAGAAGAATACCTTGGTTTTAAAAACAAAATATGATTATATTTTAAAATTTTGATTTTAAAGTTTGTTTATAAGTTTAAGGGGTCTTATAATTAGAACTAGAGGGGGTACTTCATCTCTTCCTTTTTAACAGGTACAATTAAACACATTTTTAGATTAGTCATTAGTTTATAATACAAAAACAATTTTGAAAGGTCAAATTGGCCAAAGAACAATAAAAGGGTCCGTTCTGGGCAAAGAACAATTAAAATGGTTCATTTTGGCCAATGAACTGCTTTTTTTTTTGGCCAAAATAACCCTTGAGGCATAATTAAAATAATTTTTGAGAATGTGGGTCTCAAGGGTTATTTTTGTATTTTCAAGTAGCTCATTGGCCAAAATGAACCATTTTAATTGTTCTTTGCCCATAATGAACCCTTTTATTGTTCTTTGGCCAATTTGACCATTTCAAAATTGTTTATTGGCCAGAATGATATTCAACCCTAATAAAAAGTGACATATTTCTTTTAATTGACTTGTGTCATTTTGTATCTCAGATCTCTACTTTCCGTCCCTAACATAATAGAAGCAAGTTCTACCAGTGGTTGCAAACGTTGTCATCATATTTTGCTAATTTTGCAATATGAAAGTCAAAGTTGTTATTGTATATTTTTAACTGAAAATATGTTATAGTATTCGACTACAAGCTTTATCATTATATAAAAGGGCAAAAGTGCAAAACTAGCCACCGTAAATTTAAAAATGAACAACTATAACTCTAGCAAAATTGAAGGGCGCAAAACTGTACACTATAAACTAAAATGGGGCAAAATCATACATTGTAAACTAAAATGAGGCAAAAGTAACCTCTCTGTAGGTCGAGTTAAACAGACATTTTCCACACGTAGGCTCCACCATCAGTAAATGACATGTCAATTCCAAAATCTAACGTGAAAGCTAAAAATGCAACCAGTTGAACCCTAAATCACTAAAAACAAACTCTAAACCCCCAAATCATTTCGATAAGAAACCAAATAGAACCCCAAATCATGTGAAATTCACCTTACTTCTACGTAATCATCTGAAAAAATAAAGTCTGATAAAACAATTAAATTCTCATCAACATATTGCACTCTTAAATGTATGACACATCATTTACTGATGGTGGGGCCACGTATGGAAAACGTACATTTAAATTTACGATGACTATTTTTGCACATTTGCCCAATTTTGCCCCATTTTGATTTACAGTGTAAGTTTTGCCCCCTTCAATTTACCAAAGTTGTAGTTGTACATTTTTAAATTTACGATGGCTATTTTTGCACCTTTGCCCTATATAAAACTACATCATTGTGAGTATACAAAAGAGATTCAATGTCATAGACAGGAATGCAAGTGGCCCTATATGTGAAGTATACAAATCAGAAAACATGAGGTGTCTCCCATTGAATGTAACCTGTTAAATTCGAATGTAAATTTTGTCATTATACGGTATCAATGTAACCTATTTCAAATGTAACTCATTAAAATCAAATGTAACCTGTTAAATTTGAATGTAACTCGTTAAAATCAAATGTATGCTCTTGAATTAAAATTTGGTGTTGTATGAGTCTCATGATCAATTGTTAAAGAGGTTGTCTTTAAAAATGGAGGGACCTGTTTTTTGGTGTACAAATGAATAAGTAGAAGGAAGTACATGAGAGCACAGAAGATGGAGAAAACACTTGTTGCTCAGAAAAAGAGTTCAACTACATTTACACAATACAAGTAGCTTAAAGAAATACAAATGACGTCATAGAAATAGAAGACAACAAAAGTAGGGAACACAGAAACTAAATCCTCTCTAAAGTGTCTCAAAATATCTTTGTCTATTCCTAACTCTTGTAAGTGATTGATTGTTATTTTCGCTCTACCCATTGATGGTGTGAAGGTTTTTTGTGTCCTTTGGCTTGAGATGTTAGCCAGAGAATGAAGTAGCCCCAATACAATAACACTGCAAAGTATTATCAGCATCAATATCTTTGTGTAAATGGAATGACAATGCAATCTGTCTATATTTGCATGAAGTTACCCAAAGCATAGATAGAATACAGGGTTTGAATAAAAGGGTCTTGTGTACACTAGCAAGAAATTAATTAAAGATTAACATTAAATCAAGTTTTCAACCTAATTGACAGTGTAAAATCCTAGCTTTTTCAACTATATTTATAGCCTTCTAATCAATTTATAACCACTTTCTAATGTTAGAAGCCCAAAAATATGAATAAATTAAAACTTTTCTATTTTTAAAACTACATTAAAAGAATTTCCAACATATACTTGGGCTTCTAAACAATTTATGAAATTATAATTGTTTCTTGAAAGTTGCAGCGGATTATAAATTCATTAAATAGCTAAATTAGTAGTCACTACTTAGTTTTATTGTATACACCTGTACTATCTAATGTAACTAAATACTTAATATATTCAAGTATAACTATTACAATTTTATATAAATATAATTCGGCTATCGCAGGTGATAGCCTGTACCTATATACATCACAAGTTATGAACTTGTATAAAAATATATACAACAACTAACATATACAAATATATATCACTATTGAGCTTCGGGCCTAATAAGCATCCTTCCTACCTTCCTAGAGCATCCCTCAGAATCTACTTCTCCTTACTTATCTGTAAAAACATTTTGAAAAACAGTGAGATTCAAAGAATCTCAATAACAGTTTATTTCAATAGTTTACCTTTAAATCATGATAATATTCTCCTCTTTCCAACCTCTTGTTGGAACCTGCCTCTTTCCAATCTCTTATTGGAACTTGCCTCACTATACCAACCACTTTTAACGATATATTCGTCAAATAATGGAGGTATTCTGTACCTGCAGGGTTTCTGTAAATGTTTGGCATAGGGGGAGCGACCCACCTGATGCCTAGAGTACTCTACTTTCTTATTTATCTATCTGAGATAAATATCCTTCCTCTTAGGATCAACATTATCATGTTTTTGAAAAATATTCATGCGCGCTTATAACTATTGAATTACACTGTTACCTGTCCTTCGCTTTACTAATACTCATCTTTTCCTTCCTGTTGCTTCCCAAACACTTGCCTTCTACCTTCTCCTATCATTACATAAAGTAATAATAATGACTATAAATAACTATTTCATATAATAAGCAACGTCCCTCTCGAACCTATATTACTACCCAATTCCCCTTCAATATTATGTTTTTCCTAATTCTCTAATGAAGTTCTTTTACTTGATCTTTTTGCTTCTCAAAGTTTGACTATTTTAAACTTAAGATCTGTTAAGTCTTTTAGGACATTTGCTATAAACAATCATACACACACATGAACATACATGTCAACAATTTCACACACTTTATGTAATATTGAGCAACATAATCAATTTAATTCAACACATACATTATTGAAAAGAAAAACAATTATCATCACTTAGAATTAAACCATAGCATCATGCCTAAATTACATTTTCCAAAACTATCACACTTTATACATTTCATAACTTCTCAAACATTTGTATTACAAATCAGTCTTCTACATAAACCATATTACGATACCATAAGACTATACTAAAACATTTGTCATAAGAGTTTACTTTTTATTTCAATTATACTTAACAATATTTTACCCAAAACAGAATGTTCAAAAGTAAAACATCCATTAATACCACCAATTACAATAGTCAAACTAATCCCGAAACAACTTTATCATCCTACAAATCAGTTTGGCCATTCCAAGGCTTTGAAACATGTATTCTCAAACCAACAAGCAACCATCCAACCTATATATTCTCATTATAGTTCCATTATCATTAGTTCTTATTCATAAACCTAAAAGATAAGAACAAATATATATATATATATAATGAAGTCAACCCAAGACTAAGCATACAAGCATAATTCATACATAGCATCCCACCACCTTCATCATGTCTTCATCATTCTAACATTCCTAATGTGTCCTTCTTTGTATTGAATCACTTGATTGATGTTCTAGAACTCTTAAACAAAACACTAAACACAAATTCCCAAAGTCCTAAAATCCTTTTCTTCATTCTACTTACAAGATAAATCTATCAACCAAAATTTTCTTCTAAGCATTTCAACAAACACCTTAAGTGCATGATTTTCAAACATAAACTTTTAACTTCACAATTGTTAACTCTCTTTCCCAACAATTTCAAAACACCATTTAGTCAAGTAAAAGCATCAACTTTCAATACCCATATCAAAATATAGGTTCAGCCATACAAAAGAGAAAATACCAAAACTTGTACATCAACAAATTTTTAAATCAATCAAACATGCAAAGCTAGAATCAAAATCTAATGAGTTCATACATTGATTAATTAGAAATTTCAACCCCTAACACCCCAAAACTCGTCGGATCCATAGTACCCAAAAATCTAGGGTTCTTGAACAAACTCACCAAAATCTTAATTAATCGCTCAAATCCACTCTTACACATCAAGAATTGAACCTTACTTCATCTTAACTTGTTTATAAAATCCCAAATCAAGAAACTAAATTCGTCCTACCCTCAAAACTCGCCCAAAATGAAGAAAAAGGGTATGGAATGGAAGATAAAACTCACCTAAGCTCAAATATGGAGTTGCATGTAACATTGGAGGCCTTAATCCGTGAGAAATCAATGTTGTATATGGCTGGGGTTGGAGAAGAAAGGGGAAAATTGGTTTTTAGAGAAGAGAAGACTGAAAATGTTGATGAGAAAGGAGAGTATGGAGTTTAGTAGTCAGCCCCTACGAAAAGACAATTTTGCCCTCACATCATAATTTATTTACTTCCTTATTTTGTGTTTAATACAAGATGAATGATAAAATTGAATCCTTCCATAATTTTATTTATTTTCTTTCACCAAAATGGTGTTAAGATTTCTAAGTATTTTCCATAAATTTTTCAATGAATAATTTAGTCTCTAACTATTTTTTTCTTTAATTTCTAGAGAAAATAGGTATAGTAATTTCTTAAAATATATTTATCTTAGTTTAAGTTTTCTAAATTGCTTTGTAATTCTCTAATGATATCCTAAGACCTTAATTAATTCTTTACTATCCCTAATTTAAAAATTGGGGTGTTACAGACAGCAATTACCACATGCTTTCCCTAAAGCATCTTCCGAATGACAAAACGAAAAGAAAAGATAAATAAATATTCAAACTTCAACATTAGGGAAATTAGGGAAATGGTGCTATATGCCCAAGGTCACAAATCATAATTCTACTCAATCATAGAACAAAATTATTCTACTCAAGCATAGAACAAAATTAGTCTGCAATGAGTTAAGACCAAGACTACAATAGGAAAGAGAAAAGGTATCTTTCGCATGATGAGCTAATAGAATATCAGGACAATGTTTATAATGACCTCAAAAATTGAATAGGAGCTCTATCTAAATGCAGATCTTGTGAGCAAAAAATATTGGATCTTAACATAGGTAGGCCGCGTGAAAATTGTCATAAAATGATTTGAGAATTAACAATATTGAATGAAGCGTTTGAAAATGAAATAAATGAAGTTTCATTGAGCATAATGAACATACTTGAAGGGAAGCCAAAACCATGAGTGCGTAGGCAATGCTGTGAAGAAATAGACTGTAGCAGTAAGCCATGCCACTGTATTTATTTCCAAAGGCAAGTATGAAGTTTTCCAAGTCCCATGCTATACAGACAAGATACAGAGTTTAGGGCAATTCGGACTTTAGCCAACAAAGCAAAAAAACAACATTTACCAATGCTCCTACTCACATCATTAAATTTCTGATCAAACATTACATTTGACTGAAAATAACTGATATGAGTAAAGTAAGTAAACAGAATCAACACAAATGATTGTCTGCAATCCAACTTATACAGAACCAATAATCTAAAAGATATGTTGACTCAAAGCGTACATTGCCTCTATTTTCCTTCACAATAAACATAATTGATAATTCTACTTAATCAGATTCAATAAACTACATTTTTAAAAAATTATCCAAGAAGGATATCATATATTAAGCAAAAACAGACAATGAATCATCCCAAGTGTCTTGCATTCCCATGAAACTGAGACATCTTTCCAGGTATAACAAGGACATAGACTTGACAATCTTGGTAATTAGGTGTAGAATACAAAATAAAAAGAAAAATGAACAAAGATACCAAAGCTAGCATAATCATGATCTGGACCTTTGCACCATCCTTCTTCATCACCATGGCCACTTTTTTCCTGCAAGAACAATAAAGAAAAAGATTTCACTTTTTTGTCATTCACGTATTAGTATTGAAATCATACTTCAAGGCAATAATCTAGTTTTTAGGGCAGCACAGTAAGGTCCATTTTTTATATCAGACTTTAGAGACATTTCTTCACTTCCATTTTCAGGGTCATCTTCTTTTCTCTCATTCTTTCCTCACTCCCCCCATATCTCAGCTTTGTTTTCCCTCCATTCACCTCTTGAATTTTTTGCTTTATCATTTGATTCTAGTTGAACTTGTGTAGAGGCTTTGTAGAACAATAGTTTGGTTCTAAACTTGTGAAGTGGATTAGGGCATTTGGATTTGTTCAAAGTTAATTCAAAGAAATCATTGCTCAATCCTTTGTAATATTTAATTTCATTTACATATCTAGTTGTTGTTTAGGTTGTGAAATTTGGATGAAAATACATATAAGATCCTTGTTGGAGACTATTTGCATTCATGAATTAGCTTACATGAATCTGAATATTATCAAGTATTCTGTTAGTTGGACGAACTCCTTCTAGTTAGTTAGTAGTTGAAGTTTTTGTGATCAATGTGATATTTGATTTGAAGAAACTTTATTGTTCATTTCAAGGAACAAGGAAAATTTAGTGGATATTTAGGAAATAATTCATCTCACACTCATTCTCATCACTTATCATTTGTAATAAAAAGAAAACTCAAATAAGCATCTTTTCCAACATTACAAGTTAATTAGGAAAGTTTGAAGAGATAAGAGCTCTAATTAATGCAGAAATAAAAAAACAAAAAATACAAAATACAATAAAGAATTTTCTCCTTTCCCCCCCTTCTTGTCTCAAACCAAACACTAAAACCATGTTAAATTCAAGAAAGAACATCATCAATTTCTGTCAGCAGAAGTTTTTATATGGGAAAACTGAAGGAAAATTTCTTTCTCATTCTAATTTATGTAATATTATTTAATAAAAATTAAAATGATGTGTAATTTATCTAATTTAATTAAGGACAATCGCACCTAGGTCCCAAGTAAAAGATTTAATTAAGGGACAATTATAAATTATAAGCTTACTCTACATCTATAAAAATTCTAATAAAAAAACCTCTCTAAAGCCTAAAATTTACCATCATCCATCATTGATAGTCTTATAGAATATGATTAAACTTCCTTTCTTAATCAGATACTTTTGGATCTCATTCAACTTCAGTACATTTTCTATATTTAAACCACCAGAGTTGAATACTATGACTAACTTTGCTTGTGTTTATTGGCCCATAGTATCTTTTCTACATTTAAACCACTAGAGTTGAATACTATGACTAACTTTGTTTCTGTTTATAGGCCCATGACTACTAACATAAAACACTATCAAATCTTTTACTCCCTCCGTTCCTAAATATAGGACCTAGATGACTTTTTCGAAAAATCCTAAAAAAAACAAAAAATAAGTTAATTATAAATTGATTTACCTATTTTTTTCTCTTAAACTAGTTTATTTTACCTATAAGCTAATGGATAATCTAAAAAGATATCAAATATGTCATCATTTAATAACCTATTTCACAACCTTAATCTTTCCAAAAAAAAGTTATCTAGGTCTTATATTTAGGAACAGAGGGAGTATTACACAAGTCAAATAAGGAATTAACAATTTGACACAGACATAGATATGTCTATTTTTATAATTAAAAATCTTAGCATAAGAGTTCACAACATGTACATATATCCACGCTTACATGCATGTGTGAGTAAGCATAAGTGTTTGTAGTTACTCAAATCTCACTTTATAACAAGGACTGCCCTACATTCTAAATAACTTGCATTGTCATATTACCAAAAAGCAAATTGTTCTATAGAACATTGTTTCATTATTATTTATGCACATTAAAATTAAAAATAAAATTAAGAAATTGATTTAAATATCTCATCAACACAAGGTTTGGACTGTCATTTTCCAGCTTTTTCCGCCTATCTTGGGTCAACATCTTCCTTGGAGGTGTGTTAAGCCAAGAAATATTTTTAATCTAAACATATATGGATTTAATTGGACAAGTGTTATCAAAGTCTCGTAATGTCAGCATAAAATCCTAAAAGTTGACTGTGCTTTCCAGAGAATACCTCATCTTTATTGGCATGGGAAACTGATGCAGCTATGCTATAGATAACTGACGGCAAAAGGGATTAGTGAAGTTAGGGGAGTGATACTCTTTGTTCATGCCCAAGTGAATTGTGGAATTCAAATTAGGAGAAGTGACCTAAAAGAAAATGATAGCTAAATGTTACTGTTAAAATCTCCTTATTGTGGTATTAGTTTTCATTATATATTGTTTATCAAATCGAAATTTAGCATAGTCATCATATGTCAAAAATAACATTATTTTATTATTTCCTTAAGTAAAAAAAAACATTATTTTGAGGACCCTTGTTATCTTTATAAATCATGGGTCCCAAAAATTGGTATTGCTTTATTGCAGAATATGAGTATACAATATCAGATTATGAAGCCTTTAACTGAATTTAATGTCTACTTTGGCCTAACCCCCAAACTATCTCTCATTTGTGTCTTAAATGATTTAGTGCACTCTCTCTAGAGTGAAAATTTAACTTGTATGACACGTCCTTATAACTTAAGTTGATTATTAGCTGTAATCATGTGTAATTATGCAGCTTCTTATAGCATTACATGGAGTGTATGAACACTTTAATCAAGAATAGTTAGGACAAATTAAAATGGAAGGCCTGGTAATGGTTTCAGGGGCTCCAAAAATCAGAAGGTCAATAAATATAGGAAATTAGAATAACAGACTGATAACTTCTTGATATCACTTGGCAACTAAAAAAAGTGAAGAACCATACCTGAGTTCCTGGCTTCTTGCTCATTTATTTACAGATGAGAAAGAAAAGTGTGTGTGCATGACGTCAAAGGCTAACCGCTAGCCAAATGATAGAAACATATAGGGCCAAACAAATGTGACTAATCATGGTTATATAAACAAAAACTAGTTAAAGAGCAAGCCAGAACCAATCAACACCAGTGACCTAGGTGAAAAAGTCAATGAAACAACCAAAAGTTCTTTTCAATATACCAAATGCGCTTATGAGACTTTTGATAAAAAAAACATGCGCTTATGAGATAACCATCAGAAGTAGTTGTACATGACCACTGCAGCAATCAGAGTTTTCCCAAGTCATGTTGGCAATACCACCATTGTGATTGAAAATTTTGCAGACATTTTTATAGCATATTGGAAATCACGAAGAGGAACATTGACTGCAAAAGTTAATATAGACAGATTAATTGCTTTAAATAAAAAAAGTTTGGATATTGCAACTATGGATAATAACAATAGCATCACTTGCATGGTCAAACCTCAAATCAGAACCAAAAGAGAAAAGATCACAAACATAGCCAACTTAAGCAGGGTTTATTTTATGTTTGAGCTAAAATCTCAATAGCAGGCAATCAATTGTATCGGAATACATATAAAAAAAATACTACCTGAATTTGCAGATCAGCTACATGAATTGCTTGACAGAGTTTTATCATTAATCCATATTTAATAAATTCTACGTAATTGCCTAACAAAACCCTCCTCCTTATCCGGGCTTGGGACCGGCTACAAATGTAGGCGGAGTTAAAAACTGGGGTTAAAACAATTTTCAAAATTGTTCTAATGTTTTTTAAAGGGCAGAGGTCCATTTATGATACATACCTATTGCCCTAAGATAAATAACAGTACATAACTACTTCAAGGTTCAACAATGATACCGAACTTTAACCATGAACTCAATTATGAGATTTTCCTTAATATGAATATAAGGTTTAACATGAAAAGTTCAAAATGAAACTTTTCATGTTTAATCTTATTGTCATATTAAGGAAAATCTCATTGTTGATCCCATGTTAAAAGATGAGCATTATTGTTAAACTTGAAATAGTTATGTATTATTATTGACCCTAGGGAAATATTTATGTATCACAAATGGTCTTTCGACCTTTTTTAAACCTGTAGGAGACAAACTTCAATGTAAGCCAATGAAAAGGACCGTAAGGAGTGAGCAAAACAGCACAACGAAAAGAATCAAAGTAATTCTAAACAGCATTTTCTTCCAAGAGTACCTTGATAAAATTGGTGAGGGCTTCATATTCAAGTATTGATTTCAAATCATAACTTAAATTGCGTTTCCTATATCTATTTATCAGTAATATGATATTTCCTAATCTCTTCTGGATCCCTATTGTTGATAATCTTATGAAACAAAGATATTTCATAATTTAAGGACTGCTTTATTCTTAATGTTGAAAAAAAATTCCTAAATACTTAACAAAAAATTACTTAATCCACAAATTAATTTGTGCATAGAATTTTTCTCTGCACACAGCTCAGTTATCGATGGAATATAATAGATATTCACCTCATTATACAAGTATAGTTTCTTTGATGCCAACATAACTACACCAATTTTCTCCTTGTAGTCTTCCCATTTAAGATTGTATTTTTCCTCAGCATTACTTACGTCCTACAATTAAGAGACATAAAGTTTAAAATCATTCAGATAAATGTCAAAATCGCATGCTACTTCTAACATCGACATTAGGCACCCGGATACTATAGCCAAACTGCAGCAACTTAGCAGCAACTCATTGTAAATGCAAAATCTTTAACAAATGACTATTACACAGAACTTTATTCATGTTTGGTGAGTAAAATTCAATGCAGGTTAAACATTGTTTTTCCACCTTGTGGAGAAAAGATAAAGTGGAATTGAACATTAACTGCATATTTCTCTTGCAGAAGGAACATTATTGTAAATCTGAAGCTTTTGAGGTCATATGAATCAGCTGTTGATAAAAATATGACGGAAGATAACTAATGGCAATCAATCGAAAAATACAGAACCATATCTCTTCATCAATAAATAGAGAGCCCCATTATTTTTCACATACCGTCCACAAAGAAGACTAAAAATTAAAGTTAGTCCCCAAACAATTACAATCAGGGTAATGCTCCATTAATTGTGATATAACAATCAATTATAGTGTAACATTGTGTTACTAATTCCCTAATTAACCAATATTATCTATTTCAATTCATTAATCTCTTTTTATATATTATCCATGATAGAAAAGAATAAACTAATTCAACCTGAATACTATCATGGATAATTAACAGCTAACCATGTTAGAAAAGAATCACCTAACATGGTTAGAAAAATAAATAACCTAATGTTCAATAATATCAAATACATATAACTATATGCGGAAACGAATGCAGGCCTATACAAATTGGCAATATACAACTCTAAATAAATTATATACTACTACCTAATTCCCTTTCCTGATGCTTGCGCCTGTGCATGAATACCTGCAAAAATGTCAGTAATCGTGGGATGAGACAATTTGTCCCAGTAATCACCGCTTATATCACTATAACAGTGAGATGTGCGGTAGTAAGGGTGTCTAAAGGGTACCACAGTTCTAAAATCAATAATATATATATATATATAGATTTCCCATTTTCTTTCATCCATTACTTAAAGCCTTCTGTCACGTCTCAATCAACTCAAATTCGTCATCTCTACCTCCCATGTATCACTCAACATCCCTCACACTCACCTAAAGATGCATTGTGCCACCACGGTGCATTCAAGCATCTATTCTTCACTATATGATTTGACACTGTGTCCCTCTCCATAATGAGGGGACAATTTCCCTCTCTGGCAATCTCCAGAGAGGGAACCCCAATTCTGTTTTCCATTACAGAACGGGAACGGTTGGGCTCTCCACTGCCAAACAACCGTAGGGGCGGTTGGGCTCTTCAATGCCAAACAACCTTAGGTCACTTCTCTCAATAAGTTGACCTATGAACCCCGATCCAATCAATTCTAAAAAGGATCCTCGGTACAAATAACTGTCGATTGGCCTATCGACAGTTATCATCGCGCGATGGTACATCAATTTCAGTGTCATGCAATTCTCACCCTACCTTTCCATATTCAAATCACAACTTCTATATTTTCTAACAAAACAACTTCCCATAATCTCAGTCCACATCCAATTCCTGTTCTCATACATCTCAGTCACAATTACAACAATAGAACCTCACTGTCAAACCTTACACCTACGTATATGTCACTACATTCTAAAACCAGCACCATCACCATCACCAACCAAGATAATAATATATAATGTATCAAAATCTTTTATACGAAGATATTCGTGATTGAAAGGCACCCGATAGCCTGTTTTGTATAAAAATACCCTTTTAAAGATAATATATATATATATAAATAGAGGGTGAAAAGGGATTTTACAAAAATCCCTAACTAACATCACCCTCAATGTTATAGTAAGGTTAAGAGTGATTACCTGTCGCCCTTAGCACTCTGTTGCCTTTTCCCTTTACTTATCCATGCCTCGAGGAATATATGCAAATCTCATCCTTTCCTATTATTACATCATGTGATAATAGTGGATTAATAATCATTTTAAGGCATAGATTAACTAACGTCTCTCTCGTATTCCATATTACTACCCAACCCTTTCTTCTTTTACAATATCTTATGAAGTATTTTCATTATTGTTTAGTTTAAGTATCTATAACAATCATAATCAAAATCCAATTATAAACAAACAACCTTCATATCACCAACGACAAAAGTCCAACAACAAACACAAGAAATCATAATTTAAAGCAATCCAAGGACAAGGCAATACGATTTTTAATCAAGTGAAGACCAATGATTTTATCACATTGATTCCAAAAACTAAAATAAAATCAGATTTGTAGATGGAGTAATCAAACTAGAAATTCCACTACATATCAATTAGTAATACATCCCTCCTCCATCATTCATCATCAATGTCATTTTTAGACAACATGGCTAACAAGAAATTTATCACAAACTCAACAACAATTAAAATTCAGTCCAAGGACTCAATCAAGTAAATAAAAACCCACTTTACATTTTCATCCCATACATCAACCACTTTGCCACCATTCTAAATAAAATATTCTAGCCTTACACATCACATTTAATACTAAATTCAATTAGGAAGTACCCCAAACATTTCTAATGCAACTTTAAGATCAATAGCCCAAACAAGGAGAAAGAATTTCTCACAGACAAATTTAACCAAAACAGAAAAGCCAAATTGTTATTACTTCCTTAAATGCCTAAACATTCACATACACTTTCAAATCCATTTCATATCAACCCAAGACATTTGCATTTACAATCTATAAACGAGCTTAAATCATTCCTGCAATTAACAACTTCCATCAAGTTTAAACAATTGAACCATGGTCTATAAATTACCAACAAATGCAGATTTTAAATTACCAAAACCCTTCTAAACCACAACTACCAAAATGCCAAGAATTTATTTTAATTCAATCCTTCACAATTTCCTTATTCCATAGGCAGTTAATAACTTATCAACAAATTAGAGCTATCATTTTAATCATAAGAATCATTACCCCAAAATTCTAGAAGTTGTTTACCAACTTCGAACTACAATTCTAGTATTTCATACTCAAGAATGCATATCCATTCCAAGTTTCATACCCACGAACCCTTCTTTTGCAGAACCTAACTAAAATACATCATATCAACCAAAGAAAGAAGAGACTACATACTCTTCAAGGCATCTAATAATCAGGGCACCCATTTAGAATTTGTCAAATCTTTGAAATTCAATGAAAATCCAGTTTATATAGTTATAAATTTGCAAAACCATCCCCCTTTTATTCAATTCGGCCAATGCAAGAAGGAACATAGGAAACCTTCAATTCACATACAAATCAAACATGCAAGGTCATTTCCTAACCCATTTATATTCCTACAACAAAGTTTCTAATTGATATCAATCATCACAATAACACATGACAAACCAAATCTTTCATTTCTAATATTTTCAAAACATCAATTACATAGGTGCATATTACATGTATATGTACAAGTTATACCAGAGAATTCCCTTCTTTCATATTATCTTGCGCAACTTGTAAATTCAGAATTAAGAGAAAAGCAAACTAATAATCATAACTTATAATAACTGATCATGTCACCTCTTCGAAATAAAATTCTTCTTTAAATATGTTTGGCCTAGGTAAAAATAGAGTTTCTCAAATACAAACACAAAAATAACTCTTAGCTAAGCTTCACTCTTTTAGTATACATCTCACCACTAACCCTTGTCATATACACATCCAGCAATATCCAAAACAAATAAATAAGAACCTCTTTTCTATCCATTCGGTCATTGCTTCATAACTAAAAAAAAATTCCCAATCATCACCATTCCACTACACCCATCGTAAAGTAACCAAAAACACAATTACATAAGCAAAAATTCTCCATCCTTTAGGAAATACATTTGGCCAGTGAGGATCATAGAGACAACAAATCCTAATTACATCAAAACAGCGAAACAAGTAGAGTTCCCAACAAATCCAGCTTCTCTTAGACTTTTTCACAAACACCTTGAATGCACTCAACCAAATAAAATCATTAACTCTTTAAATTTAAATTGAAGCATGGATTCCATTTTCCCCTAATTTTAAGCACCCAAAATCCCAATCCAATCGGACTCTTGCAGCCTCTCACGCAAATAGAGCAAAAATGAGTATAAAATGGGATGACGAAATTTACCTAAGTTTAAATGTGGAGTTGCAAATCTGGAAGGCTGTCATCTCCGCCGGTTTTCTTGCCGGAAACGATGATGAAATCAAGAAAATGGAGAGAAAATCGAAGCAAAAGAAGGGTGAGAGTTCAAACTTAAAGTGAGGGAATAGATAGAAACCTAGGAGTAGAGCTCACCTAAGCTTGGAGATGAAACAACCATTAATGGCGGTCATCCACGCCATCGTTCGCTGCTCAAGCTCGTTTCG
Source organism: Mimosa pudica (assembly GCA_029929735.1). Lineage (NCBI taxonomy): Eukaryota > Viridiplantae > Streptophyta > Magnoliopsida > Fabales > Fabaceae > Mimosa > Mimosa pudica. The sequence goes on along the minus strand of JAKELP010000012.1, from coordinate 3,206,262 downwards.
AGCTCCGCCAAAGAAAACCGCCGGAAAAGACAGAAATGGAGAAGGTAGAAGAAAGGATGGAGAAGCTTGCACCGACGAGCTTCCGTGGTGGTTGGCGGTCAGCATACGGCGGAACGATGAACGAGCATGGAGAGGAGTGAGGAATCGTTGATGTGGGAGAGTGAAGAAGGAAATAACGAAGATGAAGAAGATGATGGCTTGTGGGAGAGGTCGGCGCCGCCGCGCCTTGGCCGCCGGAAATCGCAGAGAAGAAGGACGAAGACGAAGGAGGCGGAGGAAGGAAGAGCAGAAGGAGATGAGAGAACGGAGGGAGATCGATGGAAAGGGGGGGGTGTCGGCGGCCTTTTTATATTGTGGGAGGTAAGGTGTGTTTGGTTTACTGAAATAAGGAGGTTCTCTGATGATTTGTAGCCCAAACTTGCCATAGTGTACTCTTTTAATTCTAAAACCATTTAAACCAGTCTCCAATCTTTTTAAACTTCAAAATATTTTTAGCTTTACCACTCCCTCATATTTCAAACTCTTCGTTTATATGCGCATTAATTACTCAAAATTTCCAAAAATATCCCAAAAATTCCTAAAAATTCCAAAATTTCCCAAAACACTCTCTAATCCTGAATTAAATTTTCCAGGATGTTACAATTCTACCCCTCTTAATTAATTTCGTCCTCGAAATTAGTAGAAATTATCACTAAATACAAGGAAAAAGAACAGTTTCTTGGATTGATAATCCTATTTCAACAAAACGAAAAAGGAATTTGGTTATAAGTAAGGAAGACCGAACTCATTGGCAATGAGAATTTCATTGCCATGAGTGTCATTTAAGTATCACAATGGAGAAGGTATTGATGATTCAGAAAAATTGTGAACATTCTAATTGAGGTTATTGGCCAAAGGTTTCTAGAATTATAGTCAAGCGTGAGGTATGAAGGACATTTTCTTATGATAGAGTTGATGTTAAGGATACCAGCATACATTCTCAAGTTCCTTTAAGGATTCAGAAGAGGTGAAATCAAGTCAGATTGATTTGAATGTATATAACTCTGTGAACAAAGTTAGAACACTACCTAAGAAAACTAGGAGGTGTATAAATAAATTCTAAGAAAAATCACAAACAATTCTATCATATTTATAGATTGATGAACCAATCTTTGAAAAATATAATACCCCAATAATATCAAGATCAATTTCATGGCATAAAACAGAAAAACACTACATTTCTTGCATTTATTTCTAACTAAATTGACGTATAATTAAGCATTTTTACATCAGTAACCAAAAACAGGAAAACCATAAATTCTTGGAAGAATCTATTCACTCATTGTAATACACAAACTACAGGAATAAACATGCATTAAACCCAACAAGTTAAGCAATTTCAAACAGCATTTTGACTTTACTTAACATTCCTTTAAACTAAAACCAAGGCACAAGATTGAAAAGTCATTGAAACCAATGCTAACCAAAAGAACAAGTTGAGAATAACCATGATCAAAATCAGGTAGATATTACAAAACAAAACAACTTTCACATCACTAAGAACTAAAATCCAACAACATAAGTCCTAAATCAAAACAGTACAAGAACAAACCAATCACAAGAAAGCAAGCTCAACAGACAATATACTTCATCCTATGTTAGAACTTCAAAACAATAGATCAGCCCCTTTAAAGTAGCATTCTTGATTCACGGATGTCAAAATCAGCAAAAACATGTTAGCCAACTAAACGATACATATAAATAAAACTCTTTACAAATTTCAATGTTTAAGAACATCAATAAATTTCATATTTATGCAAGATATTGCAGCAATAGGTTTCAACAACAACTTCAAACAAGCTATTGCAGCCATCAACACCATTTCATTAATCAACTCCTACTAAATCAACATAACCAATTGCATTTTTACAAAACACGACTATTACTTGCTCACTAACAACTCTATTTCCATCCTCCTTTAACCCGTCATTTCACCATTCACTACAACTTCAAACAAGCGTTCTACGTCCATAAATTCCAGACAAAGTTTCAAAATAAGCATCTAACCTGAGTTCTTCACATCTCATATATTCAATTGATCCTTATATAATCTGAGTCCATATTATCTTTAAATCCAACATTCCTCTAAAATCATGGTTTTATTAATTGAATACCCTAAAATCATCTTCACATCCTTTCTAGACATATCGCACTTCAATCTTATTTTACAAAAATCCATAATCCCCCAACATTGATCATCACCGTAATGCATGCTTTTCTATTTCAAATATCCTTACCCTATTAAACAATCCACTAGATATTTTAGTAATTTATCAAAGTCTAATATAATCCTTCATATCCAATCTTATTTCTAACTTGAAATATCCCTATATTTATCACCTTTTCACCAACACCATCTCACTATTGGAGGTGTCTCACATAAATTACCAAATTAACTAAATTTTTCTAAACAAAGATCAATCCATGAAAGATATAGGATCATGCACAATCAGACCCTTCCTACTAGTTGAAACATCAAACCAAACCAAACACTAACATAAATTTCACAATTGATCCCTAAGCACAACAATGTATTACAAGCTTTATCATTATATAAAACTACATCATTGTGAGTAAACAAAAGAGATTCAATGTCATAGACAGGAATGCAAGTGGCCTAATATGTGAAGTATACAAATCAGAAAACATGAGGTGTCTCCCATTGAATGTAACCTGTTAAATTCGAATGTAAATTTTGTCATCATACAGTATCAATGTAACCTATTTCAAATGTAACTCATTAAAATCAAATGTAACCTGTTAAATTTGAATGTAACTCATTAAAAATCAAATGGACACTCTTGAATTAAAATTTGGTGTTGTATGAGTCTCATGATCAATTGTTAAAGAGGTTGTCTTTCAAAATGGAGGGACCTGTTTTTTGGTGTGCAAATGAATAAGTAGAAGGAAGTACATGAGAGCACAGAAGATGGAGAAAACACTTGTTGTGCTCAGAAAAAGAGTTCAACTACATTTACACAATAGCAAGTAGCTTAAAGAAATACAAATGACGTCATAGAAACAGAAGGCAACAAAAGTAGGGAACTCAAAGAAACTAAATCCTCTCTAAAGTGTCTCAAAATATCTGTCTATTCCTTACTGTTGTAAGTGATTGATTGTTATTTTCGCTCTACCCATTGATGGTGTGAAGGTTTTTGGTGTCCTTTGGCTTGAGATGTTAGCCAGAGAATGAAGTAGCCCCAATACAATAACACTGCAAAGTATTATCAGCATCAATATCTTTGTGTAAATGGAATGACAATGCAATCTGTCTATATTTGCATGAAGTTACCCAAAGCATAGATAGAATACAGGGTTTGAATTAAAAGGGTCTTGTGTACACTAGCAATAAATTAATTAAAGATTAACATTAAATCAAGTTTTCAACCTAATTGACTGCAATGATCACATGGTTTCCCTAAAGCATCTTATGAATGACAAAACAAAGAGAAAAGGTATAAATATTCATACATCAACGTTAGGGAAATGGTGCCATATGCCCAAGGTCACAAATCATAATTTACTGAAGCATAGAACAAACTTAGTCTACCAAGACTACAATTGGAAAGAGAAAAGGTATCTTTCGCATGATGAGCTAATAGAATTTCTGTACAATGTGTATAATAACCTCAAAAATTGAATAAGAGCTATATCTAAATGCAGATCCGCACAAAATATTGGATCTTAACATAGGTAGGTCGCATGAAAATTGGCATCAAATGATTTGAGAATTAACAATATTGAATGAAGCGTTTGAAAATGAAATAAATGAAGTTTCCACAAAAAGCACATATGCCAACTAGTCATTGAGCATAATGAACATACTTGAAGAGAAGCCAAAACCATGAGTGCGTAGGCAATGCTGAGAAGAAATAGACCGTAGCAGTAAGCCATGCTACTGTATTTATTTCCAACAACAAGTATGAAGTTTTCTGAGTCCCTTGCTATAAAGACAAGATAGAGTTTAGGGCAATTTGGACTTTAGCCAACAAAGCAAAAACAACATTTACCAATGCTCCTACTCACATCATAGACTAGATTTCTAATCAAATATTACATTTGACTGAAAATCAGTGATATGAGTAAAGTATATACAATCAGCACAAATGATTGTCTGTAATCCAACTTATGCAGAACCAATGATCTAAAAGATATGGTAACTCAAAACATACATTGCCTCCATTTTTCTTCACAATAAACATAATTCTACTTAATCAGATTTAGTAAAATATATTTTTAAAAGGGCAATAACCATATTTTTCCTTTCAAGTAACCACCCTAGACCACTGGGCACCGTAAACTAAAACCGGGTACAATTTTAACCTTGAAGTAACCAAAGTGGTCCAATTTTACCCTCTAACGAATGTAACGTTGACACATGTCGTCCACGTGTTAACATTACATTCCACGTGTCAACTTTTCGTTCGCTATAGGGTAAAATTGGACTACTTTGGTTACTTCAAAGGTAAAATTGTACCCAATGTTAGTTTAGAGTGCTCAGTAGTCCAGGGTGGTTACTTGAAGGGCGAAATAGGGTCATTACCCTTTTTAAAAAAAATATCCAAGAAGGCTACCACATAATAAGCAAAAACAGACATATTCCATCATCCCAAGTGTCTTGCATTCCCATGAAACTGAGACCTCTTTCCAGGTATAAAAAGCACATAGACTTGACAATCTTGGTAATTAGTTGTAGAATACAAAATAAAAAGAAAAATAAACAAAGATACCAAAGCTAGCATAATCATGATCTGAACCTTTGCACCACCCTTCTTCATCACCATGGGCATTTTTTTCCTGCAAGAACAATAAAGAAAAAGATTTCAATTCTTTGTCATTCACGTATTAGTATCGAAATCATACTTCAAGGCAATAATCTAGTTTTTAGGGCAGCACAGTAAGGTCAATTTTTTATATCAGACTTTAGAGACATTTCTTCACTTCCATTTTCAGGGTCATCTTCTTTCTCTCATTCTTTCCTCACTCCCCCCACATCTCAGCTTTGTTTTCTCTCCATTCACCTCTTGAATTTTTGCCTTCTCATCTGATTCTAGTTGAACTTGTGTAGAGGCTCTGTAGAACAATAGTTTTGTTCTAAATTTGTGAAGTGGATTGGGGCATTTGGATTTGTTCAAAGTTAATTCAAAGAAATCATTGCTCAATCCTTTGTAATATTTAATTTCATTTACCTATCTAGTTGTTGTTTAGGTTGTGAAATTTGGATGAAGATAATATAAAATCCTAATTGGAGACTATTTGAATTGATGAATTAGTTTAAATGAATCTTAATATTAAAAAGTAAAATTTTCTTAGTTGGATAAACTCTTTCTAGTTAGCTAGTAGTTGAAGTTTTTGTGTTTAATGCGATATTTAATTTGAAGAAACTGTATTGTTCATTTCAAGGAACAAGGAAAATTTAGTGGATATTTAGGAAATAATTCATCTCATACTCATTCTCATCACTTGTCATTTGTAATAAAAAGAAAATTCAAATAAGCATTTTTTCCAACAGTGTAAGTTAATAAGGAAAGTTTGAAGAGATAAGAGCTCTAATTAATTAATGCAGAAATAAAAAAAATACAGAATACAATAAAGAATTTTCTCCTTTCCTCCCCTTCTTGTCTCAATCCAAACACTGAAAACCATGTTAAATCCAAGAAAGAACATCGTCATCAATTTCTGTCAGCAAAAGTTTTTATTTGGGAAACTGAAGGAACATTTCTGTCTCATTCTAATTTATGTAATATTCTTTAATGAAATTAAAATAATGTGCAATTATCTAATTTAATTAAGGACAATCGCACCTAGGTCCCAAGTAAAAGATTTAATCAAGGGACAATTATAAATTATAAGCTTACGTAACATCTATAATCTATAAAAACTCTAATAAAAAAACCTCTCTAAAGCCTAAAATTTACCATCATCCATCATTGATAGTCTTATAGAATATGATTAACTTCCTTTCACCTAATCAGATACTTTTGGATCTCATCATTTAACTTCAGTACTTTTTCTATATTTAAACCACCAGAGTTGAATACTACGACTAACTTTGCTTCTGTTTATAGGCCCATGACTACTAACATAAAACACTATCAAATCTTTTATGACATAAATCAAATAAGGAATTGACAATTTGACACTGACATAGATATGTCTATTTTTTAAATTAAAAATCTTAGCATAAGAGTTCACAACATGCATATATATCCACGCTTACATGCATGTGTGAGTAAGCATAAGTGTTTGTTGTTCTCAAATCTCACTTTATAACAAGGACTGCCCTACATTCTAAATAACTTGCATAGTCATATTACCAAAAAGCAAATTTCATTATTATTTATCCACATTAAAATAAAAAAAAAATTAAGAAATTGATTTAAATACTCATCAACACAAGGTTTGGACTGTCATTTTCCATCTTTTTCCGCCTATCTTGGGTCAACATCTTCCTTGGAGGTGTGTTAAGCCTAGAAATATTTTTAATCTAAACATATATGGATTTAATTGGACAAATGTTATCAAAGTCTCATAATGTCAGCAGAAAATCCTGAAAGTTGACTGTGCTTCGTAGAGAATACCTCATCTTTATTGGCATGGGAAACTGATGCAGCTATGCTATAGATAACTGAAGGCAAAAGAGGCTAGTGATCTTAGGGGAGTGATACTCTTTGTTCATGCCCAAGTGAATTGTGGAATTTGAATTAGGAAAAGTGACTTAAAAAGAAATGATAGCTAAATGTTACTGTTAAAATCTCCTTATTGTGGTACTCCCTCCGGTCCTAAACATAAGACCTAGTTGACTTTTTTTGGAGATGTTAAGGTTACAAACTATGTTATTAAATTATGACATATTTGATATATTTTTAGATTAGTCATTAGTTTATTGGTTAAATAAACTAGTTAAAGGGAAAAAATTAGGTAAATCAATTTATAATTGACTTATTTTTCTTTTTTAGGATTTTCCAAAAAAGTCAACTAGGTCTTATATTTAGGACCGGATGGAGTATTATTTTTCATTATATATTGTCTATCAAATCGAAATTTAGAATAGTCGTCATATGTCAAAAATAACATGGGTAAAGGTGCACCCAGTAGCATGGTAAATTCAAAATGGTGCATCTAGTAGCATACTAAATTTGAGGGTGCAAATTTAGCAGTTATAATATGAAATGGGGCAAATTTAGCAGTTATAACATAAAATGGGGCAAATTTAGCATCCCGTTAAAAATGACAAACCACTGTTACTGACAGGTGGGTCCAACAAGTTTTTAATTGACATGGCATACAGGTGGCATTACAATGTGACAATAGTTTGCATTTTGAATAAAAAGAAAAATGGAAATTTGAAGAACGCTTAAATTTGAAGACACTTGCATATGAAATTTGCAAAACTAGCAGTAGCATAAAGAAACACAGCATAAAGAACTAGCAGCAGCAACATCAGAAAAGCTCGAAAAATGAAAATTGGTGGTGATAATTAATGAAGATGCACCTCTCAGTAACAGTGGTTTGTTATTTTTAACGGGGATGTTAAATTTGCCTCATTTTATGTTATAACTGCTAAATTTGCTCCATTTTATGGTATAACTGCTAACTTTGCACCCTCAAATTTAGTATGCTACTAGATGCACCATTTTGAATTTAACATGCTACTGGGTGCACCTTTGCCCAAATAACATTATTTTATTATTTCCTTAAGTAAAAAAAACATTATTTTGAGGACCCTTGTTATCTTTATAAATCATGGGTCCCAAAAATTGGTATTGCTTTATTGTAGAATAAGAGTATACAATATCAGATTATGAAGCCTTTAACTGAATTTAATGTCTACTTTGGCCTAACCCCCAAACTATCTCTCAATTGTGTCTTAAATGATTTAGTGCACTCTCTCTCTAGAGTGAAAATTTAACTTGTATGACACGTCCTTATAACTTAAGTTAATTATTAGCTGTAATCATAAGTAATTATGCAGCTTATTATAGCATTACATGGAGTGTATGAACACTTTAATCAAGAATAGTTAGGACAAACTAAATTTCAGGGGATCCAAAAATCAGGTCAATAAATATAGGAAATTAGAATAACTGACTGATAACTACTTGATATCACTTGGCAACTAAAAAGTGGAGAACCATACCTGAGTTCTTGGCTTCTTGCTCATATCTTTACAGATGAGAAAGAAAGGTACGTGTGCGTGACCTCAAAGTCTAACCGCTAGCCAAATGATAGAAACATATTGGGCCAAAAAAATGTGACTAATCATGGCTATATAAACAAAAACTAGTTTAAGAGGGAGCCAGAACCAATCAACACTAGTGACCTAGGTGAAAAGGTCAATGAAACAACCAAAAGTTCTTTTCAATATACCAAATGCGCTTATGAGACTTTTGATAAAAAAAAAAGTGCTTACGAGATAACCATCAGAAGTAGTTGTGCATGACCACTGCAGCAATCAGAGTTTTCATTTTTATAGCATATTGGAAATCACGAAGAGGAACATTGACTGCAAAAGTTAATATAGACAGATTAATTGCGAGAAATAAAAAAAAAGTATGGATATTGCAACTATGGATAATAACAATAGCATCACTTGCATGGTCAAACCTCAAATCAGAACCAAAAGAGAAAGATCACAAACATAGCCAACTTAAGCAGGGTTTATTTTATGTTTGAGCTAAAATCTCAATAGCAGGCAATCAATTGTATCGGAATACATATAAAAAAAATTGTACCTGAATTTGCAGATCAGTTACATGAATTGCTTGTCAGAGATTTATCATTAATCCATATTTAATAAATTCTACCTAATTGCCTAACAAAACCCTCCTCCTTATCCGGGCTTGGGACCGGCTACAAATGTAGGCGGAGTTAAAAACTGGGGTTAAAACAATTTTCAAAATTGTTCTAATGTTTTTTAAAGGGCAGAGGTCCATTTATGATACATACCTATTACCCTAAAATCAACAATAGTACATAACTACTTCAAGGTTCAACAATGATACCGAACTTTAACCATGAACTCAATTATGAGATTTTCCTTAATATGAATATAAGGTTTAACATGAAAAGTCCAAAATGAAACTTTTCATGTTTAATCTCATTGTCATATTAAGGAAAATCTCATTGTTGATCCCATGTTAAAAGATGAGTATTATTGTTAAACTTGAAATACTTATGTATTATTATTGACCCTAGGGAAATATTTATGTATCACAAATGGTCTTTCGACCTTTTTTAAACCTGTAGGAGACAAACTTCAAAGTAAGCCAATGAAAAGGACTCTAAGGAGGGAGCAAGAGAGCACAACGAAAAGAATCAAAGAAATTCTAAACAGCATTTTCTTCCAAGAGTACCTTGATAAAATTGGTGAGAGCTTCATATTCAAATATTGATTTCAAATCATGATTTAAATTGCGTTTCCTATATCTATTTATCAATAATATGATATTTCCTAATCTCTTCCTGATCCCTATTGTTAATAATCTTATGAAACAAAGATATTTCATAATTTAAGGACCGCTTTATTCTTAATGTTGAAAATTCCTAAATACTTAAGAAAAAATTACTTAATCCACAAATTAATTTGAGCATAGAATTTTTCTCTGCACACAGCTCAGTTATCGATGGAATATAATAGATATTCACCTCATTATACAAGTATAGGTTCTTTGATGCCAACACAACAACACCAATTTTCTCCTCGTAGTCTTCCCATTTAAGATTGTATTTTTCCTCAGCATTACTTACGTCCTACAATTAAGAGACAAAAAGTTTAAAATCATTCACATAAATGTCAAAATCGCATGCTACTTCTAACATCGACATTAGGCACCCGGATACTATAGCCAAACTGCAAGAACTCATTGTAAATGCAAAATCTTTAACAAATGACTATTACACAGAACTTTATTCATGTTTGGTGAGTAAAATTCAATGCAGGTTAAACATTGTTTTTCCACCTTGTGGAGAAAAGATAAAGTGGAATTGAACATTAACTGCATATTTCTCTTGCAGAAGGAACATTATTGTAAATCTGAAGCTTTTGAGGTCATATGAATCAGCTGTTGATAAAAATATGACGGAAGATAACTAATGGCAATCAATCGAAAAATACAAAACCATATCTCTTCATCAATAAATAGAGAGTCCCATTATTTTTCACATACCATCCACAAAGAAGACTAAAAATTAAAGTTAGTCCCCAAACAATTACAAACAGGGTAATGCTCCATTAATTGTGATATAACAATCAATTATAGCGACATTAATTGTGACCAATTTACTTCCTAAAGCAATTGCCTCTCCTGTCTAAGTCTCTTTAACTTCCTTTCTCTGATTTCTTTGAACTTCAAAAGCAGAAGCAGCCACCAAGAAATTAAGCAAAAAAAAGCAAAGCATCAACAACAAACCTGAAAAAAAATACTAATAAAGATAGCACTACTCATATCAAATTCGCTTACCTTCAATAAGGTCTTTAAGCTTAGATTTCAAAAGTTCTATGAGAATAAGCATGTTTCTGCACTGCACAGGAATTAGACAGAGAGAACTAACAAAGATTAATTTACCTCCTAAAGCAATTGCCTTTCCTTTCTATGGCTCTTTAACTTCCCTTCACAGATTTCTATGAACTTCAAAAGCAGAAGCGGCCACCAACTAATCAAGCAACAACAAAAAAATGCATCAAAAATATAATTGAAAATACAATAATAAAGATATCACTACTCATATCAAATTTGCTTACCTTCCGTGAGGTTGCTTAGATTTCACAAGTTTTATGAGAATAATAAGTGTGAGAATAAGCATGTCTCCACACAAACAGCATTTTAATCTTTTGCTTAAAAGATTAACTAAACTCCAAGAAGCAAGTAATACAAAGATTACACAAACACTCCATTAGAAGCATTGATCAGTGAACCACAATTTAAAGAAACAAAAAGGTCCCATCAGAAAATTAAATGACAAAACTCATTAAACATTAAAAAAAATAAAAGTAGTATTGAAATTAGAACCTGATTTACAATTGAGACATAATCACAAGCACCCAATCAACACTTTTTAAGCTAAAGAACCAAAAACCAAAATAGAAGTAGAAATCACACCAAAATCAATATCTGGTGACAGACAACCAAATAGTATGCTGAAAAATTTGACTATCTGTTGCAAACCTGAGATTACAACACTAACTACAGAAATCATGAACGGAACAGGACTGAAAATATGTTTTCCAGAACTGACATTTTTTTGTACTTTTTTTTGTTACATCTATTTACTGATATGAATATTAGTTCTGAATAAATGTAACAGTTAACAAAGTTTCAGTAAAAGATCCCGAAAAATACAACAGAGGGAAAAACATCCTGAAATACTCACTATGATGCTCATTCATCAAGCTCTTACTGACATTTGAATTATTCATTGATTTTAACCGCTTTCTTTGTATGACATCTAAAAAAATTAAGAGTCGCAAGGCTGATATCTTCCAAGAAAACCTAGTCATTCATCTCAGAGAAGGAAAAGTATAAAAACAAAATCAGAGGCAAACACAAGGAAAAAATAGAATCATATCTCCCTAAATCAGAGAAAAAGTCAAATGCAAAAATGAAAGCAGAAAGCAGAAACAAGAAGAAAATACAAACCTCAATATCACAAATGAACAAAGAGAATGGAACCTTAGAGAATTAGGCAAAGAAAAACACCCATTAAAAGCATTTCCTAGACTTAATAGAGTAAGGTACATAAACCAGTTCTGTTGATAACTTGATTACCTGTACTCCTCAAGTTTTGGATGCCCAGTAGCCAGAGAACCAATGAAACCAACACCAAGAACAGGGGATTCTGAGGAGGCAAACCATATACACATATACAAGCGTGTCCAATTCACATGATAGAAATTTTGCTATATCACCAGACAATCATAAAGGAAAAACTGATTGGGATAGCAAAGTCTTGTCAAAAGCAAATACCAAATTTTTATTGGTCTCCAAAAGACAGAAATCCAAGAGAATAAGCTTTATATAGATTAATTAACCTGGTCTAGAGAGCTTAAGAGAATGATAATAAGCAATCAAAGTCATATCTTAAGCAGTATGTGGGCTACAAAACTGAGGTGGATCGGAATGTACATTAACAGCATTATAAATCTCAAAACAAACAAAGAATAGTTCACGCCGAACATCAATTCAAAAGGAAAAAAAACCTAGCAAAGCAACCAAATCATTGACATACTAGAATAAGGAATCACTGTTTTGAGCAGCATTTGAAGCACCTGGAACTAAAAGAATGAACCCAATACCTAATCACATTCAATATCACTCCTAATGCTAACATTCCATATTATGGAACATGAGTAAAACTATATATTGGAAAAAACCCAGAAACTTGGGTGGCCAAAACCATATAAGTGAAATTCCCATAAAACATAAAATTGAGAAGTATTCAGCAAAACTAAAAATTATATGTTCCACACTGACAGAAGTAGGAAAATTAGAGATCTATACCATCTAATGAGATACGATGTCCCGTGTTCTGGAACTAACACGTTCACTACTTCAATTCATTAACAGGAATAGACAACCTGAGAAACAAATGATTTTAGAACAAAGCATATAAATAACATTTATGGATGAGAACAAAAAATTTCTTGATCTAAATGCCAAAAAGATAAGAACAAAAAATCTATACATTGAATAAGATGGTATTTAAGATTCTTCCTTCCAAGAAGAGAAAACAAAATAACACTCATCAGTCCAAAAAAGTAAAACTGAAAAAAACCAGTCAGTGCTAGAAGACAATGATCCAATAAAACAGAGAAATTAATATGAAATTGTTGAAAGTAAGAACCATACCTTGGAATAAAAATGTACTAAAGGAGAAAAACTAATTAATTGTTACTAAGAAAACTCATTTACTGTGAAAAGAGGGAAGCACGAGCATCGGTAAAACCTCCTCCAAAAACGCCTAAATGAGCCACCATCCCTGCGTCTAGTAGATCTGCTGAGAATGCGATTAGTTGATTTGAAGCGTTGAGTTGATCTGGTTAAACAATGGGTTATCAAACTTCTCCCATAATAAACTTCCATAAAAAATACAACTCACAATTAAACAAACTTACTTATGTGGATGTTTGGGAGGGGCACGCATTGGTGATTCGCGTATTTCTTTTTCTTCAGGAACATATATCAAGGAGCCACGGTATCTCCTTAGTGATAGCGAACTCCACTTCAAAGTATCAGTTGGGATGGAGCTACTAAGACGAGGGCTGGGCTGAGCCACATTAAACCTCGCGTCCCGATTTAGTGGCTCCTTTTCGTGTGGCTCCTCTTCGTGACATACTATTTTTGGGTCCTGATTTAGGGGCTCCTCTTCATGACATACATTATCTGGGTCAGGATTTAGTGGTTCCTCTAGCTGACATATTGGGTCCAGATTTTGTGGTTCCTCTTGGTGAATAGGGTCTGGTATAGGGTCTGAAGGTCCACGACATATTAGGTCCAGATTTAGTGGCTCCTCTTGGTGCCACATTGACCTATTCAAAAACCTAGCATTTCAAATTTAAAAAGCAAGAAATGTAAGTTGCGCTTTCCTATACAATTTAAAAAGCGCACACAAGAATAGAGAGGCGGAAAATTGAAAAACAAAATTAACATATATATAAGAAACCTAAATAGGAAACTAATCTTACATTATATAGGAAACCTAAATAGGAAACTAATCTTACATTATATAGGAAACCATCAACAAAATTATTGTCATTGTAGTCAAGAGTCTTCCCTTATAGGGAGCTAGTGAGCCATGAAATGGATTTTGCAGATGCTCGAGGGACCCAGGAAAAAGAAGCCCGTCCATTGAACTGTTGGTGTGAGAAACACCAAGGTCAGAGACAAAGGACAGAGAAGTTACATTTGAACATACCTGTAAAAAAACTATTTAGCTGATAAGATATTGATGAAATTTCCAGTCAACAAGAAATTCAAGATGCAAGTAAAATATATCTGTATAATATTGATATATGCTTATCTCAAACCCAATTCAGAATTGAAAGAGGCAAGAATTAAAACAACAAAACCGAACTAAACAGAAAACAGCAAACAAGACAAAAAAGTGCAATCAAGAAATATTATAGCTTTCAACTTAAATCTGACAAGCAATTACTAACACTAAATTAACCAGTTTCTAACATCATTTATATTAAGATTCAAATATACATTACATAATTGGATTAAAGTCATATTTTAGTTGGATGAATTCTAAGAAAAAATTGAGGTTCAAGCAGAATCGTCTAATAAAAATAAGATTCTGTTACAATAATCCTTTAAAATGTTGAATATGTCCTTATTAACATCCGTTTAGTGTCCAATTGGTCATGTGTCAGGTTCATACATTTGAACTTCACACACACATACAACCTATTCAAAGGATAACATATTGATGAAATTCCCAATCAACAAGAATTCACCATGCAAGTAAAATATGTATGAGTAATACTCCCTCCGGTCCTAAATATAAGCCCTAATTGACTTTGTTGGAAAATCCTAAAAAAGCAAAATAAGTCAATTATAAATTAATTTACAAATTGATTTACCTAATTTTTTTCCTTAAACTGGTTTATTTAACCTATAAACTAATGACTAATATAAAAATATATCGAATATGTCATAATTTAATAACATATTTTGTAACCTTAACATCTTCAAAAAAAAAAGTCAACTAAGTCTTATATTCAGGACCGGAGGGAATATATGCTTATCTTAAAGCCAATAATCAGAATTAAAGAAGGAAGGAAGTGAACAGACACAGTATGCTTATCTTAAAACCGAAAAAAGAAAACACGCAATGAAAAGAGGGAAAGAATGTAGTTTGGGGAAGAAAGTTGGAATCTTTACAGGAAAGAAGGAAGAAAACACGCAATGCAATGTGATCTTTTTAATATCACAATTTGCTCCCCTTCATCAATGTTCCCTCAAACTTAAAGATCCGATCTTTTTAATATCCCACAACACAAGTTGCCAATTCATATAGCAACATTTATACCATCTATTTAAATAAAATTAGCTAATTTAATCTTACCTTAATCTTTCATAAAGCTGAAAATATTATTCAATATATCAATATGCAGCAAGTTTAAAGACACCTATAATTGCCTAAAATAAAGCACATAGATGAGCAGGAAGCTTGTGTTACAAAAAGGCATTGAACCAAAATAAATTTACACCTAGCAATTCTTTAAGATTCTAATATTTCAGACTCTTCCAAATACAATTATTTAAAAATTTTAATTTCTTCTTGCAGGCTTATATGTCAAAAAATAAAAATACCTGGTTTTGGAGAATATGTATAGGAAAGAGAGCCATTCTACCATGGAGAATGGTAGAGGCGTTGCTGTAAAAAACAGCATCACTATCACTATGGCCATAGGCTAGCATACTCAACTTGGCCTGTCAAAACAATTGAAACATAAACAAGTATTGCAGTAAACCGAAAAGGAAAGCAGAAAAAAGAAAGTTCATTTCATTTAGAGAGAAAGCCAGAAATGAAAAGAGGGAAAGAAAGAATGTATGTGGTTTGGGGAAGAAATTAAAGTTGGAATGTTTACAGGAAAGAAGGCAATGCAATGTGATAAGATGTTGATTTTTGAGACATGCATGTTGATGAAATTGAGAATGAACAATAATAAATGAAACATGGCAAGAAAAGAAATGTTGTGAAGAGTGTAAAAAGAAAGATGGAGGGAAAAGAGAAAATAAATGAGAAAGGTGAGGAAT
Organism: Mimosa pudica; assembly: GCA_029929735.1. NCBI lineage: Eukaryota > Viridiplantae > Streptophyta > Magnoliopsida > Fabales > Fabaceae > Mimosa > Mimosa pudica. The sequence goes on along the minus strand of JAKELP010000012.1, from coordinate 3,190,459 downwards.
TGAAAAGCAACCAAAATAAATTGCAAGTAGGAAAATGAAAGTAGAGAAATGAAATAGTATTAAATGAAATAGCGCAACAATAAAGAAGGAGGGAAAAGAGAAATGAATTAGGAATGTGAGGAATTGAAAACAACCAAAACAAAAGGAAAAAAAAGTAAAAGAAAGAAGAAAGATGAGATGCAATGCAATGTTATATGAAAGGAAATGAAAAGAAAAGAAAAGAAATGGAATAGAAAGAAAGAAAGAAAGAGAGAATGAATGAATGTTATACAATACAATACAATACCTGTTGTTGTTGTTGAGGCAAAGAAAAGAAATGGAAGAGAGAGAGAGAGAGAAGAGTGAAGAAGGTGGCCAACGAGGAATTGGCGGAAGTCAGTCTTCTCAATCGCATTCCCATTCTCTGCACAAAATCACAACAAAGAAACGCGCAAGGAAACAAACAAATGATAGTAAAACAAGAGATTGAGAGACAGAAAGAGAGAGAGAGATGGAGAAGAAATTGAGAGAGAGAGAGAGAGATGAAGAAGAAATTGAGAGACATTGTGAGAGAGTGAGAGTGAGAGAAGAAATTGAGAGAGAGAGAGATATGAAGAAGAAATTGAGAGAAATTGAGAGAGAGAGAGAGAGTGAGAGTGAGAGTGAGAGTGAGAGAGTGAATGTTTATATTTGAATTAGGCGAGGAGAGGAGAGAAGAGGACAAGAAGGCGAGGTAGAGAATCACAAAGATGTACGTACTACGCTACCTAAGCTGTTTTTCTTTTTGTTTTTGTTTTTGTTTTTTGTTTTTGTTTGTTTGGCGCCACATCCACCTCTCATTTCCCGCCACGTACACGAGAGACACAGACACTCCAAATATTCTTCACCCAAAATTTTCTATATATGCTCCAACCAAAAATGATTTAATTTTATACTTTTCACCCATTCATCAATTTAACTCCTCCTTCCTTGTCTTTTCCTTCTTTTTTTTTATCAGAATTGTCTTTTCCTTCTAACATTTTAGTTTTGGTAAAATTGCAATTTTTCTATCAAAAATAATATTATAAACACGCTGCATGGGCACTCATTGGAGGCTTTACTTTGGGACATTATGCTGGAAACTATGGGACAATAGAAACAAGAGTATCTTCACTAACGCATCATTGTCTCCGGAAGAGATCATTCTTTTTGTAACCTCTTTTGTAAATCACATGGTTAACGTCAATGGGTTTTTGTTGTCATTGACTTAACCAACACACAGATTGTACATGAATTTTTGGTATAGCTAATGAATATATATCTCTTTCCACTCAAAAAAAAAATAATATTATAAACAAAATTTTTTCAATAAGAAACCAACCAATTTTGCTCTATTGTTAAAAGTTATTTGGAGAAAGATCATAAATTTATAAAAATATTATTTTATTATAACAATAAAAAATTGGACCAATGTGTGAACCCAAAAAACACGGTCAACCAAACCAAGAAAATGTATTGCGGTCTTATAATTTTTCATTTAATTCGATTAATCATATTTATAACTGTTATATATCTATATAATAATACTACCTCCGGTCCTAAATATAAGACCTAGATGACTTTTTTTGGAGAGATTAAGGTTGCGAAATAGGTTATTAAATTATGACATATTTGATATATTTTTAGATTATCCATTAGTTTATAGGTAAAATATATTAGTCTAAGGGAAAAATTAGGTAAATCAACAATTTATAATTAACTTATATTGTTTTTTTAGGATTTTCCAAAAAAGTTAATTAGGTCTTATATTTAGGACCGGAGGGAGTATAATTTATAAACAAATATGAGTTGAGAGGTCCAGTTAAATGATTTGACTGTTTCAACTACTGCCTCCGTTCCTAAATATTAGATCACTTTAGGGAAGAGAGTTTGTTCCTAAATATAAGATCACTTTCTAATTTGACTCAAATTTTTCCCAAATTACTCATATACTCTTTTAACCCAAAAAATAGTGGTTTGAAGAAGGTGAAATTTTTCAAACTTAGGTGAGGGGTATTTTGGAAATTTCATGTAATCCTAACTCATTGGAATGTCTTCCTTAATCTCTTCAAATTTGCTAAAGTGATCTTATATTTAGGAACAGAGGGAGTATTTCAATAATCACCAGTTGTTATTTCCAACTTCAGTAACAATACAACAAGGACATAAACTAGTTCCTATATTTTGCATCATATGAGACTATAAGTATTGAAAAATAATACTACCTCCGGTCCTAAATATAAGACTTAATTGACTTTTTTTGGAGAAGTTAATGTTGCGAAATAGGCTATTAAATCATGACATATTTGATATATTTTTATATTATACATTAGTTTATAGGTAAAATAAACTCATTTAAGAGAAAAAAATTACGTAAATCAATTTATAATTAACTTATTTTGGATTTTTAATAGGATTTTCTAAAAAAGTCAATTAGGTCTTATATTTAGGACCGGAGGGAGTAGTAAATATCTACCTCTCCTTTTTGAAAACTATCAATTTTTTTGTTTTAAAAAAATATTAATGATCGTCATTTAGCTTTTAATATTGAAATTAGTTGTGTAAAATAAATTACATTTTCATATAGGCAAGCGTTGAGTTTAATTGAATGACATAGTTTTATAGATATATAAATTAGGTTTAAAATTAAAATAGTATTTCACAAAAATATTTTGAACGTAAACTATCTTTGAATAAGTTAGAATTTCAGAGTAGAATAATCATTAAGATAAACAAATGTTTATATTTTGAGCTAAAGGAAAACCATATTATAAAATGACACTCATGGTGGACTTTAGATGACTTATCTTCAATGTGTAATATATATTTGTACAATACACTAGATATTAACATATACGACATGAAATCAGATTATATATTAGTTTAGAAGTAAAATAAACAGGATTTTCTGACAAAACAAATATCAAATTAGATTTGACTGAGAATGATAAAAATATTGTTGATAAAAAAAGAATGATAAATATACACAATTTACAATAGTTTACTTTACACCTTTAATTTATCAAAAAGTTAACTTGACCTTATAATTATTACGGGAAAGCATATTCAAATTCTTCAAATTAAAATAATGACCAGGTTTTTTTTTGCAGAAAAATAATGACCAAGTTGTTTCCCGCGAAAAATAACTTCATTGATTAATTTATGCTAAGTTTGAATAGGAGTGGTCAAAAAAAAAGGAGTGGAGTTGATAATCAGAACCTTAAGGCACTTTATTCTTACCATATATGTAATCATATCCTTGCATTAATATTGATTTTAGCTAAATCCTTGAGGTAAAATTGATCTAACCATGTTAGAAAAGGTTCACCTAACATGGTTAGAAAAAGGAGCAACCTAATATTAAATTGTGATGCCTGTCACTATTACCTATTAAATAATAGTATCAATTATAATCATTATTAATTATCTAACTATGATAGAAAAGACTTTTCATACTACTATAAACCTATCATAGTTAGAAAAGTATTTTGCTTATATTACAATTCATAATCAATATCCCTGAGTCTATTTGTCAGTTTCATAAGAAAATATGCAGAAGCTAATGAAAACCTATAAATTTGAAAATATACAATTCTAAATAAATCTAAACAACCTCTACAATCTAATTCATTTTCTTTATACTTGCGTCTGTGCATAAATACCTGTAAAAATGTAAGTAATCGGGGGGTGAGACAATTTGTCTCAGTAATCACCGCTTAACTCACTATAATAGTGAGATGTGCGGTAGCAGGACGTTTTCCCCAAATACCATTCAAATTCCCTCAATCATTTCCAAATCAACTAAACTCTATCATCCCAATCTCCAAATCAATGATATCATCACTATAACTCTCACTCTCACCTATAGATGCATCGTGTCATCATGAGGCAGGTATCCTCGCATCTAAAATTTCACTATATGAATTGACATTGTTCCCCTCTCTACAATGAGGAGGCAAATTTTCCTCTCTGGCAATCTCCATGGAAGGAACCCAATTTTGTTTCCATTGCAGAATGGGAACGGTCGCGAACAATCCGAAACAACCGTATGTCACTTTCTCTCAATAAGTAGACCAATGATCCCCTGTTTAAGAATCCGAAAAGGATCAGTACAAACAACTGCAGATTGGCCTATCGACAATCATCATCGCGCGATGGTATATAAATAGCATTGTCATACAATGCTCACCATATCCCTTTCAATCTCAACCTCATTCAATATCTCAGTAATCTCAACTCAACATCTAACTCCATTTTCTATCATCATAACTTCTCAAACCATTACCCAAATACTATACCTATATATCTTTCACATCATTCGAGATCAATAACCACCACCAGACAAGATATATATATATATATATATATATATAGTGTTTCAAATTTCTTTATATGAAAATAATTGTGGTTGAAAGACACCCGATAGTCTATTTTGTATAAAAATAAAGTTTTCAAAAATAATGGGTGAGAAAGGATTTTGAAAATCCCAACTAACGTCACTCTCAATGTTATAGCAAGGTTAAGAGTGATTACCTGTCACCCTTTGGCACTCTGTTACTCTTCTTTACCCTTCCTTAGTAGATTCACCAAACTCATTTTTGGCCTTGAGTGTGTCGCCTAGAGTTCTAGTCGCCGGAAAAGCTTCAGCAGTCGCCGGAAATTGCAGCTCAAATGCATAGGCCGAAATAGAACAAAACAGGAGAAGGGAAATAAGAAAACGAAATGGAAAGGAAAAATGGCTTGAAGAACAACATGAAATAGTGAAGCTCACTCGCATAGTTACTGTTCGCCGCTGCCACTATTCGTCGCCGTAAAAGAGCAGAAGAAAACGGAGGACATGTGTGTGTGTGTGGGTTTGGAAGAGAAAACGAAAATGGGACTGATGTTTGGGGGAAGTGAATGGCGGGAAGGGAGAAGATAGAGGAAGCCACGGCGGCTTCCTCTGTTAGAATCTTAAGTTTTGATGAAGACTAAAATATGAAAGGACAAGTTAAACACTTAGGAAAAATTAGGTTAATATAGAACCACAAGTAAGAGTACAACCGGATGTGGATTTACTTCCGGATGGACTATGACTAGCGCTCCCGGATGAATGACTCATCCCCCAGCGGAAGCAAGTAATACACTAAGTCATAACTCAGTCTAAGAACATTAGGAGTATAAAATCCTTGAGACTAAGTTAGGACGTAACCGGATGCAGGAATGCTTCCAGATGGTTAGTGACTATCGCTGCCTGTTGGGTTAGGCAACACCGAGCGTCAGTGAGTATAACTCTAAGCCATAACTCAACGTCCAGTAGAAGTGCTTCCGGATGTGGACTTGCTTCCGGAAGTAAGAGAGCTCCCTTAGACTAAATGAACTCCCACTGCATGTGACTATGTGTTAATATTGCTAGACTAACGTTCAAGTGCAGCATACTGAGTGATGTTGCTTCCGGATGTGGAATTGCTTCCGGTAGCAATCAGAATGTCAGAACGTCAGCAGTGCAGTTGTCAGAGTGCTTTTTGGCAGAGCAGAGTTGTCAGAGTTGCTTTTCAGAGATAAAGCAAAGTCAACCCTGCTGAGCATTAATGGAGCATTAATGAGCAACGGTAACATGGGAATAACAGCTATATTCCAACGGCATTGTTACCTACCAAGAGTGAGAATACTTGAAGACTATATAAAGAAGCTCATCTTCATTTATGAAGATAACTTTGACGACTTAAAGAAATCCAGAAAACTAGAGAGAGAAAGCGAGAACAATCTTCAAGCATTCAAAGCTGCCCAGAAAAGCAAGAGAGCATTTAACACATTGAGAGTTCTTTTCATCTACCCATATTGTACTCTTTGTAGTTAAGTCTCTTCATTTATTAAGAGCATTCATTGTACCTAAGTGTGTAAAATTATTCGTTCTTAGAGAGAACTAAGTTTAGAAAATCCTTTATTTGTAAAAGTTGAACCCTTACAAGTTGTAAGGGGGAGTGAGTCAGTAAGGTTGCAGGTGAACCTGGTGTAAAACTTGTGGTTGTAAGGTTGCAAGTGATCCCGTTCTAAAACTTGCGGTTGTAAAGGTTCCAGAAGAACCCGTTTGCAAAACCTGGGGATAGTGGAACTCAACCTGGGTGGTTGAGAACTGGACGTAGGTCAGGTAGACCGAACCAGTATAAAACCTTGTGTTTTTTGTTGTTTGATTTTTATTTGGTAGCACAATTCACCCCCCTCTTGTGCATCCACCTCTTTCATTTGGTATCAGAGCAGGTCTTTCTGACTTGATTCCAACGAATCTAGAAAGAAAAGATCAAGTAATGGATGCAGATCATTCCTTGCTCGATGTTGCTATTCAGCCAAACAAGCCTCCTGGCTTTGATGGCTACAACTATCCATTCTGGAAGTTTAGAATGGAGACCTACATCAAATCCTGCGACATTCGCCTCTGGGATGTGATCGAGCATGGGAATCGCGTCCCTCTAGATGATGAAGGTCTTGCAAAGCAGCGATCCAGATTCACCAATGAAGATTATGCTCTAGTACAGCTAAACTACAGGGCCATGCATTACATTCAATGTGCCCTGAGTCATAAAGAGTTTCACAGGATCAGCCACCACAAAACTGCAAAGGATATGTGGGAGGCTCTTGAGGCTGCTCATTCTGGAACAAAAGGAGTAAAGTCCAGACACATCGAGATGCTGGTTGAGGAGTTCCACAAATTTGCTATGCTTAGTCCAACTGAGCCAATCAGAGTGCTGGAGCTCAGGTTCACCCATCTTATTAACAACTTGGCCTCTCTGGGAAAGGACATTCCTGAGGAAGAACAAGTCAGCAAGATTCTAAAAGTTTTGAAGGGTGACTGGATCACCAAAGTTACCATCCTGCAGGAAGTCCAGGGAGAGAATCAACCAGCTTTATCACTGCCTTGTTTGGTTCTCTGGCTGAATATGAACCAACCCTGTTGGCTCAGAGAGCTCCTCAAGCTAAGGCCAAGAACCTTGCTCTTGTTGCTCCCAGCAAGGATAGGAATGATGATAATGATGATGATGAGGATGATGAGGAGGACATAGATGATGAGGAGATGACTATGATGGTAAGAAAGTTCAGAAAGTTCTTCAAGAAGAAAGGAGGCTTTCAGAAAGGTGAATCTAGCCACAAGAAAGACTATAAGAAGGAAAGGGCCCCAGTGTGTTTTGAATGTAAGAAGCCTGGTCACTTCAAGGTTGAGTGCCCAAGCCTGCAGAGAACAAAAGGAAAGGACAAAAGGAAAGCCGTTGTGTCCTCTATCTGGGTGAATAGTTCTGATGAGGAAGCAAGTGATGAGGAAGAGGTTGTCAACCTCTGTCTCGTTGCCAGAGAAGATGATGAGGAAGCGTCCTCAGAATTTGACCCCATCCAGGACAGTGAGGTAACCTTTCCTGAACTACAAGAAGCCTATAATGATGTCCATAAAGAATTTTTCCGCTTATGTAAAGCCTATAAAGTGTTGAGAATTAAAAAGGAATCACTTGAGTCCAAGGTGGAATCACTGAGTGAAGAGCTAGCGGAAGCCAGAAAGCTTCCGGTAGAGGATGGCAAGGGTTCTCCCCAAGCAGAACCCAATGCCACAACATTAGAGAGCTGCCCTAACTGCAGCAAAATCTCAAATGAGAGAGATAGACTGCAAAATGCCCTGCAGAAGTTCACTAATGGATCTGAAATGTTAAACATTATTTTGATGAATCAGAGGGCATATAGGGATAAGACTGGTTTAGGCTACAAACCTAAAGGGAAAAAGTGGGTGGAACCAAAAGTGAAGTCTTACTTAAAGTTCTTTCATAAAGCCACTGATCACAGCTCCACACCTTTTAGCTTCTGTAATTACTGTAATAGGAAGGGACATTCCACGTCCACCTGTAATGCTAGGAAGCATGGAGCTAACAGCTCTTATAAGTGGGTTCCAAAAGGAACCAAGACAACAAAGGATCCTCCTCCAAGAAAAGAAACTAAGGGAGGACAAGGATCCAGAACTTGGAAACAATCCTCAAGGGAAGCCCAAGAGCCTAGAGCCCACACTAGGCCAGAGGCGCAGATTAATCACAAGCCCAAGGTCAAGACCAACACTGGACCAAGGGCTCTGGGAACTAATGATAGAGGACCCAATAAAGGTTGGGTACCTAAGCTTGTCTGATCCTTGTAGGTTTGTCTCAAAGCATCCAAGAATAGAAAATGGTACATTGATAGCGGATGCTCGAGACATATGACTGGAGACCTAGACAAATTCAAATCCTTGGTGATCAAAGATGGAGTCACAGTAACATTTGGAGGAAATCAAAGTGGAAAGATCACCGGAGTTGGAGAAGTTGGACCAGTTAAAGACGTCTATCTGGTGGATGGTCTCTGTCACAACCTGCTGAGCGTGAGCCAGAGCACTGACAAAGGAAATTGGGTAATTTTTGATTCACATGAGTGCATGATAATAGACAAGCATGATCTGAATCTAGATAAGGCCAATCTAAAATGCAAACTTAAGGCTAATAGAAATGGAAACCTATACACTCTAGATTTATGTCAACAACTAGATGAAAAATGTTTAATATCTAGTGATGAGAATAGTTGGCTTTGGCATAAAAGGCTAGCACATGTTAACTTTACTCAACTTGACATGCTGATTAAGAAAGAGCTAGCTATAGGGATTTCATCTTTTAAGGTTAAGCATGATTATATTTGTGAATTCTGCCAACGAGGGAAGCAAACAAAGTCCTCGTTTAAAACCAAGAAGAGAGTCTCCACCAGAAGGCCCTTGGAACTAATCCACATGGATTTGGTTGGGCCAGCAAGTGTGAAGAGCTTGGGTGGGAACCTGTATGCTCTAGTTGTGGTGGATGACTATTCTAGGTTCACTTGGACAATGTTTCTTGCCTCCAAGCAAGATGCTTTTGATGCCTTTGTTGTCCTGGCTAAGAAAGTGCAGAACGAGAGAGATCTCAAGATCGCAGCCATAAGGACAGACCATGGAGGAGAGTTTGAGAACCACAGTTTCTCAGAGCTGTGTGAGCAGAATGACATTGATCACAACTTCTCAGCTCCCAGAACTCCTCAGCAAAATGGTGTGGTCGAGAGGAAGAACAGGGTTCTGACTGAGATGGCCAGGAGCATGCTCAATGAGAAAGAGGTTTCTCAAGTGTTCTGGGCCGACGCTATGAGCACTGCTTGCTACATCTCTAACAGAGCCTATGTTCGCAAGGGCTTGGACAAGACTCCCTATGAGCTGTACAAAGGCAGGAAGCCCAACATCAGCCACCTCAGAATCTTTGAATCAAAATGCTATGTGCATAACAATGGAAAGGTAAATCTGGGTAAGTTTGATCCAAAAGCTGATATAGGTGTATTCATAGGGTATTCCCTTAGGAGTAAGGCTTATAGAATATACAACATGAGGACTAGAACTGTAGAAGAATCTATGCATGTTGTATTTGATGAAACTCCTACATGGGAACAATTCACAGAAGATGATGGGATACTAAATTTTCCAGAACTACCATCATCTTCACCACCAAAAGAAACACCAACCAGCAATCCCATGGAAGAAGATGAACCTAGTGATGAATCTAGAGTACAGACGGTGCCTGATGAGGTACAGTTGCCAACAGCTAGGAGACATCACAGGGATCATCCTCTTGATCAAGTGCTAAGTGATGTTTCTTCTGGTGTCAGAACCAGAAGACAAGTTCAAAATGAAGTTGAGTTTGGAGCCTTCTTGTCACAAATTGAACCAACTTCAGTTGAAGAAGCTCTTGAGGACTGTGATTTGATTATTGCTATGCAGGAAGAGCTTAACCAGTTTGAAAGAAGCCAAGTTTGGGAGCTAGTCCCAAGACCGCCTCATCAATCCATAGTTAGGACCAAATGGGTCTTTAAGAACAAGCTAGATGAGACTGGTCTAATAACTAGGAACAAAGCCAGATTGGTAGCCAAAGGCTATAACCAAGAAGAAGGCATAGACTATGAAGAAACTTTTGCTCCAGTTGCTAGACTTGAAGCAATAAGGATTCTTCTAGCCTTTGCATCCATGAAAGGTTTTAAATTATATCAAATGGATGTGAAGAGTGCATTTCTTAATGGTTATATTAAAGAAGAGGTTTATGTTGAACAACCTCCTGGCTTTGAAGACCATAAGCACCCTAAACATATGTATAGACTAAAGAAAGCACTGTATGGCGTGAAACAAGCCCCTCGAGCTTGGTATGAGAGACTCAGCAGCTTTTTGCTGGGAAAGGGTTTCTCTAGAGGCAAATTAGATAATACACTGTTTATTTTGCATAAGGATAGAAACATGCTCGTTGTCCAGATTTACTTTGATGATATAATTTTTGGGGCAACTAATGAAAAACTCTGTGAAGAGTTTTCTAAGACTATGCAGGGGGAATTTGAGATGTCAATGATGGGAGAACTAACGTTCTTCCTATGCCTGCAAATCAAGCAAAAGAAGGATGACATCTTCATCTCCCAAACTAAGTATTGCAGAGAGCTCCTCAAGAAGTTTGGGATGGATGAGTGCAAGGAGTATGACACTCCAATGAGCACCACTGCCGCACTCGATGCTGATGTAAAGGGAAGTTCTGTCAGCCTGCCAATGTATCGGGGAATGATAGGTTCCCTGCTGTACTTAACGGCAAGTAGACCTGACATTCAATTTAGTGTAGGCATGTGTGCTAGATTTCAAGCCAACCCCAAGGAATCACATCTAGCCTGTGTTAAACGTATTTTAAGATACCTTGAGGGAACTCAAGAACTTGGTCTCTGGTATCCCAGAGGTAACCAAGAGTTCTTGTGGGCTTATTCTGATGCTGACCATGCAGGTTATAAGACTGATAGAAAGAGCACCAGTGGACAATGTGCCTTCCTTGGAGGTTGTCTGGTCTCTTGGGCTAGCAGGAAGCAAACTTGCGTGTCACTCTCATCCACAGAGGCAGAGTACATTGGTGCTGCAAGCTGTTGTGCACAAGTGCTGTGACTGAAGAATCAACTGAGGGATCTTGGCCTGGAGTTTCCTGAGGCTCCCATTCTTTGTGACAACACAAGCACCATCAGCCTTGCCAAGAATCCTGTTCAGCACACAAGAACAAAGCACATTGACGTCAGACATCACTTTATCAGAGATCATGTTCAGAAGAAGGATGTCAAGGTGCAGTTTGTTCCTACTTAGCATCAGCTTGCAGATATCTTCACCAAGCCTCTGGGGGTAGATCAATTTACTTTTATTAGAGGAGATTTGGGAATGGTAAACCCAAATGAAGTTTAATCTTCAAAATAAACCTGTGCTTAATTGATTAAAACCTGCAACTGTTCTAACTTAGGCATCGGAGTGCCAATCTTTAGTTTTGCAGGTCCCCAATGTTAAATCTTAAGTAAGTCCAACCGGAAGCAAAACCACTTCTGGATGCTCTTTTGCTGGCGCTGGGTGATGACTCTAAGCAACCGGGAGTGCCAGTGTCTGCTTAAAAGACACGTCACTTCACCGAACGTTTCATCTTCCTCTACAGGAAGTTGTGCCCCCCTCTGACAGTGTGAAGAGACACGTGTCAAAAGGTGCGCCGTTCCAACTTAAACATGAACAAACGCATGTTTTCAATGAAGAGTCATTATGTGCATTTCATCCCTTGTGACATTGCATAAATAGGCAGCGGCATTCATTTTTCCCACTTCTCACACAAATCATGTTAGAATCTTAAGTTTTGATGAAGACTAAAATATGAAAGAATGAATCAAGTACTTAGAAAGCAATAGGTAAACATAGAATCCCAAGTAAGAGTGCAACCGGATGTGGATTTACTTCCGGATAGACTAGGACTAGCGCTCGCGGATGAATGACTCATCCCCCTGCGAGAGCAAGTAATTCACTAGGGATATAACTTAGTCCATAAGCACTAGATATACAAAACCTCAAGACTAAGCTAGGATTCAACCGGAAGTGATTTTGCTTTCTGTTGTATTTAGACTGGCACTGGCTGTTAGAACAGGTAACACCAAGCACCAGTGAACATAACCAACGTCCAGTGGACTTACTTCCGAATGCTTAGTGACTAGCGCTGGCTGTTGGAACAGGTAACACCAAGCACCAGTGAACATAACCAACGTCCAGTGGACTTACTTCCGAATGCCTAGTGACTAGCGCTGGCTGTTGGTATAGATAACACTGAGCGTCTATGAGGAAATATGAACATAACCCAACATCCAGTGAAAGTGCTTCCGGATGTGGAAGTACTTCCGGATGGAAAAGAACTCCCTTAGACTAAGTGAACTCCCACTGCATGTGATTGTGTGTTGATATACTATACATCCCATAGCATGAGTAAATGACACACTGAGTCACTAAGGAAGACTTAGAGTAAAATAACGAGACTTACGCTGACTATTGGAATAGAGATCCCCTAGCGTTAGTAGACAATACACTAAGTCAGAACATAATCTAAGTAAGAATGCTTCCAATGGCAAACAAGCTTCCCACAGCATGTATAGTTCTTACTATACTTGATTATATATATTACTATGTTGGACTAACAAGTATGTGCAGAACTTAGTCTTACTTCCGGATGCAACTGAGCTTCCGGATGCAAAAAACTCTTGGCACTGGGATTCAGAGACTAACACTTGCAGAGCAAGATTGCCACTTCCGGGTGAACAATGATAATCCGTCAGCAAGAGTACAAGAGTCAACGTCACATACTCAGAGGTCAGAATGCTTTTGTCAGAGCAGAGTTGTCAGAGTTGCTTTTCAGAGATAAAGCAAGTCAACCCTGCTAAGCATTAATGAAGATGTACTTCTCAACGGTAACTTGGGATTAACGGCTATATTCAAACGGACATACTCAACCTGCCACCCAAGCCTTGAGGACGAGTATAAAAGGAACATCTACATTCAAAAGTGAAGTTAGAGGAATAGAGTCCATTGTCTGAGATATTGCAAACTACAGTCTTCTTATCTTCTACTCTCTGATCTTAGAATTGTAACATTCTTAGAGAGTAATTCATTTGTACTAAAGTGAGTAACATCATCTATACTTAGAGAGAATCATTTGTACTTAAGTGTTTATCACAATCAGTTCATAGAGTGAACACATTATCAAATCCTCTAATTGATAGAGGCTAATCTAAAGCTTGTGCTTGAAGAACAGAATTATTATCTTACAGAAGTAAGGGGGAGCATTTAGAGGTTTTCTAAATCTCCAAAGGTTGCAAGTTAGCCCGTAAAACTTGAAATTGTAAGGTTGCAGATGATCCCGTTGTAAAACCTGTGGTTGTAAAGGTTTGCAGGTTAGCCCGTGGTAAAACCTGTGGGTTGTTAGGTGAACCCGTGCTCGTAAAACCTAAAGTGTAAAGGCCTTCTTGTGCCTGGTTCAAACAAGAAGTTTAGTGGATTGAAAATCTCAGGTGGATCCTGGGGACTGGATGTAGGTCTGGAAGTGACCGAACCAGGATAAACTTGTGTGTGCTTACTCTGTTTATTTAATCTCCACATCAAGCATCACACCACTAGATACTAGCTTGTGCTTGGGGTGGTGCATCATCACTCTCATCAAGCACATGGAGTAAAGGTTTTAAAAAGGGGAGAGTTTTAATAAGATTTAGTCCATCACCCAATTCACCCCCCTCCTCTTGGGTGAAGCCACGCATTTCATTTGGTATCAGAGCAAGGTCACTTGTTTAAAGGATCCAACGATCTCAAGTGCAAAGACCTAGGCTGACTTGGGTTATAAAATGTGTTTTGAAGGTTTTGATCATACTATCCCACCCTTGTTAGAAAATACTGATTTTTACTTATGGAAGACAAGGATGAAAAGTTTTGTGCTATCCTCGGATTTCAAAATGTGGGATGTCTTTGAAAATGATTCTGATTTCAAACCAAAAGTAAACTGGACTGAAGAGGAGAAAAATTTATTTTACTTAAACATTAGAGCAATGCAAATTTTGTACAAAAGCTTACCTGACAATGATTTCCAGAAAATTAAACATTGCTCTAATGCTAGAGATATTTGGAACACTCTTGATGCTTTGTATGCTTCTAATCAATCTCTTGAAGTTAAAGTTGTCCAAAGCTCATTATGTGCTCCCTGTGAATCCACCTTTGATGAGCTACTGGATTGTGATATAGAGGAAGCTAGCATCAGTGAAGAGAGTGTCGATCTGTGCCTAGAAGATTCAGAAACTGAAGAAAATAAGGTACCTGAACTTGAACCTTCTGAATTGCAAGACACTTATGATGAGTTACATATTGAATTCTGTAAACTTGCAAAAGAAGTTTTAGGCTTAAGAAAAAGGAATAGGAAACTTGAGGAACTTATCCTTTCTTCTACAACCAAGGAGTCCAAAGTTCCATCCTTAAAGGAAGAATTTTCAAAAGACCCTGAGATTTCAAAAGTTAATAAAAATAGAGTCCTTGAAAAGAAAACTGACCAACATAATGATGAGAAATCTCATTCTGAACATCATCCCATTATCTGTCATTATTGTGGTAGAACATGTCATATTTCTCACACATGCAACTTTAAAAGAAATTTAAGTGTGAGGAATAAATATGTATGGATCCCTAAAGGACAAGTAAGGTCCAAAGCTAACCATGAAGGACCCAAGTACAAATGGGTACCAAAACTTCGTCCAGTGCCTTACTTACATCAAGAGTTCCTCTTGCCCCAAGGAAGAGAGCTCGTAGTGATGTCACTGCTGCAACCACCAGGTACAATCATAAGAAGCAGTGCACTACCACAAGGAACAAAGGTTCTATCTCAAGGATGAGCTATCACAGAGTTCCACTCAACTATCCTGAGAAGAACAAGAGAGAGAGGATATCTCAATCAACATGGAGAAAGCCTATGAATTCTGTCTCTCATAAGAAAGTGCTTCAGGCCAAAGATAAGTATAGAAGATCTCCTTGGGTAAGCAAGGGATCGCTTAAGGTTGAAGCATGCAATAGTAAAATCTCCTATGCAAATGTTAGATGGACTTAGAGATTTTACATCAAGCATTATGAATATGAACATTATATTCCTTATAAGAGTTTCTCACAATGTTCATAGTCTACATGCTGTCATGATCAAAATATATATATATATCCTTGTGCATACAGTCATGTTTGATTCACAATGCCATATTCATAGTAAATGATTCTTAGATGCATGCGGACTTTACACTCCCTACAAACTGACCTGTCAGATCCAAGGTTGGAAACTGAAAAATGGGAAAAAGGAATCATTTGGTATTTTGTAGGAAAGAAGATCCAAAGGAACAACAATTTTCAAGATCATACCTGATCTGAGCAATGTGTCAAATCTGAATGACCTGTTGTTCATACTGGGCTCCGAGTGCTACTGCTCTTGAAATGAAAAGATCAAACACCACCAGCCAAAATCAAACAAGCTACTACTTGACGCAAATGTAGCTTTGGTGATGTCACTCTTACCCTTTTCCTTATTTGAATGATTAATTGGGTAATGAATGCATGTTCACTCATTTCATCTGCAATTGACATTTATGTATCTAAAGATAAACTTCAAATTGCTCTATGGAATGAATGAAAAGAATATGTAGCGTCTAACCACACATGATTGACTTAATAAGTTTTCAAAATATAGTGATACTGGTATGATTTTCTTTACAAACCAGTGTTGATTTTACTTTAAGTTTCAATGACTTCAACTCAAGCTTGTGTTTACAATCTCATCCTGAACATTCTCAGTGATAAACTGACTGGCTGTAAACTTAAGCAATAATTTATAACCACATCTTAATGATAAGCGTGGCTGTCACCCAAGAGGGGGGGGTGAATTGGGTGAGGGAATAGATTCTTTTAAATCTTCTTTTCGAAAGACTGCTTGTGCTTGGTGATAATATATAAAAGTAGTGGTATGCACAAGTCAGTGTGTTATGTGATGCAAAATAGAATGTTTGAGTGTAAATTTATGCACACATAAATTTATCCTGGTTCGGTCACCCAGACCTACATCCAGTCCCCAGGCTCCACCTGAGATTTTCAATCCACTATTCTTGTTTAAACCAGGCACAAGAGAAGCCTTTACACTTTAGGTTTTACGAGCACGGGTTCACCTAACAACCCACAGGTTTTACACCGGGTTCACCTGCAAACCTTACAAATGCAAGTTTTACGGGCTAACTTGCAACCTATGGAGATTTAGACAACCTCTAAATGCTCCCCCTTACAAATTGTAAGTTTACACTATGTTCACTCTATGAACTGATTGTGCTAAACGCTTAAGCACAAAACTAACTCTCTCTAAGAGTAGATGATGTTACTCACTTAAGTACAATAAAATTACTCTCTGAAAAATATCACAAATCTGGATCTGAGAGTAGTAGAAGATGTGTAGAATGAAGAGTATGATATATCAGATACTTTGTTCTGTTCTCTCTTTTTCTTCCATCTCTTCTCTTCTGAATGAATGTCTCTTTTATACTCGGCTTCATAGGCTTCTGTGACAGTTTGAATATGAACGTTTGAATAAAGCCGTTAATCCTATGTTACCGTTTGAGAAGTACATCTTCATTAATGTTTAGCAGGGTTGACTTGCTTTATCTCTGAAAAGTAGTCCTGACACCTCTGCTCTGACAAAAGCATTCTGACTTCTGAGTATGTGATGTTTACTCTTGCACTCTTGCTGACGGATGATCATCATTCATCCGCAAGTGGAAATCTTGCTCTGCAAGTGTTAAGCTCTGAGCCTCAATGTCAAGAGTCTTTCCATCCGGAAGCTCATTTGCATCCGGAAGCGTGACCATGTTCTGCACATACTGGTTAGTCCAACATAGCAATATATATATAAGAATTATACATGCTGTGGGAAGCTTGTTTGCTATGGGGAGTAGTTTACTTAGACTGTGTTCTGATTTGGTCTATGATGTATCCGGAAGCATTTTTACATCCGGAAGTAAAACTACTAGATGAAGGATCTTTGTTCACTATAACTCACTCTCACTTAGTGTATTTCATCCCAACACTCAGCGCTAGTCACTAAGCTATCGGAAGCACTTTTACTTGACGTAGTGAACTCACTGACGCTTAGGGTGAAATCTATTCTATCAGTCTGCGCCAGTCAAGATCTAACAGGAAGCAACTTCACTTGATGTTGCATTTCCACTGACGCTCGGGGTTATATCTAGTTTATCAACCTGCGCCAGTCTAAATCTAATAGGAAGTGCTTTCACTTGGCGAAGTAGACTCACTGACGCTTGGGGTAATATCTATTCTGTCGCTCTGCGCCAGTCTAAGTCTAACAGGAAGCAAACTCACTTCCGATTGAGTCATAGCTTAGCCTTAAGATTTGTGTGCCTAATTCTCATGGACTAGGTTATTTCCCCAGTGATTTACTCGCTGACGCTGGGGGATGAAAACATTCATCCGCATGTGCAAGTCCTAATCCATCCGGAAGTAAATCCTTATCCGGAAGCGCTCTTACTTGGGATCCTATGTTATCCTATTGCTTCCTAGGCACTTGGTCTAATCCTCTATATTTTAGTCTTCATCAAAACTTAAGATTCTAACATTCTCCCCCTTTTTGATGATGACAAACCTAGTTCTATTAATTAAGTTCATATGAAAGGATTAGCTGAAGAATAAAAGCAATAGTTAAGAGCAAGTAACTCGGACAAATATTATTGACAAGCAGAAGTTACAAGTCAGAGTTATACAATCAAATAACATATACAAGTAAAGAATGTATACAAATAAATTTCACTAAGTATGAATGAAGATATGCATGAAAACAAAATCAACAAAATATTTGGATTGGGGGTTAGAGTCTGTGTCTCTTTTTCTTTTCCCTCTCTTTCTGCCTCTCTTCATTTTCCTCACGCTCACTCTGGTTTATCTGGGCAATGATCTCTTGAAGCTCTTTTTCCTCTTTTTCCCTTCTGAGCCTTTCTGATTCAATGGACTCCTCGTATGCCCTTTTCATGTTCTCCACTTCTTCATACCCAGGGAAACCTGTAGCATCGTCGAAGTAGGAGACCTCTCCATTGGGATAGTGTACAGCCCTGATTCTCACATTCCATGCAGAGAAGTTGGGATCCTCCTCAACTTCCTGGGCTTTCCTTTTCCCTTTCCCTTTGCTCTTCCCTTTGCTCTTGTTGATTGGAGGAGTGGGCATGGCACTTGCTCTTTCAGCATCGAGGCAAGCCATCTGACCAAAGGATAATTTGTCAGTGAATCCATACTTCTCAAATTCATCAGGAGTCATGTCTTCAATCTCCAATTTGACTTCCTTCAGAATTGGAACCGCTTGGACCACTGGTTTTTCTTGCACAACCTGAGCAGATGAAGTTCCTTGCTCAGGTAGGTCAGATGGAGTCTCTTCCTCAGACTCATCAGATTCAGTGGTGGCAATCAACTTCCTGGCACGTTTCCTAGCAACGGCCTTCTTTCTGGACTCACTGAATCTGGCTGCTGGCTCAGACGAGGGAGGAAGATCAGAAGATTGCTCAGATGAAGGGATCTCAGACTCTTGCCCAGAGGATGTAGGAACAGGCCTGGCTATCACAATGGGAGGATGGTTGGGTTTTTCGAGTCCCCACTTCATCCTGATCTCCTCAACAATTTCTCTACTTGTTTTAGTTGGAGGAGGCTCTGATGATGACTCAGGTTGTGAAAATTGTTCATTCTGCCCATACACAACCATATCCCATTGTGGTCCTTGCTCAGCCGCTTTCTTCTGCTGCATGAACCGGACGGCCTCTCCTTTTATAAGGCTCTCTGCACCACTCAGCCTCTGAGACTCATATGCACGACGCAGGGCGACCGTGATATCTTCATCAATCCAGAGTGATGGCTGGCTGAGGGCATCCCTTGTGGCCATGCTTAGACGAAGAGTGGACATAACATTTCTCCCCCTTTTGTCATCATCAACAGGGGTGAGTGCCAGGGATGGAGTGGATGTGGAGGAGGATGGAGGTGGTTCAGGGCCAAATTTCTTGGGAGGGGAGGGTGAGAGGGTAGAGGTGGAGGATGTGGGAGAAGATAGGTGTTCAGGAGTTTGAGGAGGGTCGGGGAAGCAGCTGGTGGTGACAAAGATATCCCCATAAGGATGAGTGGAGGAGTATTCTTTGTAGTTTGCGGAGTCAGGGGTAAAGGGTAAATGGTCATCGGAGAGTGGTTGAAGGCGGGGATACTCGCCGTATGGTTGACTGAAGGGGTGAATGGCTGTTTCAGATCCTATGGGTCTAGGGCTTTGTTGGGTAGGGTTGGAGAAGCAGAGTGGAGAGCGTGTAGGAGCACCTGGTCGTGTGGGAATGGGCGAGGATGAGGATGAGGAAGGTGAGGATGAGAAGTTTCTAGGAGAATGATGTGGAGAGTTGTGAGGTGAGTCTTGAGTTTGGTGGACATGGGTAGGTGAAGGTTGGGATTGTTGGTCATTTTGTGGTGGAGGCTGAGGTTGTTGAGTGTTGGACGGAGGAGGAGGTGGTAGTTGAGGGTGATTAGGAGGAGGAGGAGGGTTTTGAGGAGGAGGAGGAGGAGGAGGAGGAGGTGGAGGAGGTGGTAAGTTACCTTGTGATGAAGGTTGGGGAATTTGTAGGTGCTGGAGGATGAGGTCTAATTTTGCATCCACCCTGGCAAGGTGATTCTCGAGTTGTCCTACTCTGTCCTCAAGCCGCTGAATTCGCTCCCCTTGGTGGTGGAAGCCAGCTTCACATTCAACACGGAGAGGACCCACCAAGGAATCAGTCAGTCTCAACAGAAGCTCTTCCTTTATGTCCTCTGCAAAGGCCCTAACAGAAGCTGGAACCCTTGCACTACGGCTTGGCCCAGCATGAGAGTCAACTTCCTGATCGCCTGCTCCAGATGCAGAGGGAGCTGAAGTACCAGAAGCACTACTGGCTTGTGAGCGTGAGCGAGTGGGCTTAGGGGGCTTGAAATACTTGATCCCCATCCTTGCCATATTGGTTGCTCCCACAGGCCTACACTGGACATTCTCTTCTTCCACAGCAGATGTAGCCTTGATCAGATGCTTCTCAAGGAGGAAGGCAATGATGGTGGGATAGGGAAGATAACCTGACTTGTCATTGTTTAACCAGCGCTGAAGCTCTAGGCATATCAACTGCCCAGGGTTGAAAGGCTTGCGCGAGAGGAGTCTAGGGAACCAAGGGTTGTCCAGCAGTGTGAACTCGTTGAAGTTGCCTCCCTTATGAGTCATTATCCGGGAGTAGACGTAGTACAAGAGCCTGTTAGAATCAGACATCTTGGACACCTTCTTGCTGTTGGTGCCATACAACTCCTCGAGTTCCTCCTTGCTGTACTTGTGAGACTCAGGGTAGATCCATTCATTCATATCCTCTTCTGTGATTCCCATCATCTCATTCAAGGTTCTCCAAGTGAACCTGAAGGTTCTTCCTCTTACAGTGGCAGTGAAGGAGAGTTTGTGGACTTGCTCTTTCCCATCCACCTTCCTGTACTTAGCTCTGCCTGAGAGGGATTGGCAAAAGACTCGCAGGACGTTGACGTTGTAGTCCTGGTTGATGCCCAGCCAAGGCATATACTTTTCCAAGTAAGGGCGCAGATGAGCAAACCCTAGTTCATCCAACTTGTCCAGATTGATGAACAGGCCATGATTGAAGATGGGAATGGATGTCTCAAATTTGGCGGATACACCCTCCAATGCCCCATCTCTATAGACTGTGGGATCATCTTCTTCCTCAACCCTCTGCCTCTTGGTGGAAGGCTCCTCAGAAAATTGAACCTTCTTTTTCTTTCCCTTTCTCTGAGCATCCCTCTCTTGTTCAGAACCCACTGCCTGTTCCACTCTACCAGAGGTTCCAGGCTGACCCTGAATGTTTTCATCCTGTCCCTGTGATTGCCCAGAACCTTCATGGCGTTCATGATGTTCTTCATGATGTTCTTCATGGTGCCCAGATTTACCAGAATGCTTGTGAGTGGATTTCCCAGATTTCGACTTGTGTTTCTTGGAAGAAGAGGTTTTCTGGATGACTGGGTTGGATTCATGAGATCCGGCCATTTTTTATATGAATGTTGCAGTAATGAAAAGGATGAAATGCGAGAAATGTGTAAAGGAGAAATGAAGAACACAATGGAGTAGATGAAAAGACTTTTTAGTGAAAATGATGCGAGTGAAAAAGATGTAGTAAAAAGTGAAAATGGAAAATGACTTCTATTTATAGGTGAAACTTCTTGAGGATAGAATGGGCATAGTCTTTCAAATTTTCACACATTGGGTAACGTAAGTTTTTAAGTTGGAACGACACACCTGATGACACGTGTTGCTTCAGAGAAGGCACAACGTTTCATAGAGGAAGTTGAAACGTTTTCTGAAGTGATGTGTCCCTTGGTCTGGCACTGGCGCTCTTGATCATATTGAATTATCATCTAGCGCCAGCAAAAGAGTATCCGGAAGTGATTTTGCTTCCGGTTGGGCAGGCGCTCCTGGTTGTCTTGAGTAGTCATTCAGCGTTAGCATGAGAGCATCCGGAAGTAGCTTTGCTTCCGATTGTACTTACTTAAGATTTAACATTGAGGGACTTGTTGATGTTCTCTCTTGTGCATCCACATCGATCAAGCTTTCATAATTAAAGCTATATTTGCGTCAAGTAGTAGTTTGTTTGATCTTGGCATGGTGTTTGAACTTTTCAATTTCAGGAGCAGTAGCACTCGGAGCCCAGTATGAACAACAGCTCATTCAGATTTGATACATTGCTCTGATCAGGTGTGATCATGAAAATTGTTGTTCCTTCGGACCTTCTTTCCTACAAAATAGCAAATGATTCCTTTTTCCCATTTTTCAGTCTCCAAACTTGGATCTGACTGGTCAGTTTGTAGGAAGTATGTGATTCTTATGCACTTAAGGATTATTCACTATGAATATAGCATTGCGAATCAATTATGACTATATGCACATGGTTATACAATGTTTCTGATAATGATAGTCATAGATAGCATGTAGAGTATGAACTTTGTGTGAAATATCTTATGAGCCATATTATGTTCATGCTTATGATGCTTAATATAAAATCTCAATAAGTCCATCTAACATTTGCATAGGAGATTTTACTGTTGCATGCTTCAACCTTAAATAATCCCTTGCTTACCCAAGGAGATCTTTTATACTTATTCTTGGTATCAGAGCAAGGTCACTTGTTTAAAGGATCCAACGATCTCAAGTGCAAAGACCTAGGCTGATTTGGGTTACAAAATGTGTTTTGAAGGTTTTGATCATACTATCCCACCTGTGTTAGAAAAAGCTGATTTTCACTTATGGAAGGGAAGGATGAAAAGTTTTATACTATCCACTGATTTCAAAATGTGGGATGTCTTTGAAAAGGACTCTGATTTCAAGCCAAAAATAAATTGGACAGAAGAGGACAAAAGTTTATTTTACTTAAACCTTAGAGCAATGCAAATTTTGCACAAAAGTTTATCTGACAATGATTACCAGAAAATTAAGCATTGCTCTAGGGCTATAGATATTTGGAACACTCTTGATACTATGTACGCTTCTAATCAATTTCTTGAAGTTAAGGCTGTCCAAAGCTCACTATGTGCTCCCTGTGAATCCACTTTTGATGAGCTACTGGATAGTGATGTAGTGGAAGCTAGTATCAGCAAAGAGAGTGTGGATCTCCGCCTAGAAGATTCAGAAGCTGAAGAAAATGAGGTACCTAAACTCAAAACTTCTGAATTGCAAGATATGTATAATGAGCTACATAATGAATTCTGTAAACTTGCAAAAGAAGTTCTAGGCTTAAGAAAAAGGAATAGGGAACTTGAGGAACTTATTCCCTCTTCTACAACCAAGGAGTCCGAAGTCCCACTCATAAAAGAAGATTTTTCAAAAGACCCTGAGATTTCAAAAGTTAGTAAACATAGAGTCTTTGAAAAGAAAACTGACCACCATAATAGTGATAAGAAATCTGATTCTGAACATCATCCCATTATCTGTCATTATTGTGGTAGAACTGGTCATATTTCTCACACATGCAATTTTAAGAGAAATTTAAATGTGAGAAATAAATATACATGGATCCCCAAAGGACAAGTAAGGTCCAGCGCTAACTATGTAGGACCCAAGTACAAATGGGTACCAAAACTCCCTTCTAGTGCCTTACATGTGCAGGAAAGATCAAGAGTTCCTCTTGTCCCAAAGAAGAGAACTCGTGGTAATGTCACTGCTGCAACTACCTGGTTCAATCACAAGAAGCAGTGCGGTACCACAAGGAACAAAGACCTTGTCTCAGGGATAAGCTATCATAGAGTTCCATTCAACTATCCTGAGAAGGACAAAAGAGAGAGGATGTCTCAACTCACATGGAGAAAACCTGCGAATCCTGTCTCTCCTAAGAAAGTGCTTCAGGCACAAGAGAAGCCTTTACACTTTAGGTTTTACGAGCACGGGTTCACCTAACAACCCACAGGTTTTACACCGGGTTCACCTGCAAACCTTACAAATGCAAGTTTTACGGGCTAACTTGCAACCTATGGAGATTTAGACAACCTCTAAATGCTCCCCCTTACAAATTGTAAGTTTACACTATGTTCACTCTATGAACTGATTGTGCTAAACGCTTAAGCACAAAACTAACTCTCTCTAAGAGTAGATGATGTTACTCACTTAAGTACAATAAAATTACTCTCTGAAAAATATCACAAATCTGGATCTGAGAGTAGTAGAAGATGTGTAGAATGAAGAGTATGATATATCAGATACTTTGTTCTGTTCTCTCCTTTTCTTCCATCTCTTCTCTTCTGAATGAATGTCTCTTTTATACTCGGCTTCATAGGCTTCTGTGACAGTTTGAATATGAACGTTTGAATAAAGCCGTTAATCCTATGTTACCGTTTGAGAAGTACATCTTCATTAATGTTTAGCAGGGTTGACTTGCTTTATCTCTGAAAAGTAGTCCTGACACCTCTGCTCTGACAAAAGCATTCTGACTTCTGAGTATGTGATGTTTACTCTTGCACTCTTGCTGACGGATGATCATCATTCATCCGCAAGTGGAAATCTTGCTCTGCAAGTGTTAAGCTCTGAGCCTCAATGTCAAGAGTCTTTCCATCCGGAAGCTCATTTGCATCCGGAAGCGTGACCATGTTCTGCACATACTGGTTAGTCCAACATAGCAATATATATATAAGAATTATACATGCTGTGGGAAGCTTGTTTGCTATGGGGAGTAGTTTACTTAGACTGTGTTCTGATTTGGTCTATGATGTATTCGGAAGCATTTTTACATCCGGAAGTAAAACTACTAGATGAAGGATCTTTGTTCACTATAACTCACTCTCACTTAGTGTATTTCATCCCAACACTCAGCGCTAGTCACTAAGCTATCGGAAGCACTTTTACTTGACGTAGTGAACTCACTGACGCTTAGGGTGAAATCTATTCTATCAGTCTGCGCCAGTCAAGATCTAACAGGAAGCAACTTCACTTGATGTTGCATTTCCACTGACGCTCGGGGTTATATCTAGTTTATCAACCTGCGCCAGTCTAAATCTAATAGGAAGTGCTTTCACTTGGCGAAGTAGACTCACTGACGCTTGGGGTAATATCTATTCTGTCGCTCTGCGCCAGTCTAAGTCTAACAGGAAGCAAACTCACTTCCGATTGAGTCATAGCTTAGCCTTAAGATTTGTGTGCCTAATTCTCATGGACTAGGTTATTTCCCCAGTGATTTACTCGCTGACGCTGGGGGATGAAAACATTCATCCGCATGTGCAAGTCCTAATCCATCCGGAAGTAAATCCTTATCCGGAAGCGCTCTTACTTGGGATCCTATGTTATCCTATTGCTTCCTAGGCACTTGGTCTAATCCTCTATATTTTAGTCTTCATCAAAACTTAAGATTCTAACACTTAAGTCTCCAACTATTAATGATCTCAGTTCAAGCTTGCTGTTAAGTATGTTGACAGATTATGAAAGCTTGAGCGATGTGGATGCACAAGAGAGAACATCAACAAGTATGCTCGTTATCAAGATGAGAAGAAATGGTTGTTCTGAACTTGATCTTGAGGAAATCTCGCCAATCTTATATGAGCATTTCTTTCCCCTACTCATTTTGTTGTGCGTTTAATAGATAGTCTCTCTTATCGGACATACTTAAGAAGTCTAAAGAATTGCCTTGAATTAATTTCTACAAAGGTTGATAAAACCAAAGGCAAATGGCAGTAGGATAAAAGCTTAAGTGAGTTAGATCACATGCCTAGAAAGAATTAGTAAAAACACTATCCACTGGCAGCTGTGTATCCTGACACACTATCACAAGGGGAGTGCAATCTGAATTAAGTTCAAAGCTTGTTAATATCCTAAGAATAATGGGATCACACTAAACTATTGTATGGACATTAAGATCTTTAGAATTTCACTGTGTTGACATTTCAAACGTCTTCATAATCTAACATGAACATCCTTAAGGCATAATTGTTGAGCTATACCTGTTTATGAAATTCTGAAAATATGATATCTGTTCAATACTCCTTATGCTATCACATTAGAATTTATCAAAGAGAGTATGAATAGAGTTCATGACTTGATAATGTAACTGTGAGATTGTGAACTAAGTTACAAAATCTGTTTTTTCGCCTTAGTGATACACTTGTGTTACCAAACAAATCAACAAGCACCATTTCTAAGGTGTATAATATTATGGAGATTAACTGTTTGACTGGAGAGTCCTGGGCGTGTCTATCAATGTTAAATCTTAAATTTACCCACTGACCCTCCGAAAGCACATTTGCCTCCACTAGTACATGCAGGTTCCCTTGTAAAAGGATCACATGAGCACACAATGGTAAATCTCAAGCCCTCACATCCGGAAGCAGATGTACTTCCGGAAGCATGTGCTAGAATAGCTTCTCAACTAAAGACATAGCTACCAAACAACCACTGAGGAGTGATCAATTCATCCTTTTTAAAGGAAAATTGGGAATATTAAAATGAAGTTTAAACGTCAGAAAAGCATCTGTGCTTAATTGCTAAGACCTGCTAACTGTACTAACTTAGGCATCGAAGTGCCAATCCTTAGTTTTGCAGGTCCCCCACAATGTTAAATCTTAAGTGAGTCCAACCGGAAGCAAAACCACTTCCGGATACTCTTTTGCTGGCGCTGGATGACAACTCAATGTGACCAAGAGCACCACTCCAACCGGAAGCAAAACCACTTCCGGATGCTCAGTTGTTGGCACTGAATGTTGAACTAAAGCAAGAAAGAGCGCCAGTGCCAGACCAAGGGACACGTCACTTCAGAAAACTCTTCATCTCCCTCCATGAGAAGTTGTGCCTTCTCTAACAAGATGAAGCGACACATGTCATAAGGTGCGCCGTTCCAATTAAAATGTTTACGTTACCCAATGTGTAAACGTTTGCATTCATCTGAAAAGACATGACCATTTTACCCTCAGTAACTTTGCATATAAATAGGGTGTCACTTTCACTTTCACTTTTTACTTACACAAATTTCTTACCCACAAAACTCTCTGCATATATTCATATTGTTCTTCATCTTCTTCATCTTCTTTATCGCATCTGTCTCGTCATCTTTTGCATTTCTGTGCATTTCATAGCATATATTCCAAAAAAATTCGATCACTTAAACCCCAACCCAATACAAAAATGGCTGGATCTCTTGATTCCAACTCCAACGATCAACGCTCAAAGAAATTTGGGCAGAGATCTGGTAAACAGCTTGAACACCAAGAACACTCTGGCAAAACTGGGCAGAGGGATGAAGGGTCTGGTAAATCTGGGCGAGTTCATGATAAATCTGGAAAGTCCAAGAAGAAACACAAAAGAGTCAGATTTGAGGAAGAACACACCTCTAAACGTCAGCGAGTGGAGGATGATGATCTGACTACATACAAGGATGGGCCACTTGAGACGATTTCCTCCAGATTTGAGAACTCCAAACCCTACTTCACAAATGGAATGTTTGTAGATCTGAAGAAGTTGGAAGATTTAGGGTTTGAGCATCTGAAGGGCCACCTGGAGAAGTACATGTGCTGGCTAGGGATCAATAATGAGTACAACATCAACGTCCTGCGAGTGTTCTATCAGTCGCTCACAGCCAAGCCTAAGTACAAATTATTTAATGGGAAGGAAACCATTAAAAGAGTTGACTTCAAGGCCACAGTCAGGGGAAGGCATATGAAGTTCTCATAGCGAGACATCAACAGCCTACTCGGGGTCACTGATGAGAGTATGAACCAATGGATCAACCCCGAGAAGATGAGCCAGGAGGAACTTGAACGTGCGTATGAGACCAAGGGGAAGAAAGTTTCTGGTATGCCCGATTCCAACCGGGTGCTCCAGTATGTCTACTCCCGGTTGATGACGCACAAAGGGGGGAACTTCAACGAGTTTACACTACTTGACAACCCCTGGCTTCCAAGGTTCCTCACCAAGAAGCCCGTCAACCCAGGACAACTGATTAGCTTGGAGCTGCATAGATGGTGTGAAAACAAGGAAACCAAGGAAAAGAGTCCTGGGCATCTTCCCTATCCCCAAGTGATTGCTTTCCTCATGGAGAAATTTTTAATCAAGTCCACTGAGGAAGCTGACAACATCCCCTGCCTACCCATTGGAGCAGCCAACATTAGCAAAATGGGGGTAAGATATAACAAGCCTGCAAAGCCTGCTCGGTCTGGGTCACAGGTTGGGAGTCAATCAAACACATTCATACCCTCTACATCTGGAGCAGGGGATCAAGAAGTTGATTCTCATGCTGGCCCAAGCCGTGCTCCAAGGAAGGGTATAGTGGCTGAGCTCAGAGAAGAGCTCCTGTTCAAACTGCCAGATCCCTTGATGGCCCCTCTGCGAGAAGAGTTTGGAGAGCGACTTCAGCGGTTGGAGGATCGGATCGATGAGGTGGATACCAAGCTGGACCTCATCCTTGCCATACTTGTACCCAGCACCTCAAACCCTCTCTCATCTCATTATCCACCAAATGACCCACCTCCACCACCTCCACAAAATGACCCACCTCAACCTCCTCCTCAGAATAACCAACAACCTCAAACTTCACCCAGAAATGACCATCAACCCACACCATCACCAAACAATGACCACCAATCCCAGCCTTCGCCTAACCATGACCAGCAACCCCAAGACTCACCCCAACAATCTCCTCGCCAATCACCTCTAAACTCCTCATCTCCACTTAACTCCCCTACTCGCACACCACCCAACCCCAACTCTAGACCCAGATCCAACCCATTGGTCGAGCACCTTGGCTTCCAAACTGCCATTCACCCTCTCAGCCACATATATCTGAGAGATTACCCCCGTCTTCAGCCAATCTCTGAGAATCACTTACCTTTTACCCCAACTTCTTCCACTGGCTTCACTGAATATTCCTCCACCTATCCTTTTGAAGGTTTATTCGTTGATCCCACTTGGTTCCCCAACCCTCCAAACTCCCCAGAAACTCCTTTACCTCCATCCTCCCCAGAACCTTCACCCCCACAAAAGTTTGGCCCTGAACCTCCACCCTCCTCTCCATCCACTCAGTCCTCACTGGCCCTCACCCTCTTTGATGATGCCAAAAGGGGGAGAGATTCTATGACCGCCCTTCGCCTGACCATGAACACAAGGGACGTGCTCAGCCAGCCATCCCTCTGGCTTGATGAAGACATCACGGCTGCCCTCCGCCATGCCATGGAGTCCCAGAGACTGGGAGGTGCTGAGAGCCTAATTAGAGGAGAAGCTATCCGGTTCATGCAGCAGCAGAGGTTGGATGAGCAAGGATCGAAATGGGACATGGTGGTAATTGAGCAGAATGAGCAATCCTCACAGCCTGAGTCATCTTCATCAGAGGCTTCTTCAACTAAGAAAAGTAAAAACATTGTTGAAGAAATCATGATGAAGTATGGGCTGAAAAGGACCAACCATCCTCCCATTGTGATCGCCAAGCCAATCCTTACATCCTCTGAGCAATCATCTGCCTCTCCTCCTCCATCTGAGCCAGCAGTTACATTCAGTGAGTCTAGGAAGAAGGCCGTTGCGAGAAAACGTGCCAAGAAGGTTATTGCCTCCACTGAACCTGCTGAGAATGAGGAAGAGACTCCATCTGACCAACCTGAGCGAGAAACTTTGTCTGCCCAGGATGAGCAAGAGATTTCGTCTGTACAAGCAGTTCCAATTCTGAGGGAAGTCAAGTTGGAAATAGAAGACATGACTCCTGAGGAATTCGAAAAGTATGAGGAATTAGAGAGTAATTCATTTGTACTTAAGTGAGTAACATCATCTATACTTAGAGAGAATCATTTGTACTTAAGTGTTTATCACAATCAGTTCATAGAGTGAACACATTATCAAATCCTCTAATTGATAGAGGCTGTTCTAAAGCTTGTGCTTGAAGAACAGAATTATTATCTTACAGAAGTAAGGGGGAGCATTTAGAGGTTTTCTAAATGTCCAAAGGTTGCAAGTTAGCCCGTAAAACTTGAGGTTGTAAGGTTGCAGGTGATCCCGTTGTAAAACCTGTGGTTGTAAAGGTTTGCAGGTTAGCCCGTGGTAAAACCTGTGGGTTGTTAGGTGAACCCGTGCTCGTAAAACCTAAAGTGTAAAGGCCTTCTTGTGCCTGGTTCAAACAAGAAGTTTAGTGGATTGAAAATCTCAGGTGGAGCCTGGGGACTGGATGTAGGTCTAGAAGTAACCGAACCAGGATAAACTTGTGTGTGCTTACTCTGTTTATTTAATCTCCACATCAAGCATCACACCACTAGATACTAGCTTGTGCTTGGGGTGGTGCATCATCACTCTCATCAAGCACAAGGAGTAAAGGTTTTAAAAAGGGGAGAGTTTTAATAAGATTTAGTCCATCACCCAATTCACCCCCCCCCCTCTTGGGTGAAGCCACGCATTTCAAATCACACCCAAAACTCTCTGAAGCCATTCATCGCATTGTTCATCTCGTTCTTCATATTCATCCTGTTCATCTTCATCTTCTTCATCTTCTTCTTCTACATTTCTGCGCATTTCATCTCATTCACTCATTTAAACCCTAAACCCACACAAAATGGCCGGATCACTTGAGTCAAACCCCAACACTGAGATAGCCACTGGTTCCAAGAAGTCCAAAACTGGGAAATCTAGGCATTCGAAATCTGGGAAAGTGCATGAACAGCCTGGGAAATCTGGAAAACAACATGAACATTCTGGGCAATCTGGGCAACAACATGAACACTCAAAGTAAAAGGGCAAGAAAAAGAGGGTTCAGTTTAGCGAAGAGCCTTCATCCAAGCGACAGAGAGTGGAGGATGATCCATTAGTATACAAGGATGGGCCGCTGGAGGCTGTTACTTCCAAGTTTGAAACAACAAAGCCCTACTTCTCACATGGGATGTTCATTGACTTGGATAAAATTGAAGATCTGGGTTTTGGCCATTTGAAGGAACATCTCCAGAAGTACATGTGCTGGCTGGGGATCAACAATGAGTACAACATCAACGTACTCAGGGTGTTCGGCCAGTCTCTCACAGCCAAGGCTAAGTATAAGGCGGTGAATGAGAAAGAGATCATTCGCAGAGTCACCTTTAAGGCCACAGTGAGGGGGAGGACAATCAGTTTTACTTGGAGAGATATCAACGACCTGCTCGGGGTCACTGAGGAAAGCATGAACGAGTGGATCTACCCTGAAAAACTAAGCCAGGAGGAGCTTGAGAGAGTATATGAGACCAAGGGGAAGAAGGTCTCTGCCATGTCTGACTTCAACCGAGTACTTCAATATGTCTACTCGCGCTTGATGACTCATAAAGGGGGGAACTTCAACGAGTTCACCCAGCTAGACAACCCATGGCTCCCCAGGTTCCTCACCAAGCAGTCAATCAACCCAGGGCAGATGATCAGTTTGGAGCTGCACCGGTGGTGTGAAACCAAGGACAAGAAACCTGGCCATCTTCCCTATCCTCAAGTCATTGTTTTCCTTCTGGAGAAATTCTTGATAAAATCCACTGAGGAAGCTGACAATGTCCAGTGCCTGCCCATAGGATCAGCAAATATCAGCAAGATGGGGATCAAGTACAACAAGCCAGCAAGGGCTACTCGATCTGGCTCTCAGGCTGGGAGTGCCTCACATACAACGGCTCCCTCAGTATCTGGCGTAGGGGACCAAGAAGTGGATTCACATGCTGCTGGTCCTAGCCGTGCTCCAAGAGTGTTAGCTGCAATGAAGGCGTTTGCTGAGGAAGTGAAAGAAGAGATCATTTTTCGGCTGTCTGATCCTTTGATGGCTCCCCTTCGTGATGAGTGTGATGCAGCAATTGTAACATCCTGAAAATTTAATACAGGATTAAAGAGTGTTTTGGAATTTTTATGAATTTTTGGAGATTTTTGGAAATTTTGAGTAATTAATATGCATATAATTACTAAAGAAATGAAGAGTTTGAAATATGAGGGAGTGGTAGAGCTAAAAATATTTCGAAGTTTAAGAAGATTGGAGGCTGGTTTAAGTGGTTTTAGATCAAAATGAGTACACTATAGCAAGTTTAGGCTTTAAATAACCAAAATCACCCTTATTTCCCCTTAAACAAACAAGGCCTCCCTCCTTTCCTTACCAACAAAAACCGACACCACCCCTCCCTTCTCCCAAAATCACGTTCGGACACCTCCCTCCCCTCACCATTTTCTCCATTTTTCCACTCCAAAAAGCTCTCTCATTTTCGGTCATCTCTCTCTTTTCTCCACAGAGCCGTGAAAGTTGAGCTTAATCTGTGTGGGTGTGTGTTGTTCGCGTTTTCCTTTTCTCTCCGGCGACGGCGAGTGGGTTCTCCGGCGATGACAAGTGATTTCTCCGGCGAGAGCAAGCTTTGAGGTAAAGATGAGATTTTTCTTGTTGTCCATGAAAGTTCTTCCTTTTTCCAACCTCCTTTTGTGTTTTCCCAACTCCCCTTTCCTTTTCCAGTTTCGGCCGACGGCTTGGGGACATTTTCCGGCGAGCTTCTTCATCTTTTCCGGCGGCCGAAGGTGATAAAAGGTAGGAAGGTATTTTCTTTGGATTTTTACAAGTTATACCTTCCCTTTTCAACTCCACCTCTTTATTCCTTCATACTCCTTGTCTTCTAGTTTTTCCGGCGGTCTGAGGTTTTCCGGCGTGCTAGGCGGCGGCCGACGGTGGTGGTACTCTCTTTTGCACCTTGAAAACTAAGTAAGCATCTTCACCTTTGGATTTTGGAATTTTTGGATAGATTTGCCTATTGGGAGTTAGGGTTTTGGAGTATATTGGAATTTTTGACCATTAATGTCTTAATACTGAAATTGGGATATTGAAATGAAGTATTCTTGGGAGAAATTGGAATTTTTGAAAGAAGTGAAGCAATTGGAATTTTTATTTTGAGTTGGTATCGGCTATTTGAATTGGGGTTTGGTTAATGAAGGTTGATTTGAATAAATTGGTGGTTAGATAAGGTTTGTCAAAGTTATATGAGGATGTTGGAATGTTAGTTTTGGTTTGATTGGTGTTTAGAAAGAAATTTAGAAGTTAAAGTGTTGATTGAAAGAAAATTTGATTATGTAAAAGAAAGTTTGGAGTTTGGTAGTAAGTTGGTGAATTAGGGAAGCCACCTTGAGTGGTAAATTTGATAGTAATATATTGTTTTGGTGGTTGGTGTTTGTTTTGTAAAATTGGTGGCATTTTTGGTTCTTTAAAGTAAATGACAATTTCGTGGACAATATGAATTAAATTGGAGTTTAAGAAATGTTAGTGTAGATAATATGAAGGTGTTGGAGTAGTGAAATCATTTGAAATTGTGTTTGAGAAGGAGTTGGGAATTAAAGTGTAGGATTAAAGAAGAATTTGTTTAAGAATGGTATGTACGGGGGGAGATGGTGAAAGTTTGTGAGTTGTGGAGGTCACTTTGATCGGCCAATTTAATATGAAAGCGTTGTCTTAATGGAGGTTAACATGGTGGGTTGGTTTTGCAAGAGTTATGAGAAACAGTGAAGTTAGTACTTAAGGAATTTCAAATAAATTGTTAAGGGAATTGTGAGGTATAAAAGTATATGAAAGAGTATGGATGTTTGAAGTAATGTATCACTTCAAAATTATTTTTGAATTAGTTTGAATGGGTGGTCAAAATCATTAATTTTATGTCTTGACTATCAGCAGCGCATTGTGTGATTGTGAACGATGGAGGTTTGAGTGGAGCTCGCGGAATGCAATAACTGAGGATATATATATTGCTGTTTTTGAGCTTGGACAGGTAATCACGCTTAACTGACTGTGATACTGAGGGTGATGGTAGTTGAGGATTTTCTGACATCCTCTTCTACTTATTTATATATATATAAATAAAATGAATTCAGATTACGTTATACATAAACGTGGGCTATAGGGTACCTTTCAACTGAACTGTACTTTATATAAATTCCTATTTATATATAATCTTTTGTATGTTGCATGACACTGGTTATTAGTACCGTCGGCCGATGTAACCTATCGATTTGCGCAAATCGATAGGTTAATAGTACGGGTTCCTCGGATTGTAAAGGAACCAGGGATTTTCACATTGATTAGAGTGGTCCCTTTTATGCTTTTCGGATTGTAGACCGAGCACAGTGTCACACACGTTTATTTCTGTCATTTGAGAGATTGATGCATCTGTTTTGTGTATATATATATATATCTGTATATATTTGTAAATGTTATAAGTTGTATGCAGGTTTTGAACTGTGGTACCCTGTAGACACTCCACTACCCCACTTCTGAGTGTCACAGTGAGTTACGTTGTGATTACTGAGACATTGTTTTGTCTCACCCCATTCCCTTTATTTTTACAGGTGATCATGCCCAGGGGGAGGCGCAGAGGAAGGGGAAGGGGCCGTCTGGCCCATACTGATATAGTAAGTAGGCCAGAGGTTACCTTGTTAGGGACATATATCGCCATCTCACTAGGCTGCACCAGCTTCTGCATATATGAATGATGTTTTGAGTGAATTTTATTGTATATGTGAACTGTATGACTTGTAATGTAACTTAATTTACTGTTTGGTTGTTATATAGCACTGTTCCTGCTGCTGTGATAGTTCAGGAACTATCTTGACTAATATGTCAAGCTTGGTTGATGTATATTTTGTTTTCCAGGTGATGAGAACTCGAATGAATGTAAATAGGAAACTTGACTTTCCTAATATGCTGAGGTGGTAGATGGTGGATATATTGAGTGGTTTTTATGTTTTCCTGTGTGTATAATCATATTAGATGGGCCCCGCTCTAATATGGTTTATTTTTAGATAGTTTGGTTAGTCCTTTTTCTAACCATTGTTAGCTGAATCTTTACTAACATGGTTAGATTTAGGTTATGATATTGATTGTGTGATTCATTAGGTGATTCTTTTGCTAACTATGTTAGGGGATTCTCTTTTCTAACATAGTTAGATATGTAATCTCTTAATTATAGAGAAATCCTTTTGCTAACCATGTTAGGTGAATCTTTTACTAACATGGTTAGTCTCCATTGTTTGGATTAATTTGTTTAGCAATTGGTTTAGGTTAAGGTTAATTTTTACTTTAGTAGGAGGTACTTTACACCTTCATTAACCAGAAATGAGAGGCCAAATTAGACCTTATCACTTCCTCAGCAAACGCCTCGATTAGGACGAGTCGAGGATCAACTAAGACGGGTAGAGGCCAAATTAGACCTTATCATTAACCACTTCCAAATCCCTCAACCTCAAGCCAACCTACCACCACCTCCTCCTCCTAACCCACCTCCACAGAATGATCCACCTCCACCTTCACCCAGAAATGACCATCAAATCCTTGACCCTGACAACTCCACTCACCACTCACCATCTCCACACAACACCCCTCAAAACTCCCCTAGCCACTCCAACACATCTCACCATCAAAACTCTCCCAACCACTTACAATCCACCAACCCAACATATTCCAACCAGCTGGCCGAGCACCTTGGCTTCCACACTTCCATTCACCCCCTCAGTCACATATACCTGAGAGATTACCCACGTCTCCAGAGGATACCTGAAAGACATTTCTCTTCCACTCCCTATTCATCTTCCTTCCCTTACCATGACCTATTCTCAGAGTTAACTGACTCCTGGTTCCCTAACCCCACTCCCTCACCAGAAAACTCACCCCCTTCCTCACCTGAAAACTCACCACCCAGTATATATGGCCCTGCACCTCCACCCTCCACTTCACCCAATCCTTCCTCCCTGGCCCTCGCCCTTATTGATGATGCCAAAAGGGGGAGAGAAATCCTATCTCAACCCTCTTTATGGCTAGATGAGGATATAGCTGCTGCCCTCCGCCGAGCCATGGATTATCAGAGATTGGGTAGTGCTGAACGTCTTATCTGTGGGGAAGCCATCCGATTTATGCAACAGCAGCGTTCAGACGAGCAAAGGTCAAAATGGGCAATGGTATTGGTTGAGCAACCTGATGAGATCCCACAGCCTGAGCCTGAACCTGAGCCAGAGCCTTCATCTTCTGAGCCTCCTCCCTCTGTGCCTGGCCAAAACATACTTGAAGAGATTATGATGAAGTATGGGTTGAAGAGGCAAAACAATCCACCTATTGTGATAGCCAAGCCAATCCCTCCTTCTAAGTCAACCTCTGCTCCTCCTCCAGCAATCCCTCCTTCTGAGCCAACCTCTACTCCTCCTCCACAAGTTGTAAGGGGGAGTGAGTCAGTAAGGTTGCAGGTGAACCTGGTGTAAAACTTGTGGTTGTAAGGTTGCAAGTGATCCCGTTCTAAAACTTGCGGTTGTAAAGGTTCCAGGTGAACCCGTTTGCAAAACCTGGGGATAGTGGAACTCAACCTGGGTGGTTGAGAATTGGACGTAGGTCAGGGAGACCGAACCAGTATAAAACCTTGTGTTTTTTGTTGTTTGATTTTTATTTGGTAGCACAATTCACCCCCCCTCTTGTGCATCCACCTCTTTCATCCTCCTCCGTCGTCGCTTCGGCGGCGGCTACATCGGCCTCCAAGGTGGCCGACGAAAATGGGGAGGGAGGAGAAAGGAAGGGTGGGACGGCTAGGGCTAGGGGTGGGCAAACGGTTATTCGGCTCAAAACCGAATCGAAAACCGAAAACTAAATAAAATGAAAATCGAAACCGAAAAAGTGAATAATCGAAACCAAAAATGTGAATAACCGAAACCGAAAAACCGAAATTAATTGGTATTTTCACATTTTTTTGAGATATTACAAACATTTTACAAAGGAAACGAAAACCAATAAACCGAACCAATAAGCTACCTAAAATGAAAACCGAAACCGAATAGAAAACCGAAAAGCATGGGAAATGAAAACCGAAACCGAAAAACCGAAAAACCGAAACTCATTTGGTTCGATTCGGTTTTCGGTTTGCGGTTAAATTTGCCCACCCCTAGCTAGGGCTTTAGGAGAATGAAGGGGGGAGTGGTATGAGTATTTATACATATATATTTAGAGAAAACTTCAATAAACCTATTGTTAATTCTTAATTATATTTCTAGTCCAAAAGTTTGTATATGTTATTTGACCCATTTCTTTCATTCATACTAGTATTTAGGTTTCCAAAATATTTGTTCGTGAAAGTTTCTAGCTCCAATTAATTCTTTTAACAATATTTCTTTAAATTCTAAACTAAATAAGATTCAATATTCATAAATTGTCCAAAATATCATAAAATTTCTCCTAAAACTTTAAATTTCCTAAATGACACCTCAATAACTTCTTATTATCTTTAATCAAAATTTGGGTTGTTACATTAGCTGAAAAAACATAATCATAATTTATAAAATATATTTGTTTTACTATAACAAGTTAAAAAAAACAAAGTCATATACGAAAGGAAAAAACTTACCTCAAGTACTTGACCTCAATTACATCCAGTAAGCCAATAAGAATTTGACATATGTCCAACTAACCCACACTACTTTCTCTTTCTTTTCTCTCTCCTCCATGTGTTAGTTGTGTATGGGGTAAGTTGGACATGTGTCAAATTCTTATTGGGTAATGGATGTAATTGAGGTCAAGTTTTGAGGTAAGTTTTTTCCTATACGAAACCTTAATTACTTTTTAATATCTTATTTTCTAACGGTAATTTGCCTTTGATAGGCAATTCAAGACATGCCTATTTTATTTTCTTTCTCAAAAGAAAACGTTTCTTTTTTTATTTTATAGAAATAGGATAATAATAGAGTATACATGCGTCATTCTTGATTCTTGAACTCTTGAATTAACATGTCCATAATTTGGTAAAACAAACATGGCCATAAATAAAATCCGTGCAAAAAAAAGTTTAATTGTCAAACTATTTACTTTTATTTTGAATAAATTTGAACGATTATATTGCATTTGTTCAAGAAAATAAGTTTTGGTGATGCGCATTAAATTACATTATATATAATTAAGTTTGAGAAAAAGGATTTTTTACCACAACTAATTTTTGATAAATCAATTATGACATATACCTGCAATGTGATAGATGAGAAAAGTAAACCGTTACAAGCATAACAATATTTCTCACGTGCTTGTTGGTATGATGAACAATATATAGGAGTATATTTTACTACCTAGTTAAAATGATAAAATTGATTCTTCAATCTTTAGTTAATAAAACAATTTGACAATTTTATATTCACTGACCTTTTGTTGATGTTTGAGTTCTAGATTTGAACATTAACCCAAAAAATTAATTGTTGCAAAATGACAATCAGAGTTAATTTTTATATAACCATTAATATAACATTTATAAAAGATTAAGATGTAATTTTAACATCAAATTCTTGTGTTAAGATGAATGCATAATCACCGCCAACTCTGTACTCTTATTATTGCTTTTTTGTTGTCATTCTTATTTTGTTATATTTTAACTCAATCAAGGTGTCTTTTCTTTTACAAATTTTTGCATAGTGCTCCTCATTAGCTATTATCATGTTCTAATTGATATGGTTTCCTTTTTATCAGTTCAATCATCAATTTAATAATTTGGATCTTTCCCTTTTTGTTATTTATCATTTATTATTTCTTTTCCCCCTTAATTTACACTAAGCATTAAAAATTAAATTTTCATCAAAATTCAAATATATAACTTTTCTGTTTTTGTTTGTTATTTCATCATATTTTCGTTTTCTCTCTTCAATGACAATAATTATTGGAATATGGATCCAATCACCATAAATAAATTTTCCCTGTCCTGTGCAAAAATATATATATGAACATGGAGCATCCAATCATCAATTGAATAATGCGTTGAAATTCGATATCTTTCCAACCTTATCCATTTCAATATTAAAATTATCCAAAAGGACAAGTAAGGAACTCAAACTTTCAAAAGGACAATTAAAGAACCAAGTACTTACTTAACATTTATAATTGTTGTGAAAAGACTTAAATGCCCCCACCACTAATAACAATTGCAACTTACCAATTAACAATTGGTACGTACACATTAACAATTAGGTCACTTGAATTAACTTTCATGTTAACAAATGCACATTCCCTATTAACAATTGCAATGTACCTATTAACAATTTTAACTTACAAATTAATAAATGGAGCATACACATTAACAATTGGATCTTTTGAATTAACTTCCCTGTTAACAAATGTGTATTCTCTATTAACAATTGTCTTGTACCTATTAACAATTGCAACTTAACTATTGACAATTGGAGCATACACATTAACAAATGGGTCATTTGAATTAACTTGAGGTGAGGGAATTTAAGTTTTTTCACAACTACTACAAACGCCAAATAAGTGTTTGGTTCCGTAATTGTCATTTTCGAAGTTGAGTTCCTTACTTGTCCTTTTAGACATTCGGCAAGATTTATTTGTCATTTTCGCCTTTTAAATATAACTTAATGAAACAATTTCTCTCTATTTCATAAATAGGACTAGAGTCCGAATGAATATCTTGGTTTTGAGAAAAATAACTATATAAATCAAATAAACATAATTAGAAAAACATTTGATGTCACTTAATCTTTTATCTTAGTTTTTATTTCTCAATAATAATTAATTTAATTTTCCACCTTTTAGTGAAACATGACTTTTTTCACAAGGGTATCTACACTAGTGTGTCTAGTGACACCCAACCACTTTATTAAAGGAAGAGAGTACTTACCATTCATGTCAACCCGTCAGGTAAACCATTCATAACTTAAGCTCATTGTTCAATGTTTTCTTCTCAAATTTTGGTTTTCATGAGTAAAATTGCAATTTTCTGAAAAATTAATATTCTAGTCAAATTATATTTACTTGATTATTAAAAAAATCTCCCATGCTTATATTCTTTTACTTTATTATTAAAAGTTATCCGGATTAATCTTTTTGTTTCAGGGAATAGCCTCT
Organism: Mimosa pudica; assembly: GCA_029929735.1. Lineage (NCBI taxonomy): Eukaryota > Viridiplantae > Streptophyta > Magnoliopsida > Fabales > Fabaceae > Mimosa > Mimosa pudica. The sequence continues at coordinate 3,151,198 of JAKELP010000012.1, read as the reverse complement.
TATCATAATGCAGCAAGGACATTGGACATATTAGCGGGCCTTTTCCATCTTAGTGTTCGTCCACCTCAACGACTATACTTTATTAAAAAAAATCTCCCATACTTATATTTTTTCCTTTATTATTAAAAGTTATCCAGAAATAAAATCATAAATTTATAAAATATTGTGTTATTATAACAAACAAACAAAATGGACCAATGAACCACAGAAAACAATATCAATTAAAAGAGGAAAATATATTGCGATCTTATTAAGTTTTCATTAAGCTAGAATAGTTATATTTAAAACTTCATATGTGTATATAATATTATAGTCATATTAGTTGAGAGGCCATATCGAATGAACTTAACGTTTCAACTACTTTAACAATGACGCACTGTTATTTCGAGCTTGAGTTATTATATCCCGACTTTCAAAACAATGTAACAAAGGCATAAATTAGTTCCAACATTTTGCATGAGTATTGAAAAATAATACTACCTCCGGTCCTAAATATAGAACCTAATTGACTTTTTTTGGAGAGATTAAAGTTGCGAAATAGGTTATTAAATGATGATATATTTGATAGATTTTTAGATTATTCATTAGTTTATAGGTAAAAAAAACTAGTTTAAGGGAAAAAATTAGGTAAATCCATTTATAATTAACTTATTTTGCATTTTAAGGATTTTTTTAGAAAAAATCAATTAGGTCTCATATTTAGGAACGGAGGGAGTAGTAATTATCTATATTTCCTTTTCAAAAATTCAAAATTTTTTTGGAAAATATTATTAATGATTGTGTGTTAACTTTAAATATTGAATTTATTAATGCATAATAAATTACATTTTTAGTAGCAAGAAAAATAATAAATTACATTTTTATTTATGCAAGCGAAGTTTGTTTAAATGACATAGCTTTATATAAATATAAAGTGATTCAAAATTTAAAAGTAGGAGTATTTGAGAAAATAATTTTGAAATCCAACAATCTTTATATCAACTAGAATTTCAACATAGATAGCAAGATAAATGAATGTTTATATTTTAAGATAAAGTAAAATGATACTATAAATAACAATCATTGTGGACTTTGATTTTGTAATGCCCATTACATTTGAATGAGCTATTTTCAGTGCTACAAAATTTAGTGCACAAGCAACATGAAATTGTATTTATACTAATTTAGAAGTACAATAAATTAGATTTGACAAAAATAGACAAATAAGAAAAATTTAAAATAATTTATTTTCCATCTTCAATTATAAAAGAAAAGTCAACTTAACCTTATATGTAATTCTTAAAAAAGTATAGCCAAGTTGATACCCATGAAAAATAATTTCAATGATTGATTTCATACTAAGGTTAGATATTTGGCTAAACCATAAGACAATGTTTTTCTCTCTCTGTTTTTTTTTTTGTTAAACACCTCCCGGTAATCCGGCGCCTATTGACAATTGCCTAATCTAGACTCGAGGAGTAGGAGTATTGCCCATATAGATAAGGTTGACTCATCTCCCAATGAGAGCACTTCCCGGGATTTAAACACACATTTTCTTTGTTATGGGGGTTATAATTCACTTACGAATTCAATAAACTACCCATTGGTATAAGAAAATGTCTGAATATTCATAAAGTGGGACATAATCTATTTTCCATATCCTCACTTAGTGCATTATATGCATATATTCTATTGAACAATGAAAATTAAAAAATCAAATAATTTTCACTTTTTCACCACTCCATAAATAGTAAAAGAAGAACCATGAACATCAAACCAGCCATATTTTATGCACACCAGAGTGTATTCCCTACCATTTTCATGAGAATCCACGCCATAATGAACAATATTATTCAGCCCCTACTTTTGTCATTAGAAGGGACAAAAATCTTGCGACTCTTCCCAAGAAACCAATCTATGGCAAGTTCCATGAACTTTAACAGTACACCCACGGCACAAATAATATTTTACACCACAGAAATACTCAATGATCTTAAAGGAGACGAATGGTACAAACATCTAACAGACATGATTGACACACCACTCTCTTTTCAACAGAAGAACATCATGTCGTTGAGGTGGGTATATAACCTCGGCATTCCTTTCAATGAGAAGGCTCCATTAGGCACCAACTGGATCATCTTCCTGGAAACAACATTGACATATAACCAATTGGTCTAAGCAGGAGGAAAGATCACATTCACACACATAGAAAAGTGAAGAAAAAACTACAAATTTCATATGTTTAAAAGTTGACATAAATAGAAAACCTTTTTATAGCAGCCTAGCCTTTGGACGATCAGAATTTGCTAAGGGACGATCCCCAATGGAGCCCACAGCTCATCGCAGGAATGATCTGCCTCAAAACTGAGGTATTATTGCTGTTGTAGTGGTCCATAATTTGTCACTCACGTAAACCTGATGCAATGAAATTCAAAACTCCCAAAAAGTCAGATTAAACAAATTTTCTTATGCCCAATTGATTGAATATGTTCATGAAGGTTGACATAATTTATTTAACTGTCAGCAGATTTCGTGAAACCCAACCAATATAACAACAGTAAGCAATACATCATCTATTTCTTCATTTTCTGTGCCAAAAGCTCAATTTTATTGGAATGATGGAAATAAGACGAGGAAGAATGATATAGAATAAAAGATACCCTTCAAGAGAAACTGTGGAGAACATCAAAAGGAAAAGAACATAAATACTACTGCAAATCAATGGTTCCTCATGAAACTGATCAAATTTGAGTATGTGAGCAAAAATGTGGCCAAGAGAATTGTGGTGCTGATAACATCTCAAGGCATACTTAATAAGCCAACTTTCCTGCCCATGCTCTACCAATTACTATAGACTTAACAGAGATCTTGAGGTAGCCCTTCAACGAGACTCGCACAATCAAAAATATCATCATCTCTTGAATCAAATCCATTGTCTATTCCAAACTTTCATGGTGTGGACAGCCAGATGTATTATCAATACGTGTTAGTCATTCCTGCCTAATCTCCTTGATACTGTAAACTTTAATCTGATATCTATTAGACCAAGACTGAAGGACAATTACACCATTGGCTCTTTAAAACAGGGAGTACTAACACTTCGATTATCAGTAATGTGGTATATGTGGTGAGTCCCAGTAGAGAATTTAGGAGACCAAAGCAACAGCACAACAGTTGGAGAAGTAGTGTAGTCTGAAGTTTGGGGGAGAGGAAAGGGCAATAATGTCATATCTACAGTAGTTTTTCTTTGGGGTGAACAAATTCTTTAACATATTATCCACATTTCTACTTATCATATATATCTTGCTACCAACCAATAATCTTACAAAAAAATTTCAGACAAGACAAACTATGTCAGATTGACAACTCCATCTCCCAACTGACACAAATACAACAAAAACAAAGTCTTATCCCATTAGGTGGGGCTGGTTGCATAAATTGTACGATGTCATTGTCATTAATCAATGTTCATGTGATTCAACAAGGTTTAACATTGGCTATCAAGGCCTAACACAACTCTACTCCTTTACCCGAGCTTGTGACTGGCAATGAACATAGGCCTTACCCAAATAACATAAGGGTCAACCCTGTTCCAGTTCCCACTTGGTGAGGGTGTTGGAGAAGGGAATATACTAGGCAGTCTTACCTCTTCTTTATGCAGAGAGACTGATTCATACCCACAACCTCAGACTCTACGGCAAGTGAGTTTACCATTGAGCCAAATGAAAATTCCGAACTAACATAATAAGCCCTTAATTTTTTATAGAAGGGACAAGAAAGGAAACTAGATGCAAACTGCAAACAATAAAGTACATACCACCTTTAGGTATTTTATGATCCTGAAGATGATTTCTGAACCCAAACTTGCTTCTGCATGAAAAAACCAGCAGTTAAGTGATGATTCATGAAAAGATGCAAAAACAATAATAATAATAAAGATCACAACAATATTAAGAATAATATTCACTTCACAATATTTTATAAGGGTGTTTTTTAGGAGTATTTTCATTTCTCATAATACAAGATGTATTGAAACAAAAGAAAAAAAATAATACATTTACTAAGCTTACCATAAAATACCCTTTACAATTCAATCAAAGGAAGTGTGACTTAGATATCAAAGTTAAATGAAGGATACTATTGAAAGTTGACATTCTTTCTCACAAAAATTTAGATCAGATTCCCAAGTTCATTTAACTGACCTCATCAGTGTTTTTAGATGTGAAAAATCGCCTTATAAAACGTAAAGGAGTAAGTACGAACAACAACGATAATTACTACACCATTTTCTATAATAATATAGGCATACAAAATCATGGAAGCCAAATTGTGACATTGTTGTCATAATTACTACACTCTCAATAATAATATAGGCATACAAAATTATAGACGCCAAATTGTGAAGTTGTTGTCAACCAATTTCTTTTATCATTAACCATTGAACACATGAATTCATATGATTCAACAAGTGAAATAGCTGGAATCACGAGACATTTCATATCGGTAATATCTTTATCCTATGCAAAAAAATACCCAAGATAGTAAATTGAATCCAAGAGTTGATCGAATTAGCTGAACAAATATAACAAATAGATTATAAATTGTAAACAATTGATTCTTGAAATATCCCTCATCATTTAAGAGTCATAACAACATTTGACAACAGAATTACTTCAGTCCTGAATGCAAAACCTCAATCCACTTATCTCCCAAATTTATGAATTTTTTTCCCGAAACCATCTCGATTGATCACAACTATTAAAAGAGATTTTTATCAAGGGAGTAGATTCCCAAACAGATGATTAGAAGGGAAAACTTTTGGGAAACCAACACACTTTTTTTCAATTATCTTGCGTAATTTTCTTAAATTATGCAGATTATATATCTCGCTCCTACATTTAGGACTGGGGGGAAAATTATATTCTATTGACTTGAATTGAATTATTTGATGGCCAATTCAGCTATCAAATAGTATTGGTCACGTAACTCATCATGAATTGTATGATTGAAATTGAGAAATGCACAATTTATGACTTCTTTCATTTCAATCAATGTTTGTATCATTAACTTCGTGATTCATCATAACAAATTTTAAAACTTTAAACATGAAAAAGATTCTAATTACTATGCATAAAAAACAAACCTCATGACCACCATGCCCAGTAACACCTTTCTTAGAATGTTTTGCTTCATTTAAACTGACTGTAGTATCATCCTTCACTGCATAGGCAGCTCCACGACGAGTAAAATGTCTTTGAGAACCTGAAATTTAGTTAAAATTGTTATAGAAATTAAGTATGCATATATAAGTGTAAATTGATGGAATCAGTAACAAAGAAACACCAACCATTCTCAATAGAGGAACTATTTCGGCCACCAGCAGAGAGTGAGTATTCCCCCTTTCTGCTTCCAGAAAAGACATCATCTTTCATTTCTCCTGCAGACAGTGGAAAAGTATAGGCAGATGACTTTAGTTAAATCCGTTGAATTTACATTGATATTTAAATAACACAAATGAAAGTTTCTTTAACGTATTAAAGTCTTTGCAATAAAAATATTTCAATCTTGTAAGTAAAATAGAGTTACGTAGAGAGGGAAGAGGGGAAAAAGAGAAAAGGCACAGAAGAATAGAAGTTAGGAAGAACACCTAGAGAGACAGAAAAACGTGAGATATTTCAATAATGGGGCTCTTTCGAATAAATAGTCAAGTCTGAATACAAGTTAGAGCCTTCATTTTTATAAGCTACTCAACTATGCTCACCTAAAGACTATATCTCATGGCGATAACTAACTATTCCAACTAACACATCACAATTACAACTACAATTTCAAATCAGATACACAATTCAATACCCTACTATGGACATACCTTCAACTGATTCAGAATGTGACAAGGAAGATTGAGACACAGAGGACGATAAGGGCTCATTAACAGTGTGAGAAACATCAGATCGACGAGGAGTCCAAACACCACGATCAGGCCTATCCTTGTTTCTAGTACGCCTTGCCGATTTTTCACCACTGCCCAAACCATGCAGTTCCACTTTTGCGAACTTTTCATCCAACATTCTTCTAATATCCCCTTCAGATTGAACTTGGTTGGCATCACGATTGCAGGCTAGACCATTTGTCCCCGACTGTGAACTTGTATTCCGAGGTGGCCGCTTACCATTCTCAGAAGTCAAGATCTGAACATTCTGTTGGCTAGCAGTTGTAGACTGGCTTTGACGAGATTCATTATTTAGAAGTATACTCCTAATCAACCTTCCACCAGCTTCACGTCTTTGATTTTGCTTTGAAGTATTGGAAACAACGGGATTTTCAGATTGTACAATTTGCTGTTGCACCATACTCTCAACAGCCTACAAAGTACCACAAAATACTTAAATCACAATTTCTCAAAGTTGAGAACAAGTAAATAAATGTAAGTTTCAATAAAAAAAATCGAAGTTCCACTGATTCTTCTTAATAAGATTAATTTTTATTAAAAGAAAATATCATAGAAAACAATACTAATTATCATCGAATAAAAAATCTAAACTATAATTAACCTACATTGAGAATTTCTCGTTCTTTCCCTTTAACCAGCAGGATCTTTGTTTTTCCAGAACCAGCAGGCACAGAGAGAGCTGAAACGGGACCTTCAACTCCATGCACTGCAAATTTATCAATCAGACAATTGTTTTTGAATTGAATTTTAATAAAGATGATATGAGTACAGAAGTTAATTAAAAAGAAATTCTATACCAAAGAACAAAAACATGTGTTATAGCAAAAGGTACAAAAAGAAGAAGAAAGAATAGTTAAGAACAACAGGTTAACAATCACTAATCAACGCAGAACAGATGATAAATTCCATTGCAAGTTGGAAACAGTGAATCCCTGGAGAACATTTAGTGGCTGAATTGTCCAATGTTAAATAAGTCAGACAATTAACAATGTGCTTTTGTTTAGCTGATGAGGACTAGGTAATATTAGATATCTAGATCCCACCTCAACAGCTAGATTTTGGAGGGAAGGCTTCACATCCCACTTGAGTGACCACCATTTAGCATCAGAGCCTAATGGTTGACAGTTATGGAGAGAGCTACTCACCGAGATTTCTTAACAGTGGAGGGTTTGACGTAAAGATTAATTTAAGTATGGGTGTGCACGGACAGCCTTTGCACTCGACCCAAGCTTAAAAATGATTAACCTCAGTTCATCACGTTGGGTCATATCTTATCAGAACAAGCCAGGGTACATTCCGCAATTTAGAAATTCTAACATACCAAATCCAGTCCATTAGAAGGAAGAAAATAACTCACAAAAGAGAGAGGGAGGAGGGGGAAGAAGCAAACAAATCACAGCATCATCACAATAGTTTTATTAAATTTCTTGTTCAATCCTCTTGCACAAAAGAGCTCGTGGCAGTTATCCGGTTTTGTCTTCGATGTTGAAGACTGGATAACTGCAAATATTCAGTGTATAAATTATCGATTAAAGCTTCAATTTTTATGTGCCCACAGTCTAAACAAAGCATGCTTGTGCTTAACTGGCTCAAACAGTAAAGTCAATATAAACATACAATGTCCAGATTCTTCAATCTACCACTCATCACCCAAGAATGGGAGCTCAACAAAGATCAAACTCCTTAACAATCGGTTACTGGATCCAATACCATGAACGCAACTATTTCAATTCTATTTGTTGTTACTAGATTTTTTCTTATGCCGCGGGTTAGTTGCCATTGACTATTATTAGCTTTTATCCAAGCAGTGGGTCTCCAGTAATCTCCATTGAAGAGGAGAGGAAGACCCTTCTGCAGAATAAATTTCAAAAGCTTTAATCTGGGAATAAATTATCCAAGAAAGGGGATCTAATTATATTTGTTCCAGAAAGGGACGACTATTACATGAAGGACAAAACTAATAATAGAATTGGCATTTGATAATGGACTCATGTTAAAACAACGAGGATCATTTCTGACAAGATAACTCAAATTATGTCATAAACAAGGCTTAATTAACCTTGAAGGTTTGGATTGACCACATTCTGATAACTAAGAGAGCTTGGTTAGGAATACTTTAGAGAAAGAAGAGATAAGAAAAGCTATTGATTGCATCTATATAGACAGGTCTTTTGTTCCAAATCATTTTTGAACATTCTCTACCCAATGTTAGAAGTCAAGATAAACTCAGAAGTAATTAAATGCATATAAGAACATGGATAAAATGCAGGGGGAAAAGCTCCTATATGGTAAAATCATTGATAAAAAATTTGTATTTGACCACTTAAAATAATTGTACGACAAATGAATACATTCATCTATCAAAACATATAAACAAGCATTTATAAGCTGAAAAATATTTCAATAAACGAGGACTACACAGAAAAGGTAAAATTAACAGTTTTGTTTCCACTTTTGTCTTGAAAAGAAATTTTATCAAAAAACAAAACAAACATGTAAGAGGGGAATAACACATCTCCAAGACAAGCCATGACAAAATATGTACAGAGAACCCGAATATAAATAAAACGCCTAAATAAAATACATACATAAACACACACATACAAAATATAGCAGGGGTAAGACAGCCTAGTATATTCCCTTCTCCAATACCCTAACCAAGTGAGGACTAGAACTGGGTTAGCCCTTTATGTGTGTGCGCGAGCATACATACATATATAGATATATGTATTACCAGCTTCAATTTCAGATATACCTTTTGAATTGGATGCAGATGGTCGATCTACTCGCCGATGAGATATGGCAGAGCTTGATTTGTTTTTCCTGTTACCACTTTTGGCATTGTCCCTCGGAACATACTGCCATTTAAAAACTGAGTCAATGACATGATCCACCATTCTTTGCAAACATATAGTGTGAAAACCTTCAGAAATAAATTAAACAATCTAGACAAAAGCCAAAGACTAAACATATCCAAAACCTAGCTTAAATCAAAAATTGAAAGTTAGAGGATTTCATCAGGGTCTGCGTTCTAAAAGGATCAAGGAGAATTTGAAGAAACTTGGGCAAGATGTTGGCCTCCGGAAAGCCTATGGTGATCAGCGCTCTTTATTTTTTATTTCACTTTCAGCTACTTTAATTTAGCTAGTTACCCCCCACAGATTCCCCAGTTAGAGCAGCAGTTGACATTTGTCCATCTACTTAAATAAAGCTAGTCTTTTAGGAATACCAACAGATTTCCTTGGGAAAAACTTTCAAGTATAAATGAATGTCTCCAAAAAATCAATAAATAGTGCAATGACATGGAAGCATAATCAGTGAAATCTTTGGTGTAAGAAATTTATAATATTTTTGAGGAAACAAAAATGACTGAATAGTCCAATGACTATTTCATTCATATGATATCATATTTAAAGTACAAAAGCTTCCTAAAAGATAATGAACTTCTCCTACACATTTACCTAATACAATTCCCTAATAACTTAATTTCCTAATACTATAATTGATAATTATGACTAAGATAAAAATATTCTTATAATACAAAATAGGAAAAACTAACATTATTTTCATAATTTCCAAGAATTTCAATTAATTTTACCTCAACTAATCCAATAATTCTATGAATGAATCAAATCAAACAGTCATACCTTTTTCTTCTCAGACCCCCCTTGTCTAATGTTCTCTGAGCCAGGCTTGCTGGATGAAGAAACCCGGGCTCTTCGGCTAATCTTTATTGCAACCGGTGAAGCCTATCATTAGTCAGTAAAACCAACATAAAAATAAATGTTATATTCAAATTACAAGAAAATCTTGTTTATTATGAATAATCTGAGCCAAATAATAGGTAGAGAATCCAACTACACTCTAGAATAGTGATGCAGCATAATAAATTATAAACAACACAGAATAATCAAAATTTATAACTACAGCCATAGTTTTATTTGGGGCTGCTCAATGATAAACAGCTATAACAGGGATTTCAAGCCTCATGGCAAGAAATATATAATCATATCAATGAAATAAACATCAGACTTTTCCCCAATTTGTTTCCACAAAAAACAAAGAAATCATTACCTGTGCGCCACTCTTAACTGCACGCTTTTGGCGAATATATTCCATCAGTGGAGTGACAATTGGTGCTTCCTTGGCAACACCTAAAAAGGAAAACAGATATTAGACACAATACCTCTACAATTTATCTTCATGGGATACTTCCTTAAGGTAACTTTTACTCCTCTCTAACTACCTTTATCACAAAACTTCTAACAACATAAAAAGAAAAGTTAAAAAGCTGTGTTAAATATAAAAAGCATATTTATTGGTAGATGCCATAATAAATTGATAACTAACCAGCTTGCTCAGCTTCTTTTCTTTCCAACTGTATTTCTGCACTAGGAAGATGCTCTGGAGGTTTTGCAATAAGTTTGAGAAACTCCAAATAGTCTGGATCTGTTATTGTTTCAAAGAAAGTGTCATTACCATTATTACAGGGTATGCATTCTATGGCTGACTAGCATTAGAGTTCTCATCTTAAAAAACTTAAATAATAGTTCAAAGTAGCACCTTTGTATATAGTCCCTTCACGACCATCCTTTTTAGTTGATTTTGGAATGCGCTGAGAGGGTGAATATTCAACAATGGCTTTATGTTGGGTGCCTGTAAATGAATCAGACATGCATAGCACGAAACATTTAACAATAAGTCACAAGAAAAGACGGCCAAACAGTATATTAACAGCTGAAGTATTTTGAACTAGGTCCAATATGGCTAGTAGTTGTCAATTAAATAAAGAACACCTTAACAATAGGTTTGTGTTAAACTTAAATGAACTAGCTATATTCAATATGCATAATGAGACAATGCAATCCACTCCGAAGTTGAATATGCACATGGCAACTTTGCACTCAAATAAATTACCTTTCTCATTAACAAAGACGTGTCCATCAAAGAATCCAGCAAACTCAAAAACATCTTCAGCACAATTGAAGTTTATATATGCACGTGAATACTTTTGATGCTTGTAACTGCAAAATATTATCAAAGCAAAGCTCGATAAGTTCAGAAATTCCTTAACTTCTCAGTTGCATTATATGAAATGAAAACTACAAGGTAGTAGATACAAGACATCCTAATATGTGTACATTTTACTGGTAAAAGTTCACAAGTAATGAAGGCAGATATCCAAGCCTTTTATTTCGATTCTACAAGGGCAAAGTGGCCCATTTTTATTCTTATCCATGTACTGATTCGGACAAAAGTGAATGGCTACAAACGGCCTGCTAATAAATAAGAGTATGACCACGTATTCAATTCATTAAATCATTGAACCTAGAACAAAAAATTAATACAGAAGTCAATAATTGTATGTCATGGTTCAAATATCTGTAGTATAAAAACTACATGAGAAAGTCGTTAGTTCTCTAAATGTCTTAACAACTTTATAGATGTTTCCCCTTTCAGCTCATTTCTTCTTATCTTAAATTATAACAATCAGACTTTTGTAAAAGCTCACAAATAGTTCTAAGTCTGACTTTTTATCTAATAAATAAGCTTGAAACTGAAGAATGAAACAGAAAATTTAAGTTTGATAATTATAGAGCTTTTCTTTTCTTTCCTTGGGTTGTTCATCCAAGAATTGCTCCACTAAATGGCTACATTTATTTCCTTAACTGACGTTTTAATGAAGAGAAATACAGCTGTGTTAAAGAAAATGTTGAAAAAATTCATCACAGAAATTTGACGGGAAAAAAACCTGATGATCAAAAGTAAGCAGAGGTTTAAGATCTTGGAGAAGATCTCACGAAGGCCATCAGGAAATGAGAGATGAGACAAATAACGTGGTAGTGGAAGAAGAGTCTAGTGAGTTTTATCAGCATGAAACAGATTTTTTTAGGAACGTCTTGATAGAATTTGGATTTGGTTAGTTAAAGAGGGGTTATTAAACAAAAATCGGATTTCGTCCTTTTCTTTTTTAAAAAATATCGGTTTTTTAGCAAGGTACATAATAAATCGTCAAACGATTAAATATAATTCCACAAGATCTAGTTTCATTCAAGTAATGGATTCTAGACAATCAATAGTGCCAGAAAGGAATTAGGAACCAAGATTTTCAAATTAGGTAATACCATTTGAAATATCAACTGCTTTATTTCTGATGAATGTGTACAGTAAACATTAATAAAATATAAGAGTTTGTTAATAAGTTAAGAGTTAATCAGGCATTTACGAATTATGCCCTGCCTATTTCGTAAATGACAGAGCATAAGCTCTTATTTATATGTAACTTATGAATCTAAACATAAACACCATTCAGACCTCTCTAGTTCCCTCTATCCTGATTCCTAGATCTCTTTCTGCCCTATTCTCTCTTCCCTTCTCTTCTTTTCTCCCTTCACTTCCTTCTACCACAACAGACTGACACTCCAAAAAAGATTGACAGACTCCAAAAGAAAGACCCGGAGAATCCTAATGAAAGTTTATCAAGTTAAGAAATACCCCCTCCAGTCCTAATTATACGACCCTTTTTGACTTTTTTTGGAGAAATTAAGAATGCAAAATCAATCCTTTAAAATGTTTATAATTACTTTTTAATTCAAAACTAATTTATTCTGCTTATAAACTAACTTATAAACTAATTATATGTGGCATGCTATGATTTAGTGGTCTAATTTATTTCCTTAACTTATAAAAAAAAGTCAAAGGAGTCTTATATTTAGAATCAAAGGGCATAAAATGATGTGATCCCAGGCCTTACATTTTAGCTTTGAAACACATTTCATCTGGGAAGCCTGTAACATCCACTAAATCATAGTACTAACGTCATTCTAAAACATTAAATCCTACTTGGAATATACAAAAATAACTCATTTAGCCCCTCAGTTATACTTATTTTAATAATCTACTTCCACCTAAATAGACACCTTAACAAATATATATCCAACATCTACCATTTTCTTTTCCTAAGAAATTGTCAGCAGAACACAACAAAAGGCTATTTATTTTCCAAGGGAAAAAAAATAGTCCCTCCGATCCAGAATAAATATAATATCACTTTCAAATTTAAATTTGTTCCTAAATATAAATATAAGATCATTTTTTTTTCCCATCCTAACCCTAATAATGCTTATTATCTATAATAAATACGCAAGAATGTGAGAGAGTGAGAATAGAGGTATAATTAGCTTAACTAGCATCCTTATCCTTAATCTAATCAAATTATGTAAAGTGATCTTATACTTAGATTTAGTAATCGAGATAGTAATATGGAACACTAAGTAAACATATTTAAATTTGCTCCTAAATATAAATATAAAATCATTTTCTTTTCTCCCCAAATTAACCCTAATAACAATGCTTATCTATAACAGTGAGAATAAAGATACTCCCTCTGTTCCTAAATATAAGATCACTTGTGAATAAGTTCCTGAATATAAGATCACTTTCCATTTTGTCTCAATTTTGGTCCAAATTACCCCTATACTTCTTAGCTCCCTCACTTCTTTCTCAAATCCCTATTTGTCTTTTAAATTTAAGTGAGGAGTATTTTGGGAAGATCATGTAATCCTATTTCATTGGAAGGCCTTCCTTGATCTCTACAAATTAGCCAAAGTGATCTTATATTTAGGAACAGAGGGAGTATATGGTTAGGGCAGATTAGTAATATCATGCTTTAATAATTAGCTTAATTAACTAGCATGCTTAATGTAGTGAAATTAGGAAAGTGATATGGAATAGTAAAAGAGGTATGTATGTGTAGGGGTAAAAATGGAAAAGGAACCTGGTTTTTGCGGGGCGAAAGGAGAACCAATTGAAGCGATGAGAGAAGTGATGGTTGATTCGTTGAAGGAGATCGGAGTGAGAGAGAGAGGGAGGCAAATGCCTAATTACCACTTTCGTCCTCTCCTGAGGACCCTTCATCGACCAAAAGTCTCACCAATTAGCACAGATTGTATTGTATACGACAAATTGTCTTCTCAAGAAGAAGAAGAAGAGACTTCTTTTTTTTTTCTTTTTGTGTGTGTGTGTGTGTGTGTGTGTGTGTGTGTGTTTCGCTCTCTCTAGAAATTCACTCCTGAAGCTCAGATAGTTGAACGCGATGACTCGAAGGGGATATGGGCCTGAGAGGCCCACTTCGGAATGAACAACAATGGACCTATTTATTTATTTTTTATTTTTTGATGAAAACAATAGACCAATTTATTACTCTCGTTATTATTTGCCTTATTTAACTGAACTAAGGATGTTTGTTAAGTTTGTTAAAATTATGCGATATGATTGAATTGAGGATGTTTGTTAAGTTTGTTGAAATTATGTGATAGTATTTCCAAAATGTCATCACCACATTTTTTTATTCTTTTATTCCTTTTTTACTAAAGTTATGTGTTGAGTTAGTATTTTCCTTTTGTTATTGAGAACATTAATGGGGATAATTTAGAGGAAATATGATATAAATATAAAAAAGTCTTTATGTATAGCAGTAAATTTACATTAGATCATATGATTCGGAAGAGAGTAAGAAATTTATTGAGATGTAAATATATAAATACTCCTATAAATTAGTTAAGAATGTTATTTTGATTCTCAAACATAAGACCTGACTAGCTTTTGTTTAATCTAGTTTTTATTTTTCCTCCATATTTACCCTCATCCGATTGCATACGTTGATAATTTTCTTTAATTTTAGGTATGTAATTATATAACTCTTATATTTATGAGGAAAAGAGATGTGATTCCATAGCTTTTATAAATTATTATTATTTTTTGGAAATAAAATAATTAATATTAAATATTATTAATTATAGGTACAGAAAATTATTTTAATTCTTTTTTAATCCTTAATAAATATCGTCAACTTAGCTAGTGAGAAAAAATAAAATAGAATGATGGAGGAAAAGAGGAGAGAAGTAGGATAATACTGACTCAATTCCATTGATAACAAATACTTTCTCTGTTCCTAAATATAAGACCACTTTAGCAAATGATTAAGAAAGACATTCCAATGAGTTAGGATTACATGAAATAAATAAAACAAATAACAAAGAAATACATAAAATAGGAAGACTTACTCAAACCAATAGATCTAGTAAATCTAGTAAAAACAATAATAAAAATATTATTTTTATAATTTCCCACATAGCTAAGTAGAGTTTTTGTATTTTGAAACTAATGAACACGTAATAAGAACAAACCACTAACCACTCATTAACTCGGTGAATCAAATCAAATATCAAAATAGACTAGCTTAACCTTGACCCCAAAAAGACACAAAAGAAGCATGTTAATTATATGTGACAATGACATGCTACATGCACACAGCCACTGACTCAAGTATTAGTATTAGTACTTCTATAGACCTTACTTAGGTCAAGTTCCTCCATCCAAGTTCTTCATTTCTCCAATTACTGGCCGTTAGATTGAATGGATGGTTGTTATAAAAGGACAAGTGTCACTCCTATATTAAAAGAACTTGAGAACCGAACTTGATATAAGTTTTTCCCTACTTCTATTTAAATAAATTGTCATTATTATATGGCTTTTGCTGGGAAATAAACTAATTCCTACGCCTCCATAAAAGCCAACAAGCAATAGCAAATAGATCACAACACTCTTATTTTTAAGGCTAAATCCATCCTCTCAAATAGGTCTTATATTTAGGACCAGAGGGACCGAGGGAGTATTACTCTTCCACAAGTCAAAATAAGAGTTACTCCCTCCATTCCTAAATATAAGACCTAGATAACTTTTTTTTGGAAAGATTAAAGTTGCGAAATAGGTTATTAAATCATGATATATTTGATATCTTTTTAGATTATCCATTAGCTTATAGGTAAAATAAACTAGTTTAAGAGAAAAATTAGGTAAATCAATTTATAATTATTTTATTTTTTTGCTTTTTTTAGGTTTTTTAAAAAAAGTCATCTAAATCCTATATTTAGGAACAGAGGGAGTATTAAAGAAGTTCAAAGAGCTACCTCGGCCACTAATCATCTTCCGGCCACTAATCATCTTCCATAATTGCTTAGTTTGAAGAGTTATCAATACAATCACATGGTCCATCAGGAATAATAGAAGCTATGACCTTTAGTTTAATAACATTAACTAAAAATTAATGATTAATTTAATAAAAAGTAAGTGAAAAATCCAAGAATCCAATCCTCCAATACCTATTCCATATGTTTTGGTAAAAAAAAACAAGAAAATCAATTCCATATGCCCTTTTTGGAAAACAGGCAACAGCTGAAAGACTTGAAACAATGCAGAAAAGTTTTCATAACCCTGCAAAAGAATGACATGCATAAATGCAAAAAATCCAAGCAACATCAAAACAATGTTAGAATGCCAAAATAAAGCTCCAGTATCCTTGACAAAAAAAAAAACTCCAGTATAAAACAAAACGATGCAATATTAATATGACAACACGTGAGGGCATTTGATCTAGTGGTTGACTAGCTAGACCACATAATGGGCAATCCAGAAAAAAACGTTAGCCATTCAGTGGCACAAAGGGCTATATGAGGGAATGAAAAATAACATGAAAACACGTCTTTTCAAGTCAATACAATCGGTTTCTTCAGTTGATATATAACCCTATGCAGATAAAAAGAAATTTACACGAGAGTGTTATACTCATGGTCATGGAGGTGTGATATATAAATACATGCGTGTATATATATAAACAATAATGATAGCTCTTCCAAGGTAACCAGAAAGAGCCATCAGTCAGAGAATGGTGCAACGGTTTTCGCCTCGTTTACGGAGTTCTTCACGTGCCATCTCTAGATTTTCTCGAAGTTTTCGAATTTCATCATCTGATCTCTTTTGAGCTAAATATGCACTTTCCTCTGCCTTAAGCCTTGCAGCTTGCTCTTCTGCCAATTGTTGCTCAAGCCTGGTGGTTGCTTCTCTCAACTTTGTCTCCACCTTGTATAAAATTTAAAACAGTACATTACTTAAATTCACATCTCACCCATACAGATCAGGAATTAAGCTAAAACATGGCATTTGCATACTTGTATAACACAAGAACATAAATAACGGAAGATAAACATGCTATTATATTTTCCAAGCCTGAGGATTTCATGATTACCTTAAAAAGAACATGAACATTAATAACAGAAAACAACACAATTTCTCAGATGATCTCATCACTTTGTTCAAAAATCCCTTTATAATTTTTTTGACGAGATATAAGAAACACCATGAAGGGCGTGCAAAAATGTTATTGAAAGAGATCTATTAGTTAATGACACATCTAGCAAGTTCATTGTTGATGATGGAATCTTGCAATCCATATAGAAGATCTCATTTAGCAGGATGAAGCATCTTCTTGTTGTCTATTTATAAGTCAAAAATACCGAATTCCTCATGATGCTCAACTACAAATACTTGGCATCCCATCACAACTAGAATGAGATGAGAAAATAACTTATCCTTTGGTCAAATTGCACTACTCAAAATCCTCATCAAAACCTAAATCATGATTCTTCTTTCTCTCTCTCCATCAGCAATATCTATCATTTTGACAGGCTTGAATATAAAAAAAAGATAAAACAGATTTTATCTTAAGTCATGGCAGTCTCCAACTCAAACGAAGACCAAGATTTTGGTCAAACAAACGGATGCATGTCAAGTTTTCAAACTAAATTCCAACCACACGCAGGGCAAGGGAGGTAGAGAATTGCCTCAACCAAAGATTGATTCAAGTAAAAAATATATCAAAACCATATATAGCCTCTTAAACTACCGTCTAATTATATCTTGATTGCACAAACTTTTACCACATTAACTCCCTAAACTATCAAATAGATTCAAAACTTATCCATAAATTAAACTAACATTTGTCAGTCACATGAATCTCATTTGAGACGCCTTTGGCAAGATAGACTTAGGAGAGAAAGAAGTGTAAAGGTAGGGCATAATGAAACATTCCCGGTTTCATAGATTTCAAGTCTAATTTCCACATTTTGTGGTCGTTTAGAATTTGTTTTATGGCCAAATTATTGTTGGGGAAGTGTTAAAATTTGAAGTTACTGAACTAAAACTTATAATGACATTATTCAAGAGACAATATGTTGTTCACCCATTAATAACAAGGTATACTTTTATAAGGAATGCTGATTCATGAGAATACCATCAGAGTACAGAAAGTAACCAAATACTGCTAACGCCTACTTGAAATCTAATTCAGAATCACAAAAGATATTCCGAATCATCATAAGAATTCAAACAGCGTATATCACAAGCTAGTGTTTGCATTTATCTTTCACAAGAATATGGACATATGGTGAAAGTTCTTATGTCAGAAGATAATATTAACAGAATTTCCATACATTTGCCAACCATTTCAGGGGTAACAAAAGGTCTTTGCAGATTTGCTGTAATTCTTAAATACTAAATACTATAAATGCAAAAACAGTAAATGACAAGGAAAAACAGGTCGGAGGGCCAAGGAATCAGAAGATACCATCTCAGTAATTCGTTTCAGCTGCTCATCATAAGTCCGATGCATATGCTCCTTCATCTCCTTTATCTCACTCTTTGAATATCCTTTCAAGGAATCAACCTCTACTTGTTGGTTATGCAGCTTCATTGCTCCTTGCTGCAGACAAATTGTAAATTCACTAATATAACACATTCAAATATCTTAGCAAGGAAAATTGACAAACATTTGCAGAAACACTCACCTTCAGTTCAGTGAATAACTCATCCATATAAGGTTGTCCACCATTCTGTGCAATGACCATGTTTACAAGAGAAAGAAGTTGCTGAACTTGTTCAAAACGCTTTCTTTCATCTCTACTCTTGTTATCAAACAGCACGTACCTATTTTTGCACAAAACAAGAATTTCCTGCAGTAATTTAAAAAGATATCAGCGTTAACCAAGTTTCTAATGACAAAATTTTGACGGAAACACTATGCCTACATTCATATTATTCAAACAGGACTTCATATTGTAAATTACTAAGACCAGCAAGACAAAGGCCAAGAGATTTCACAAGAACTAAAAGGTTAACATCCCATAGTAGATATTAGGAGAACAAAATTGTTCTTTGGATCAATTTTGTAGTAATAAGATATTAATTGGGAATGTGGAATAACTGTATTGCAGTTTGAAGGGAAAGTTTTAATCAAGCCATGTTACTCTATTTTATCAGATTTCTCGCCTCTGATTGTACTCTTGTTTTCTTCCTAGTTTTTTTTTTCATTTTTCAAATGTTATGTGCATCATGTATTGGTCTTCAAGATACAGCCACACATTTTTGTCCAGTTGCTTCCTCTCATTTTCTCACATATCTTCATTTTATTGTAGTCACACCAGTTATATGATGACCAAGGAAGTGATTTGATAGAACTAAGAAGATTGACATTTCATAGTTAGTACTAACAAAACCAAACTAAACCTTCTAAAAGGGGTTAGTTTCTTCACATTATAATTTCGTTCAGCATGCTTGCTTGTTTCTAGTATAGGCCTTTCAAGTCCATACACGACCATCTTAACTAAGGAGGGTACTGTCTGCAGCACAGCTTATTCAAGTAGATAAGCCCTCTCGAGTCAATCCTTTTACTATCTAAAACTCTTTTTCTCTGATTAGTTTCAATTCAAAAAGCAGGAACCAACACAGTCATGGTCATGACACTAATATAACTCAATAGTCAAAATAGAATTGGAATAGAATATACTCGATTTAAGGGGTTCGTGCCATTAAAAAGATACCAAAATGATACTACCTTCCTTTCATAATATAAGATCCACCAAGGAGAAAATGGAAAACAAGTGGAAATTTTATTCGAGAAACAGTGCAACTATCTTAAAAAATATTGCGTTACTAAACCCAGGAGAACCTCCAAATTTCCAGTACATAAATTATAAACTAATCACATGAAATACCTTAAGTTGTGCCATAATAGAAACACTTATAACTTAACTTGCAGAAGAAAGAGAAAACAAACATCCTATTTTGTACTATAAAATAAATCAACCAAAAACAAAGCCACAGTCAAAGCATCTCAATGTTTAATTGGCTAAAGCAAAATATTAGCAATTTATAGAATATGAATGCTTAAACAAGGCTTAAAAGGTTTAGGATCCCATAAAAATAACAGTTACAATAAAGGTTATACTCAAACAGACCTTTAAAGGCTCTGGGCACTCACGACCTAAATAATCTTCCAAAGTTTCATCATTATCTTCCAGCTCATCCCCTCCAGTGAAGATTACAATCATGTAGTCAACAATTTTGTTTCCAAACAATGTCTGCAAGTTACGAAGAGCAGCTTGTTCTTCTTGAGAAAAACGAGTTCGAACAGAGAACACAACAAGGATAGCATGGATCCCTTCTTTGGCCAGATCAATACATTTAACAATTTCCTTCCCAACAAAATCAGATCCCACAGCAAAATCAAATAATCCTGCAAAAACTCTCTTAACAAGGCTTAGACACACACAAAAATTATACCCCTCCATTCCTAAATATAAGACCTATCTAGAGGTGAGCTTGTTCTTAAATATAAGATTCTATTCTACTTCTTCTCACATTTTTCATTAGTTATCCCTATTAAAACTCCAAAGGGAGGGTGACTAATGTTTTGGTAATATCATGTGATTTTAACTAACTCGACTAACATCAGTAATGTAATCATTAGACTATATAAGTTTTATATTTAGGAATGGAGGGGGAGGGGGAGGGGGAGTAAGCAATAGTGAAAATCAATGATTAAACAAGCAGACTCATCAATCCAAAGGCCACAGAGAATGATAAAATTGCACCTGGGGTGTCAATAACATTCACAGTTTGACCATCTCTTAGAACAGTTCTCTGCAATTCACAAGTGCTTGTTACACCTGAAGAACTAGCCCTTGACTTGAAGGCCTTCCTTCCAAGAATACTATTTCCTGTTGCACTTTTTCCATTGCCAGTACGCCCAACCAACACCACAGTCCTCGCCTCATTACTCGACACAGCAAGCTCCCAATCATCATCTATAGAAACAGAACTTCCACCCATGATACTAACTAAGGTTGTCTACAACAACAATTACAAGAAAAACCAATCAAACATCACAAATAGATACTAAACATGAACATATAATAGCATAATAACCACATAATTTCAGAATCCAACAACAACCCAGCTCTCAAATATCATGTAGGATCCACTCCACATATCCAAATTCAAAGAAATTCACATAAATGAATTCAAGTATGCCTAGTCCAAGATCTAACATAATATACCCTTCTAAAGATAGTAATTCAACAACTACAACAAATATATCAACCTTATAGATCAGAAATTTGAGCAATCTAAAACGACCCAAGTGAAAAATATTCAGAAAAAGATCTTACAATGATCGATCATTATTAAAAGAGTAAGTAATATAAAAAGAACAAAGTATATAAATCATGGTATCTCCTTATACAACTTGTGATCATTGCTTAATCATTGAAAACGTTAAACAGAAATTATTAAGCTAAAACCTACCTATCCTGTAGAGTACAAGTCAAAGCAAGGAACACAAAGGGTATATATGGAATAGGGAAAAATAGAAGAAGAGGGAAGTAAGATAACACGAAGGAAACGAAGGTGGAAGTGTGAGATTACTTACTCAAACAAAGAATAATGGGATGGATGATAACAGAGAAGAGACTCTTGGAATATATTGGGACCAGAAGACACTACTACCTCGGTCCCTAATGTAAGAGCTAGCCGCCAAAAAAACGCTTCTTAAAAAAACATGTGAATGTTAGTTGGATGTCTGGAGTTAATGCTTCTTTTCCAAAATTGCCCATATTTATTATGGTACTTTTAAGAGAGAGAAATACATAAGCATTAATAAATATGAAAGAGAGTTAGGGGTAAAGTAGGAAAAAATGCATTAAATGAGGAGAGAATGTGGGGTGAGCTCTTACATTAGGGACCAAAACCATTCAAATTTTGAGCCATTAGGGACCGGAGGGAGTATTAAGGAAAGTCTTTATTAGTTTTGTTTTTTTTTTTCAATAAGTGTGACATTCATTTATTGTCGTGGAACTACGTGATGGTAACTTAAAAATCAAAAATTGGCCAAAACAAAAAACTTGAAAATCAAATGGTTCACATTTATTTTTTAATAAAATTATACTCCCTCTAGTCTCTAATTAAACGTTTATTAAGAAAACATGTAAATGGTAGTTGGGTGTTTGGAGTTGATGTTTCTTTTTCAATATTGCCCATATTTATTATGATATTTTTAAGAGAGAGAAATACATAAGCATTAATAAATATGAAAGAGAGTTAGGGGTAAAGTAGGAAAAAATGCATTAAATGAGGAGAGAATGTGGGGTGAGCTCTTACATTAGGGACCAAAACCATTCAAATTTTGAGCCATTAGGGACCGGAGGGAGTATTAAGGAAAGTCTTTATTAGTTTTGTTTTTTTTTTCAATAAGTGTGACATTCATTTATTGTCGTGGAACTACGTGATGGTAACTTAAAAATCAAAAATTGGCCAAAACAAAAAACTTGAAAATCAAATGGTTCACATTTATTTTTTAATAAAATTATACTCCCTCTAGTCTCTAATTAAACGTTTATTAAGAAAACATGTAAATGGTAGTTGGGTGTTTGGAGTTGATGCTTCTTTTTCAATATTGCCCATATTTATTATGATATTTTTAAGAGAGAGAAATACATAAGTATTAATAAATATGAAAGAAAGTTAGGGGTAAAATAGGAAAAAACGCATCAAATGAGGAGAGAATGTGAGATGAACTCTTATATTAGAGTCCAAAATCATTCAAATTTTGGGCTCTTATATTAGGGATCAGGGGGACTATTTGTCTAGAAAATAAATGTTGCCCTTCATTCACTATTATTTGATTCATGAACCAAATACCTCTGTGATGTGATGTTGTTGATTCAAATGTTGTTACTCCCTCTATTTCTAAATATAAGATCATTTTTCTAATTTGATTATATTACTTTGATTCTCAATCTCCTTCTCTTATTTATTATAGATAAGTATTATTAGGCTTTATTTGAGAAACATTAAGAAAAATTAGAAAGTTACTTATATTGAGGGATAAATTGAAATTTAAAAGTGATTTTATATTTAGGAACGGAGGAAATATGTTAGACATGATGGTTGAATCTATAAAAGCTACTTCAAGTCTGGAGGCATAAGGGATTGCTCTTGTTGAAGCTGTCAAGTATGGAGTAGAGAATGAAATCGAGTTTGTGGTTTTTGAATCAAATATACTCCCTCCGATCATAATTATAAGTCGTCTTTGACTTTTTTTGGAGAGATTAAAGTTGCAAAATAGGTTATTAAATTATGATATATTTGATATACTTTTAGACTATCCATTAGTTTACAGTTAAAGTAAACTAGTATAATGGAAAAAAATAGGTAAAACAATTTATAATTAACTTATTTTGCCTTTTTAGAATTTTCCAAAAAGGTCAAAGGCGACTTATAATTAGGACCGGAGGGAGTATCTCTTATCCAATGGATTATTATTATGGCTACTTTTTGAGAGTGGAGATGTAATATTGTGATTGATCACATTCACTACTACTCCCTCCGATCTTTATTATAAGTCACCAACTATCAATTTTTTTTGTCCTTTTTATAAGTCATTTCATGGTTTCCAATGTGCATTAATTATTTTTTTTCACATATACTCATATTTAATAGGGGTAGTAGGAGAGAGTGATAGTTAATAGTTTAGGAAATAAGTGTAATTATTAGGGTAATATTGGAAAGTACTTGAATTGTAAGATAAATTAAATGTATTTAACCACTTTTATTGGTATGTGAGAAAATTAGTTAGGTGACTTATAGTAATAAGGACCGGAGGGAGTACTTTGGATCATTTATAAGGAATCATGTGTCACGATGAGTCCCAAGACGAAGCAACCTTGCTTGTTGGCTTGTTGCTGCCCATGGCTTAACTTAAGTGGCTATGCCCATTTGATTGGGTTCAATGGGCACCTATTTCTTGAGGATGATATTGTCTCTCTATCTTAGAGGAGGATGCATGGAGGATGATTCTGTATCTACTTTATCATGTATCTACTTTCCCTAAATTTACTGTTTAACTTCTACTACTTTTCTTTTTGTTTTTCTGATCCATTTCCATAAGACATTTTTTGATGTATAACTTTCTGCTAGTTCAATTAAAGATATTTTCTAACAAAAAAAACCATATTGATCTTAATAATTGTATATTTAATTTGTCGTATAACTGTATACCACTATATTTTTTACAATATAAATTCAACTACCAAAATATTGACTTAAGTAGAAATGGTTAAAGAAGTTTTAATTTTTTTTCCAACGTAGTTTTATTTAATTCTTGTTCAATACATTGCATGAATTGTTGGACATTCAACCATTTTGACAAACATTTGATTCCTAAGGAGTATAATTAACTCGTGATTCTTGGAGAAGTATCAATAAATAAATGTCTATTAACTAACCGCCAAAAATAAGCAAGAAGTCAAAAAGAGAAAACTCATTTTCTATGTTTTTCTTCCAATTTTCTTTTGATGCAAGGGCAATTTACTTTTTCTTTCTTCCCAAACATGGTCAAAATAAGTTAAAAGAAAAATAAGCTGAAAGCACAGTGGTATCTTGCTTTCTCTTGTATGCCAATGGTAGCTGTCAAGTTGAACAGAAGTTTGTTGTGTTTCGAACTTTCGATGGAAATGACAAAAAAGGGCATTGTTGGAAGTGAAAAAAAGTAGGAGGAACAAATTTGAGACTAAATGACCAATTCAGGTTTGAAGCGTGAAGCTTCTACATAATCTACGCCGCAACTTCATAGAAAAAACCAGATATGAAAAATCTAATGAGCTTTTGTACTCTGCTTGTGAAAATGAACTTCCCTGCTGCACATCTCAATGATACATCATACATGCATGCATCAGAGATGCTGACAAAGGGCAATGACATTTAAATTCAGACTTTTCAGAGATAAAATCATCGATTGGATCCACTTTCTTCTCTATTTTCATAGAATATCATGTGTATAAGCATCAATTTTGTTCCTTTAAGTTTATATTTTTATTTTTGTTTCATCTTATCACTTATCAGCATTTGAGATATAATGGCAATGTACTTATTTTTTATTGTTTAGCCTGATGGGCGAAAAATGTATAGCTTTGAAAGTCATTTTATCATAGTATAATTTATCTTTCTATTAATAAAAAGAAAATAGGAGGAAAAGATAGAAAGTACCATATGGAGAGAGAAATTGTAAAATAATTTCCCCCAATCTTATTTAGAGGGCTCAAGTATGTTTTTGGTCCCTTAACTTTGGAGAAAGACATGTTTTAGTCTCTTAACTTTGAAAAGTGTGTTTTTGGTCCTTAAATTTGGACAAAGTCATGTTTTAGTCCCTTAACTTTGAAAAAATGTGTTTTTAGTCCCTTAACTTTGAATAAAAAGATGTTTTTAATCCTTCTAAAAAAGTCTAAAGTGTGTTTTTGGTCCCTTCACTTTTAAAAGTTAAGGGACTAAAACATGACTTTCTTCAAATTTAAGGGACCAAAAACATACTTTGACCCAAATGTGAAAGGACTAAAAACACACTTTTTAAAGTTAAAAGACTAAAAGATTACTTTCTCCAAAATTTAAGGGACTAAAAACACACTTTTCAAAGTTAAGGGACCAAAACGTGACTTTCTCCAAAGTTAAAGGACTAAAAACATATTTTAGCCTATTTAGAGGTAACAATTACCCAAATCACTTGATTTAAAATATTAGTTAAATTTTTGTATTAAAATATTGATTAAATTTAGTGAAAATCAATCAATAAGTTAAACATATATTTTTCCTCTAATTATATCAATCGATCAAAAGACAATATGAGATAAATGGAACTTGAGGGTCTCCACAGATAACTGTTCAAAACATACTTGTGTGGGAAAAAATAAAGGGTTTGTTTCTGATGCTCTAGAATTCACGGGGACATGCTTTAAAGGATAATGGAATAGACCCCTACCTTATATAGTGGGTGAACCAAACTTCTTCCCTAAAATTTATGTAAAAAAATAAAGGGTGATTGAAAGTTTATTACATTGTTATGAGTCTTATAATTAGGACCAAGAAAGTATTAATTATTCTACTATCCATGGTGATGTTATGTAAAATTAAATTTATTTGAAGGGGTTCATTTGATTAGGGATAGCATAACTTAGATGAAACATGGAAGTATCGAGCGGTCAAGAAGAGTAACTAATTTATCCTCAACCCCCAACAAATAAATGTGGTAAGAGTTTGAAGATGAGTTCGTTGCTTGCAAGGATGACCACTATCTATAGCAAATGGATAAGGATTTGCAGTATGGGCCTTGGATCATCTTTGATTATGGTGAGGTTAGCCTAAGTCTCATGAGCTCACAACCTGACATTGTGATGAAAGATTATTCACATAAGGGTTTGGTTTAACCCCATCGCATACTATAGTGATCAATGATCATGATGACATTATTAAGAACACAATGTCCAGTTGTGTTTTTCAGTCTAACAATAGTTTCATCATGGTGGCATTAGTTTCATTCACACAAATGTGGAAATAGACATGCTCTTCAATTATTAGTGAAGTGTAAATTTGTCTAGGAAATTTTGTTTAGGAGAAGTTTGTTTGTTATGATTTATAATATTTTAATGGTAAAGAGAAGAATTGTTACATTTTCTTAAAACTTTCTATGAATTTTTAAGCACAAGAAAACTTTTAATTTAAAGTAGTTCATTGAAAAAAAAAACATTTGAGACCTATTTGGCAAACTCTGGAACCTATGTTTGAAACCTACGTTTTGAAATCAAGGCAAATAAACACTCACAATTTTTTCAGAATAGTTTTTTCTGTCAAAATCTAGATTTCAGTTAAGTCAGACAAACACTAATAGTTCTTTTTCAGAATAATTAACTTTCTTAAACTAAAAATTTAGGTTTGAGGTAGAAAACCTAGGTTTTGTTAGAAACTATTTTTTAGCTTTTTCAGACACTATTTTCTAGATTCTATTCTTCAAAATAGTTTTTTCAGCCATTTTCCCATAAATAGTTATGACATTGGTGTTACATGAATCTCAAAGATCATTGGGTCTTTGTGAAGGTTCTTAGAAGGAAATTTTTAGTACTATTTGCTGGCTTATATGGAAAAGGCGCAATGAAAAAGTGTTCAACAACTCACATTTAAGTGTGCTCATGATCTTCTTCCAAGAGCAAAAGCAATTGTGTGTAGCTTTAGTGCAGCCAATAATCATATGAATCAAGCTGAACTTGAAGGTACATGAAGGTCTAGTGATGATCATCGACCTCAAACAAAGACAGAAGGAGTGGTTATCAATGTGGATGGTGCTTTTTCGCACCAAAATAGAAGGTTGTGGAGTTCTTATCAGAGATCAAATAGAAGTCAGGTTGTGGAGATCTTAATCAGTGAAAAATGCATATTTTCAAAGGGATTGGCTAGTTTTTCTACAACATGTCAAGAAAAAAAATAAATGCGAAATTGATTTACTGGCAAAGCGAGGGTTGGACGACATGCCTCTAGATTTTCACTTATTTTCTTTAAATTTTGGATTGGCAAGTTTTTCTACAACATGTCAACAAAAAAATAAATGCGAAATTGATTTACCGGCAAAGCGAGGGTTGGACGACATGCCTCTAGGTTTTCACTTACTCCCTCAAGTCCTATTTATAAGTCGTCCGCCCATATTGTACATAACAAGAAATGACGGTTAATGGCGGTTACATCATTAAATTGATCTTGTTTTATTTTTCATTTTCATCTTTACCCCTCCTCACAACTTTTTCACTTTGGCCCACTATCAATCACCTACATATCCCTACACATGTTTTTTATTTTCTCTCTCCTCTCAATCTCATCTTCCAATGTCATTTCCCCACACCCAACATGATGACGGGGTTTTTGAGTGGTTGAGTCATAATGAGGCAAGAAAAAGTAAAGTGGAGTAAAAGATTTCTTTTTTCAATGACAGGTGTAACACCCCAAATTTTGAAAATAGTTATCTAAATAATACAATATTTAGAATATTAATGTATTATTTAGTATTTAAAGAATTTTAGGAATAAATTTGAGAATTAAAACATATCTAGATAAATTATATTAGGACTAAAAATATCTTCCCTAAACTTATATTTATCTATTCAATCAACCTTTATCCTCAAATAACCATATCTATTCAATTAAAATATCTTCTCCATCTTATCTTCTCTTTTTCTCCATTTAATATATCTTTCCAATTCATTCTTATCTCTTTCATTTTCCCATTCATTTAAAAATACACTAGCGGTATCTCCCGTGCGTTGCACGGGAGATATAGGTGAAGAAATCAACAGCATTGATAAAGGAGGAGGAAACAAAATATGTTTACATATTTGAATAGATGTTGGATCCAAAAAATCATGTTGGTTTGTACAATAGCATTTAGATATTTGCAAAAATCTTGTTGCAAAAATCTCACATTGTTAAAAGCAAAGATTTTAAGCCAACTAATAAAGAAAGATGATTTTGACGTGGTTGTGGATTGAAGTTTCCATGGCTGATGATAAAGCCTCTCTTTAAGTAATGGTTGCAAAGTAGCCTCTCTTTAAGTAAGGGCTGCAAAGTGACCGCAAAAGCTCAGTTGCCCTCCTACATACAATATAAGAACATTTATAATTATCCAAAAACAAAAAAGACCTAGCTGTCTCGCAACAAATAAACGTTATGAGAAATGGTGAAAAACAAAAATAAGCAATAAGTTTCAATATAATCAATAATTGGTAAATAAACCTAAGTATGATCTCTAGTATTTTATTTTTGGAGTTCATTAGAGGAATAGAATCAATGTCCCCTACCCACACCCTACTCTTAGCTCTCTACCCACCTTGGGCAAGCTCTAGGTGTTTCTAGGCCTTCCCTATTTTATGCTTAAATAAAGAGCCTTCTTTAAAATAAACTGAAATACCAATAAGCATATATAATTGTTCTCAAAAATACAACTACCATTGGCACCATAATCATTCAAAGTTCCTCATAATTAAAAGCTCAAGCCGTTTAATGTAGGAAAAAGTACCTCAATTTTGCCATTGATCCTGCTAAGTGCTATCCAACAAAGGTCACACTTCGTTTAGAAAATACCATATGTACATCAACTAAAGCATTTGGACAATTAATCCCTTGCATCATCACTTAATTGGATGAACTAATCAATCACTAATTATTAAATTTTTCAGAGAAAATTGCACGGGAGAGGTGCCTACCTAGAAGACACTGAGAAAAGGCAGTATGTCAATAATCAAGGAACTCTATGTAGATTACATTGCTTAGATAAGCAACTCAGCGCCAAATAATCCTATAAAACATCTAAAGCAATATGTCTAAGATCATGGCCAATTGAGAGAAAGAAGTAAAGTCTAGCAACATGTAACTTAATGAATTTAACTAATAAGGTTAAGCCAAATTCTGCAGAAACATTTACAGGGAGCTTATTTGTGCAGAGTCTGAATTTCTGTGGTTTGACTTAGTGATTCAGTGAAATGCTTATTAGGCAAAATTGGTTGATGTAAAGAAGTGTTTGACATTGTGCAAAAAAGAAAAAACATCACTTAAAATCTCTACATGACACTTTATACCTAGGACTAAAAAGGGCCAAAAACAAAAGAAGCAAATTGAAAGTAAGCTACACTTTAATTTGCCCAATTTCTCCATTATAAATACCAGCAGGTCAAATTTCCCAACTAAATAAAAGAAGGCTACTATAATTGCAAGTCAGAATAATAAGCACAATCTATTATTAGTGACCAAGCATATGAAAGCCAGTTGAACTAAACCAATCATGCATCTAAACAATAGAAATCTGATTGTAGATCAAGAATCACTTCATATGAAAAATATAAGGAAAAAGAAGGAAAATACCGAACTTCAAGCACAAAAATGGGTGGCAGACAGGAGCACAATTATGATCAGTGCCTAATACCAAGCTGCAAATTAACTATGTGTTCAAATAATATTTATATTCATCACAAGGGAAAGCACTGTTCGTTTCTTTTTGTTCTTCCTAGCAGAAAGAGAGGCGCAGGCCTATAAGAGAAGGAAATAACATTATTTCTTCATCACACCAGTTTACTACCAAAATATAGCTATAAAACCTCCCAATTGTTTAAACTTACTTGAATATTGAGTATAAAGCCAGTCTGACTGAAAGATCTCGAGCTCTAAGCTGCAGTTATGAGAATAGCAGCAGTTGCTGGTTTATTGGCAAAGTTCAGGCAGAGCAATGACACACCAGGTCCAATTCAAGAAGAGGTTTTCATTTTTCTGAACTCTTTTTACTGTGGTTCCATTTTCCAAAGCTTCTATATCCTCATGGGACTCATTGCTATCATTGTGTATGTGCAATGTTTCCTGCAGTAGCACAGATTTCATAAAAAAAATTATAATATCTCAAGTTATTCTTTGTTTGTCAAAAAGAAACAGATTGAAATATGACTTTCTACAAAGCTAACATAGCCCCTAAATCATTTGAATTTTCCATTGCAAAGGACTAAAATAGAAAAGTTTTGTCAAGCTAAAAGCACTTAGTGATCACGTCGATGTTTCTTGAAGCCATTGGATGAACTAAAAGCATCTATGTTCAGATATGATTTATTTGATCATCAAAGCAACCCCTAATTGACATATTTCTAATCAATCACTAATTATTAATTTTTTCAGAGAAAATTGCACGGGAGAGGTAACTATCTAGAAGACACTGAGAAAAGACATTATGTCAATAATCAAGGAACTCTATGTAGACTACACTGCTTAGATAAGCAACTCAGCGCCAAATAATCCCATAAAACAACGAAAGCAATATGTCTAAGATCATGGCCAATTGAGAGAAAGAATATGGATGAGACATCACTACTTGAAACACGTGAAAAAAAGAAGACACAAAGAATTCGTTCCCTGAATGAAATTTAAGGTTAGAGTCCTTTTTTCCTTGGAAATTTAAGCAACTTGCTCTGAAAACTTTCTCAAACTAATATAAGAGTGATCTGGAAAGAAATATTAAGAATCCAAATTGAGTCTATTAAGACCATCACATCACGCAAGCAACACATACTGGTGTTTATAAGCAGTGAATCTATTATACACTCAAAAGAATGATAAAATCCTGATATACCATGAATACACATTGGTACCCTGCAAACAATGAGCACACAAAAAATGGTAAAGTAACTAAAAGACTGGACATAAAACTTGACATCAAAATAAAGAGCAAGGGAGCAACAAACATGCAGAAACTATCTGTCATAATGAAACTTCTATCACACACAGTGAGAACAAAGAGGAATAGCTCCTGCCCCTGGGAAAAATATCATCGTTGCACACACAAGAAACACCCACAAAGACATGCCCTTCAAAAGAAACGACACAAGCAGAGAGAAGGGAACTTATATCTACATGGCTGAGAACATATCCTGAACTTGATGACAAAAGGGCATTTTGAATGTAGTAGAATTGTCATCTAACTCTCATCTAGTGAAAATAGAAATGATCTTGAACTCAAGAGATATGATAATCAGAATATAGAATAACAAACCATATCTTCACAGGCTGAACAATGTCTGAACCATATCTTCATACGCTGAACAATGATGATACTATACTAATTGGTAGTTTCCATGACCCATAAATCAATAAAAAATCAATCTTTCTTCAATTATCTCTCATTTCAGCAGCTTTGCAAATTGTAAAACATAAAACAGCAAAACGATAATCATAGAGAGATGAAAACAACACTTGAGAGATTGGATGGGAAGAGGGAAGTTGGAGAAATTGAGGTTTGATGTTTTGGCCAAAGGGAAGAGAAGTCTTGGTGATATTAATGTGGAGGAGTTCCTACAAAAATATGGGAAGGTAAACTCAGCATTCATATCACATATACAGTACATAATCAATCAGAGAGTGAAGAAATTGTATGTTGCAGTTTGTACCTAATGAGTGAGAAAGGAATTGTGGCAGCCATAGTTAAGCTCTGAAATCACCTCATTAATTTGTAGAGTGAGAATGATCACACTCACCAGCTTAATGACCAAGGGGAAAAAAAGCTGACTAATAAATAGAGGAAATGTCCATGGCCAAGTTTAAACATCAAAACATGCAATATATTCCAAAGAATAAACGACACAAACAGAAACGACACTACCAAAAGAGAATGATCACACTCAGCAGCTTAATGAGCAAGAGTAAAAAAAGCTGAGGAATCACTATTAGGGCTTGGTGAAGAAGGAAGGTCTTGCGAAGGAAAATCCCTCCAGATTCTGGGAACATGAAGTGAGAGAAGCGGGTGAAGGAAGGAAGGGAGGCTAGGGTTTAGGGAAAGGGAAGACAGAGAAGTGAGAGAGGTCGAGAGAGAGGGGAAGATAGTGAGATACTGAGATGGGGTTTTTTTCAGATTAAAAAATAAGTGAGCCTCCCTAAAAGAGAAACGGCTAATGACGGCTAATGAACAGTGAAAATGTGAGAGGAGCCGTGCATAATCTCATCGGCTCAGTGGAACACTTTTAATTTATATATTGATGATTCTCATCTTCCTGACCATCCTTATACCTTCAAATAAATTTCAACCATAAATTTAACTCATTTAATATTTACCTCCTCTTATCACTCTCACTCTCAAATATCTTCCTACATTTATCCTCACTCTTTTACTAATCTATCTTTATCCTCAAATAATCTAACCTTTCCATTCCAAAATATCTCCTTCTTTTTCCCTTTATCCTTATCCCAATTTTTCCATCCTTATCTTATTCTTTTATTTTTTATATTACTCCCTCTTTACTCTTTACTTACTGTAATCATCATCATCATCATCAACATCACTTCCATTCTCTTCTTCATCACCGCCTTATCATCTTCACTTCACTCTCTTCTCAATTTTTCATTTCACCATCACCACTTCACTTTCATCTTCATCACTCCCATTTCTTTACCATCAAAATCATCACACTCTCTTCTCTTCCTAACTCCTCTCATCACCGACCCCCTCTCTCCTTCACCTTTCTCATGTTCACTCCACTCTTATCTTCCAGCGGTCACTCCTTCCTTTCTCTCCCTGCAACGACGGCCCTAGTGATGATGGAGAAATCCAAACCATGTTTAGCACTTAAGTGACCATAGGTAAACTTCCTTTCTCTTACCTTCCGAGTGGCTTTGGGGAAGGTTTCAATTCAGATTTTGTTTTGGGGGTTTTGTTTTAGAGTTCATAAACCTATAAAAATGAAATTTTGGTTTTGGTTTTATGATTTGAGAAAGATTTTGTGAATGTTTCATTTTCATGTGATTTGAAATTTTTATTCATTCCTCCTCTGTTTTGACCAAATTCTGGTTTGGTATTGATGTTTGTTATTCCAAGTCTTATATGAATGACTACCATAGAGTTGATGGATTGTTATTATGCTAAGTCTTTGTGTGTGGTTGAAATTGTCACTTGTTTTGCTTATTCCCCTGTTTCGGCCATTCCTTGTGATGTGTGTAAAGTGTTTTATTTTGTGGATAAGTATATAACATGAAAGATTATTGATGATTGTTACCCTTGCATGTTGGATATATGGTGAAGGTGATTTTAGGATTTTCCATGTCCTTTTCCTTTCATTGACCGAATGGGTTTTTGTGTATGGGTATGGCTTGTTTGGCTTATGATTGTGAAGGTAGATGTGTGTATGTTTGGTGTTAGCATATTGATGAGGTGAGATTTCTGAATTTAATTTTCTGCCTTGGCTGAATGATTTAATAGTTAGATGAGATGATTGCTGTCATGTTACATTTGTTTTTGTTGTTGTTATGATGTACAATAGGCTCTTCAATTCTGGTATGAAAGGATGAAAAGAGTTGTCACTATGTGTTTTGGAGTTCTTAAATTGCTTCATTTGTAGGTAAATTTACAAAAAAGATTCTTTCCTATGCTAAATGAACAGAATTCAAAGAAAAGAAATATCTAATTTAAACTTAAGTGAAGAAAGTAAGTAATAACTTCTATATGTTGTAATTGATTTTAATCAGAGGAATTAAGAAAAAGGGAGCTGAAATTCTGATGTTTAGGCAATTGTAATTATTTGTTCAAGCGTAGTAAAAAGCATAAAGGAAACATTTAAATATTGTGATATTGATTGATATCCTTATAGAGTTAGTTGAGTAAATTGTTTAATGCCTTGGAAGGTTATAAAAATGAATTCCTTTTCTTTTATCTGGTTTGGATGAATTGGCTATTAGAGAAACATGCTGTAATTATAAGAAAATGCTACCGAATAAGGCTGATTGTTTTGAAGACATGGTGGTATGGACTCTTTGTGAACATGATGTTTGCTTGGTGTGTATAGTGAAGCATATGTGACTAGTATATATGAGTTATGCTAAGATTGGAAGTATTGTTTAAAAATTTGTTGACATGCCTTGATGTTATTTCACTTTGGACATTTGTTTATCTTTCATGTTAATTGGTTTGAAGTATGATATGAGTATGATTGATTGTTGTGAAAAGAAATTAGATTCCTTTGTGATTGTTAACTTGAAATATTGTTTTCCTTGATTAAGGAAGTAGATGATAGTGTAAAGATAAGATAGAAGGGGTGGTAGTATAACTATTAGGATTCGTGAGCGACGATAAATAAATATTCATGAGTAGGATCATTAATTCATTTATAAAAACATTTTTATAGGAAAAGATAGTGGAGTTGAGTCCTCAAGGTATGGCGAAGGGAAGTAGTTAGTTCGGGAGTAGGATCCACAACCAGGTAGCAGTTTATTTCATGTCTATAATTGTAAACTGTAATATCTGTTTTTAGTAAATGATAGAAATCCTTGAGACTTTATTTAGGAGTACTCCTAGGAGGCTAGCTACCCCTATGCCAGAGACTTATTCATAAATCCTGCAGGAATTGTTGTCAAACTCACGAGTTGACTCTCCGATTTTATCGTTTTTACGACACTACCTAAACAAAATGTGTCACGAGTCACCTAAATTTTCAGTCTTTGAAAATTCGGTAGAAACTTACGTGTTTACATTGTGAATTAACCGTTTTTACGTTTCTACCTTATAGAAAATTGTGTTAACTTGCTATTAAACTTATTTTAATTATTTTTAATTGAAAAAATTCAATGAATTTAAATATGAATTTCATAGAAATTTATCTATTGAGGTTGATATAATATGAATACTGATAAATTAAAATCTACTATCTGTATTTAAAATAAATTCAAGTTAAATTATTATTATTATTATTATTATTAGTATTTTTATTTAATTATATAAAAGAAATACATGTTTTTTGATAAATGTAAACTCTTACGAGTTTACAATTCAAGTCTACCGATCCGAGTTTAGCTAATCTACACGAGTTTACTTAAACTCACGAGTTTGACAGCCTTGCCTGCAGGTAACAGACCACTACTATATAACAAATATATTGTTATTAGTATGTGGGTGAGATTCATTATTCAGAAGGATAATATCATTGCTATACAGGTTTATAGTTTATCAATTTGTTTATATATATGACTTGACACATGAGGAGATATATAAAATAGATATGATATAAACTGCATTGACTGCTGCTGTTTTTAGGTTGTGGGAGCTGGTGAGAAGGAGGAGATAAGGTGGGATTTTTTTTTATATGCACAAGAGTGATGGTGAGACATGAGTCATTGTAAATAGATACTTCAACATTTGTAAATTTATTGTTTGTTTCAAATGGGTATATGTATATAATTAGATCAAGTGAGGAATTCCATTGATAGTTATTGACATTTTTGTAGAGGTAACTTTAATATTTTAATTAGGGTAACAATGAAGATATTTTTAAAAGAAAAAGTTTTGAATATTGTTGGTATTTTTGGACTGGCTACACTAGAAAAAAACATTTGAAAATCAATTAAAATACTACTCCCTCCGGTCCCTAATGTAAGAGCCCAGAATTTGAATGCTTTTGGTCCCTAATGTAAGAGCTCACCCCACATTCTCTTCTCATTTAATGCATTTTTTCCTACTTTACCCCTAACTCTCTTTCATATTTATTAATGCTTATGTATTTCTCTCTCTTAAAAGTACCATAATAAATATGGGCAATTTTGGAAAATAAGCATTAACTCCGGACATCCAACTAACATTCACATGTTTTCTTAAGAAGCGTTTTTTTGGCGGCTAGCTCTTACATTAGGGATCTGAGGGAGTATAATATAGTAGTAAAAAGCTAGGTGTTATAACAGGGATATATTTGGAAAATTATAATAAATGAGTTAGTTAGTGGCAGTTGGTGACGTATATTAATGACCAAAATTTAGAGGCGGTTGACGATTTATAAATACGACCGGAGGAAGTATTTTCTTTAAATGATTTATCTCTACTTATTTCTTGTAATGTAGTACATATTTTTCCCTTTCTTCTTTAAAAAAATACAGACAAATCAAATTAAAGTACTCCAAATTATTATCAAATATTTTTTTTTGGCCAGTAAAATTATTATCAAATATTTAAACATTTGCATATGAGTATATGCATATTTGATCCCGGCCTTAACCACATAAATTAATGCGGGTCATCATGTCATGCCGACATATATTTAATACTCCATGATAACGTGTTCACACTTGCATCATATGCATAATATATGTGCTCACACTTGCACTCATCAAACCATGATATAGCTTTTCTTTTGAAGGTCTCGTAATGCTTCAATCATATAATCAATCACCTGCAATATATATATATATATATATATATATATATATATTATAAAATAAAAAACTATATAAATTATTTTGACGACAACAATGAAATAATTAAGAACTACTGAGTCCTAAAATCCACAAACTTGATCGTTGAGCTAAACTTTCTTAAACAAAGCATCACTCTGCACATCAGTTTACTTTTAATTTGAAAATTTGAATATCTAATTGTTAATTGATTAATTTTCTAATTCCAACCAAAGCCCAATAACAAAACATCTACCACGAGATTGCCCAGAACCTGAATATCATGCATGCTTAGGCTACAACACATATAAGAGCATTCACTACTACAGATTTGTAAACATATAACCTACCGTTAAACAAAAGTACCATCATCATATGTATGACGAGGTGGAGTCTGCAAAAACTAATTAGCTTAAAATGTGAATTAATATTCATAAATTCTTAACGGTTTCAAATATAATAAACCATTATACATATACAATGTTTCTGAAAAGGGACTCAGCTAGCAGTCGCTATTGAGTTACATTATTGATGACGACAAGGATTGTTTCTATTTTTAACCAAAAATGAGAAAATGCCTAATTAATGAGATTGTTAATTACCCAATTAAGAGATCTTTTGTATAATTCATCCCAAACATTATAGTTATATAATCAGAAGTTATTAAGAGGATATACATACCCAATGCGAAGATTCTTGTTGTCAGGTGAGGCATTAGTATGAATATTATTGAAGTAATTTCTAGAAGCCAAAGCTTGGATGGCAATCAGTTCCTGCCCTCCTGCTGATACCATATTCTCTTCTTCCCTCTCCACCTGTGCAATCTGCATTATATTATTCTCACTCTTATCAATCTTCAATTTTAATCATATTTTATAAATTCATGTTCTTGTTAATTTGCTTCTTTTAATTAGAAAAAAGCAGTCACTTAACTTCTAAAATACCCTTTTTTTACCAGAAGCTTTTAACACACTTCAACTAAACAAAACATGTATCAATCAATAAGAAGCGACGACCATGGCTCGTAGGATCATTTTAACATTGAGTCAGCTAAATAGAAATATAACTGATGATTAATGAACTCCATAGATTTCCTTTTAATTAAAAAAATAAAATTAATACTTTTTTATTGATTTCATAATGGCCCACCTGATATATATTATTTTCTAAAAATTAAAGAAGGTATTTAGCTTCACCATAATTAATAAGAGGACAAATGGGTAAAATCTATAATTTATTTTCAAAAGAAATTTACACCCCCACACACATTAATTAGTTTGAAAACATTTGTTTGATTCATAGGAAAATATAAATCTTTCTTTTTTTACTTTAAGGGGATGTATGTATTAGTTATTATAATATAGTGAATTTATAACATAAAAATCATCTATCAACAAATTAAAACTCAAAGCATTGTGATTCACAAAAAAGCACATGGAAATAAATTGGATTTGCATATCAGTATGTACCTTAGTCCGAATGCAAAGGTTTTCATTTTCAAGCTCAATCTCCTATAAACATGTCAATATTATTACAAAATAATCATCAGTCGATAATATTATCAAAGTATAATCCCAGGGAAATAAAATAAAAATAGATAATAATAATTAGAAAAAAAGGAAAATTGATATGCCAATAATTACCCTCTTCTGCATGTACTCGATTTCTGTCAGCAGCATCTCATGCTATATATTCCATTGCACAACAATAAAATAACAAAAACACTAATTAAATTCAATTTACGATGTTGGAATAACTCAAATAAAACCTTTCAAAAATTTGAAACTGCTAACCATGCATTTAATCGAGAAGATTTGACATGAGACCATTACTTTAGCTATTTTAAAAGTTAAATTAAAAATGTAGTTAAGTAAATTAAAGTAACAGGAAGGCAAGATATATATGACTTGCATGATAAAAATAGACAAACTAATTTTTTTTGTATAACACGTTAAATTTCAAAAAGGAATTGCATCGTTTACAGCACTACTAAGCAATGTATTGGCTGTGCACCATCATAAATAAAGAGCACCATCATAGTTAAAGGTAAAAAACAAATAACTTCCTCCGAATATGTAAAAGAACAATTAAGATACTAAATTTACAAAAAGACAACCAATGCCTCAGACATAAAATTAACAATGCTCTAGTTGTTAATGAGAATAAAAATGTTGTTGTGATTAATGAGAATGTTGTTGTAGTAAATTGCTATGCTCTACTTGTTAATTGTGGATGATGCAGTGGTTAAATATGAATGTGATTAATAGGAAAGCTGTAATTGCTAATTTAGTGCATATGACCTTGATTGTCCTTCTACATATTTAGAGTGTTTTATTTGTCTTTTTCCCATAATTTAATTCTATGTTATATAAGAATTGATTTACGTTTGTATCAAAAATTCAAGGGAAAAAAGTTACTCCCTCCGGTCCCTAATATAAGAGCCCAAAATTTGAATGGTTTTGGTCCCTAATGTAAGAACTCACCCCACATTCTCTCCTCATTTAATGCATTTTTTCCTACTTTACCCCTAACTCTCTTTTATATTTATTAATGGTTATGTATTTCTCTCTCTTAAAAGTACCATAATAAATATGGACAATTTTTGGAAAAGAAGCATTAACTCCAGACATCCAACTAACATTCACATGTTTTCTTAAGATGCGTTTTTTTGGCGGCTAACTCTTACATTAGAGACCGGAGGTAGTACTCCCTCCGGTCCCTAATGTAAGAGCCCAAAATTTGAATGGTTTTGGTCCCTAATGTAAGAGATCACCCCATATTCTCTCCTCATTTAATGCATTTTTTCCTACTTTACCCCTAACTCTCTTTCATATTTATTAATGTTTATGTATTTCTCTCTCTTAAAAGTACCATAATAAATATGGACAATTTTGGAAAAGAAGCATTAACTCCAGACACCCAACTAACATTCACATGTTTTCTTAAGAAGCGTTTTTTTGACGGCTAGCTCTTACATTAGGGACCGGAGGGAGTAGTTGCTAAGGAAGAGTAGAGCATAACTCATAGACATATAATTAAGCGTGCAATATAATTAAGTGTGCAATAGAGTTGTTGGGAGTTAACCATGAATTTACTGGACTAACCAATTTTACCTGTATTCATTGCACATACAAACTTAAATTCAAAAGTTCGATTGCACATAAATGATCAAAGACCATATTCCATTAGGGCCCTTTAGGTAATCGTTTTTCATTGGTTATGGAAAGCTGTACTTTAAATAGGTTAAAATTACCTTTCTGGACCTGATTCTAGAGATCCCTCGTTCAAGTCTATTCTCCAGCTGCTTAAGTTCCTTCACATTCAGAGTGCTCAAGGCATCACCCATCAAATGCCTTCATTAAATTCTCACAACATCAAATCCAACAGTTCAGTAATTAATTAATACTACGCATGTTATCACAAATATAATTAACTAAATATATCAACAATATTTAATTATACAATTAAACATGCTGTTCGATCATGTAATTTTGTGTTCTTTTATAATTATATATACATGTCTAAATATATGTGTGAGTAATTTGTTGGAAATGTTCTATATGTTAACTATCATAAATCATAAAGTTCATTCTGTGATATAGTAGAGTCGCAACAAAGAAAACGTAAATTAGTCGTGAAATTCAGTGACAAAATTCGGTCAATAACAACAAAATTTCGCGACTAAATGATATATCTACTGCAACTATTTTTTTTATTAACAACCTATTTTGCAGCGGATTTCAAGACTAATTTCAAGGATAATTTACTGATATTTTTAGTAGTGATTTACACAAAGATGAAGATTATTAAGAAAACGATGTACACACACACAGCACAAAGCTTTCATAAATATTGGAGAATCAAAATTGTATAAGACTTATTGAATATTCCTTCCAAATCGTAAATGAAGGAGCTAGGCAGTATTACAAAAGAAAAAAGATAATTAGTGATGCAATTCATCTTAAAAAGACTGTCATTAAATAATTAACGATGAAATTCATAATTCAATGATAAAATATTTTCTTTGGCAAATTTCATTTCTAATAGTCGGTTTATTGCTTTTTCTGTAATGAAGAGTTTATTTTGGCAATAAAGATAGTACCTCAGTTCATTTTGACTTTGAAATTCAAATTGTTAATTCAAAGTATTTCAGGGGATTTTCATCAATAACAGTTCCAATTCACAAGATCAAAGACTACTTTAGAGATTAACACACATTTTAGTTTCAAATACTAAATTTACTAATGTTCGTTTGAAATAATGATAATAAATTAGTCACCTAACTCTTACATAATATATATGCAGGATCAAAGTTCTTGTATAATACTTCATCCGATCCCTAATGTAAGAGTTAGCCGTCAAAAAAACACTTCTTAAGAAAACATGTGAATGTTAGTTGGGTGTCTGGAGTTAATGCTTCTTTTCCAAAATTGTCCATATTTATTATGGTACTTTTAAGAGAGAGAAATACATAAGCATTAATAAATATGAAAGAGAGTTAGGGGTAAAGTAGGAAAAAATGCATTAAATGAGGAGATAATATGGGGTGAGCTCTTACATTTGGGACCAAAACCATTCAAATTTTGGGCTCTTACATTAGGGATCGGAGGGAGTATAAATTAAGGATCAAATTAAAGTTAGTATCTAAAAATAACTGTAAACTTGGGAAAGTTGTGGCTCTTGCCAATCCTTCTATCCTTCCTTTGTTAGCTCCACCAACTGGCCTCTAACCTTTACTTCTGTACTTAATTATAATAAATACCGAAAGAAGAATTCTCCTCAAATAATTTTATGAATATAATAAATCTTATATTAATCAAAGAGATGACTATATACTGGATCTCATTTAATTAATTCCTTCATTATATATTTTGCATGGAAATTTCAAACACATAATAATAATTGAGAAATATATACAGGAGCTAAGGGGAAATACGAAAATCACCTGTTAGAACTTTGCAGCATTTGAATTTGTTGTCGTAGCTTTGCAGATTCTTGTTGATAATACTAATCAAGTATCCAACAAATTAAGATAACATTAATAATTCTATTACTTTTATCCTACATATATTACAAGTAGCTGTGCGTGTGATGAAAATATAACTCACACGTAGTGACCATCCCTATGTGACACCTCAGATCACAATACTAGAACGAAGAAATTGAGGTAATTATAATTAAGTACTATCTCCGGTCCTAAATATAGGACCTGATTGACTTTTTTTTGGAGAGATTAAGGTTGCGAAATATGTTATTAAATGATGACATATTTGATATATTTTTATATTATTCATTAGTTTATAGGTAAAATAAACTAGTTTAAGGGGGAAAATTAGGTAAATCAATTTATAATTAACTTATTTTGTTTTTTTAAGGATATTCTAGAAAAATTCAATTAGGTCTTATATTTAGGACCGGAGGGAGTATTATATACCTGGGCATTGATTTCAGTAACAGAGCTTGTACTTGAATGGTCTGAACATGCCTTTTTATACCTCTCAATAGTTGACCTTATGCTGTGGTGTAAGAAAGGTGATATATCAAATGACAAAAAATGGAGTCTAAAATATTAACTTGGAACATATCATGTGTTAGAAAGAGAGCGTGTGTGTTTGTTATAGTGTAAACAATCTAACTGAGGAAGAAATATTTCGTCTTTCTGGATGGGATTTCATTCTCTAAAAGATAATAATGCAAATAATCATAATCCGCAATTTCATTTCTTCCACCGGCCCTCTCTTTTATCTCTCTATCTATATCATTCTTACCAAGTTAAACAAATCCTAGCTCGATGTATAAGTATCCTGACTTTTTCATACATTAAAAGTATTTAATTCATAACACTCCCTTATCATGCATGCCATGCATGTACCTATTATTATAATGGTTTTAACATCAGAGGTATAACGTCAACATTCAAATTTTGCTACTTGTTTGGACTACACAAATTAGGTCTTGGTGTTAAAACAATTCCCCCTGGCTTATATTAATTAAAACCAAGGTTCTGGTTTCGAAACCATGATAGTTTTTTTTTGGGGGGGTGGGGTGGGGGGCTTTAAATTCCTCTTAAGACTTTGGATGAGTTCTTAACCAACTCCAATTTCCAAACTTAAGCTACCTTATACCAAAACCATAATTTTGGATGTGATATCTAAATATTAGTTTTTTAGAGAAATTTCTCACTTTTACAAGGTAAACATCGATCACTAGCTATCTTGTAGGCTTGTAGCTACCAAGAATAGTATATAATCAGCTTCCTTACCCTCCCCAGAAAAAAAATAGATTTAAAATAGAAGCAACTCTCTCTCTCTCCCCTTCCCTCTGTCTGTATATATACATTCAAACAATATTATATTCAGTTTAATAGTATATATGAGTCAATCTATATTCTAGTATTTGATATTAGACACAATTCACTATTTCTGAAGAGATTAATTAGAAAAATAAATTAATTACTAAGCCAGGGGTGGCATATAACCTGAACCATTAGAGAAAGTAGTACAGTTTGTAAAAAAAAATATGAATACTATGGTAATTTATTTACTCTCTTTAATCTCTCTAGCTAAATCATAAGTGATTAAAAAATATAAACAAGAGCGGGTTCGAGACTGCGTGACATGTAAAAATATAAACAACCAATTGTGACACAAGCACAAGATCAAATCCAACTAAATGAAAGTTGCAAGGTTAGATGCATAAAGTTGAAGACTGAACATACACACAAGAAGAAAACGATGCTTAATTTATTTTCACAAAACAGTTCGAACAAAAAAGAAAGAGGCTCTCTCTAAGCAAACCCAGAAACTGAAAAAGATCAATAGAATCAGATGTGACAAAGAAACTTTTCAATTTTCAATAAGATTGGGAAAGTGAATGTTTTAATTAATTTGGTCCAGATTCTATATAATTCCTACTATAATTAGAAAAAAACCAATTGTTGCTTTGAAAGAATTCATTGACAGCATGCTTCCTTATCTGTGTAACTCTACCTATATGGGTGTGTCTCAATATTTACACACCCACACCCACATGTACAAGCAGAAATTCCTTCAGTTACAAGTGTATATCCAATTATATATCCATATCGATTTATTCAAGTGTAAAAAGAGATTACTAATAGCATCAGAGATGAGTGGAACAAATAAACTTGATTTCTAAATAAAGTTACTAGTTTGAAACGTTTTTTATTGAAAAATTGTACCGATAGAGTTACGCCTAGTTATTTCTATATCATACATGCTGAATTGTAGGGAAAAAAAAAGAGAAACAAATATAAAACATTTCCTTGTTAAAATTTAGAATTATGCACAGATAATTTTCTGAAACTTTAAAACTTAATGATTGACCTCCTTAAACTTTCAAGTCTCTAATTAACCTGAAACAGATCAACTTTATATTTCCATAAACTAACCTTTTTTCTATCCCACAAAGGTTGATTTACATGCATATATAAGCTCCTTAAACTTGAAGTTATTTTAAATAAATAATGAATAGAATAACATTACGCGATGAGTTATCTGTATAAATATAAAAAAT
The DNA here is from genome assembly GCA_029929735.1 of Mimosa pudica. Lineage (NCBI taxonomy): Eukaryota > Viridiplantae > Streptophyta > Magnoliopsida > Fabales > Fabaceae > Mimosa > Mimosa pudica. The sequence continues at coordinate 3,107,007 of JAKELP010000012.1, read as the reverse complement.
TAATGAGGTCTATTGTAAGCTTTCATAGGGTATGGAGACTGGAGTCATACACAACATACACTTACATTTATAGATATCTATATGTACACGTGTGTGCGTACATGAAATATAGTTCAGAAGAGTTTTGTTTCAGTTATACACACACGTTATTTTTTTTAGAAATTAAGGATGCTATGAATTCAAATAATTCATATCTTAAAACTAATAATATATATATATATATGATCTAATTTTTTTGGACTACAACATGTTATTTAATTACTCATAACATATATCATAATTAAATTGCTTATTTGAAATAATCATTTGTTTAAAAAAAAATCAACTTAATCTTATATTAAGGAAAATGGGGAATACAAATATACCATGTATACACCATTAAAGATGGGAATATACAAAATAATTAAGTAAAGAGTAGAGAGGAGAAGAAAGATAAATTGCTTTTCATTCTCTGTTCAAGGTGTCGAGTACACAATTGGAACCCTATATTTTGGTCTACTCAAAACTGGAACCCTATATTAACGTCACACTTTTATATTCTTAAGGTAATTAGATCCCACGATTATGGGATTACAGCAGACAAGGATATATCCAATATATATAATACTCTCCTCGGTCCCTAATATAAGAGCTCAAAATTTGAATGATTTTGGTCCATAATATAATAGCCCATCTCACATTCTCTCCTCATTTAATGCATTTTTTCTATTTTACCTCTAACTCTCTTTCATATTTATTAATGTTTATGTATTTCTCTCTCTTAAAAGTATCATAATAAATATGAACAATTTTGGAAAAGAAACATTAACTTCAGACACCCAACTAATAACATTCACATGTTTTTTTAAGAAGTGTGTTTTTTGGTGGCTAGCTCTTATATGAGGGGCCGGAGGGAGTATATTTATAACAAATACGACATGTCATATGTTGAGTTCCCAATGCTTAAGGGGATTTAGTTTGGATTATTTAGCGAAAGCAGTTTCACAAAGATAAATCGATAGTGAAGTAATAATGGGCACCAAATCTATCAAATGACTTTCTGGTTCAATGTCTCACGCAAGATATAAAGTACTCCATAAACCAGTAAAATGGCGACTTCTATGTGTATGATGTCTTTGAATTAATTGAGTCAAAAGTTTAAGTTTTTCCCTTGTCCTTGGGGTAAATATTAGCTATTTTAGTCTTATACTGGAACAAAAAAATTCCATAAAAGGGGAAAATGTTTCACTCTTGCCTGAGCAAAATATATACGATGGTCCGGTGAAAAGTGAAAGGTTTCGTAAAAGCTAAACAAGTAGTAAGATGTTAAAAGGACACAATTGAAATCATCACGCTCCCTGACTGTGAGATCATTGAATGAAATAAATAGCTTATCTTCAAAAAGCTACAATAAGTTGAAGCAGACGACAGTTTTGGTTTCTGCATGATAATCATCAATACCAATACGCACACCCACACATACATGCACACTGACACACACATACATATTCACCGATGAATGACCTCTATCGCTAGCATTATTGTTGAATTATGGGTTATATTTCTCAAACTCTTTGCCATAGAAAAAAATAATATTACAACTTAGGAAATGTGAAACTTGCATTGAAAAGTTTAGCAAAGTCGCCTCAAGCAAATGGAGGTATTGGACTACTTTCTGTCATGATATTCATGTCAAAATAAAAATGAGTCATTTTTGTCTTAAAGTTTTCTTTAGGGATCAATTTTGCTTAAATTTTTAAAATTATGGGCTGACATGATACCACAAAAACTTACAATGAAGAAAAAAAATTACGTCTCGAGAAGAAAGTTTTAAAGTAAAACTATCTATCTCTATCCTACTGTGGACGATGATGACATAATATCTCTAGTTTAAAGCAAAAAATTACATATCGTGAAGAAAGTTTTAAAGTAAATTACATCTCGAGAAGAAAGTTTTAAAGAATATTTATTGCACATATTCTTGGATATAATTATATCAAAGAAACAAATGGTTCTTGTCATTGATATTGAGACAAGAACACATCTACCCTTTGATATGATATATATTGCAATCATCAAAGAAAACGATTTCTTGTTTTTTCCCCTCAACTGATGATAATTCCACCATGCACGTCTATAAAAAGGCAGAAAATAATGCTTGTTAACGTATTATCTTTTTAATATTACATACATTTTGTTGACTTTTCTTCTTTACTATTTTATTTCATAGTCACAGTTATTATCTAATAAAGCTAACAGTAACTGATGTGAACTTTCTGGTCTCTATACATCTCTAACTAATAACTCGCGCGCATACGCACAGTCACACTCTACTGTTGTGCACATATGAGTATTCTACATTCAAACTTCAAAATTGATGATTATCTGTTATGAAAAATTTTGATCAACGAATCTTTAGAGTTTTCCAAAAGCACACACCTTGATTATGCTACTGAAAAGTGATGAGCAAAAATAAAGTTTAACAGATGTTAAAGCTATATATAAATTCCGTACTACATCAGCTAGATTAAATTTGGAGAAATTATTTTGCTGATGTAATAGTCATTCACATTATTTTACTTTTTTTACCAATCATTTGTTTTGGGAAATATCAAAAAATGAAAGAAAAATTACTGTAATGAATGTGGAATTTTAAGGTTTGTTAATGGATAGAAATGAAATGGGACATTATATATGAAGATATTAACAAGAAGATACATAGAAAAATATAATTAATGACACAGTCAAAACATTTTCGATTAGCAAGAATAATGGAAGAATAGAAATGAAAGCAAAACTTAATATTTTAATTGAAATATACGTTTTTTTATTCTTTCCATTCTGCTCATCATATTCAATAATTCATCATATGCATTATACCTTAGTAGAAATAAAACCCAAAAGACGGGAAAAAAATCCTATATAAAAAGTTTGTCTCAAGTCTCATATCTTAATTAACTTCCCTTCTCTCTCATTGACTACACTTAAACATACATGCTCCTATTTTTCAAAAAAAAAAAAAAACAAAGAAACAAATTAAAATAATCAGATCTTCTATTTATATAATCTAGATCTGCGTCCACAGAAATAAACACACACACACACAATTCAAGAAAGATTCAAAAAAAAAAAAGACTGAAGAACTATGAACTATAATATAAGATCAGATACAAAAATGTATCTTCCAAAATTAACAATAAAATACCAAAATGTGTAAGAGAGAATATAATGATGAAGTAGGGAATGAAGAAAAATTACTTGGTGTTGGTGTACTCATAAAGACGACCACGATTGGAGAAGACGATTAGGGAAACTTCAGCATCACAAAGAACAGAAAGCTCATAAGCTTTCTTCAAAAGACCATTCCTTCTTTTGCAGAATGTAACCTGCCTATTTGTTGTATTCTCTATCCTCTTTATCTCTATCTTCCCCCTCCCCATCTGCAAAATATCATTCTCCCTTAGTTCCATTCTCTCTCTTTCTCTTACACACACACAAGGGCTAGATCTCTAGAATAACAAAAAAAATTAAACATAATGGTTCTGAGATACATAGTAAGGTAGTATTTATAACAGCTAGAAGCACAATAATATATGTGTTTGTTTATATATATATGTATAACCTTTTCTGTATACTACTAGCTAGCAGCTACAAGCACAATATGTATAGGTTGTTAATTTTCATGACAACCTTTTCTATGTGTTGTCTTTGAGTTTTGACCATCTAGATCTCAAGAGAATAGAAAAATAACAAGATAGTTTTGAGACACACAAACACATCGCTTTTAGTTTTCTGTAAGAGTGTGCTTGAGTTTTGATTCTCTTTCTCTTTCTTTTGCTAGAAAAACTAAATTTTGGGGATGTCACGGACTTGAATACATTTTCTTTTTGGGCACAAAATTGTGCAAAGATTGAGTAAAATAAATCAATAATATATAAAGGCTAAAAAAGCTGAGTAAAAAAGCATTGTGAAGTGGGAGTATAGGGAATTGGGCAACGGGAATTGATGCTGAGTGAAGAAGACTTGTTTGTATTTTTCTGCTTCTACGAAAGAAGATAGCTATGTGAGAAAACAACTATGAAAATAACATCACAAAGGAAATAGAACAAGAGTAGGGAAAAGAGATGGAAAAACACTTTAACATCTCGATCGCAGTGAAGGGAAGAGGAAGAAGAAGAAGATTCTATGTATGTGTCTGGACACAGATCTAAAAGATGTAACATTTGAACATAAAAGAAGAAACTGAGCTCATCATCATCAACATCAAGGGTTTGAGATTTATTAATTTTTTATACATAAGAACAGAATAAAACAAAATAAATAAAACGGGAATAAAAAAAAAAGAAAAGAAAACGCTTTACCTTACCTTCTCTTCAATATATCTCTGAGTTAGCTAGCTTCCCTCTCTCCCCCTTCTTCTACTAATACTTGAGCTTTGTGATGAGAAATATCAGACAGTGAGTGTGCATATATATAGTATCTGAGTGCAAATGAGATTTTTAATTTCTAGCTTCCACTTTCTTCTGTAATGTCATTATGGCGATTTTTTCTTTCTTTTTTAAAATGAATGAATGAGATAAAGAGAGAGAACAAGAAAAGTTGTGATGGAAAGAAAAGGACCAGGAGGAATGGGGTTTTATTTCCACTAACTCATGCAAGAAGTAAATATTTTACCTAAATAATGCATCCTTCGACGTGTATATTCGCACCATAAACTGCAATCTTCGTTTTCTGCCCTCCATTAATTTCTTCATTCATGTTTTTTGCTATCACTAATAATTACGATTTAACAGTTTAAGAGGTTATTCTTGTTTTGGATTTTTTTTACCTTAATTCTTTCTTTTGGATTGAAATCTCCATGTTTTGGACAACGAAATCTCCATATACACATTTAGAGACTTGTGTTAATAATAAATATCAGGTCATCACAATATCCGTAAATTATTTTTCTGTAATCTTCCTGTTCACATTTATTTCAATTGTCAAAACTCAATGTAATTTATTTTAAACAAATTTTTATTTTGATGTATACAAGATAAAAAATAAAGTTAATCTTATATCTTTTCAAAAATTAAATTTATCCCTGTAAATATGGTGGTTATAAAATTTGAAATTTGGACCATCCAAATCAAATTTTGGTTGGTCTAGATTTTATTTCAACAATGAGAAAGTTCTTTCTCATCATACCTGCGATGAACAATGAATGAGAACCAGTGAAAATGATGAGTAGGAGAGTTAGGCATGTTAGAATCTTAAGTTTTGATGGTGACTAAGGTATGATATGGTCTAGTACTTAAGAGAACATAATCAACACTTAGGAAGGATTAGATGACATGGTTAGAATCCTGAGTTAGATCACTTGAGAATGCAAGATCACTTCCGGATAGATTAGGACTTGCGCACGCGGATGAATGCTTTCATCCCCCAGCGTCAGCAAGTAAATCACTGGGGAAATAACTTAGTCCATGAGAATTAGTACACAACCTTAAGACTAAGCTATGTTTCAATCGGAAGTGAAATTGCTTCCTGTTAGATTTAGACTGGCGCAGGTTGATAAACTAGATATAACCCCGAGCGTCAGTAAAAATGCAACGTCAAGTAAAGTTGCTTCCTGTTAGACTTAGACTGGCGCAGAGCGATAGAATAGATATTACCCCAAGCGTCAGTGAGTCTACTTCGCCAAGTGAAAACACTTCCTGTTGGATTTAGACTGACGCAGGCTGACAGAATAGATATATCCCCAAGCGTCAGTGAATCAGCCTCGTCAAGTGAAATTCGTTCCTGATAAGATTTAGACTGGCGCAGGCTGACAGAATAGATATATCCCCAAGCGTCAGTGAATCAGCCTCGTCAAGCGAAATTGCTTCCTGTTAGATTTAGACTTGCACAGGCTGATAAAAGAAGTATAACCCTAAGTGACAGTAAGTTCACCACGACAAGTAAAAGTGCTTCCGATAGCTCAGTGACTAGCGCTGACTGTTGGAATGAAATACACTGAGCGAGAGTAAGTGATGGTGAGCTAGATCCTTCATCAAGTGAAAGTACTTCCGGATGTAGAAGTGCTTCCGGATACATCCTAGACTAAGTAAACTCCCACTTCATGTGATTGTGTGTTGACTTAATATACATAGCATGAACAAATGACACACTGAGTCACTTAGGAAGACTTAGAGTAAACTAACGAGACTTAAGCTGACTATTGGAATAGAGATCCCTTAGAGTCAGTAGACATTACACTAAGTCAGAACATAGTCTAAGTAAGACTACTTCCCATAGCAAACTTCCCACAACATGTATAGTTTTACTATATCTGATTATATATATTGCTATGTTGGACTAACCAGTATGTGCAGAACTTAATCACACTTCCGGATGCAACTGAGCTTCCGGATGCAAAGACTCTTGGCATTGGATTTCAGAGATTAACACTTGCAGAGCAAGATTGCCACTTTCGGATGAACGATGATCATCCGTCAGCAAGAGTACAAGAGTAAATGTCACATACTCAGAAGTCAGAATGCTTTTGTCAGAGCAGAGGTGTCAGGACTACTTTTCAGAGATAAAGCAAGTCAACCCTGCTGAGCATTTAAGAAGATGTTCCTTCCAACGGTAACAAAAGGATAACAGATATTCAAACAACATTGTTACCTACCAAGCATGAGGAGTATGAGAACATAATCTGAAGATTCACTCAAGGTGTCAAAGCTCATACTACCCACAAGAGTCGGAGTCCATAAGAGAGCTTCTGATAGCAAGAATAGCAAAGCACTCTTATCATTCATGGACAAGTGCTTGGAAGACAAAGTTCCTCTATGTGATAGCAAGCAAAATGTTAGAGTCCACGAGCTTCACTTCAGATAGCAAGAGAGCTTCCGATAGTGAGTCTCTTAACATCCTGGACTTATGCTTGAGGAACGAAGTCCTCATCTGACAACAAGCAAGAGTCAGACCGTACAGTGTATAGTTGTCAGAACGACTTTTGCCAGAACAGTGTTGTCAGAACAGTGTTGACAAAACAGCTGGACAAAGCACCTTTTCAGATAAAGCAAAGTCAACCCTGCTGTGCATTAATGAGGACAACGTAAACAAGGCCCCAACGGCTATATTCAAACGGCCTTATTGCCTCTCCAACGGTTGGATAGTTAGAGGCTGGTATAAAAGGAACATCTACATTCAGAAGAACTAAGAGAGAGAGAAAACAGAGCTTATTGTCTGAAACACTATTCTACATTCCTCTCATCTTCTACTCTCGGACTTAGATATGTAATATTATTAGAGAGTGAGTCAGTTGTACTTAAGTGAGTAACATCATCTACTCTTAGAGAGAGTCATTTGTGCTTAAGTGTTTATCACAATCAGTTCATAGAGTGAACATAATTGTAATCTTACATTTGTAAGGGGGAGCATTTAGAAGTTTTTCTAAATCTCCATAGGTTGCAAGTTAGCCCGTAAAACTTGCGTTTGTAAGGTTTGCAGGTGAACCCGTTGTAAAACCTGTGGGTTGTTAGGTGAACTCGTGCTCGTAAAACCTAAAGTGTAAAGGCTTCTCTTGTGCCTGGTTTAAACAAGAATAGTGGATTGAAAATCTCAGGTGGAGCCTGGGGACTGGATGTAGGTCTGGGTGACCGAACCAGGATAAATTTATGTGTGCATAAACTTACATTTAAACATTCTTTTTGCATCACATAACATACTGACTTGTGCATACCATTACTCAGTAACATCATCACCAAGCACAAACAGTTTTTCGAAAAGTGTTAAAGTTTTATTCCCTCACCCAATTCACCCCCCCCTCTTGGGTGACAGCCACGCATTTCATTTGGTATCAGAGCAAGGTCACTTGTTTAAAGGATCCAACGATCTCAAGTGCAAAGACCTAGGCTGACTTGGGTTATAAAATGTTGTTTGAAGATTGAGATCAAAATGTTTATCTCCCTCACGAATCCATTACAATAGGAGATGCATGAACATTTGAAGGATCTGTTGATCTGAAAAGCCATAGTAGAACCCCTGGAGCTTCAACAGATTCTTGTCCAGATCAATCAATCAGAGTTAGATCAGTTATGGGCTAAAATGAACAAGGAGCATGAGCAAAATCAGAGAGAGATAGGCTAAGATAGCCATCCCTCGGACTTAACCAGGATGTCACTGCTGCCCTCAGAAGGGAATGAAGCGGATTGCCCAAGAAGGAAGGCTCGCCCTTGGGGAAGCCATCTGTTTCATGTGCCCCCAACAGTCTGCTAGCACAGAGGCAAGCTTGAGATAGCGCTGAGTGATCAACCTACGATACCCTCTGCTGAGCCTGTATCTCCATCTGCGCCAGCACCCAATCTGATTGAAGAGCTGTGTATTAAGTACGGGTTCAAGAGGCCAGAGATGCCAGTGGTAGTGATCACAAAGTAAATTCATCCCTCTGCACCAGCTCCAATCCATCCTATTAGCCTCAGCAAGACTCAGGACTGTACCTCATCTGAACAATTAGTCAAGTCTTGATAAGCATTCGTCATAGATTTTGGTGCTGCTCTGAAAATAGAATCCTTGCATTGCCAACCAAAATCAAGCGAGCTACTGCTTGATGCGAATGGAGCTATGGTGATATCATTCTTACCTTCCTCTTTACTTGAATAATCACTTTGGTAGTAAATGCATGATGGGCTTAACAGCTTTTATTTCTCTGATACTGATATGATTTCCCTTATCTGTGATAACCTTATTTTCTGTAAAAACGATCCTATCATATCAAATTCATTTTCTGATATAATGCATACTGATTTTACAAATTCAAGAAGTCCGACACCTCGAAACTGAACCTTCTTCAAAACCTTCTGAATTTGTGCATGTTGAATCATTGTGTTCCAAGATTTCTGACATTGTTAAGATGATTCAGAACTAGTTTCAGAATTTTGACACTAAAACTAAAAACCTTCCTCAGAGTTTTCATATGGTGTCTAAATCATTTTACTCATATATGCTTAGTGAATTCTTTTAAGGGCACCTCTCATGGAAGAAAATGGTTTATGCATTCACCTTGATTTTTGAAAGATCCTTTTGAAATACAAACTTTCAAAACAGATTCTGATCCTCTTTAAACCTACATGACAACCATACCTCATGATAGCACTCAAAAGTTATTTCTGATTTTCCATTTCATGTGGTATCTCTTGCATCAAGTTTTTCAATGCATAAGCAGCTATGGCTTCGAGAACAATACATCCCTCCTAATTAGATCTTTAAGTTCTCAATCTACTAATGATCTCGGTTCAAGTTTGTGGTTTAAGAATGTTGACACAGATTATTGAAGCTTGAACAATGAGAATAACCAAGAGAGAATGGCAACGAAAATGCCCCTTATCAAGATGTGTGGAATGGCTATACTAAACCGGAGAAACTCTCGCCAATACACATGAGCATTTCTATCCCTTACACATTCTCTTGTGAAATTTAATGGATAGTCTCTCTCTTGTCTGACATGCATTAGAAATCTTAGGAAATGCCTTGAATTAAACTCTGCTGGATTTGTAAAACATGGCATAGTATCACAAGCATGCTATAATCTGTATTAATTTCAAGCTTGTTGATATCCTAAGAACAATGAGATCACACTGAGCATATCTAGAAGAACTTGAGCTAAAATTTGGAAATTATTCTCGTAATCATATGCTGAAATTTGATTGTTTTTGTAAACCGGATTTAGTCTTAAAAACAAACTATTCTGTGAGTATGAAGATTTCTAGTATTCCATTTTTGTGAGGATGAAGATTTTTCAAAATTTCATTGTGTTAATAATTCACATGTCTTCATGATCTAACATGAACATCCTTGCGGCATATTTATTGAACTATACTTGCTTATGAAACTCTGAAAATATGCCACCTGTTTGATATTCTATGTACTATCACATTGATATTTATCTATGAGAGTATAAGTAGAGTTCATGTCTTGATAGTGAAACTATGTGAACATATAGACAATTTCAAAATTAGTTTTCACATAATCATTACTCATATTTGCTTAAACCAATTAGCAAGCATGATTTCTTAAAATTATTAACTTGTGCTGATTAACACAGATTGACTTGAATGTCCAGAGGATGGTCTCCAATGTTAAATCTTAAGTTCTTTCACTGACCATCGGAAAAGCACTTGTTTCCTCAAGCACATGCAGGACCAATCATCAAGTTTAAGCAAGAATGCTTTCGCAACAATCAGCGCCTTCGATAGCAGGCCAACTATTGAACCATGGGAAAAGTAGAGTGACTGCTCAGTCATGTCTGCTTGTGGTTGTAGCTCAGCTTGCCGAGGCGAATCATCAAAGCACTTGCGCTAGCGGTTTTCCACTTGAGATAGCACATCTCTTGAAGATGTCAGGAAGCATGCTTATCTGCATATGATTAAGATTCATGAGTCTAATAGAGTCTGGAGATTCCTCATCTGTGGTAACATCTACACCTTACCATCTCTTATATATGATGCATACATGGCATTGGTAAGGGTGTCAATTTAGGATTTCTTTTCTCAATCTGCATTGACTTCAAAATCATTTACTGTTTTAGAAAATCATCCTAGCTCACACATCTGTATCCTTTATATGACACGCTGGAAAGTAATTGATAACATACCTCTCTTATATGCTTCCTTTCTTGATTCTGTAATGATTAATCTTAAATATAGAAGAGAAGTAAATGGACATTACTCGATAATGATCCCTTGAAAAATAGAGAGTTACATGCTGTCATCGATAATAAACTCTTGAGATGCTGTGATGCAATTTATTTGGAAATTACTTTTGGTATTTTAATCTCACAAATTTCATTTGACTTGATTTCATTTTCATATGGTATCACAAATTTCACTTGGCATTCAATCATTTCATTTGATATCACAAGTTCAAACTCACATATTTCATTTGATTTCATTTGGTATCACGAATTTAAAATCACAAATTTTCAATTGATATCATAATCATCATTTTAAACGCACCAAAATTATTTTGATATCATGTTAATCATTTCAAGAGGGTCAAAATTACTTTTGATGTCTTTTATATTTAAAAAGAATTTTCACCTTCAAAAAAAAAAGAATTGTTTTTGTATGTTTTGATCTAGACTTAATCCTTGCAAAACATGTTCTGATATCTTGCATTATGGTTAGGGAGAGTAAACACACTTAGAATACTGAATCAATATTTTCTTCCTTCTGTCTCACACTGTTTAGTTATCCTACATAATATTTAGGGAGAATAGGGAGAAATATTAGGTAGAAAGCCCATTCCTAGGAGAACGATAGAAGTATCCCCATCCCTAAGGCTAGCTTGCACTTGTTGAATTTTGATGAAGCCAAAAGGGGGAGAGAAATGAGAAGAAATGAGACACGAGATGTCTAGAGATGAGACATGAGATGTCTAGAGCTGAAAGATAAGATATCTGGGGAGAGAACTGGGAATGAAATATAGCTCTGGAAGTGATCTAAGTTTAATTATGTTCTCTAGTCATCTATGGGTTTGTCATCATCAAAAAGGGGGAGAATGTTAGAATCTTAAGTTTTGATGGTGACTAAGGTATGATATGGTCTAGTACTTAAGAGAACATAATCAACACTTAGGAAGGATTAGATGACATGGTTAGAATCCTGAGTTAGATCACTTGAGAATGCAAGATCACTTCCGGATAGATTAGGACTTGCGCACGCGGATGAATGCTTTCATCCCCCAGCGTCAGCAAGTAAATCACTGGGGAAATAACTTAGTCCATGAGAATTAGTACACAACCTTACGACTAAGCTATGTTTCAATCGGAAGTGAAATTGCTTCCTGTTAGATTTAGACTGGCGCAGGTTGATAAACTAGATATAACCCCGAGCGTCAGTGAAAATGCAACGTCAAGTGAAGTTGCTTCCTGTTAGACTTAGACTGGCGCAGAGCGATAGAATAGATATTACCCCAAGCGTCAGTGAGTCTACTTCGCCAAGTGAAAACACTTCCTGTTGGATTTAGACTGACGCAGGCTGACAGAATAGATATATCCCCAAGCGTCAGTGAATCAGCCTCGTCAAGTGAAATTCGTTCCTGATAAGATTTAGACTGGCGCAGGCTGACAGAATAGATATATCCCCAAGCGTCAGTGAATCAGCCTCGTCAAGCGAAATTGCTTCCTGTTAGATTTAGACTTGCACAGGCTGATAAAAGAAGTATAACCCTAAGTGACAGTAAGTTCACCACGACAAGTAAAAGTGCTTCCGATAGCTCAGTGACTAGCGCTGACTGTTGGAATGAAATACACTGAGCGAGAGTAAGTGATGGTGAGCTAGATCCTTCATCAAGTGAAAGTACTTCCGGATGTAGAAGTGCTTCCGGATACATCCTAGACTAAGTAAACTCCCACTTCATGTGATTGTGTGTTGACTTAATATACATAGCATGAACAAATGACACACTGAGTCACTTAGGAAGACTTAGAGTAAACTAACGAGACTTAAGCTGACTATTGGAATAGAGATCCCTTAGAGTCAGTAGACATTACACTAAGTCAGAACATAGTCTAAGTAAGACTACTTCCCATAGCAAACTTCCCACAACATGTATAGTTTTACTATATCTGATTATATATATTGCTATGTTGGACTAACCAGTATGTGCAGAACTTAATCACACTTCCGGATGCAACTGAGCTTCCGGATGCAAAGACTCTTGGCATTGGATTTCAGAGATTAACACTTGCAGAGCAAGATTGCCACTTCCGGATGAACGATGATCATCCGTCAGCAAGAGTACAAGAGTAAATGTCACATACTCAGAAGTCAGAATGCTTTTGTCAGAGCAGAGGTGTCAGGACTACTTTTCAGAGATAAAGCAAGTCAACCCTGCTGAGCATTTAAGAAGATGTTCCTTCCAACGGTAACAAAAGGATAACAGATATTCAAACAACATTGTTACCTACCAAGCATGAGGAGTATGAGAACATAATCTGAAGATTCACTCAAGGTGTCAAAGCTCATACTACCCACAAGAGTCGGAGTCCATAAGAGAGCTTCTGATAGCAAGAATAGCAAAGCACTCTTATCATTCATGGACAAGTGCTTGGAAGACAAAGTTCCTCTATGTGATAGCAAGCAAAATGTTAGAGTCCACGAGCTTCACTTCAGATAGCAAGAGAGCTTCCGATAGTGAGTCTCTTAACATCCTGGACTTATGCTTGAGGAACGAAGTCCTCATCTGACAACAAGCAAGAGTCAGACCGTACAGTGTATAGTTGTCAGAACGACTTTTGCCAGAACAGTGTTGTCAGAACAGTGTTGACAAAACAGCTGGACAAAGCACCTTTTCAGATAAAGCAAAGTCAACCCTGCTGTGCATTAATGAGGACAACGTAAACAAGGCCCCAACGGCTATATTCAAACGGCCTTATTGCCTCTCCAACGGTTGGATAGTTAGAGACTGGTATAAAAGGAACATCTACATTCAGAAGAACTAAGAGAGAGAGAAAACAGAGCTTATTGTCTGAAACACTATTCTACATTCCTCTCATCTTCTACTCTCGGACTTAGATATGTAATATTATTAGAGAGTGAGTCAGTTGTACTTAAGTGAGTAACATCATCTACTCTTAGAGAGAGTCATTTGTGCTTAAGTTTTTATCACAATCAGTTCATAGAGTGAACATAATTGTAATCTTACATTTGTAAGGGGGAGCATTTAGAAGTTTTTCTAAATCTCCATAGGTTGCAAGTTAGCCCGTAAAACTTGCGTTTGTAAGGTTTGCAGGTGAACCCGTTGTAAAACCTGTGGGTTGTTAGGTGAACCCGTGCTCGTAAAACCTAAAGTGTAAAGGCTTCTCTTGTGCCTGGTTTAAACAAGAATAGTGGATTGAAAATCTCAGGTGGAGCCTAGGGACTGGATGTAGGTCTGGGTGACCGAACCAGGATAAATTTATGTGTGCATAAACTTACATTTAAACATTCTTTTTGCATCACATAACATACTGACTTGTGCATACCATTACTCAGTAACATCATCACCAAGCACAAGCAGTTTTTCGAAAAGTGTTAAAGTTTTATTCCCTCACCCAATTCACCCCCCCCCTCTTGGGTGACAGCCACGCATTTCAAGGCAAAATCAACCCTCTAGATCTCATTTGGACAATCTAAATTTGCTTACTTCTAAAAAGTAACTCAACATTTTTTTAAAGAAAATAAAATAAAAAACCAAAACCCACGTTTAAAATATAAGTTTACATTATGTTTAGTTTAATATTTAAATTTATAAAATATGTGTTCAATCCTTTATATATTGTCAACACTTCCAGTCTCTTTGTCAAATAAAATGTCGACCCATCATCTAATTTAATCAAATGTTGACTGATCTGTGATCCAAAGATGATATAGTAATCATTATTAATTTGAACTATAAATTAAAATATTTTAAAAACATAATAAAAATTCGATTTGTTATAAACTTTTAAATTCAACTACACATATTTAAAAATATAAAAATTATATTAAAAATTATATAATCAGTAAATTATATATTCTTATTCAAATTGGTTGATTCTGCATTTTTCATCAAAGAGATTAATGATGTTAATTTTATGAGACTTTAAATATGCTGTATAAATTTAAGTGAGTAAACTGAGACTTGATGTAAATTTATATGGCAAAAGAAATTAATTTATCCTTTTATAATTTAAAATTATTTTACTTTTTCATTTTTTAAAAAATCTAATTTTTTAATTTTTGGCCGAAAAATGATTAGACTTGAAAGAAAGTTTTTTTTGGACATAGACTTGAAAGAAAGCTTATTAATTCAATTTGTAGAGCATATATGTCGGTCTGGGCTATGGACCTCTTCGTACGAAAACCATATTGACAAATAAATTATAAAGAATTTGATACTAATATATCCCTCCTGAAATTTGGAAAAGGGGTGAGTGAAAGAATTATCTTTGCCCATTCATAAAAAGAAAAAGTGGTAGCATCATGTAAATGAATATATGATAGGAGAACATTTACTATTAATAGGGTTCCTCTATGCAAACCATTCAATCAAAAATTGATTATTGTCCTCCCTGAGTTAGAACTACTATAGGATAAAAGGAATCTGAATTTCGAAATCTTTTAATTGAAGAATAAGAATTAATAATTATTCTGACCAATAAACAATTATGGGACTGCACTCCTCAGTTCCTAATTATAAGATCACTTTCACATATCAACTTGTTTCTAAATATAAGATCACTTTCTTATTTTCCCCAAGTTTTTCCCAATTAACCCTTGTAATGCTTATCTATAGTAACAGCAAGAGAGGGAGAGTATGGATAAATGTTTATGATTAGGATAAATTGGTAATATCATGTGTTAATAACTAACTTAACTAACATCTTTAATCTAATCAAATTAGGAAAGTGATCTTATATTTAGGAACGGAGGAAGTATCATTTTGGCTAACAAACAATAAACAACATCATTTTGGTAAAATAATAAAAAAGTATTTTGACCAACGTCATCTATATATCATAAACCAACGCCATCAACATGATTACATGGCAACAAAGTTGACACTGTGAATGGGTAATAGATATCATTGGCCAAAATGAGACTTTTTTATTCATTGCCCTTCCGTTTAGTTTTATTTATTTTATTTAGAAGGGTATTTTGAACTTTTCACATTTAATTTTATTGTCCTCAAGTGTTAACTTAACGGAATTCGAACAAGATTAATAGAAATATTATTATTGATCTCATGATAAAAGTTGAGTATCATTGTTAAACCTCAAAATAGTTATATACTATTGTTGATCCTAGAACAATAGTTATTTATCAAAAATGGACCTTTCCTTCGAATCATGGGAAGTGCGATCATTAGGAGAGTGGACAACCTTGCCTATGTGGGCAACACTCCTACCCCTCGAGTCCGGATTAAACCGGGCGGTGATTAAGCCAAAAAAAGGATCTTTCCCCTTTTAATTTTTGTCAAATTTTTTCCAAATTACTCAAATTGGTATTCCATTGAAATTAAGTAAGTGAGAAGGGTATTAAAGAATATGATTAAGATGTTGTAGTAAGCAAAACTTCATGTGTTTACACCAAAAAGCTAGATGTTTGGGTTAGACAATTAAGGACTTGTATGCTTGGGGTTAGACATAGTGTTAACCTACAAGAATACGAATCGCATAATAGTATTAAAATATCGTCCCACGGAGCTTTGTCTTAAAATCCAATCAAATAACATGCTAATGAATTCAATTAAGTTGAATTAATCAATTTCTTTTAAAAAAACAAATTGAAAAAGCTATATTAAGAAGAAACTAATAAAAACACAAGAAAGTATTAATTGATGATTGATGAATTAACCCTAGGATTATCTCTCACAGTTGAACTTCATGAACCCTAACAATTCCCCCTTTCCGTTTAGTTCTTAACTACTAATATATTTTTTTGTAAGCTTTTCAAGCAAATTGAAATGTTTTCTTGAGTTAGAATCAATTATGTATATACCACATTAAATCTACTGAATATCTTGTTACGAATCATTAGAAATACCCTTATACATCCAACTTTAATTAGACAAAACTAGGTCAATAGATTGGTCAATCTACCGAATGCAGTAAAAGCAAGATTCGAATAAACAATAATAAATTACTAATAGAAAAAGGAATAAAAGAGGTCCAATCCATACAAGGTTCGAATTTATTCTAAAACAAATTGTTTAATTGCTCATGGATGAAATATGATTGCAAAAGAAACCATGCTTATAAAAGAGAATAGCTAAAAATTGTAGAAAACAAGAAACAATTTCGTTCCGCGACCTTCAATTTTGCAAAACCTAGCTCTAAATCTCGTACTTCAATGGTGCTTTTTGGCTCCAGTGGGTTTTAAGGTTCAATGGGGCTGAATGAGTGTGAAATTTTGTGCCCTAAGTATTTTTATATGATAGAAAACAAAGTTGTGGTTTTGCAATTTTCACACATTGCCGTGAAATCTTGGTGCCTTGCCGCAACATCCCTTAACAAAATAATTTATAGCATTTTCTTGAATTGTCGTCCAGCTTTCAC
This sequence comes from Mimosa pudica, assembly GCA_029929735.1. Taxonomy (NCBI): domain Eukaryota; kingdom Viridiplantae; phylum Streptophyta; class Magnoliopsida; order Fabales; family Fabaceae; genus Mimosa; species Mimosa pudica. Next base: position 3,089,984 of record JAKELP010000012.1, on the reverse strand, counting down.
CACTCTTTTCCCTCCATCTTTTGCTCCTTTTTAGCTTAGAATATCCATATTTACCTATCTAAAACATGCATACAAATGAGTGAAGGCCCAAAAATAATCAATTTAAATTATATGACCTACTACCCATTTTTCTCTCATGCTTTTAAATTATCCCGAGTTGGCACTAATGACTCCCCATATATATGTGTGTGTGCTCGCATCAGTGTGCCCAGAATTAATATAAATTGGGGAGTCATTAACAAGACAATTAAGGACTGATAAGGTTCATTTTTCAAGAAGCGATCTCCTTGATGCGAAACTTGTGACAATGCATCTTCCTTGAGAACTGATATCTTGGCACCTCTGGCTAGATTTTGTTTTAGGTAGTCCTCTTTGGTCTATTGGTTAAGATGATTTTCTAGCAAATCCAGTCTATGGCACTTCATTGAAAACTTTGTTGGTCAGTCCCTCTATTCAATAACCTTCATCAGGTAACATTGTTAACCTCATAAAATTCATGCCATTTTAGCACATTTTTCTATACTTCCTACATATTTTGGATAAACTCATACTTTTTTTTGAAGTACTTTTTTTTTATTTACATGTGAATTTTTGAGCATCTACTTGTCAACTTTGGTTTGGTATAGATTTTATTGTTATGTAGGTTGTTTAAGCTAAACAAGGGAGCCACATTGGAGTTGTATTTGGAGAAGACTTGAAGTGGATGGAAAGATAGAAATGGAAAAGAAGCTAATGGAAGCTGAAAATGCGTCTGGCTACAACCAAGAATCTCAGGCAAAAATTGTTGGCTCCAGCCAACACATGTCAGAATGGATCTAGCTAGCTACAGCCAAGAAAACAAACAGACTTTCTTGGCTACAGCCATCGCAATGATAAAAGTTGTAGCAAACCTCAGCTCGAAAAATCAGATATAAATAGACCAAAAACATACTCAAAAGGGCATTCTTCACTTCTTGGGCATCCTTGGGGCCTTGTGGGTGTGCTAGGGCATGGATCTTGGTGGAGATTGAGTTGGGGTTTGAAATTTTGAAGAGATTTGGGCTTCACATCTTGTTTCTTCTTCTCCATTCTCCTTCCCTTACTTTTGTTCAATGTTTATGGTTATTATTGTATCTTTTCTTTGGGTTTGTTGAACATGAGTAGCTAAATGTCACACCTAGTTTATTTTTACTAATTTCTTAAAATATTAAATATAATTTATTTGAAAATAATGATTTTTGTTATAAAATAAATATTAAGAACTTTAAGATTTATAAATAGGTAACTGAAAAACCGTCCAAATTAAAACTTTTTCATGCAATGGGCTTTTTGAAATAATTCTTTCTAAAACAAGTTGTAAATAAACCTTTTAAAAACAAAATGAAGTTAATTAAGATATTATATTAATTTTATAAAATAACATAAGTTTTTAAAATGTATTTCTAATTCTAACTACTATTTCCTACATTAAAATGTTTATATTTTACTTTAAAATGTTGTCAATTACTTAGAAAAATATTACTTTCAAAATATGTAGTTTTTCGTATAAATACATAATAGTCTATACATGTCTTCAAAATATTTATAAAGTATTGGGCTAAAAAAATATTAATTATGTACATAAATTCTCCACAGTTAATCTCCTACAAAATTTATATATAATACATACCAAAATAAAATTATACAAATTACTTTCACAATATATATTTAATAAAAAAAATACACAACTAGGAGCAGACATTTGTGCATTCCTCCTTTCCCTTCATCACTCCAAAATTCCCTATCTAATTTGTACCTGAAACCAAATTTACCGCAGTTTATTTCATACACTCTAATTCACCTATCATCTAATTCATTTAATCCTACTTCAGATAATGATAGTGTGCTCCTGTTGGTGATTACTACCTGTTAGTAAAACACTCATACAGGGCCCCTACCTTAACAATATATTTGTTATAGGTAGAATATTAAATATATGTGCCTCTTACACCACCTCACTACTTATAGTAATATATTCACCTTTCGTAGTAGACATACCTGACAGGATTTTCTAGGAAAAATAAATTCAATAACAATATGGTATAGGGGAGCGACCCTCCTTATACCTGGAGTACTCCACATAAATTTAAAATGCTGAAAATAAATCCTATCAATATCTGAAGCAGTAATATTAGTGTTGACAGAAAATAAACAAGTAAACCTAATGTGCATGAAATAAACCGCTACCTGGTGTAAACAACTCATTGTTTCTCCTTATCCTTGCTTGTAATGTTCCTCCAAGTATCTTCCTCACTAAATTCTCCTATTACTATATCAAGTAATAATTGAATTAAGAAATTATTTTATGTGATCAAATATCGCGTCTCTCTCGGTCCTAATAGTACTATCCATCCCTTCATGATTATATTAATTCTAATTTTTCTTTTCCAAATTTACACATACAAATCCAAAATTGAGAATAGCAACAAATTATAAATCAACACTAAAACGAGTCAAGTCACCATATCATGCCATTTCACAATCCATATTGTAACTGACCAAAGAATTCGCAATCAAATACAATTGAGTTCATCCAAGAAATAACCATCATATATACTTCTATATCTATCCTTCATAACCAATGACATCAGCAATGATCAACAACTTCCATTATTATTTACCCAATTCAAAGTAGCCACGTATTCAATTTAATTAAAAACTAAACAATTACATGTCTATGCTTTTATTTATACATATCAACCCATAAAATGAATAGTTCATTGAACAACATTCCAATGAGTTTCATTAACAAAATACTAAAAATTAACCAAACAGATACTAACAATCATAACTTATAATTACTAAGAATGATATCAATAAAATTATTCTTCACTGATATTTAAGTTAGTATTAGGGTGTTTTTCTTGACTAGTCCCTTTTTAGCCTTATAAAGAAAATACAGGGTTTATGGTCCTATATGCACAACTATAATTATTTATATACCCATATATACACCTTCAAACATCCCATTTACTCTTGTACAGAATCAGCCTCTACATAAGCATCATTATACAACACAGCCACAACAGCAACTTATTCAATTAGTTAATAACTTCCACCTAGTTACCTAATATCATTTATTGCAGTACAAAACTTGAGTCACATGCACTTTTAAATACAAATCGGCAATCATAACAGAGAAACATTTCATTCCCCTTTGAATCCATTGGCCGACTATAACAATAGAAATAAAAGCCAAGGGATTAACATGCAAGTATGCACCTAAATGGTTTTATTTCATATATCATTAACTAATTAAACTCAAATAAGCAAAACCTTCCATGTTTATTAGTCATTTGGAAATAATGCACCAAATACAAAAATATAATTCACTTAATCGTAGAAAACTTACAAAAGAATATGGACAACTTAGAAAATCCTCAATCATAACAGAGAAACAAAGAGAACTGAAACAAAATTTCTATTGCACTACATCACTCAAAAACTTTAACCCCCACTAGGAATTCTCTCAACTCGCCTAGAATTAAAGAAGAAAAGTTTCAGAAATTCTTACCAAGGCTCATGGCTGAATTTGAAGAATTTATTTGTAAAAATTTTCGCTTAGAAACTTCAAAGAACAAAGTTGTACGAGCTTAAATGAATCAAAGTCAAATTCCTCTCCAAACTTGTATGAAAAAGAGGCCAAATTGTCCCTCTGGACAAGAAAAATTGAGTGGCTATGAAAGAATTGGTGATGATATATTTGTAATGAGAGTAATGGAGAAGGATGAACCTATGATTTGGGAGAAAAGGGAAAAAGAATTGACATAGGAATGAGTGACATGTTTGGACAGAGAAAGTGAGAAAGAGAACGTAGGAATTGTTTTAGAGAAGAGAGGGAGACAGCTAGGTTAGATGAGGAATGGATTAGGGTTTGTTACTTATACACATAGAAAATTTCAATTATCTACCCATATGTTTATTCTAAATTATATTTCTAGGTCCAATATCTTTTATATGACACTTAAGTCTCTTCCTTTTCAACGAACTCTCTTCTTCCTATTTATTTAATAAAATAAAACTTAGTGATTGTGGAAACAAATATGGGTGAAAAGTCTAATGATTATTTCATTTATATAATAACATATTTATAATACAAAAGTTTCCTAAAAGGTAATAAATGTCTCCTACAAGTTTACCTAATAATAATTCCTTATAATTATATTTCTACTCTAATTATTTCCTAATACTATAGTTCACAATTATGACTAAAATATACAAATAGTCTACTAATACAAAATAGGAAATATTAACATTATTTTTCATAAATTTCTATCAATTTGTCCAAAAATTTCTCTTTTATTCAATTTCATAAAACTTTAACTTATAATTTATATTTTCTTTCCTATCTAAATTAATTATATTTTAGAATAGAAATTTGGGGTGTTACACTAAACATTTTGTTTTAGGATTATTTTGAACTTTTGTATGGATTAACTCTTGATTCTTCCTCTCCTTTTGTGATTAATGTTATATATGCGTTTATTTTACTCTAGCTCTAATGCTTCTAAATGCATGATCACCATTTAGTTGGTTTTTCATTTGACTTATGACTTGAGAGAGTTAGGTTAAGTGTAGAAGTTGAGTGAAATAGTGTAAGAACTTGAACTTTGCTTAATGAATCGATGGTTTTGTTGATAGAGATATACTTATTGACCTTGCATAGCCATATTAGGGTTGAAACTTTAAAATTGGGTTTTATTTATTGTAACAAGAGATTGAGCAATTAATGGAATTAAACACTTGTTCTTTATTCGACAGAGCATTTACAAGTACACTGTGAACCCTAAGTTAGCACATATATAGCTATTAAAAGCAATTGTGAGAGGAGACCATTTTAAGGTTATGAAATACAAGTGAGATAAATAATCTTAAGTCCCAATTTATCCTTGAAGCTAAGTTGGAGAATCACTTGTTTATAGTCTTTTTCTTATTTTTAATATAGTTACCCTTCACTCATGATATTTGTATAACTCAAATTGAGCGACAATGCGATAATCTCTATTTGACCGGGTTTTGAAACCAAATCCTCGTGGGAACGATACTTTACTTTTACTTTATTATTTGGCTCGACTTGTGCACTTGCGGTGAGAACAAACATTCTCTAGTTGACCATCTCCCAATAAAAGCACCATCGTAGTAAATATAAGTCATTAGGAGAACCATACTCAAAAATTGCTTGTTACAGATGTTTTTCAAAAACAATATATTTAATTAAATAACATTTTTAATCTAATTAGATTACATAAATAAGTCTTACATCTCAATATTTAGCCAAGTGGTAGTAGACATCTTGAGGCATTAACACATAACACCAGGTTGATGGTGAACCTGATCCTAATATGTCTCTGTGCATCTCCGCAATGGGTGATGGTGATGAAAGAGCTGATAGATGCTCAAGACACGTTAATAGCCACGCTACATAAATTGTACATGATTTATTCTCACTATTCTGTCCTTATCCAATAATAGGGAAAATTACGTTTTTCCTTCAATTTTTGTCCCTCCTTTACTCTTACCCAATTTTCTCCCTTGCTAGAGGTGAATCCTCGTATATTAATTCACATCAATGAGAAGTTTTTAACTTTAAAAAATTGGAATGTTAATTACCTTATGAAAAAGAGAAGCTATAAAACTAACTATATAGTAATAAGTAATGAATATTGTATTTCAAATGGATAGAGTGAGTATTTCAAATGGATATAGAGTGAGCAGCATACCTAGGTAGTAGAGAGGGTGTTGAAATGGACTTATGGTGATGGGAGAAAAAAACAAAATTTTCAATAATCTTTTATATGTGGAAGAGTTTGAAGCCTCTAAACTAGTTGAAGGACACCGATTTAACGGTCGGTGTAGTGTGTCTTGGGCCTAATCCTTCAAGAAATTTTAGGACCTCAAGGTAAGCGAAAGTTATCCAGGGTATCGTTCTCAAAGGAGCCTACAAATGTAAATGACCCTAGAACTAGTGTGAAACTTGGTTGAAACCGATAAAAATCATTTGAATTAACTTCTTTCTTTTTAGTATTAAATCTAGAAAATATTTTGTATGATAAAAATAATAGAATAAAGGAGGATTTTTGGATAAATAGATTATAAGATGTTCTTAGTGATTGAGAAATTCAAGAATCATAGCTTATATAAAATATTTGGGGGTAAAGTGATCAAATCAATAAACTCCCTAGAGGAACCCCTCAAGGCTAGGCTTAGATCAATATAATTAATGCCGGAACCCCTAACATTAATTATCTTAACCTAAGTTGATTAAGCACATGACCATATTAAATTTACTAAATTTATTTGCCAACTCCTAAGCATGAACAACCAACACCATTATTATCCACTAACAAGAACCCTTAATTAGCACAAAATTTTAACCAAAAGCATGTGTTAAAATCATAGACCATGAAATTAACATATGTTCAAGTCAATAAGCATCAATGTTGATAATTCACACAAAAAGAAATTAACAAGGCAAATTGTTCCTACACATCTCCAAAAGATAAGGATAGGTCAAACAACCAATCATATAGAACTAATTCCTAGAACCTAGAAATTTAGACTACATAAAGGGAAGAGAATGTGTAGGACAAATTACCCCCATATGAAGCTCACTTAGCTCAACCATCCATTCCCATCACCAAGAACAAAGAGGTTTAGTTACTCACGAGGAAGAGGAAAACACCAAAGAGGAGTGGGTTTGTGAGATCCATTGAAGAACAAAGGTGAGGGAATGAGTATGATGAGAAGAATGAAGAGCACACTTCAACACCCTCCTTTCATCTTCAGTTTCGGCGCCTCTGCTTCTCTCACTCCCTTTCAATTCTTTTTGTTCATTCAGCAGCTCCTCCTCTCTGTATGCACGTCCCCCCCGTAGCTCCATATCTGATCCTTCCTTTCTCTTTTTTTTTTCCTGTGCCTTCAGCCCTCCCTTTTTCTTCTTTTTTTTTTTTTGTTCTTTTTAAGTCCAGCTTGTTTTCCTCTTTTGCAGCCCACAATCCGCAAGTTGACACTCCTTGGCCCAAATCTGTCCAGCAGCTCTTTTCCAAAAACTCCAATTAGTAGACATGTGGCTGCTCTAAAAATGAAAGAAGAAAGGTAGATTAAATGGCCAAAAACTTAATTACCAAACATCATATATTTTCAAGACCAATTGATTTAATTTCCAAGCCAACTCTCATTCAAAATCAAGCATTTTATTTTAGCATATGAAGGACCAAAATTGCATCTTAAATATGTTTAGAGCCTCACTTAAGCATATAAAATAATACAAATCCAAGGATTTGTCACTAGTAGCGTTTGGTTGAGTGGTAAGGGGCTCATTCAACATTAACTAAGGTCAGGGTTGGATACTTGCTTGGGTATGGAGCACGTTATACAGAAGGAGAAATAAAAAAACAAGTTGGAAACCTCATTGAAAGAGAAAATGATAAAAAAATATTGAGAAGGCTTGAACATGTTCAATGAATACCTTAGAGACTTTGATAAAGAGGCTTGATCAAGCAGTTTGAAGTCATTCAAAAAAGAGAAGAATTTAAATACATCATTTAACAAAGTTATTAAGGTTGACCTTACATTAATATAATAGTTTATTTGAAGATTTAGTTTTTATAGAGTATAATGACACTTTATGATCTATATGTAACCAACACCAATCAATCGGATAAGGAGACATTGTATAACTATTTGAAAATCATTTGCCTATAATATTTTTGTCATTTATTTAGTTGTTCGTTATGACATGAAGATAATACAATTAGGTTTGTGCAAGGTAGTTAAACTCATGAGTTTAAATAAAATTATGGAAATAAGATAAAATTGGGTCGTAGACTCGAATCGTAAACTTGTAAGAGTTCATTTTTTTATCAATAAACACGAGTTTCTCATATGTAATTAACTAAAATATAAAAAAGTAACACTAATTTAACTTAATATATTCTAAATATAAATAGTTGATATTAAACAAATATATTATCTTTCATACTTTATCGTTGTCTATAATGTAAATGTAAAAACGAGGAAATCGGCATGTAAACACATGACTTTCTACCGAATTTATAGGGACTAAGAATTTGAGTAACTTGTGACACATTTTGGTTAGATAGAGCTGTAAAAATGGTAAATTTAGAGTGTTAAACATGAGTTTGACAACAATGTTAATGAGAATCAGATTTCAACGAATGACATCACTCCATACTTAACTAAGATACTTAACTGACGTCAATTATCTTCAACACTAAAACAAAATAAAGATAAACATTAGAGTTGATAAACCACCAAGATCCAATAGTAGTGGAAAATTAGAAAGAAGTTTCCTTACCTTAAGAAAATTATTGGACTAAAACTAATCAAATTATTAAGATTAAAAAATATCCTGAATCTTTCCCTTCATTATGGAAAGCTATATTATTATACATGTACTGCTTTCTAAGTTTTTGGATTAGGTTGACGATAAAAATGACTAGATTCTTGCAAATCCTGTTCAATGTTCATGTATATACTATATATATACTCACACTCCCCAAAAATGTGTGACCTTGTGCTGAAAATCCCACAGTCATAGTGATTTTTTATCTTTAGGGTCACATTCTTCTGGTTCGGGTATTAATTAGTGATGTAATTTTTCCCGGAACAAGAAGAAAATCTAAAAAACAATTATGTTTAGTTAAGAGGAAACAAAATGGTGAACGCGGATCTTCCTGAACATATTGTGGAGGAAATATCAAAGAGGCTTCCAGTGAAATCCTTAATTCGATTCAAATCCGTAGCGAAATCCTGGTACGCAAGAATCACTAATCCATATTTTATTACCAAACAACTTGAATGGTCATATTCTAGCACTGAAAAACGTAGAATCCAGTTGATTTTTCGACTGGACTATGTTACTATGAAGCCTTGCATTTCTTTAATTTCCAATGATGATGGAGAACCTAATGACATTGATGTTGAATTACCATTTCTTAATAAGGATGTGGAATACATATTTGGTTATGGTCAATGTAACGGGGTTTTCTGTCTTAATGGGGTTTATGGAGGAGAGAAATCTGGTGAAACAAGTTTGATTCTGTGGAATCCAGGAACGAAAGAGGTTAGGGTCATTCCTGAATCTTTGAACAAACCCAATGATATGGTTTATATCATATTTGGGTTTGGGTTTGATCCTATAACAAAGGATTATAAGATTGTTAGATTTGGGATTTTGGATCTTCAAGTTGCAGAATTACCCCCTGTTGAGGTATATGATCTTAGTACTAATTCTTGGAGAACCATAGATGTTGTCGTCCCTGCTTCTAAATTGCGTTATCCAAAATGTAGGGCTTATTTAAATGGCTTTTATCATTGGCTTAATGTTGATGACGATAATGATAAGGCCATTTTGTTCTTTGATTTTAGTAAGGAAGTTTTTGGGAAGATTCATTTGCCTCATGGAATTGATCAGTCTCGTGAATCATGTGTAGCTGTGATTGATGAGAAATTAGCTTGTGTTGCAACATATAAAATGGGTGCAAATCATGCATTTGAAATTTGGGTCTTGAATGAGTATGGTAATGAGAGTAGCTGGATCAAGAAATATGTCATTAGTCCACGCCCTGAGTTTGGATCATTTTTAGGATTTGGAGGAGATGATAATGAGATTCTTGTTGATGATGATGGTCAGTTTGTTTCATATAATATTGATAATCAGCAAATCAAAAAGTTTGATATCTATGGGATCCCTAATCGGATGTCAGTGTTTGACTATTTGGAAAGTTTGGTCCCTCTAAAGAACTAAGAATGTCATCGATTGAATCTTCTATGTTCATTAATCTGGAGAGAAGGAAAACATATGAAAGGAAGAGTGCTATAATATTTATATCTTATTTTTATACTCTTCTTATTTTAATCCTTTTCTTATTTTTGAATGCATTGTATGCATTTATTTAGTGAAGGTAGAAGATTTATGATGACATGAATGTATTAGTTCATAATATGATTTCAGTTGTGAAATAAATAATTCTTGTCTGTGCAAGAAAGACTTTATTTAGTGTGATGTTTTCCAATAATTTTATTTTTTTTGATCAAATATAATTTTATTTTTGAATCTTATCGTTATATACTATATATATGTTCTCACATATCTCATATAAATCTTAAAATGATTGTCAATGACTAGAAGCCCAAGAGGTCTTAATTATCTCATTGGATGGATAAATAATACATGTACGAGGCAATATCCTTGTGATGATAAGTTAATTATTATTAATCAAATTTTTATATAAACTGATGAATGACTATATAAGTAATTTTGTTAATTGTTCATCAAATAGTTAAAAGTAATTTAAAACACCACAAAACATTTTCATTCAAATTCAATTATTGCCATATTTTTTTCAAACTATATATACTTTTTTTTGTTCAAATCAAACTATAGAAATATAAAATTTGAAGACAAAAGAAATAACAAAAAATATTAAGGAAGTATCTAATACAAATGATCAAAAAATCAGGTAAAAAATAAAATGATCAAAACACAATTTGAAAATTCTGAATAACTTTTTCTTATATTTTTTATAAATTATTTTAATCTATTTAAAAGAATTACTTAGAAAAATCTATGTTTGTTCGTTTTATTAATTATTTTTGCTCCATCTCATATTTGTGTGAGCAAGTAAAAAGCGCAAAATATTTTGGTCGATACCTATTAGTTTCTTACCACAGTTTGCCACGTCATGATGAGATGTAATTGAGTAATTGACAGGCACTGGGAAGTCTAGCCGACTAAGGATATTTTTCTCCAATATATATACTACATCCGGTCCTAAATATAAGACATATAGATGACTTTTTTTTGGAGAGATTAAGGTTGCAAAATGGGTTATTAAATTATGATATATTCGATATATTTTTAGATTATCCATTAGTTTATGGGCAAAATATATTAGTCTAAGGGAAAAATTAGGTAACTCATCAATTTATAATTAACTTATTTTGTTTGTTTAGAATTTTCCAAAAAATTCAATTAGGTCTTATATTTAGGACCGGAGGGAGTATTTATTAGTCATGATCTTTTGCTGATATTTCAAATATTTAAAGTTTTTTTGCATTACTTTTTTTTATAATTAACTATTCACAGTATTTAATTTCACTACAAAGAAACGGGTATTAGTCGCGCTCACATTCTGGCAGTTATGGAACATACGCGGTAACGTTACACGGATAAAATTTTTTTAAAATAGACATATGAAATATTAACGTTCCGGTGTATAAATAAGCACTGGAACGTAATAAATTATTTTTAATAAGTAGGAATATAAAAATATTAATGTTCTAGCGGTTATATAACCGCCGGAACGTTAGTTAATATTTAAACAAATAAAAGCAAAATAGTTAGATTAATGTAAGAATTTGTTTTTTTTTAAAAACAAAGTTTTATAATTGCTGGAATGTTAGTTAAAATTTAAAACACAAAAATGCTTTACGTTCCGGCGGTTTTAAATCGCCGGAAAGTTATTTAATATTTAAAAAAATAAAAAAAAATTATTTTTATAAAAAGTAAAAACATTTAATGCATTTATTTTTTTTAAAAAAAATGCCACATTGCTGCGTATAATATAAGCCGCTATGTGATATATTTTTATAAAAGAAAAACTTACCTCATAGCGGTGCAAAACATACTGCTGGGAATCAACAAATTTTTTGTAGTGTTTGTGCATTGTGCTTCTGTTGTCTATAATAAAATGCTTTAAATATACAATATTTAATTCATGATTTTTTTGATAAAAAATTCATGATTCTTTTTGGATAATAAATGCTTTGATGCATAGTATTTAATTTGTGATTCTCCCTTAACACAATAAGCACTCTTTTTAATACTTCTTCCTATCTTATTTATAAGACCTTGGTAGTCAAAGCCAAAATTATGAAACTCGTGACTTGAACTATATTCTTGAAAACATCAGATTGTAATCTTGAATTGGGGGCTCACAAGAATTTACCTTTATTAATAAAAATGTGGTTTGTTCCTTTATATTATTAAATAAAAGATATAAAAGATAACAATAATTGATTTGACTATATTTTAAATAAAAAATTGTTGACATTAAATATATCAATATTAATATCTTATCAATCTGCGTAAATACATTTTATTACAATTCGCATATAAACTCATTGAATGTGGTCTAACAAAAACTATGAAAGTGAATTTTAGAGCAAACTAAAATGATTTTCCGAAAGATAGAAACAAAAAACGGTGAATCCACATATAAACTTGTGAGTATTTTTTACCAAGTTTATAAAAGAGTAGAAATTTAACTAATTCGTGATTCGGTTCGGTTAGGTAGATTAGAGTCTTAAAATGTCAAAATTAGAAAGTAAATTTGCGAGTTTGACAATGATCAAAACATTGAGAAACATATGAAGTTCATTAAATATGTCTGAAGTATAATTTGTTTTCTAATATTATCCTTAATTATGATGAATCTATTGAGAGAAATCAATAAGCATATATGGAAGAAAGAGAATTAAGGTATATTGAAAAGAAATACATCAAATAGTGATCTTGAAAATAGCTAGTAACATATTCAGCAATATCTGCATATGCTCTGTCTATTCTTCCTTTTACATGATCCTCTTCTAACCATAGCTCAAAAAGTACATCAAAAAGTGAAGGGTGTATGGTTGTCATTGAAATAGAGGTCAATAAAAAACTTGTTGTGGTTAAAGCCCACTGGTTCTAAGTGGAAGATACTTGGGCTTTAGTGAATTATTTTCTAAAGTAAATATTGTCAAATGCTTTGTCTATTCTTTCTTTTACATGATCCTCCTCTAATCTCTTGTTGCGCCAGGTAAACTGAGAACCATTATACCCCATGTCCAGTAGATCACAGTCAGAGATTAAATTTTAGAAAATTCAAAATTATTGTTATAGCTTTTATTTGCCCTCCCCATTTCTCCGATTGCTTCAAGAGATGGTTGAAGTCGCCCACACATAGCCAAGAACCCTTCATATGCTGAGTAGTATTTAAAAGCTTGGCGTACGTCTCTTGATTCTCATTCTCCTTGGGGACTAGCAGGTACAAGTGATGTAGTTAGGCCCTGGGACTACCCCAGTATTAGTTACAAGGTGTTGGGGTTGTGGAGGCGCGGTGGCGGGGCTGTGGTGGAGGTGAAAGGGAGGCAGTGGGGGGCTGGGGAGGGAGGTGAAGGGGGTGGGGCGGGGGGCTCGGGAGGGAGGTGAGGGGGGGTGGGGGGCGGGTTGGTGATGAAAAGGGAGGGATAAATTTTTTTTATTAAATGTGGGACCCACATACACTTATCCTACGTGGCGATGACAAGGCGCTAAGTGGCAAAACAGGTCTCATGTGGCGGCCACATAGGCATAGTAACGGTCAAACGTTGTTGACTGTCCAACCGGGGTAGTTTTTAAACACCTTGGTTACTTGGAGTACAGATACGGGCCTGTTGTTAGTTCAGGGTGCTCAGCGCTCCTTGGTGGTTACTTGGGGGGCCAAATTTGGTCCATTACCCTTTTCATTATAATTATCTGGAGACACTACTGATTCTGAACTGGATTTTGATTTAATACTGTTTGAGGTTTTAGTGGCCACATCCTGTAAATGATGAGAAAATTCTTTAGGAGAGGAGTGATCCTACATCTCCTTTAAAAATTTTTCTTTATCTGCTAAGAAACCTATAGGAGGACGACCAAGCTGTTTTGTTAGAAAGTTTCTTGTAGTATACTAATCTTGCCATATTAGAACTTTATCCTTATTGGCTTAATGGGTCTTAAATTTTTGCCGCCATTTTTCTCTATATCTTCTTGCTAAATAATGTATGAGAGGAACATGGTAAATCCTGGTCCCTATTGCAAAACCCTGGCTAAGGATCCATGCAATCCTGAACCAAAAAACATAATTCAATGGGTTTTTTTGATTCGGGACATGTTATAATTGCTTTTAATACCTCACATCCTTCTCAATAGCTTTAGGCAAAATACTCTTAGCTGGCTGATGAATACTAAACCATTCAATGAACCATCCGTGCACGTGGAATCCAGGGAATTATTATATAGTATTTCTTTATCAAAATAAATTAGCCATGAATGGTTGTAATTCTTATAATATAGCATATTATACTAGGCTTTACTATAACGTAACCTTTGTAGTTAAATGTAAGATTACAGTAATTCACTAAAAATCCTTTTGGATGTATAAAAACTTTATTGAATGAGAAGAGCCTTTTATAATGAGCTTCGTCTCGTTTCAACTACAATTTACTACAAATTTATATTACATTTTCTGTAGATCCACAAGCCTGCCGTTAGAACTTTATTTACTTCTACTTTTGTAGGTGTAGAGGATGCCTTGCACGCTAGACATGCTTACCTTATGACATCATTTCCTTTTGCTTTATGTTTTATCTTTTGTTCTTAGTATCACCATTTCTTAGAGTCCTTCTTGTAGTATTGTTATTTATGTTTAGAAGTAATCTAGATCAATTCCATAACAATCATCTTTATTTTCATTATTATTACTTGGAGACGCATTGATGATTTTGAACCGAATTTTGCTTCAATACTGTTTGAGGCTTTGGAGACCACTTCTTGAAAAGGCTGAGCAAATTCTTCAAGAAAAGAGAGATCCTAGATCTCCTTTAAAATTGTCTCTTTATCTGCTATGATACCTGTAGGAGGATGTGTTGGGTATATAGTTTGGAAGTTTCTTTTAAGGGCAAAGGTGCAAAAATATGACTAAACTTTATCCTAAGTTGCATTTCTATGACTAAAGTTTCGCAAGGAGCAAAAATACCACTAAACTTAGGATCGAGGTGTAAAACTATGATTTCCGTCAACTATGACAGTGTTGACCGTTATTCTTCGACTTGTAGGATGCTGAGTGTGCAATAATGACCATATGGCATGCTGAATAGACTCTTTATTGGTGTTATATGGAATAAGAGGTAAATGTATTTAAAATAATGCAAAAAATATGATTATTTTATTCTAACAACAGGCCCATATTTGCACTCAAAGTACATTTACTTTAAATACATTTACCCCTTATTCCACATAACACCAATAAAGAGTCTATTCAGTATGCCACATGGTCATTATTGCACACTTAGCATCCTACAAGTCGAAGGCTAACGGTCAACACCATCATAGTTGACAGAAATCATAGTTTTGCACCTCGATCCCAAGTTTGGTGGTATTTTTGCTCCTTGCAAAACTTTAGTCATAGAAACGCAACTTAGGGTAAAATTTAGTCATATTTTTGCACATTTGCCCTTCTTTTAATATACTGATATTACCATATTGGAACTTTAACCTTATTGGCGTACTGGGTCTTAAATTTTTGCAACTATTTTACTCTATATTTTATTTCTTGTTAAATAATGTAGAGAGGGACCCTGGTCAATTGCCGCCACTATGGTGAAAACCCAGCTAGGGATCCATGGAATCCTAAACCGAAAACAGAATTCAGGATTGATTATAATTGTTCTAAATACCTCATATCCTTCTAAAATAGCTTTAAGCAAAATAATCTTAGTGGGGCCATGAATACTAAACCATTCAATGAACCATTTGGGGAATCCGATGGGACTATTAGATAATATTTGTTTATCAAAATAAATGAGCCACAAATGGGGTTAATTCTTATAATATAGCAAGTTATGTCAATATTTTTTGTAGTCTTCGTAGTTAAATAAAGGATCATAGTAATTCACTGTAAATCTTTTGGTTGTATAAGGAGATTGTCCCCAATGTTCTAGGGTGAGGACGTGAGATATCATTAATTGGCTAAAAGGGTGTTGTGTTTCTGTATCCATTTTATGATCTATTCTGGCTGAATTAGTTTCTTTTAAAATATGCTCATAGTATTTTTTTCTTTCTTTGTGTCTTCTGAAAGAAAATTTCCAAACTCCCTCCTCTGGATGGAAATTAAAGGGAAAATGGTCGTAATAGTTTGTTCTATATAGTTAGTGAAATGACATGCCTCTAGGGGCATACATAATTCACATAATCTATCTGTAGTAACATACTCAATTGAATACAAAGCAAGTTGGGGATATGTAACTATTGGCTGTGGCGATCGTTGAGTAAGTTGTATTTTATTTAGAGTTGGATGTTAGTACGAGGGATTGAGATGTAGATGACCTCAATTGATTAGTTGTAAAAATTATGTAAATCTTTTTCTCTAGATCCTCCATGGGAGAAAGAACCTCCACGGGTTCTATCTAAATCAAAACATGATAGTTAAGTTTGCCATTCTAGACAAAATCTATTTAGAAACCAAATTTTTTTAACATTTTTTTTCAAAACATTATTTGCTATTGTACAATCTATTCTAAATAAAAACTTTTGATTTATCAAATCATCTTGAAATTTTAAAGTGCATAAAACAATAGATAAAATTTCTTTTTTAATGGCTCACTACTTGTTCTCCCTTATATCCCCTTTGCTTTAGAATCCCTCTGAATCCTATGTCGAAGGCATCTGTTTTGACTACGTTTAAGATACTGGGATCAGGAACTCCATGACAGGGTGATTCCTTGTCCACTAATTCAATTTTCTTAACTATGCTAGTCAAGTAAATGTCCCAAGTAGGCGGGTTTTTTCTTAATCTCTTTAAAAGTGATTGTATTTTAACTTCAAGGTGTGGCACAAAGTCAGCTATATAATTCAAACAACCTAAAAGCCGATGTAATTGATTTTCTCTTTAATTTCATTGGGAAATTTATCTGCAAATTCTATAACCCTACTAGTTGGAGTTATCATCACTTGATTGATTTCCATTACTAGAAATTTTACTTTAGGTTGAAATAACTTCATTTTAGTAGGAGAAACTTCTAAGCCATTATTCTTGATAATTTTATAAAGTTTATCTAGATCATGAAAATGCTGCTCTATATAGAATTAGAAAATATTAACACATCATTTATATATACAATTGCGAATTCACTATAATCATTAAAAATGTCTTTCATAATATTTTAAAACTCTGATGGGGCATTTTTTAATCCGAAGAGCATCACATTCACTCATAGTGTCCAAAAGGTATTGTAAATGTCGTATATCTCTCCCGCTCCGCTATCTGTAAAGTTCCACATCAGTTGTGGAGGAAAGGTGCCTTATAAGGGCCATACACCTCCCCCTCTCGACGCGTTTTAAAGCCATGAGGATAAGGAATTCTGAAAGTGGACAATTTTAAAAACGAGGCGTTGAGATGTAAAAATGGTATCAAAGTAAGGTTCGAGTCAATGTGCGAATAAGGGCGCTAGGCCCCAAGGTGGTGGATTGTAAAATCCAACAAAGGAGAATGAAAAATGCATTTAAGGGTTTGGATACCTCCCATCTCGATGCATTTTAAAGTTGTGAGGAGTGAGGATTTTATAAAGCGTACAATTTCGAAAGCGAGACATTAAGATATTACACTATCAGTATTTGGTAATATCTTGATTTCATATCAAACTTAGAGAAGATTGTTGCTTTATGTAATGTTGAGATTGAATGTTTTTTATTGGGAAGTGGGTATCTAATCTATTTTAAGACTTTATTTAACGGCTTATAATTTACTACTAATTTAGGAGTTTCTCTCTCTTTCAACAGCATTTTGTACATAAAATGTAGTACAACTCCAAGTAGACTTACTTGGTATTATATACTCTTTTCTAATAATTGTTGAATTTATTTTTTGCAATATTCCATGAGTATTGCAGTCATTTGGGTTGGCCAATTAGCTTGTATTTGTCGTCCATTGAAATCCTTTTCATAAGGTAAAGTTACTTTAGGCTTTTCTCTACTCCAAAATACATTAGGATGAATTATCTTTAAATTATTTCTCTAATGACTCTATTCTCCCTTTAATTGTTTCACTATTTATTTGTCATGTTGTAAATAATTTAGTCTTTGCTTTTATCCTATTTATTCTAAATATTGAACTTTCTTTTTCAATATTTATTTCTCTTTCTATTGTAGGAGATAACCATTCAAAGATTACCTTCTTACCCATTACTTTTGTGGTTATTCCTTAATGCGTTACTTTAAACGGTATTAACTGGTTCATAAAAAGGATTCCTAGGATAACATTTTCACTTATATCTTTTATTAGCACAAACATATTCTTGAAACATATTCCTTCATGCATGGCATATATGTGCATTATCTAATTGGTAATTTACCTGTAATTTAAAATAATTAGTTGTCCATATAGATTCTTACATTTTTTGATAATATTTTGTAGGTATTAGTCCTTCGTGTATACAATTTAAATCTGCTTCCAAGTCCACTAGAGCAATTACAGTTCTTGAGTTCTCATTATTTATGACTAAACTTACTTGGCAATACCATTTTCTTTAAGTAATCATTTTAATAATATTAACAGATTTCTTGTGTTTTTCACTAGGTTTTGAGCAATTATTACTTTTCATTATGTCTCTACTTTCTTTTACATCTTCATAACTTTTTTTCTGTGTTTCTCTTAAGCTCTTTTTCTGCATATTTTTTTATGTAGGATATTTATCTTTTCCTTAATTTCTGTCATCTCCCATTATCTATCTACTTCACTAGTTTTTAATATTCTTATGTTTTCTTTAAGATTTTAGATTTCTTCTTGTAATTTTTTTATCCCAACTTTCTGTTCTAATATTTTATTAAATCTTTGTTATATATTATTAATAGTTATGAGAGGTCTCATATCTTTAACATGTTGTCCTTCATTATCCAATAATTTATTTATTTCTAATAATTATTGATTTTTTATTTCTTCATGTGTGATTTTATTAATGAATATTGATATTATTTCTATAAGAAAATACTTTAAGTGGATATCACATTTATTCGTTTTTTTATCACACTCTTTACAATTATATAACCTTATTCCTAAACATTCATTTTCAGTTGAAGAATCTGAGTTTTCTTCTTCATCCTCGGAGCTAACTCCCTTAGCTTTATTTTATAAATATTTCATATTTCTTCTTTATGAATAGAGTAATATTCTTCTGAACTAGTCTTACTATAATCCTCATTGATCAATATGAGTTAGGAAATTTTGTAAACAATATGGATTAGAAAAAATCCCCACTATCTCACAAAAGGAAAAGCAAAAGATTTCTATGCTTTTAAGACAAGTAAAGGTTACAATAAGGCTAAATGGTTCGAACATGAGATGGCTAAAGCAAACAACTAGAGTAAAAGGTACATGTTATTAAAGAAGACAAAAAGGGTAGCGAAGAAAGATCTAAAAAGGACATAGTTTGTTATAGGGTTAAAGTGCCAAAATGACCACATAATTGTCACTAAAGTGCATAAATGATCATGTAAAATTTTTTGGAGTAAAACTGTCCATTAAATTTTCAAATTGGGGCAAAAATGACCATCACATTTAATATTTTTTTGACTTATTCACTTATCATCCACTGTGTCATCATTATCACACAAGGGCAAATAAATACATATGTCTGTCACATATTTTAGTGAGAGATGAATCGACAGAAGATGATGCGAAAAAAAGTTAAAAAATTAACTGTGTTGACCATTTTGCCCCAATTTTGAAATTCGATGAGAAGTTTTGCTCTAAAAAATTTTACATGGTCATTTTTGCACTTTCGTGACAATTATTTGGCCATTTTTGCACTTTATCTCTGTTATAAATGTGGGCAATTTTGTCACTACGCAAAGAATTGCAAAAAAGAAAAGAAAATTAGAAATCTAAATATTAGTAAAGAAAATTTATTAACCATAATGATATAATAAATATACATACATACGCGCGCGCGGACACACACATATATATATAAGTGGTCCTTAGAGACACTAGATAGCCCTCTTTGCCTTTTTGGAATCAGAGGTCATTATTCATCAAACATGGGTCCATCCTTATTTTCTTAAACTCTTACTACTAGCTCTACTTCTACTATCAAAACCAAAAATTTGTTTTCTTAATCAATTAATCATTATTTTTTTTCTCTGATCACTATTCCTATTTCTAGTTTGATGGGAACACCAAGGCTAATCCTACGGATTTACACTCTCTCTGTGGAGACCCTCCCCTCAAGCTTACCAACGTTGCCACCAAAAATATGAACAGTAATTTACAGAAAAACAATATGTTTGATGTATGATGCATATCTTTGCTTTAATTTGGGCCGTCTCCCATTATCTATCTACTTCACTAGTTTTCAATATTCTTATGTCTTCTTTTAGATTTTTGTTTTCTTCTTGTAATTCTATTATCCCAACTTTCTATTATGATGTTTTATTAAATTTTTGAAATATATTATTAATAGTTATGGGAGGTGTGTGTGTATCATGATTAATTTTATTGAGTTAATACATGATTTATAGTTAATTGTACATAATTGAGATGAATTCTCGCACTTGCACAGTTTGTAGGGATTTGTTTCAATCAAGGGCAATTTAGTAATAATAGGCATTGTCTATTATTTAACATTTTCTCAAGGACATTTTGATGCTTCCTTAAGTCCAATTGTATTGTAGATCATGGAAGAAATATGCCCCATTTAAAGAACCAAACTTTGAATAATGGATGAATGAAGTAAAAGAAAGAAAACTCTCTCTAACTCATGTTCCACGACATAAAAAAAGTGTATGTCGCGACATAGAAAATGGGTCCAGATTCTCTCAGGACCCCCCTCTCCTCATGTCTTAGAATCTTCTCATTTTTGTCATTGAGATTTATCTAATAGCTCATAATCTGCCACTTGTACCATTAAAAATAAAAATTAAATTTGAAAACTTTTTAACATAAAAAATTTCAACTATTTAGACCTATTAATTTCAACTATTTAGACCTATTTCTAGGTTTGAGCAAATGGTATTGAAAAAACTGAAAACAACCTAAAATGAAAACTGAAACCGAAAAATTGAAAAACCAAAACAATCAAACCAAAACCGAAACCTAATTGTTTACTCACATTTAGTGTGTTAATACAACCCTTTTTACAATGAAAACCAAAAAACCGAAACTGAAAACCAATAAATCGAAACCGAAAACCGAAAAACCAAAAATCATTTGATTTGGTTTTGTTTTCAGTTTTCAGTTTAATTTGTCCTCCCCTACCTATTTCATTTCAATGGAAGGATCTATCGAGATACAGACTTATCTAATTAACTGTAAAATTTCTGATAAAAGAAATTAACTGTAAAATTATTTTATAGTTAGCTGAATAAGTCTGTATCTCTTATAGATCATTCTATTGAATGAAATAATTAAGTCTAGAGAGTTGAAATTTTTTATGCTAAAAGGTTTTCAAAAATAATAAAATTAAAAGTTCTTCATTTATTTTATATTATAATACTTTTTTTATTTTAAATGCTATAAGTGACAAATTATGAGCTGTTAGATAAATTTCAATGGCCAAAATGAGGAGATTATGAGGGATGGAGAGGGGGAATTGTGAAAGAATCCCCACCCGTAAATAGAGAGGTCATTTACCCTCTCTACATAGAAATCCGTGAAATTAAAAAATGTGCGCCACGGCCAACATGCACAAAAGAAGTTCAAAAAATCTGTTTTTTATTGTTGCTTTCAGGATACCCACGGGTTGCACATGCATTGGCTTCATTTTTATATAGTACTACCTCCGGTCCTAAATATAAGACCTAGACAACTTTTTTTTGGAGAGATTAAGGTTGCAAAATAGTTTATTAAATCATGACATATTTGATATCTTTTTACATTATCCATTAGCTTATAGGTAAAACAAAGTAGTCTAAGAGAAAAAATTAGGTAAATCAATTTATAATTAACTTATTTTTTGCTTTTTTAGGATTTTCCAAAAAAGTCAATTAGGTCTTATATTTAGGACCGGAGGGAGTACTATTTTTTTAATCACTACTCGATTTTAATCCGGATTCGAGAGGTCTCAATGAGAGTGCTTCTTAGGATTCGATTACGCGTGCGTTCTTACGCTTATGCGGGTTGTAGCCTACTTACCAATTCAATCAATTACCCATTTGTAAATATTTCATTTTGTTGGCAAAAAAAAACTCCCTTCTTGGTTTTAATTATAAAGTTCTTTTTACTTTTTGTTTGAAGAATTAAAGGAAGTAAAATTAATCATTTTTAAAATGTTTATAATTATCTTTTTGTTGTAAAAGTAAACTAATTTATTTTACTTATAAACCAATTTACAATCAATCTACATACAACATTATACTTCCATAATTTATATTGCTCAAATCAATTATTTGACATCCACAAAAAAAGTTAAATATGAAATATGATTTTAGCCAATAACCTATTCCGAAACTATTAATTTCAATAACAAACAATAAAATGTTACATTCTAACTAAAGAAAAAAATGTCTATTTCAAAACTATTGGAAAATACTAAAATACCCTTATTTTACTCCGTATCTCCATTGGGAGCCGCCCAACATGTGGTTGAGGTGGGCGGCGCCCGTGGTGATGAAGGGGCGGCGACACCGAGTCAGATATCTTCGAGGGTAACCCTTCTATATTTAATTTCTTTCTGCTTAATTACTTACTTTATTCTCTTTTTCATTAATGTCGTTTTGATTTCCTTTGGAAGAAGTCGTGTTGAGCTTTGTGAATGAGGTAACACACCACTTGTATGTACATACATATGTTCAATAATCCTTCATGCCAGCTTCATTAGGGTTCTGTTGTTAAATCAACGGTTAAATTTTTGAATTTCTACTGATATTAGCTTATATTGATTGAAATATGTGAAAAATAGGTTTAATTAGCAAACTCATAATAGAGCTGATGGTAATTTGTTGAATATAATGATCAATTCAATATTCCAAATAATGAAGAGCTTACAAAGACGAAGGAACAAAATGATGACCTCCAAAAACAGCAAGATGAAGAGAAAATGGGAAAAATAGAGTTGAAGAGTAAGAAGAGTTAAGAGAAAGGATAGATTTGAGAGATAATTTAGAATAGTATTTTAGTATTTTCAGTAGTTCATTGACTATAATGGGCCATTTTTTTTTCATTTGCTAGATTGAGATCTTTTATTGTTCATTGGTCAAATTGATACTTTCGATAGTTTATTGACCAGAATGATATTTAACCCAAAGTCAAAAGAATTGTCGATAGAATATTTTTTTTAATTTGGTATCATGGGCCAACCCCATTTCACAAGGAACTCAATGGACTCAAACTAATCAGATTTGCACTAGGGCCTCCACTTAAGGTTAGTGTTGGCTAAGGGGCAGACTGCATTCTCAGAGCTCGAACTCAATAATTCTTGTTAAGTGGTGAAGTGAGGTAACCACTATACCAACCACGCTTGGTTAATTGCCTACAAATTTTTGTTTCTATAAATACCCATTTCATTCATCATCCTTGATTTTTCATATCTGAAAAAAACAATACTTTGTATTCTGTGAAAAAAACAAACAAATGGCTGCTGAAGCTGCCGTTTTTCCTCTTCTCACACCTTACAAGATGGGCAATTTCAATTTATCCCATAGGTATTCATATTCCCTTTTGATTCCTTTCATTTTTAATCTGTACACTCATGCAGGTAAAGGGTTTGTTAGATAGCCCATGTGAACAATGTCACTTGTCATGTTGTAAAATCCAAACTGAGGTCACAAACTTTGGAATTTATCCTTCATTTCACTTATCATGATGTAAAATATTACTTTAATGTCACAAATTTTGGAATTCATCCTTCATTTCACTATGAGTTGTTGATGGAGTAGAATAATGTCTTGTTATACATGTAGCTGACCCAATCTAGTGGGATATGTCATATGCGTCTTGTTGTTCTACATCATTGCAAGACATATATAAAATCACTTGCATATATGATTTGTGTTATGTGCTCCAATGCTGTAGCTCAGAGTTGTGTTATAAGTCCCATATACGGGAGCATCGCAAGTGGAGTGAAGGATGAACTCTCTCTTTGGGGCTTATGATCATCATAAATTCCCTTAGAAACTGGTCATTTCTGATTGCACATTGAACATCTGGTGGTTTTATTAGTTGATAGTTTGTTGTCTTCTGCTATACAGAGTTGTGTTAGCTCCATTGACTAGGGTGAGATCTTATGGCAATGTTCCTCAGCCTCATGCTATCTTATATTACTCTCAACGAACTACTAAGGGAGGTCTCCTAATAGCTGAAGCTACTGGTATCTCTGACACTGCTCAAGGGTAATTTTTTCTCTTTTATAATTGTTTATTTTATTTTTTGCCATGTTTGTTTTGAAGATTTACGAAGTGTGACCCTTTTTGATGTACAGGTATCCTCAAACACCAGGTATATGGACAAAAGAGCAAGTGGAAGCATGGAAACCCATTGTGGATGCTGTTCATGCTAAAGGTGGTATATTCTTTTGTCAGATATGGCATGTTGGAAGGGTTTCAAATTCAGGTATTTTGAATTTCTCATCTTCTGCTCTGGGAAAATGTTGCTAGAAAATTATGACCTTTCAATTGAATGTACTGAGAAATGCCTAAGATACCTCATTTGTTAATTAGATCAATGCACTCGCTGGGAATGGTTAGATTGCATATCTCCATCTGTCTTCTTCTCTATTACCTGTAAAGTGTCTGGACTTTTAATGTAAAAAGTATGTTTTCAGATTTACTGTACATTGGTTTCCAAAAAAGCAAAATTGTTAAAGTGCCATTATTGCAAGAATTTGGTAATAAAAAAAGGATCTCGGACACAATGCTCTATTGGTGGATTCTTCCTCCAACATGAATCGTCGTCCAATATGAATAGATCATGGATGATATTCATAGGCAGGAAATCCATTAGAATCTCTAATCTAATTATTTTTGCCCAGATGCAAAACAAGGTGTGTTTAATTTACTTTTAGAATCTATCCAAACTTATACCATTATGTTATTATGTACCTGTATTCTGCTATGATATTTCCTTTAATCTCCGATTTCCATGGGGCTTAATAAATCTTGGGTATGTGTAACTTTTATTCCTCCATCTTATATTGTTTAAGTACAGGTTATCAACCAAATGGACAGGCCCCAATATCTTGTACGGACAGGGGACTTGCTCCAGTAGTTCTGGTTGAAGGAACTGATGCCGTACAATTTACACCACCAAGGAGGCTGAGGACAGATGAGATTCCTCAGGTTGTCAATGACTTCAGACTTGCTGCAAGGAATGCTATGGAAGCTGGTAACTCCACTAACTTTGATGTGATAAGTCAAAATCATCAGCCATAATCCATATAAGTGTTTTTGATGAGAATATACCAATATAGTACTCCCTCCGGTCCTAAATATAAGACCTAATTGACTTTTTTGAAAAATCGTAAAAAAAAGTAAAATAAGTCAATTATAAATTGATTTATCTAATTTTTTTCACATAAACTAGTTTATTTTACTTATGAACTAATGGATAATATAAAAATATATCAAATATGTCATGATTTAATAAACTATTTTGCAACCTTGACATCTCCAAAAAAAGTTATCTAGGTCCTATATTTAGGATCGGAGGTAGTATTATTTAATAATCAGCAATACAGGGAAAAGGGAAACAAAATATAAATAAATACAATCAGAAATTATTCTAATCAAATATAATTATATCCCTAATAATCAGCAACTAACTTAAATATTTGTAATTTTACCACAGAAGATAGTGGGTTGAGTTAAAAAGCATGCAAAGAGCATTGCACATGACATGACATGACAAAGGGTGAACAGACCGACCTTGTTTGTTTTCAGAAATGGCAAAGGAGATAGAATAATTAACGCTTCAGTTTACAAAATTGTATATTGCACTTCATGAAAGTGGGCAAAATGGAAGGGGTTATACTCACTTCTCAGATCATCAAATCAAAAAAAGTGAAGTATTTTGAGCATTATAAAAAAGTGAAGGGGTTATTCTCACTTTACAAAATACAAACATACCGTCTTCTATCTACAACTCTTCTATTTATATATTCATCAACCTCCTAACAAACTATAACAAACAAACTACTTGTTATTGCCTTGCTAACTAGAACATAACAAACTAACTACTTTGTTGTTGCTTTACTAACTACATTCATTACAGTATTGCCATTCAATTTGGGCCTTAATTTACAATAGGCCCATGATGCAATGGGCCCATCAATACCCACCCTAATAAGCCGAACCTTGTCCTCAAGGTTGAAAGCTGGAAATAAGCATAATGATATGAAGAAGCTAGCAACAACGGATTCAAGAATTCCTTTTTTAGGATCGTAAAAAATTCAGCAACAGTAAACCACCCCTTCTTTATTGCAAATGCATATGGAACAAAATCCAGAAACTCAACAAGCATTTTGAGAATTCAAACAACATGAGACCATAGTTGATTAAAACCAGAAGCTCCAGTAAAATTTGAATGCTTAATCAGCCTTTGATATGTTTTTACAAAATTTGATATGTCCTTAGTGAAACCATCGTATAATACTCCCGATCCACTATGAATAATGCCAGTTTGAACTAACCCACTCTGTTGCAAAAATTTCTAGAGCAACAATTAATTTCTTTTCAATGGAAGATTGTCCTATCTCAACCTTAGTCTCTAAAAAATATAATACTTCATGAACATACCTCAAGAAACATAAAAGTTTGAGTACACGAACAAGAAGATACCAAAATTGAGTAAAATCATATTACCCTTTAGGTATGACCTTCCAATTCGCCCCTTCAGAAATCTTGAACCCTTGAGTTGCAAGAAACAAGCAGGTAACTCCATAGGATTCATTAACGAAGAAATAGTTGGCAGTATTTTGAGCATTATCAACCATGACATCTTGCATGATTCTAGTTGACTACGTTGCAAAGTGTGAGGTGAAGGAAATTAAGCTTGCTCAATTTGAAATTGAATGCCATATCTTTGATTGCTGGTTAGGGTTTTGCAATCCATGATTGATGGATTGAGTTTTTTTCCTCACCATAATCAAGCACAACCGATTGACCTCTCCAATTAAAAATAGGACTTTATCCCCAATGGGCCTTGTGAACCTTAATTAATATCCAGCTGTCTTGGTGATTTTCTTCATCTGCTTCCTTCATCCAGGTCATGAAATATAATGGCTGACTTAATTGGTTTCTTTCAACAGAGAAATGTTCTTGAAAAAATTGCTTCCATGTGTATTCATTGTCAATTTTAGCCTCCAATCGATGAACCTTAGCACTATCACCGTCAAGTTCATCTTGCATTTCTAGAACGTCGTCATCTTTAATTTCGTCTTTCATACCTAAAACTACATAAACTTCTTCTTGTTCTTCAAGATTAACGCCTTCAATTTCTTGGTTCTTTTCTATCTCTTGAAGAATAGCTGAAGATTGTTCTTCTTGCTCCTTATCTTCATTCAACTTATTCTCTTCTTGAAATCGTCCCATGAATTTCTCGAACATTGCCTTGATTGCATCCATATCGGTCCCCTAAAGAATAGCCGGAGATTCTCCTCCTTGCTTCTTATCTTCATTCAACTTCTTCTCTTCTTAAAATCGTCCCATGAATTTCACGAGCTTAGCCTTGATTGCATCCATATCAGTCTTTAATTGTTCAATGCCTCTATCGACTTGAATGATACGAGATTTGCACCCTTCAATCCTATTCTCCATTTTTCCGGTACTAACCATCTCAATCGAACTGCTTTGATACCTTTGATGAGAATATACCAATGTAGTATTATTTAAGAATCTAACTATCACCTCAAAAGAGGATTACAGAGTCAATTACAAGGGCCTAATGTGCAATTATAGAGGCACACACTCTCCTATTCTCACTTTACAAAATACAAGCATACCCTCTTTTATCTACAACTCTACTATTTATACATTCATCAACCTCCTAACAAACTATAACAAACTAACTACTTTGTTGTTTCCTTGCTAACTAGAACATAACAAACTATAAGTTTTGAGGCAATTTAAATCTCACAATAATGAATTATCATTCATCAAAGTCTGTTCTTACATGTGCTGCATGTTGGCTATTTATAGAAGCCACTACTAAGGTATGGGGCAATTCAAATCTCACAAGAATGAATTATCATTCATCGAGTATATCCGTACATGTGCTGCATTGTGGCTATTTATAGAAGCCACTGCTAAGGTTTTCTAACGATGTTGGAAGCTCAAAACATAATAAAACATAAGGCTTCCTTGTAGTGAAAGATACATTCCACTTGCCTATTCAACTCATTTAATGATTAAACAACCACTTGATAAATGAAGTGAAAATAGAAATTAAATTTTTAAAGAGAGCTTGGTTCCCTTCTATTGGAAGTTTCCTCAATATATTATTTCTATATGATGATGTAACCATTATGATAGTATTGATACCTGTTTGCTATCTATATGCTTGACAATGTAACTGGCTGCAACAAGTTTAAGAAGTTATTGTTTGTCCTATTGTAGGTTTTGATGGGGTTGAGATTCATGGTGCCCATGGTTACCTTCTTGATCAGTTTATGAAAGATCAGGTGAATGATCGAACAGATAAATATGGTGGATCACTAGAGAATCGTTGTCGATTTCCCTTGGAGGTCGTTGAAGCTATTTCAAATGAGATAGGACCGGAGCGAGTTGGAATTAGATTATCACCTTTTGCTGATTATTGTGAAAGTGGAGACTCTAATCCTAAAGAACTTGGCCTATACATGACGAATGCTCTAAACAAATATGGCATTCTGTATTGCCACATGGTAGAGCCAAGGATGAAGACTGTTGGAGAAAGAGTTGAGAGCCCTCATAGCCTTGTACCAATGAGAAAGGCCTTCAATGGCACGTTCATTGTTGCCGGAGGCTATGACCGCAAAGAGGGAAATAATGCAATTGCTGAGAACCGTGCAGATCTTGTCGCATATGGTCGATGGTTCTTGTCAAATCCAGATTTGCCCAAGAGATTTGAGCTTGATGCTCCTCTCAACAAGTACAATAGAGACACATTTTATGTTCCTGATCCAGTTGTTGGGTATACTGACTACCCATTTCTAGATGGAAGTTCTTAAGTCCTTATTTGGCATCCACTTTTAGTTGTTGACCTTTTCCCATACCAATTGTTGTCTCTCTTCCATGAATATTATTGTTTTGAGTACAATACTTTTGTGTTGGTAATTAAACAAATTTTAATTCATCATTATATTCTTGATATAACTTTTTTATATTTTTTATTTGGGAAATGACATATGGTTTAATTAATATACACATTACCCCTTTAACCAAAAAAAAAAAATATATACCAATGGGTAGTTGGTTGAGCTGGTAAGTGGGCTGCAACCCCCGTAAGGATGAGAACGCGTGTTCGATTCCCGGGAAGCGCTCTCATTGGGAGAGGGGACAACCTTGCCTATGTGGGCAACACTCCTACCCCTCGAGTCCGGATTAAACCGGGCGGTGATTAACCAAAAAAAAAAATATATATATATACACATTACCCATAATCAACATATTATTTTTTTTTGGTTAATCACCGCCCGGTTTAATCCGGACTCGAGGGGTAGGAGTGTTGCCCACATAGGCAAGGTTGTCCCCTCTCCCAATAAGAGCGCTTCCCGGGAATCGAACACGCGTTCTCATCCTTACGGGGGTTGTAGCTCACTTACCAGCTCAACCAACTACCCATTGGTCATAATCAACATATTATGACTCTATTAAGTAGTGAACATAATTCAAGGAACTGTGAGGCCCATTAGAAAAGGGAGAAAACTATCAACGCAGATTATCTTGCCAAAACGTGTGTGTCATCATTTCGCTACACCTAAGAAACTTAGTACAATAGTTTTTAATTTCTTTCCTTTGTTACAGGGAAAATGATAAAAAATGACACTAAAATTTGAGTTGGACAAAATTGGGTCTCCAATTCCAACTTGAAAAAATAAGAGATAGTCCTCAATTTGTCCTAAATAAAGTTTGTGACTTTGTGGCAAAACTTGAAGGACACCGATTTTACGGTCAGTGTAGTGTGCCTTGGGTCTAGTCCTTCAAGAAATTTTAAAACCTCAAGGTAAGCGAAAGTTACCCTGGGTATCGTTCTCAAGGAGCCTTGTTTAATTCAACTATCCTAGTAAATTAAATGCAATGCAAGATGAAATTGGGTAAAGAAAATATATTTTTGTTGATTTTTAAAGGTGAGAATGAAGGGTGCAAAACAAATAAATATTTTTGGTATTTTTATTAAAAGGGTGGAATGGAAGTGAATTGCTCTTGGAAATGAATTTCATTGGCTATCATGGCTTTCTAAGGATTTTTGGGGAGTTTAAAGCACTAATTTCCTAATTTACCAAACCTAATGAACCCATGAGTCCAATTACCTAATTAGTGGAACCCAAACTAACTAGAAATTGTTAAGCTTTTTAGCACCTTTGAGTTTTCTCTAGGTTTCCTAAGGTACCAAACCTCACCAATCGGTAAGTCTAATGCCTAGTCTCATGAACCCATTCAATTAGGCATTATTAATTACCCTAGAGTGTGATTAGTGATTGCAATGCATTAGGTTTAATTACAATTCAATTCAACAAACTATCTACCAATACCATGAGTAAATAGAAATATCTAATGAATTATATAGAACATATGTACGACTATACATATTGTTGAGTCCAAATTCCTCATTACATGTCAAAACCACAAATCAAACTCACAATAACAATCAAATCCAGTCCAATCTCAAAATATAAATGGTAACCTAAACCTAGCAATCAAAAATATAAAAAGAAAGGAAATGAATTAGGACTCCCCTTTGAAGAACCAAAGTTCAAGCTATCTTCAAATCATTCCCAAGAGTAAGAATGAATTTTAGTTACTCATAAAGAAGAGCTTAGAAACTCTAAGCTCTAATTATGAGCACTCATGGTGGGTAGATGGAGGATAAATAGAGAGAATGGGGGTGAAAAGAGGGAGATTTGAGGGAGTGTGAGGGTGGGTTTTGTCATATCTTTCATTTTCAGCACCTCCCTTCAATGCTTCACTCCTCACCAAACGCGCCCTCCCCCTCCTTTTCTTTCTTTCTTCAATTCCTTTCATGCGTCCGCAGCTCAACCCCCCAAAAACTGAACGCACCCTTCTTTCTTTACTCCTCCCTTCGTGTCTGCCTCTGTAGCTTCCTTTTGCTTTTCTTTCTTTATTTCCTTGTGTCTCCAGCTCTTGCCATGTGTCCACCTCTTCAACCCAAATTGATTTGCTTGAAAACCCCACAAAAGACCTCCTTTCCACATCTTGGATTTTCTTCCTTTCACTTGTTGTAAGCCCAAATTTCCCAAACAATGTAGTTCTTTTCTTAGACACTTGGGCCTGGTCAAAGATTAAAGAGGAAATGAAACATTTGAACAAATTGCAATATATGTTAACACATACCAATTTGACATCTCTCTCTAATTTTTTCCTATTTAAATTCATAAATTTCTCATCCTATCCAACCAAACTAAAAAGATGGAGTATTATTTTCAAGATCAAGCTCTTTTGATTCTTTATCAATGACTTCCTAAATATAACTAAAATATTTGTCAAATATAATAAAAAATGGGAATCATCACACATAAGAACTTTAGATATTAGTCAAACATAATTGGATAAATATTGCATCTTAATCATATTAATTGCCTCAAATTTACCATATAAAACCATGCAAATCCAAGGATTTGTCAGAGTAGTTACGGGCGATTCTCTAGTAGTTATCTGTGTTACATGAGTAGTTGTTAATACTTGGAGATACATGGGAGATGTGTTGATAGCTGGCTGGTTAAGGTGGCTTCTTGCCCGACATATAGGACACCTGTTCAATTCGCTCAAGAGGATTTGGATTTGGATTTGAGTGAGGGTACGGTTTCGATGTTAGTGATGGAGGGAGGAGGAGGATGATGATGTGTGTTGTTGATCAACATCAGTCGAATAGAAGATTTCAATTTTGTGTAATGTAAGGAGAATGCTTTTTTTTTATTATAGTGGAAGTTTTGTGTAATGTTTATTATTTTAGTGGATGCCATGGACTTGTCGTTACTAAATCCGTATCACAATTTAGTGGGAGTGAGTCGAAGGAAGGCTGAAGGGGTGAGTTATATATGTTTTTTTTATTTTTTATGATTGCTTTGCCGCGTCTGCAAAAAAAATATTATTTCCCTTCCATGTCATCTTCTAACCATTAACGTCGGTCAAACTTAATAGGGTTACAAAAATTGTACCTATTTTTATTCTTTATGTCCAGAATTGAGATTGAAAACACTTTATTCCGCACAATGTTCCTAGAGTAATAGTTCGTTCCCAAAATTGTATCTTTACCTAAATTTAAATGGCAATTCTATAGTAAAATTATTGACAATATATGCTCAAATTTTAATATTCTAGTAACACAATTTTTCATTTAAAAAGCAGCTACTCACTCTCGTCATACCACTTTGACTTTTGCGGAAAAAAATATGGATATAAAAATAATCAAACGAAAAAATTTATAATTATCTTTTCGACTCAAAAATAATTTATTCTACTCATAAAATAATATTTAACTAATTACATGTCATCTAATATAACTAAATTGTCTAATTACTTCTTTAAACTTCTACAGAAAAAGCTAAACAGAAAAACCTAAGTTTTCAAATAAAAAACTATTCTAAAAAAGTTGAGTGTTTGTATGAACTAATTGAAACTTAGGTTTGAATTAGTCACCAAATTTTTATCTACTCTGATTTCAAAACCTAGGTTTGAGGGTGTGCCAATATATCAAATATAGATATGTTTAGTCACCAAATTTCATGAAATGAAACTAACAACATTTTAAGAAACCCAGATTGGAACGGCCCACCAGTTGAAACAAGAACTGTTGACCCGGGATTGAGGGTTGTCCGATTGGGCTCATCTGTCAGTTTACTACTATCAGACTAAAATTTGAAAGAATGAGCCATTGACAAGATAAAATTTGAGATAAAAGAAGAGAAGATGACTTAGGAAAACCTAGAAATAGAGTGACTTAATAAAATATTAGTGACAAGAGATAATGAAACTTTAGAAAAAGGAAGCCTTTATCACTGAACTACTCTTATGTTCTTCATCGAGCTAATATTGCAAGGAGTGAAGCTCCCCTTGGATAAGAAAACTGTGGGCCGTAAGGAAGCCCCTGTCACTGAACTACTCTTTTTCATGTAAGTTTGCCACATCATCAGAACTATGGCTGACAGTTTCAGAATTTCTTTCGTAGAAATTATGATAATAAATGTTAGGTATTTTGAACCTTATGAAATACTTGACAGTTTAGTAAATCTTACCCAAATGTATCATATACATAGGAAGATGTGTTTTATCCTTAATACATCAAATGGCCAAACCTGTTTTTATTTTAAACTGTGATATTTCAAAAATTTGAAACTTAATAATTAAAGAAAACATTGTTTTCCAATTTTTCTTAATACCTACACCACACATGCCCCCAATGAATCTTCAATTGTGAGTATTTAGTGACAACCAACATAAAATGTGAACATGCTTTTCAACAGATGAACATGCAGAAGTGGGGACTGGGGAGGTATGATTTTTTCATTAATATTCTTTTAACTACTCATTCGAAACGAAACACATCAATATTCTTTTTTAAAAATTCTAATCAAAAAACTAAATAGCCTCTGTTCATAATCCTATAGTTTAAATAATACATTATTTTGCACAATTATTGGAGTCAGAGTATTTTGCCTATTATTTTTCAAGGCATGCATGATAAGCCAAGAACTGCCAACTAATTGTCACCACATTAACGGTTTGACCCATCATGAAGCTATAACGCTAAGTGATTTAAGTAAGTTTGCTTTAATTAATAATATCAATAATAAAATATATGTATATACATACACTGTTGTAACGCAACTGCATCTGTTCATCAGTAAAATGCAGAAAATGGACGTAGCTTACACTAATTTGACAAATGTAAATGTGAACATTGAACAGTTTAACTCGTGTACACACAAATTGGTATACGCTGCTAACAGTAGAAACACTACTGGAATAGAAAACCGAAAATTACAGCATTGCTAAACAGAAATATGAACTCATTGATTTCAAATTGATTAAAAATTTCATGAGGGAAAATATTAAAGTAAATGGAAATGACAAAGTGTAGACACTAGTGACAATTACTAAATGAGCGTCATCATAACACACATATAAAAAGGAAGACATAACTATAAAGAAAGCAAGACAATGTTTCTGCTAGCAAATCTTAGTTTCTTTCTTCATAGAAACTGAGGGCTTATTGGAGCTTCAGTTTGATGTGCAAATATCAGTAAGTCCTATTTGTTCAAAATCAAAAGCAGAGTTAGTATCAGTCTGCTACTTTAAGGTGTATAGGCTGTTGTAGATAGTTCTTGAATATTTAAGCATCCTATTTTTGGTTGAATATTTACGTAATTCTACTTAGTGCGGACACCTGAAATATTCCCTTCTGTTGTAGAAAATCCAATACTACCCCACCTCTTCCAAACACCTAAAAAAGCTCAATAAATAGTACTCCCTCCGGTCCTAAATATAAGACTTAGTTGACTTTTTTTGGAGATGTTAAGGTTACAAAATATATTATTGAATTATGACATATTTGATATATTTTTAGATTAGTCATTAATTTATAGGTTAAATAAACTAGTTTAAGGGGAAAAAATTAGGTAAATCAATTTATAATTGACTTATTTTGTTTTTTTTAAGATTTTCCAAAAAAGTCAACTAGTTCTTATAGTTAGGACCAAAGGGAGTAATAGTGAAAATTTAAATGACTCCACAGTTCACAACAGAAATTTCAAAAAAAAATGTCAATCAAGACGCTGTCAATAGTTCTAGATCTAGCAAAACTCAGCAAAACTCAGAAGAAACTCATGTATTTCATCCTGCCGAAAGAATAACACAAATTAACTTTCAACCAACGCTAAGACAAGAAATGGAATGAGGAAGTAAAATAATATCGCAAAGGCCAAATTTGGGTCTTGAATGAGTATTGTAATGAGAGTAGCTGGGTCAAGAAATCTATCATCAGTCCCAATAGCAAAGTTCACACTAGCTACAGCCCCGAAACATACTATGATTAGTTTATAGGAAGAGTTAATAAAGATATTTGCTATTAAAATTGAGTTAGTAGAAATCATAATCAGTAATTAAGTGAAAACAACACAAACTCACCTTTTTTTTATAAAAAAGCATTTGACATATCAACCCTTATATTTTGTATAAGAGGAAGTATATTTATGCGAGAAATGACTATTGACCACTGGAAAACAATAAAATCATTGGAGGAAACAAATTAGAATTTCCACAACCCGCGGTAGGTTAGTAAAACTATTAAAGTTTCCAATATAAATTGGAATAGGAATGAGTTTGTGTAGAAAACTGGGTGTATGCTTGTATCAAAAAAAGAAAATTGGGTGTGTGCTTCAATGGAAGAAATTACATGGGAGTGACAATTTGAATTCAAAAAAAAAAAGAAATAGAGGGATTTGATATTTCTGAGAAAGTGGAGAGATAAGTTTAAGCTTACAAATTACATACAGAAAACAATGGTGAGATTAATGGACAGAGAATTTGGGTGAAGTGGAAAAAATAGGAATCAAAGGAATTAATCATTTGAAAAGTAAAAAGAATAACAAGGAAAAGAGAATAGGAGGTGTTGGAAAAGAGAAGGTGTTGGGGAGAGGGATGAAAGAGAAAAGACCTTATAAAAAAAACCTGAGAAGAAAGAACTTTTTTAAAAAAACAATAATTTAAAAATATGATAGTGTGAAATAATGTGAGGTGGCATGACATGTGACAAATCCAATTCAAGTACCCAAAGGTAAAAAATTGATTAAAAAAGTCCAGGCGGCATAAGATAACAGTGGTACTTGAATTGTGGCTTTTTTAAAAAATTGATTAAAAAAGTCCAGGCGGCATAATATAATTGTGGCTCAGGAAGTGATACATTTTATGAGAAACATAAAGGGAAAAAGGGGTTTTATGGCTATCAAAATTGACTTGAAGAAGGCGTATGATAGAGTTAGATGGTCCTTTGTGCTAGAGTGCCTCCGTGAGCTGCATCTGCCAAATATGTTTATTGAGTTGATTAAATGGTGCATTAGTTCCCCCTCAATGCAAATTCTTTGGAATGGAAGTAAATCTGAGCAGTTTAACCCAACTAGAGGTTTACGACAAGGAGATCCAATATCCCCCTATTTGTTTGTCATATGCATGGAAAAATTAACTCACTTAATTCAGGAGCAGATGAACAACGGTTCTTGGAAACCGATTAGATTAAATTCCAATGGGCCTCCAATTTCTCATCTTTTCTTTGCTGATGATCTTGTTATCTTTGCTGAAGTTTGAATCAAGTGAGAATAATAAAAAAATGTATGACAGCTTTTTGTAATGCATCTGGTCAACGAGTTAATGCAGCCAAAACACGTGTTTTCTTCTCTAAGAATGTTAATCATAATGTTCGTGAAGAGCTGAGTAATGCACTTGGCTATACCAGAACGACAGACCTTGGAAAGTATTTGGGTGTCCCCATCCACCACGAGAAAGTTAATAGGAATACCTACAAGTATGTGGTTGATAGAGTGAGATCCAGACTATCAGGTTGGAAAGTGCATTCCTTATCTTTAGCTGGCAGGAATACAGTTATTAAATCTACTGTGACTTCGATTCCTAATCATGTCATGCAAACAGCTCTTCTCCCAGTGAGTACTTGTGATAAGTTAGACCGTCTCTCCAGAGATTTTTTGTGGGGCTCTACTGCTGAGAATAGAAAAGCTCATCTTGTTGCGTGGGAAAAGTGTGTAAGAAGAAATCGATGGGCGGCTTGGGGCTCAGGCATTCAAGAGAGCAAAATAAGGCTCTTTTAATGAAGATTGGCTGGGGTTTGACGACTAACACAGATGCTTTGTGGACTAGAGTCGTTCGAGGAAAGTATAGGTGTGGTAATGATACTATCCCTATCATTGATAAAAGAAGACAAGGGTCTCATTTATGGAGTGGTATTAAAGAAGTTTGGGACTCCTTTATGAATGGGATGGAGTTTGAACAACAAGATGCTAGTATAATGGCTCGTTGGAAACATGAGAAGATTGATATCTTTTATACTAAGAGTGCTTATGGTATGCTTACTCATATGGAAGAAACTGAACATAACGATTGGAACAAGCTTTGGAAAGTCAAGGCCCCTGAAAGATGTAAGATGCATATGTGGTTGCTGTCACAAGGTCGGTTAGCTACAAATAGTTTAAAACAGAGGTGGGGGCTACATGTATCAGGTGATTGTGATGCTTGTGTAGGACAACGAGAAGATATTATACATGTTTCTCGTGATTGTTTGCATGCACGAGAGATATGGTATGAATTGGGTATATCTATTTCAGATCATGTTTTTTGGAACAGCACGGAGGAGGAGTGGTTGAAGATTAATATTAAGGATAAGAAGCAAGTTAGACTTAGTGGTTGGAATGTTATTTTTTGCATCACTTGTTGGCTCTTATGGAAGAAGAGGAATGAAAGGGTACATGATGGCAACACTTTCATAGTAGCAGAAACTTTAGCTGAAATTTATGGGGTGGCTCGGTGCATGCTTAAGTCAGCCCAATGGAAACGAGAGCCCACCATTATAACCTGGTCTAACTCGTATTCAGAGGGCAGCATGATTGAGACAAATCAATTTCTTGAAGTGTATGTTGATGGAGCGTACTCTATGTCGTTGGGATTATCGGGTTGTGGCGGAGTGTTTCTCGACCGTAGTGGTGGAATCCTTGAAGCCTTTACTTGTAGAGTCAATGCGAAGAATAGCTTGGAAGCAGAGTTGTGGGGACTTCTTTGTGGGCTGAGAAGAGCATGGAACATGAATACTAAAATATGCAGGTTGTGGACGGACGCATTGGAAGTCATGGAGTTGGTGAATACTAATGATTTTGAGAGACATGAGAGTGTGGAATTAATTAGAGAGATCAAGATGCTGCTGAGTAAAAGTTGGAAGGTCCAGGTGGGATGGAAAAGCAGGGAGAATAATGTATATGCTGACTTTTTTGAAAAGCGAGCTATGAATTTGGGGCTAGGACTTCGTCCTCTAACAAGAGAGGAAGTTGTTGATGTGCTCGCTTCCTATTTTGTTATTTTATTTTCCAATGTATCAAAAGATAACAGTGGTTAGTGAAGATTCAATAATGTTGACTGAGCCTTTTTAATAGGTTATTGACATATATAATAGTACTTTTTATTGTTTAAATTCTCAAATTTCATCACAAGTATTTCTGATCGGTTATATAAATGAGAGATTTTACTTTTAGAAATTTTAATATGAAGTATTTCTTTTTATGTCAAAATTCTCATATTTCACCTTAAGTATTATAATAGGACGGATAATTGAGAGGTTTTTTTAACACACAAGACACAAAAAATACAAATAACAAAATGACTAAAAATATTTCATCCAATTCATAATATAATATCCCAAAATTTGAAAAGTTTTGGTGTAAATATAAGATCACATTCTTTCATTCTCTTATCGTTTAATACTTTTTCCAATTTTACCTTAAGTCTCGTTCATATTTATTAATAATTACATATTTCCCTCTCTTAATAATATTATAATAAATAAGGGTAAAATTGAAAAGAAAGAATTAACTTCAAACAATCAACTAACTTTCACATATTCCTCAAGATGCATGTGTTTGTACTACAAAACACTTGCCGCTTACCGGCGTTTATTTTTGCCTCTTTCCGGCGTTTTTTCCGGTGAAACAACTCTACGGCGTTTTTGCAAATCGCCGAAAGAAAAACGTGGAAAAGTAGCACATCGGCGTTTTTACAAACTCCGTAGGATACCCACAAACGCCGAAACGCGGGATGCAGAAAATAATATAATATTCAGACATACCGGCGTTTCCCGAAACGCCGGTATGCATGTTTTTTTTAAAAAAATATTATTTAATACTTACCGGCGTTTTTCTTATGCTTATCGGCATTTCCAGGAAACGCCGGTATGCATGGTTTTTTTAAAAAAATATTATTTAATACTCACCGGCGTTGTTAAGAATGAAAAACGCCGATATGTGTTATTTTTTTCAAAAAAAAAGAAAAAGAAAAGCAAATAACAAATTTTTTGATTAAAATATACATACCGGCGTT
Organism: Mimosa pudica; assembly: GCA_029929735.1. Classification (NCBI taxonomy): domain Eukaryota; kingdom Viridiplantae; phylum Streptophyta; class Magnoliopsida; order Fabales; family Fabaceae; genus Mimosa; species Mimosa pudica. The sequence goes on along the minus strand of JAKELP010000012.1, from coordinate 3,050,923 downwards.
TTTGTGTCCACAAACGCCGGTATGTGTGCGCGGGAAAGAAGGCGGGAAGTGCGAGCCAAATTTTGCGGCGTTTCTTTTAGGCGTTTTTTAGAAAACGCCGGAAGGCATGCCATTTCCGGCGTTTTTGATGAAAACGCCGGAAGGTGTACGCCGGAAAGCGCCGTTTTTTTTGTAGTCTTGGTAGCTAGATTCTTATATTAGCAACCGGAGGGAGTAATAAGTAACCATTTATTGGTCACTCGAATCTTCATCACAAGGAAGATAGAATGTGATTATATCATGAATACATTGATCAAATCTTTGCACAATCTGTTTTCTTGAAATAGATTCTTTCAACCGCAAGGTCAAACCCAATAGCAAAGTTCACACTAGCTACAGCCCCCAAAACTAACTTTTGTGATGAACTTGATTGTACAATCAAGCATGCTCGATCTTCACTAATAGAACGAAAGAGATGTATTGAATCTAGTGTTATAGATCCACCATCATTGAAATGAAATTGAACAGCTGGGATTTCAATTTGATCAACCATGGATGTACATTTAAAATTTGTGTTGGTATAGAAAACTATGGATGAACCTATTGTCTAGTATTTTCCCTTTCCCAACACCCTTACCAAGTGATGTACACTAATTGAATTATTTTTTGAAATAAAAAATGAAAATATGATATTAAATATTTAATTATAGTTTTAGTTATCTCTTTGATATTTAAGGGTACAAAATCAAATTGAAATGTTTTATTCATGCATGTTTGTGTCCAAAGTAGAAAGTTGGAAATTAAATATCACCTGGATCAAAGTTCACTCTTTGCTCTCCAAAACGTATTGCTTTCACGGTAACATAATAACCTTCTCCGGATGCAAAGGATCTCGCCATTCTTGTGGAGACAACATGGGGTCCAGAAATAACCGCATGTTGACCAAACATCAATTTACTTGTTTCATGAGCATCGTCTAAACAGTGTGCAAATTTGCCTCCAACGTCATCGAAGATTTGATTGATCAATGATACTTGACCTCTTCCAAGACCAACAATACCAGTTGATGAAGGATTTCCAAAACCAAGATTTTGATGACCACATGAAATGATTAAATGTTCTATACGTACCATCTATAGTACTAAGTGTCATTTTGTCTTTATAGATGATTCCCATTGTGCGTGAACCTTCAGCATATGTTAAAGAGTATGCACAAAAGCATTCAGGATCACAAAAAGTTATATCTACTGAGGGTCTCACAAGTAGTCTACAAGTAGCGGTCCTACAATCAACTTGTTCATAATAAAAGGAAAGAGTAAGATTGTACAAGACTTGGTTTTGTGGGTAACATTCAATGCATGGCGTGCATTGTACCCAGGTCATAAGGTAATCTCCTTCGGAATAATACAATGGAGATTGTGGATCATTCTGATCAGTTTCAGCATCAGTTGATAAATGACTTCCCCCCTTACTGGATTGAGGTAGGACATTGTGAAGTTTCTCAGGCGATGTTGTAAAGTTGTCTAAGATCCGATATTTTGAGGATTTACTATATATGAGATCCACAGTGAAGCCAAGAATTTCTAGGCTTAGTGATACAACAAAAGTTGGAAAAAACGATTACAAAGAAGAGAAGATAAGGTTTAGAAGATGAAACCATTTTTAGAGATTGTTCAATATGCTTGTTGTAGAGCACTATATATAGTGGAGATTTAATTTGTAGAATTGCCTATGGAGACTTAATATCGTGTTTTAGTAGAATTGTGTTGAAATGTGGTTACTCTTTTTTTTTTAATGAAAAATCATTTCACTGGTGTGTAATTAACCATTGCTAATCTAGCGGGAAGCTTGCGCCAAATTTTGCTACAATTACAACTGCTACTAAGTTAATAAGCTAAAAATTTTCATGTTCGCTCACGCTTTCTTTCACATGGTTCACTGTTAACCATGTGTTGTTTTCACATTCCAACAGATTTTCCTAAACCATTGGAATGTAAGCGTCGCTATGTAAACAATTTTTTGTAGTGTAAAATTTAACAATAGAAAAATTATTTTCTATTGATACAGCTTCATATATGCTTATAGCATATTGAATTTGGTTCATAGTATATTGATGAATCGAATGATGGTGGTATTTAGTTGTTTCAGCTTTCCACTAGCCTTGTAAATTATGATGAAAATGAAGTCATTTAAGATATAGGTATTGAAACTCTTATATATCCTTTTATACTTTTATTTTTACCCCATATGTCATCTTTCAATTCAAGTAAGGCTAAAAATAAACCTTCATTAATTTCAACGACATTATTGTGATGAGATGAATATTGTGTTTCATCTTTCTGCATTGATTAATCCCTACTTTTTGGGAATATACGAATTTATATCATTTGTTATTTTGGGTTTTCAAACCACGAAAGAATGATTTAAGGGATGTAATTCAGATTTTGATGAGATATGAATTTCGAACATAATTTGAGGACTTTAATGTAAACACCAACGCCAACAACAACAAAGTCTTATCTCACTACGTGGATCTGGAACATGGATCATGTGGCGTCATTGTACTCTATCAGTAATCAATTATTTAGGTATATCATTTACCAATAGATCGATCTTGTTCTATACGTTTAGCGACTCTTTACCTTGATCTCCCTATTCCTCTTGTATTGGACTACTCCAACTTATTTGGTTCAACCTCCTCACTAGCGCATCTATTAGCTACTTTGGACATATCCAAACCACCACAAACGATTTTCCATCAATTTCTTAAGAATAGGAACCACTCTAAATCATTCTCGTATATGGTCATTTTGAATCTTATTCTTCCTTTTATGACTGCATATCCATCTGAATATCTTCATTTCAACTAACCCCCATTTTATCCTCATGTTTTCCTTTTATTACCTAACATTTACTACCATATATACTATAGGTCTTATAGCAATGCAGTAAAAGTTTCATTTTATCTTCAATGATACATTCTTATCACAAATAGCCCTAGTAGCTTTCCTTCACTTGTACTACCCAACATAGATTCTATAATTGAAATTATCATCAATCTCAATAGCTTAGCGAATAATTGATCACAAGCATTTAAACTTTGTTACTTAAGTGATTATTTGATCTCTTCGTTTAACAATCAAATTGCCTCTTAGTTATCTGTTTGAAAAATTACAATGCATATATTCCGTTTTACTCATAATTATACGAAAACCCTTAGACTCTAGCGTGTTTCGCCATATCTCTAATTCAACATTAATCTTTTCTCTTGATTCCACCAAAAGTATTATATCATTAGTAAAAAGCATGCACATAGATAACTTTTATTTAACACTCTCGATTAGAACATTTACCACTAAGTTAAATAAATATGGGCTTAAAGATAATTTCTAATGTAAGTCAATCCATAAAGGAAATTCTCTGTTTCACCTCCTTGTATTCTATCCTTATTCAATATTCCAACATAAATATATTGTATTGCTTTAATAATATATGAAACACTTATTCCTTTAATTTCTAAGGCTTTCCAAACACTAGTGCAAAGTAGTATATTTGTCATCGGCTAAAATAACATTTTCACTACACCAAATGAGCTAATTCTCCCTTGCGTTGCACGAATGTTGCTACATATTTTTCACATGCAATACAAAACCTATAATAGTGGGGGAAACTAAGAAAAAGGGTTGAGACTAAGGATCAACAGAAACAAAAGATTAGCAAATAGTCAATGAGCAACATCAACAACTTCTAAATTTGACTATGATGATATGTTTTTGAAAATTCACACAAATATAACACATTTGCAGAAAAGCAAATATGAGCTGCAATATATATCAAAATTTAGAATACAATTAAATCATTATCAAGAAATAGGGTTAAGGTGCATTTTTAGTACTCTAGAATATAGCAAAGTGCACCTAACATAATACACAATATTGTGGTCCATTTGTGGTAACCAAGAATTATTTTCGTGGCTTATTTAGTAACGACGTTAAATAAGTTAAGTTTGACCGTTATGTGTCAATTTTGACCGTTAAATTGTGGGGTAAAGAAGCATTTTCAGTACTCTAGAATATAGAAGGAGCACCAAACATAATATACAATATTTTTGTCCTTTGTGATAACTAAGAATTATTTTCATTGCTTATCTAGTAATTCGTTAGTTAAAACTCACTTTTGTAAGATAAAATCTAATGTGACATAATGATGTGATATATGTATATTGAAATGACAATTCAACGAACATTATTTTAAGTTTATAACTATGTAATCAGATAGAAGTAACTCTTCTTCTATTACATCATAGGGTCATTAATTTGGTACAAGCCATTATGACCAACCTGTTTTAATTTGTGTCGAGCCAGTATGACCAACCCATTTTAACTTAGTATGGCCAACCTGTTTAGTTTATAATTATTTGCTTACATTTTTTATATATGTAAAATACTAATGACTTATTAGCTTATACATGCATGATAATAGGATAGTCTATGGATCTTTATAACTTTGTAGTGTTTAATTATTTGACACTTTGAATAATATTGTGACTTAGTTGTTTATGGTGTTTAAATATTGTATATTATGTTTGATGCCCCTTCTATATTCTAGAGTACTGAAAATGCTCCTTTACCCCACAATTTAACGGTCAAAATTTGACACATAACGGTCAAACTTAACTTATTTAACGTTGTTACTAAATAAGCCACGAAAATAATTCTTGGTTACCACAAATGGACCACAATATTGTGTATTATGTTAGATGCACTTTGCTATATTCTAGAGTACTAAAAATGCACCTTAACCCTCAAGAAATATTATAAGTGTAGTATGAAAATGCAATGTGCAATACAGACAAATTCAAAATGTTGCCGCTCTTTAAAGAACAAAACTCAAGCTGCCTAAATAAGAGTATGCATATACATATGCAAATTACATCTAGCAACCAAAAATGAACAGACAAATCAGCCAAGACTGGTGATACATGCATAGCAAGTAGCAAAGTAATGGATCGAAAGAAAAGAATATCCGTTAATAAATATAATGAAAGTAATAGCATAAAGGAACAACAATACTTTTTTAAAAAAACTAATCCAAAAAATTAAGTGACAAATATTTTATATCATGCATGCAAAACATTAAAGAGAAGTTATATCTGTGTTTCTAGCGCTTCGCGTGGTCTATTGGTAATTATTAATAATCTAACATCATAAAATTAGTGAGATAAAGAAGTATGAGATAAATCACCAAAGTAACCAGACAACATTTCAATTTTCATACAAAAATATCAGTGTAATTCACATACTGACTAAATTTGGGTGAATTATTAAAGGTACACCATGTGGAAGAAATATATATCAAACATTTCCACCACTATCATGACACACAACCAAAAACTATATGTAAAGGCGGATATAATTAAATGGTGCATTAATATAAGCATATATGCACATGTTTCCTCCTTCCCATACTCCCTTCACACATATGGCCAGACGATTAGCTCGAGCAAATTCTTTGATATAAATAAAGTATATCAAAGAGTAAATCTACCAATATTTACATCAAAATCTTTGATATATATCATATAAATTTTATCAAAGAGTAAATCTACCAATATTTACATCATCACATGAATTCTAGTGATAAAGTATGAGCAAATCAAATCTACCAAAATATTTTCTAAATATAACAAATTAAATTAAAACTTGATACAATTATAAGATACCAAAAGTATACTTTAACTTAAATTTTTCTGATAAAGAATTTAAATCTTAATGTACATAAAAAAAGGTTTTTTTGTATGATATATATCATATAAAAAATTATTAAAATTGAAGATTAAGCTTTGTATAAATAATTTTTCAGTGCCATTTCATGTGATAATTGACACACATAAAAATTAGAAAATAATTTAAATAATCATCGAGTCTTGAAAATATTAAATAACCATATAATTAATATTCTAAATAGCATTCTCCAAATGAATTTCTTAAAAATAAAGCATGGGCTCAAGCCCAGTAACACTCATAAACCTAATCTCAAGTAACATTTTCACTAAGCTTCAATCAATTTTTTTGAATAAAAAACAACTATATTGAGTAAAAAGAAGGGTTACATCAACATACTTGCCTGAAACAAGTGTAATAAACATACATACATAAATCTAAAAGAAAGCAAACAGGCAGAAAGATAACAAATATAATAACTAACATAAGCAATAACCACATTAGAACATGAGCAACATTAGAAAATAAAAGGATATCAAGTATGATCTTCAGATGAATGTCTCGGAGCACAACGATGAGGCGGTGTAAAGAGGTATGCTGTAGGTGCTAATTTCAACAAGGAAGGCAAAGGCCAACATGGTGAAAACCATCATGGCAATGATCAGCATCTACCTGGTAAATTTTTTGGTTCGATTGAATAATAGTTGTGTTGATAGCCACAAAACAATCCAAGGACCACAATTGACATCCTTGTCTTTCCCAATTTAGACTTATAACAATGACATCCGGGTTGTTATGAGGATGAGACCCATTATTATGCCACTGGAAAAGGATAGAAGAGATCACATTCAGCCATAACATATCTTCTCTATGATGATTTTTCCACAGCGCTCGATCTGACAATATAGTCATAAGAAGAGTAGTGCCTAGATGTCTGTCCTGCAAGAGGAGGCTGACGACACTTCCCAAGACTAAATCTTGGTTTAATAATAGGGGGAAATAAGGACTTATCCTTAAACCATCAAAGCAGAAGAAATCAGTAGGGTATTGAGCATGAAATTCTATCAGCCCTTTATCATTATTTAAAATATGACACCAACTCACAACGATGATGAACTATGAAGCAACTAAGATATTTAGCCAAATATAAGAAATTTTGGTAATTTTGAGAGACCAATAATCTTTCCTTGATATCCAGTTGTTATATATCTGTAACAATGGATTCAAGTTAGCCAAAAAACCTAAATTAAGCTTTCTTGTTGGATTCCACCTAAGGGTCTGCTTGGATGAGAGGAAAATGGGAGAGAAAAGAAAGTGAGAGGAAAGAAAACAGAGAGGAAAGAAAACTGGGAAGAAAATATAATCTTCTTTCTTGCTTGGATGCTGGAGGGAAAATGAGGAAGAAAGAAAATGGGTAAATATCAAAATAACTAAATTACCCTTATTGTAAAACTTGAAAAAAGAAAGATACATATTTTAACAAATGAAATTATCCCAACTGAGCTTGAATCTGCCATTTTCAAGCCCCCAATTGAAACACCAAACCAAGACTGACCAAAAACTCGTTCCAAATAACAATGAAGAAGAAATCCAAACATTATCACCATGCCATCTCATTAACCCACGAAGATGAATCAAGCTACAGCAAACAACAAAAATTAAAATTTTGAAGAAAAATCAGAACATCACACGCCAGTTTGGTTATAAAAATTTCAAGTTTAGGTTGTTCTTCCCTTCTTCCCTGCAAGCACAAAAACCCATGACGTTGAATCAAGCTATAGCCAAAAAGAATCAAGCAAGACAAAAAAGGTTTATTTGCGAAGATAGAATGGGCTCAAGAAATACCTGAATGAGAAGCTATGGAGAAAAAGATTATGGGGTTTAAGCTTTTGAGAAATAACTGGTGTTGATCGAGCGTTTGAGCAAAGAAGAAGCTTGGGAATGAACGAATGAGCGAAGGGCAGATGGTGGAAAAACAAATTTGTCCCATAATCCCCCCATTTTGGGAGGAAAAGTTGGGGGGAAAATGGGGCATGAGGCCAACACTATTTTCCTTCCCCATATTCTTTCCTCTCCCATTTTCTCTCCAACCAAGCAAGGGAAAATGTTCATCCTTGCCCCCTTTTTCCTCCCCATTTTCCTTCATCTCCCATTTTCCTCTCAAACAAGCAGGCCCTAAGATATAAAACCACACCACCGAGAAACCTAAACAAGGACTTTTTGACATGTGTTGATTGTAGATTTGGAGCACCATCAAACTTACAATGACCTTCAATATTATTGGTTCCCTAAATTACTCCACAAGTATTGTCTTCTGCCATGTTCTTGTCCTTTAATTGGGCAATTGCCATAACACTTTGAACACATGTAAGAAAAAAATCTCTAGTGCAGAATCATTAAAACTCAACCTAAAGTGTGTGGTTGAGTGGCAAGGACTCATTCAACCTTAACCAATCAATTGTCTAGAGTTTGAACCGTGGCGTTGGGTATGGAGAAACATTAAATCTCCCAGCCAGTTGTCACACCCTTTGAGGTGCTTACAAATCAGCGCGATATTAGTCTCTCACTTGTCGAGTGAGGGTATACCTTGATCATGGATAAAAAAAAGAATCATTAAAACTCAAAGTTGAAATTTCTTGCATCACACAATTTGTAACTCTTAAATCCTCAGCTTCTTTTAATTTCTTAAAAACCACATCATCTTCACCTTCAACAACCATATAAGATCTACTTCGCTTTAAGAAGGGTGTCTTAAAAAAGGAATCAATTTTCATGCCTACTTTTTCTAAAGGAGGGTTACCAAACCTGAGTTGTCTGTGATTCGGTTGAACCACCACCGTCTTCATCTTCTTTATTGAACGAATCTCTTCCTAATTCAATGAGTCCAGAACAATCTTACGCTTGTGAAGGCCGGATCTATATGATCTTTGATTTCGATGAGCTGCCTTCATTTTTTTCCTCTATATCTCTTCTTCTTGATTCCACAAGACCAGTTCCAGCTTCCTTTTGTTTGGCTTGATCAAAGATTTAGATCGATCTGTGAAAAAATTTACCTTTCCCTTTGAGGTTTTTCTCTCAAACTTCCTAATTTTGGTTGGATTTTGGTTTGATAAAGACTCCTCCTTTTGGAGCCCTAGGAAAGAAGGATTTGGGAACCTTTGTCCCTCTCCCTTATAGAACATGCCGCAGAGTACGAATCCGCCATTGCGTGTCTGATCGGAGCTTTGCTCCGTTGAAATCCGTCGGGGTTGTGGTCTGGAACCATGGGAAGGAAGAGAGTGAGGACGAATGATGGTGGTTTAATGATCAAAGATGCAATTTTGGTTTAGGGGTTGAGGAATTCGGAATTGGTCAATTAGTTCTGAGAGATGAAGGGGATTTTGATCAGAGGGGCAATATGAGTCTAGAGAGAGGCTCTCGCCTTTCTCTCTAGACATCACTCTTATGTTGAATTACCAGCTTCAATTGATCTAAACCATTAGTGATAAATATGATAAAAATAACAAAATGAGAGCCGATCCATTCCTCGCAAAGAAAAGTAAAAGCTAATGCCATGAGCTATGAGAAACATATTATCATATCCTTGAAATATGAATAACACAAACAGGTTCTAAATAATACAGAACAGAGACAAAGCCATGGACTGAGAAGAGAATGGCTGCAAGTTTAGCTTCTCTCACATATTCCCAATCTGACAAATTTTTAAAAGGCTCATTATACGCACCCATCTTGCCTCTCCTAAACACAATCAATAAACACCCTTCTTTTTACACCACAAGCTCATGTTCTAGCTGGATATCAATCTTTTCTCAACCTCTGTCAACATCTGCGCTTTCTCTCTCTTCTCCTCTTCCCAAACATACTTTTGAACTTTTCAAGCTTGTTATGCGGATTTGTGGAGTCTTTCCTCTGCAAACATATATACAAGAACAGGGAAGAATCTAATACACCAACTAATGAATCAAAAAGACATATGAAGATAAAAAAGACAAACTACAACCAACATAAAGGCTTCAAGTTATACAGATCTGTCATCAAATTCATGAAGCATTCAACACGCCATATTTTTCTCATCTCTTATTTGTATCGAACTTTCTCTGACATTAAAAGCTTTTGGAAAAACACCAAGAGAGAAGCTTTAAAATGGAGAAACCTTTATGAAGCAAATAGCAGAAAAAAAAATTTCAACTTCAAGGAGGAACAAATATGTGAAGAAATTGAGAAACAAACATCATGCAGGTATTAAAAAAACAGCAAAAACATCAAGTAGATAGTTTGTCGATTTTCTTCTCTAGCAGTTTTCCTACACACTGCAACAAAAAAACTATAAAAATTAAACAAAAAATGTCAAATAAAGAAAATAACTCCCAAGAAGAAAGATACATTGTCACAAAAAAAAACCTACAGTTTGATCAAAAATGAAAAAATGGACACCCTTTTGCTCTTTCATTGCTCAACGATCCGGTACAAATGGATAACAAACAATTTGAAAATTAATTATATGGTCAACCTTCACAACCACATCCCCGGTGAAAAATCCAGGCTCCCTCTGAGTTAAAGTGCGAGGAGAATTAGCCATACACCTTTGTTCAAACCGATTCCCGAAAGTGGAGAGTGACTTAGAAATATGAGACAATAAAGGAAGTTGGCCCTCTGGAAAACCCACGGTTGAGTGGAGGAAATCTCAGTGGGTTTTGTGTTTTTGAATAGATACACAAAATGAGACAATAAATGAAGTTGGCCCTCCTGAAATATGAAAAGAGAGAGATGAAAGTTTGAAAGGAATTGTTTGGCGGGCTTAACATACAATTGGAAAATATTAATGTATATAATTTAAATCTGAAAGCCAAGAGAAGGGTACAAAGGAATCTGCCGCCTATGGAAGATTGCTGAACACGCTGTAATGGCAACTTGAAGACAGTGTGAGCTCAAAGCCAATGTATCAAGCTGAATATGAAATACGACTTGATGTGCTAAAGATTAGGATGTATGTAGATTTATAGGCTCAAAAAAGGTGGGGTCATTTTGTATTTAAATTTCGAATTCAAATTTGAGATGACACAGAGAGAAGCTTTCGCTGCTACACCTTAAGGCGGGAGTTTTTTTTATAGAAGCTTCTGGGAGAAGCTTTCTAATTAAAAAATGAAGGACCCAAAGACACATGTCGAGCAGAGGTTAATTCTTAAGAACAGTAACTCAAGTTTATTTAAGGAGGCGTTTTGCTTTTATTGTTATATAGATATAGATGTTATATAGATAGAGTATAGTAGAAATAGGTTGTCAAGCCGTGACAAAACACAAGCGTAAGTACAACGAATATATATGTGTCTAATTAATAAAACTGAATTCCACTATCACACACCAACTTCTAAGACATGACAATAGGAAAGTGTATGAAGAACTTACCTGGCAAGTCAACTTAAAGCAATGTGTCATATTTACAATTGGCGAGATATATCCGATATGAGTATAAAGTATTAATCAACATTAGATTATTCATCCACACATAATAGTATAAAAATAAAAATAAAAATAAAATAACTCCCTCTATTTTTATTTGAATTTCTAGAATTGCGCAACAATCAATCACCAAATTCTGTGCTATATGATACCTTAAATTATAATACAAGCACATAATTAATTCGTAACAATTGAAACAAGCGGTCTTACTACAAATGGCTTGCTTCAAGGTTATGAAAGTTGAAAATTTTCATTAATATATGTTTCAAATTGGATTCAAACTTTTCTTGTATAATGAAGATCATATTTTTTAAGGTTATGAAAGTTGCACAGATGGAGGACCAATACCACGGTAGAAAGAAATTCCCCATTCCAAACGAGAGGGCAATGAGGATGGCAAAGTCCAACACTCAGAAGCACACTTACAGCCAGGCTACTAGGAAGATTCCAATTAGGCATCCACTAGCTGCACCATCAAATCCAATCCACCCACCAAAACTCAAAGAAAGTGGAAGTAGGATCATCACTACTCGTCAACTCATCAGACAAAGGGATGACATGGTTTCCAAGACAAGATCCGGCGTGAAGTATCATGAGGGAGCTTGAGTCTGTCTTGTAATTAGGATTATCTTTTTGTGGAGGTGTTATGGACCTCCTTTTTATATGTAATTAAGGTTTGCTTGGATTCTATGTTTTGTTGGAAGCAAGCTATGTTTTTTGAGACAATTTAACTTGTTGGAAGCTAGGTTTGCTTGGTTATATGTAATTAAGGTCTATCTATTTTTGGCATCTGAGACAATTTAACTTGATGCACTTCAGATAGTTTTTTGAGTATACTTTTCAAGTCTGTAAAACCTTAAATGACAGGGAAGATTCTACTTTCATATGTTGCATCATATAGGTGATGCTTCTCTCATACATAGTACTCACAGATCTTTACTTCAAGAGTTCTCACATGTTTAAAATGTTTAGATTGTAACCTTGTTAATCTCCATTTATTTAAATGGAGATTAACAAGGTTAATAAATAATTTCTTACCTATTTGTGAAAATTAATTAAGGTTAACAATTGTTACTTGGAGCTTAATAAATAATTTAAGGTTCACATAACAAAGACCCATATTCTCATTAATTTATATTTGCATACACAAACATACCAAGCACATAAAGAGTACTACTAGCAACCACAACCATGTGTTTAGAACATGGCATCAATTGGCTTACAAAACAAGTCCACATAGAAGTCATATGGCATGCACAAGTTTGCCTAAATTACAACAACACAAGCCAACTAAGCTTTGCCTAGGAACAAAACAAATAGAAACACCCATGTCAATAACAATATCCCCATTGCAATCTTGAACTTCAACTCAGACTTCTTTGCTTGTTTTGCATTCAGATCATGACTCTTCCTCATCTTCCTTATTTCACCATGAATTGCGTCAAGCTCTTCCACGAAGCATCGACCATCATCATAACCATCATCAACACCATCTCCATGCACCATCTCAGTCTCATCAAGAAGCATCCTTATCACCTCGAGTTCCCTTTGCCTAAACTTATCATCGTACCAGTCAAAGAAATCACAATGTTCCTCCTATAAAACACAACAACAACTTAAGCTAAGTACACAATATCAGTATCCCATTCACACATAAGCATCAAGAAATCACAATGTTCCTCCTATAAAACACAACAACAACTTAAACTAAGTACACAATATCAGTATCTCATGCACACATAAGCATCAAACCTAGCAAAATCTGTCATCTCATCAAAACCTACAATCACATTGCAAATTGCTTCTCTCAGACATTTTATCAAACACCTCCAATCATATTGCAAAATCTGTCATTTTCAACCATTTCCTTCTCTTTGACATTATATCAAACACTTGTAAATGCATTCCATAACCAAATAATATTGTTAATCCCTTACACAATCACTTAAGAAACACTCAAAATTCATTCATAACCAAATGTTGCAACTAAAGTCCAGATTGAGTCAGCCATTTCAACAAACACTTAGCATTCATAACCAAAAACATCAACACATCACCCAAACTTACTTGGTAATAGTATCGGCATCCAAAAAACCTCCTCCCAGGGTTCCAATTCGTCCACGAGGTCCAGCGTGGAGCAGGCACACCGCAATGGCAGAATCGCTTCGGGCCCTCATAATCATCCTCGAGATTCTGACTTCGAATTCTAGGACCCGGGTTCCTTTTATGGTTCGTGCTAGATGCAGAAGTCATTGAGCAGCTCTTCAAACCACCACCACTCTTTGTTTGATTCGTGGAAGATGAAGAACACCTCATATTGAAGCTCTTCATGCTCGCGGGTATGGGGCGTGACTGAGGTTCCTTCGTGGTTCCTGCTTTGGGGTCTAGGTTTCACTTCGAGTCGCAAATGGGATGGGGATGCCAATTTGAGCTACAAATGCGAACAGGATTTGGGGATGGAAATTGGCGATTAGGGTTTTTGTGTTTGAAATTGGGATTAGGGTTTTGGTGTTTCAATTTGGGGTTTTGTTGACTTGGCATGTATTGCCAACCTGGATCCATTCCATTTGCTGGTGTGTGAGCCACGCAAGCTAATTATTGTGGGCCCCACGCCAAAACTAACGGCAGTTAGTTCTAACTTAACAGCATGGTTAGTTTTGTACCATTTTCATTTACAAAGTACGGTTTTGCCCCATCCAATTTAGGGGTGCTATAGTAGTCCATTTTGAAATTTACGAAGGCTAGTTTTGCACCTTTACCCAAAATATTACAAATTTCAATAAAAAATATGGAAAAAAGACAAATAAAGTCTTCCCAATTGGTAAAAGGACAATTGAGGTTATTAAATTGTAAAAAGGACAAGTTGGATCATTGACACTTAACTCACATTACCAAATTACGAGAAAAGACTCAAATACCCTTAAAAGTCACAAACCCAACACACCTTTTGATCCCACACTTGCCACCACCTTCTTCAACCACAAATTCAAACCCTAGCCCTCACCCAACACTTGCCCCCGCCTTCTTCAACCGCAACACATCTCGATGTCTTATATTCTTTTCGTAGGCATATCATCAACACAATCTCTCCTTCAGCATTTCACTGCCTTCAAAACCAATTGATATCTTCTATTACTAATCTCAGGTATACTACTCTACTTCAATACCATCCAATTCCAATGAGCATTCTTTCACAGTCTCATATCTCATTCATACTTGTGGCTTCTCACCCCAAGATGCCGCTTCCGATTCCAAGTATTTCAAATTAAAATCACAAGAAAAACCCGATCTTATCATCGATTTCTTGAAAAATCATGGTTTCTCAAAACCTCAGATTCTTCATTTCACTAGAGAAGTCCCACTATTACTTAGATGTGACCCCACAAAATCTTACACCCTAAGATTGAATTTTTCAAATCCAGAGGTGTTTCTAGCTCACTTATCCCTAAGCTCTTGTGTAGTTGTCCTTCCATAATGATGAGAAGCTTAGAAAAGCAGCTCATTCCTTCCTTTGATTTCTTTCGACATTTGTTTCAATCCAATGACAAACTCTTTATAACTCTCAAATATTGTTTTGGCATTCTTATTGACCATAGCACTCGTTCTTTGCCAAATATGAAGCTATGAAGAGAAGATGGAGTTCCTGAATCTAACATCATTAAATTGTTGTACCTTTTTCCAAGGACATTTACTAAATGTTCCGGTCGATTCAAGATGATTGTGAAGGAAGTTCAGGAAATGGGATTTGATCCTTTAAAGTGTAATTTTGTTTTTGTTGTTTATGCATTGTCATAATTAAGAAAATGTACATGGTCAAGAAAGGCTGATGTGTATAGTGTTAGAATCTTAAGTTTTGATGATAACTGACCTAGAATAACAATAAGCTTATGATAAAAGTAACTGAAGAATAATAGAAAAATGATATTAACTAGATAATCATTACAATAAATTTGGAAGTTTTAAGGATTAGACAAAGAGATTATTAGTTAGAGCGATTACTATGTCACTTAGATTATTAGACAAAGCGATTATTAAGACAAAGCAATTACTCAGATCATATCAATCATTGAACCTAGTGGTTAGATTACTCAGACTAATCTAGACAAAAGAAAGACTAAATATGAAGAGTAATCGAAGTAAGCAAACATATAGAACATAATCGAAGTAGTGATCAGATGGACAATAATCGAAGTGACGCTGAACTAAATAATCTGTGTCTGATCTATGATTTAAGTATGAACAGATAATCGAAGTTACGTGGTAGAAGTTTGGCCCGTAATTGAAGTTCTGACCAGAAAGCAAAACCAAGTACAAAGTACACTGCTGCTATCAGAATGTCTTTTCATAAGAAAGTTAGACTCAGATTGCAGTTTATATACTCAAAGAAGAAAGCTTCTTCAGGCGGATATTCAAAAGGTGAAGCATGACATTTATTGATCACCAGATCTTCAAGCAACATAACTCAAACCTAAGATCTCAACATTTCTTGCTCTCAACGGAAACAAGCCTCCAACGATCATATTCAAACAACTACATCTCGTTTGAGACTATAAATAGGCTGAAGACTTGAATGCTCCAACAACCAAACACCTACTCTCTGAGCAAAATTTACTAAAGCATTCAATACTATCTTTGAGCGATTATTCTGAGCTTAAGTGATTATCATTTCTTGTTCATTTCAGTGAACTTTATTATTTGAAATCCTCTTCTGTTTGAGGTTATTCTAAAGCTTGGGGTTTTAGAACAGGTTTAGTTCCTTGCAAGTAATAAGGGGAGAGTTAGAGAGATTCTATACTCTAAAAAGATTATCAGGTGAACCTGGTCTTGTAAAACCTGAAGTTAGTGGAACCCAACAAGGTGTTGGTGAACTGGACGTAGGCAAGAGATTGGCCGAACCAGTATAAATCTTGTGTTTTGTGTCTTTAATTTGTTTTAATTTTCGAAGCACAATTCACCCCCTTCTTGTGCATTCTCTAGTCTTTCATATAGGAAGTGAGGCTGGTCAGATGATGACATTGCTGCTGCTTTTGGAACATACCCATTTTGTATGAAGATATCGTTTTTAGGTAATAATGTACTTCATGGAGATGACATGATCATTATAACAAAAAACATATTGATGCTTCTTAAAATTCTATTTTTTGTCAATTGTTCTCCTAACTTCAAACATAGTGATTCTTTTGGAGTGCACATGAATTTTATTACATGTTTAAAGGCCTGGGTGTGCATGGACTGCCTTCTTCAAAAATGTTCAGCTTGGTTGTTCATAGAATTTCAACATCAATTCCAGTGCAGCTCAACTCAGTTCCGGAAAAAATTGATGCTTCTTGATGAGCCTAACACAATCAAAGAGGTCGAGGAATACATGATGAGATTTGTTAGGCAATTTTGTCAGAAAACTTATTGAGTTTAGGCAGTTATAAAAAAACTAGAGCATTGTGTTGTTCAAGTGGACTATTTTGTATTCACTTTATTTACTTTACAAAACACTAGAGCATTGTAATGTAGATCTTTGTTAACATATTTGACATGTTTTCCTAGTGGTCAACCACTGCTATGAATTGTGTATAACCATTGTATCTTCCCTATTAATAACTAAAACGTCCCAATTAATCATATCATCGTCCCTAATAACCACAACAATGTCTCTAAAGTTAACTGTGGTGTTTTGAGGGATTAGAGAACCTGTTATGAATTAACCATTGCATCTTGTCCATTAACAACCGGAACGTCCCATTTAATCACGACATCATCCCTAATAACCACAACGACGTCCTTGAAGTTAACTGTGATGTTTTAAGGGGCTAAGGAACCTGCTATAATTTAACCATTGCATCTTCCCCATAAACAATCGGAACGTCTCAATTAACCACACTATCGTCCCTAATAACCACAACAATGTCCCTGAAGTTAAATGTGGTGTTTTAAGGGGTCTAGGAACATGCCATGAATTAACCATCCCATTGCATCTTCTCCATTAACAACTAACGTTCCATTTGATTCATTTTGCAAAAAGTAACTTCAGGTTGCAAGTGTGTAAGAGGACCTCACCCTGGCACATTGTATTCACTTATACTTTAGTTAGGAATTTAAGCATTCACATCCTCAAACCAGTTTGGTCATTTAAGAGAATTAAAATACCAAGCAAGTTAAAACAAACCCAAAGGAAAATCATAGCTTCTTTTACGATTTACCATTCATGTGTCATAACAATTGTCACCCTTCATTTGGTATAATTTAGTCACTATTAAAACATCTTCTAACCTTGACCATCTATTCAGTCAAAACAAAATCATTTCAATACAAAACAAGAAAACAATGCAGCTCAAGAAAAACCGTAGCTTTGGAAAAATGTAGCAGTCATACTAGTTGGTGTTGTACTGTTATGTTTGACTGTTTTCTTTATGATAAAATGGCTCCTAAGTTAAGTGAAGAGATGGAGAAGATGGAAATTCATGAACATTTTTCGGGAAAGATGTCAAAAGAAGAGATTATTACAGAAGATGTGAAGCTGAAGGAGAAAGGTTCAGCTTGTGTTCTTTGTTGAAGAACATGAAAGGTTCACACTTGAGGACTTGCTTCAAGCCACAGCTGATTTAAGAAGTGAAAGCTTTAGCAGCAACCTGTACAAGGTAATACTGCAGATTAATATGCACTATGCAGTGAAAAGGCTAAAGAAATTGCTAGTAACTTCTAATGAATTTGGAGAAATATTAAGGCTGGTAATTAATATTCTTCCCCTTGTTAGCTATCGGTCTACTAGTGAAGAAAAACTTTTGATTTACAAATGTCAAAGCAATGGAAGTCTGCTTTTCCTTCTGAAAGGTGAGTAATCACTAATTTCGATTTAAGTTCTTACTTTGCCTCAATTCGGTCCTTCAAATAGTATTTTTATTCTTCAACCTCATTCTCATGTTAAGCATATCCACATGAACATCATTTAAACATATCATGATTAAGCTCCAAAAAGCACATAGTATTCTTCAGTAAAAATAAGACTTTGATTCTAAATATAAGTCTTCAATCACTTTCATACTAATAGTAATTCAATCTAATTAAGGTAAGGATAAAATGAATGAATGGACAAGATTATAACAGCTCAGACAAATAGTTATTAGATGCACTTCAAAAATGTAATTGCTTCCTCAGAATAAATAAGTGATGATTACGAATGAGTAGTTGGTTGAACTGGTAAGTGGACTACAACCCCCACAAGGATGAGAATGCGTGTTTAAATCTCGGGAAGCGTTCTCATTGGGAGAGGGGACAACCTAGCCTATGTGGGCAACATTCCTACCCCTCGAGTTAGGATTAAACCAGGCGGTGATTAACCAAAAATAAAATAAGTGATGATTTTTCCTGCTATTGCACAGGATAGATGCAAGGTAAAAAAGAATTCCCATGGAAATTGAGAATTTCTTTGCAAGGGGTTTGTAGTTCATGCATGAGACAATGGAAGGAACGGAGATAATTCCTCATGGACTCCTCAAGCTGTCAAATATTCTTCTCAATGACAACAATGAACCTCAGATAAGTGAAATCATCAACTCAAGCAAACCAATTATGCAAAGCTAAATAACCATTATAATACTACCTCCGTTCCTAAATATAAGATCACTTTGATTAATTTGGGGAGATTAAGGAAGACAATAAAATTACATGATCTTCCCAAAATCCCCTCAATTACTTAACTTTAAAAGGAGGAGGGGTTTTCAATGAAAAAAAGGAGTATAAGGTTAGTTTGGGTAAAACTTGAGATAAAATAGGAAGTGATCTTATATTTAGGAACTTATCCACTTCCCTAAAGTGATCTTATATTTAGGAGCGGAGGGAGTAGATTCAAACAAATTAATTAAAATAATTGACTCTCAATTCCCTTAAAAAACCGTCAGATTGAAACCCAAAATTTGGGTTAGAAGTTAGCTGGGCTTGGAAGGAAGGGAAGTGGTCTTCAAATCTGAGGTCTGAAGGGGTGTGGGTGTTTGTTTTGAGAGAAAGTCAATTCAGTCTTTTTATTACATTTAATAATATCAATTTAGTACTTGTACTCTTGTACTTTTTACAATTTAGTAACATAAATTGTTCTTTTATGTATTGGGAAGACTTTATTTGTCTTTTTCCTTAAAAAAATAAGATCATGCAAATAATAGTATTAAATACTCCCTCCATTCCTAAGTATAAGATCACTTTAGCAAATTTGGAGAGATTATGGAAGACATTCCAATCAGTTAGGATTACATGAAATTTTCAAAATATCCCTCACCTAAGTTTTAAAAGTATCACCTTCTTCAAACCGCTATTTTTTGAGTGAAGGGAGTATAGAGGTAATTTGGGGAAAACTTAAGTCAAATTAGAAAATGATCTTATATTTAGGAACAAGTTTTCCTCCCTAAAATGATATTATATTTAGGAATGGAGGGAGTAATAATTAAATCATTGTTTTACTCATTTTATCATAGTAGCATACACAAAACAATTAACAAGGGCAACTCAAAGGCTACAAATAACAAGTGTGACTCGAAGGTCACAAAAGGCAAGCACAACCTGAAGGTCACCCAGAACTAGTTTATTTAAAAGTTGTGAATGATATCGTCCCTTAAACAAGTGGTTGGGGGTTCGATCCCCAGCTCTTGCGAATGGAGCAAATTCACAGGCCAGCTGTCTACCCCCTATATGGGACTTCAGAACAGCGAGGGATTAGTCTCACTTGACACGCGGGTGGGGATACCCTTGGGTAACCAAAAAAAAAAAAGTTGTGAATGATAGACAAGATAACCCAAAAGTGATAACCCAAAAGTGACAATCCCAAATAAGGAACTCTGAATGTCTAAAAGGACAAGTAATTGTTGATGGGTATGATGCCATTGTTATGAGCCCTTCATTGTCTTTTAGAAATTTAAATTCAGTACTTGTCCTCGTAGATATATTTGGAGTTCTTAATTTGCAATTTTCAAAAAAAAAAAAAAAAAAAAACTTAAAAGGATGGTAGAACTATTTTTGGAAAACTTCCAGCACATTTGATGTTTAAACCATTATCAATTTACGTTACTACAGTTCGTTTTTATAGAATTTTCCAACAGACAATTCTGTGCCAAAAAACCTTAAAAGACTTTCATTTTTCTTCGTGAAATTTCGTTTCCATTAATACCCATTTAATTCATCATCCTCTGAGCAAAAATAAAATAAATTTAACTCATCATCCTTCATCTTTCATAACTCAGAAGAAAAAAAATACTTTGTACTTCTGTGGGAAAAAAAAATGGCTGCTGAAGCTGCTGTTATTCCTCTTCTTACACCTTACAAGATGGGCAATTTCAATTTGTCTCATAGGTATTCATATTCCATTTTAATCCCTTTCATCATTAATCTGTACAGTCATGCAGTTTAAGTGTTTGATAGATAGCCCATGTGAACAATGTCACTTATTATGTTGTAAAATCTTACTTTGAAGTCACAAACTTTGGAATATATCCTTAATTTCACTTATCATGATGTAAAATATTACTTTAATGTGACCAATTTTTAAGGAATTCATCCTTCATTTCACTATGAGTTGCTGATGGAGTAAAATAATGTCTTGTTATAGATGTAGCCGACCCAATATAGTAGGATATGCCATATGCTTCTTGTTGTTCTACATCATTGCAGTACATATATATGAAAAATCACTTGCATATATGATTAGTGTTGTGTGCTGGAATGCTATGACTAAGAGGAATTGTGTTTTAAATCCCATATATGGGAGTGAAGTTTGTAAGTTTTTAGGATGAAGTTTCTGTTTTGGGTTTATGATCATCATGAATTACCTTAGAAACTGGTCATTTCTGATTGCATATTTAGTACTGTCTCTGTTCCTAAATATAGGACCTAATTTGACTTTTTTTTTTTTGAAAGATTAAGGTTGTGAAATAGGTTATTAAATGATGACATATTTGATAGATTTTTAGATTATCCATTAGTTTATAGGTAAAATATATTAGTTTAAGGGAAAAAATTAGGTAAAATCAATTTATAATTAATTTATTTTGCTTTTTTACGGATTTTCCAGAAAAAGTCAATTAGGTCTTATATTTAGGACCGGAGGGAGTATTATTTGAACATTTCGTGGTTTTTTAAGTTGATAGTTTGGCAATGTTCCTCAGCCTCATGCTATCTTATATTATTCTCAACGAACTACTAAGGGAGGTCTTCTGATAGCTGAAGCTACTGGTGTCTCTGACACTGCTCAAGGGTAATTTTTGCACTTCTATAATTGTTTATTTTAATCTTTTTCCTGTTTGTTTGGAAGATTTACAAAGTGTTTCCCATTTTCGATGTATAGGTATCCTCAAACACCAGGTATATGGACAAAAGAGCAAGTGGAAGCATGGAAACCCATTGTGGATGCTGTTCATGCTAAAGTTGGTATATTCTTTTGTCAGATATGGCATGTTGGAAGGGTTTCAAGTTCAGGTATTTTGAATTTTCTCGCCGAGTTCATCTTCTGCTTTGGGAAAATGTTGCTACATAATTATGTCTTTTCAATTGAATGTTCTGGAAATGCCTATGGTACATCATTGTTAATTAGATCAATCCACTCTTTGGGTGCGGTTAGATTGCATATCTTCATCTGTCATCTTCTCTAGCACCTGTTGTTTAAAGTGAATGGATTTTTAGCGTAAAAAGTATGTTTTCAGATTCACTGTAAATTGGTTTCCGGAAAACAAAATTGTAAACGTGCCATTACTGCAAGAATTTGGAAATCAAAACAAAACCTGAATGATCGTGTTATTATGCATGTTTAGTCTGTTCATGGAGATATTGTTGGCTTGAAGTGTAATCTCAATCTTTGCTCACACATAAGCGCACACACAAGTTTTCCATGACATCAATCAGTTCTAAAAAAGTACAATCCCTAAACAACGTATTTATTTCTCTCGCTATTCAAAATAAATTAATAAATAATAAAGGAAATGATGTTGGACACAATGCTCTATTGGTGGTTTCTTCCTCCAAAATGATGAAATATGAACAGGCTATGGATGATATACATAGGCAGGAAATGCATTAGGCTCTCTAATCTAACTTTTGTTTGCCCAGATATGGAACAAGGTGTGTTTAATTTACTTTTCTAATCTATTCAAACTCATACCATTATGTTATGATGTACCTATATTCTGCTATGATATTTCTGTTAATCTCCAATTTCCATGGGGTTTAATAAATCTTGGGTATGTATAACTTGTATTCCTCCATCTTATATTGTTTAAGAACAGGTTATCAACCAAATGGGCAGGCCCCAATATCTTGTACGGAGAAGGGACTTGCTCCAGTAGTTCGGGCTAACGGAATTGATGTGGCACAATTTACACCACCAAGGAGGCTGAGGACGGATGAGATTCCTCAAGTCGTCAATGACTTCAGACTTGCTGCAAGGAATGCTATAGAAGCTGGTAACTCCACTAACTTTGATGTGATAAGTCAAACCCTTCAACCATAATCCATATAAGTGTTTTGTAGAATGGAAAGTTACTTCAAATAATATGTTCAAACTTGATCTTCCTTTGGACTGAGAGAGTTGCAGATTTGAGCTTTTGTTGGGTCGATCATAATTGAATTAGTTATAATTTTATATTGTTTTTTGGTAGCATATATACAAATATTGATAAATTTTTATCAGCTTTGACTAGTTTGTGACTAAGTTGTAGTTTCCAACAAGATTTATGTTTTAAGCAACTTAGACCTAACCAGGGTCTAGTTTGCCAATTCACAGGTTTCACAATGCCAATATTGTTCCCATATTGGTTTTACAAATTATTCCATCTCTTATTTTAATGCATTCTTTAATGCTATAAATAACAATATTAAAATTATTTCAGTCTTTCTTGTTTCATCAAAAGTTTCAATTCGGTGTCTTTGATTTAGAAGCAAGTAGTGTTGCCTTCCTATTTGTTGCAGCTTAGAAGTGACAGGGGAGAAAAATAGAAAGAAATTTTCAGGAGAACTCAATTTTACCCTCTTGCAACCTTTTCACATGCACATCCTATATTTAATGTCAAATCGAACAATTTATTAACACATGTGACAAATCTAACTATGAATTAATGCTGCCAGGTAAATAGGTAACATCTAAGCTTACAGCTTGTTAAATTTTGCATTAATATTTTGATGAATACTGTGGTGCAGTGGCAAGATTTTTCTACTTTAAAAATAGGACAATGTTGTCTAGAAGGAACTAGATTTAACTTTTGATTCAAAATACTCACACACGTACTGTAACAATTGAAAACAGAGATGATTTAGGGTGAAAGGATAGAGAAGAGAGGAGAAAATAGTGGAGGGAGATAGCAAGTGTAGCAAAAATTGTTGGGGAACAGAAATGGAGGCTGCAGAATCAGAATGAGGGCTATGGAGGGGAGGGCTATCTAAATCTCACAATATTAAATTATCATTCATCAAAGTCTATTCTTACATGTGCTGCGTGGTGGCTATTTATAGAAGCCACTACTAAGTTTTGGGGCAATATAAATCTCACAATAATGAATTATCATTCATCTAGTATATTTGTATATGTGCTGCATGGTGGTTATTTATAGAAGCCACTACTAAGGCTTCCTAACAATGTTGAAGACATCAAACATAAGGCTTCCTTGTAGTGAAAGAAACATTCCACTAGATTTCTATAAGAAGCTTCCTCAATATTTGACTCATATAATGATTAAACAACACTTGCTAAATGAAGTGAAAATAGAAATTAAATTTTTAAAGATAGCTTGGCTCCCTTCTATTGGAAACTTCCTCAATACATTTGTCCTATATATGATGGTATTGATACTTGATTTCTATCTATATGCTTGACAATGTAACTAGCTGCAACAAGTTTAAGAATATATTGTTTGTCCTGTTGTAGGTTTTGATGGGGTTGAGATTCATGGTGCCCACGGTTACCTTCTTGACCAGTTTATGAAAGATCAGGTGAATGATCGAACAGATGAATATGGTGGCTCATTAGAGAACCGTTGTCGATTTCCCTTGGAGGTCGTTGAAGCTGTTTCAAATGAGATAGGACCAGAGCGAGTTGGAATTAGATTATCACCTTTTGCAAATTATTGTGAAAGTGGAGACTCTAATCCGGAAGAACTCGGCCTATACATGACAAATGCTCTGAACAAATATGGTATTCTGTATTGCCACATGGTAGAGCCAAGGATGAAGACTGTTGGAGAAAGAGTTGAGAGCGCTCATAGCCTTGTGCCAATGAGAAAGGCCTTTAATGGTACGTTCATTGTTGCCGGAGGCTATGACTGCAAAGAGGGAAATAATGCAATTACTGAGAACCGTGCAGATCTTGTCGCATATGGTCGATGGTTCTTGTCAAATCCAGATTTGCCCAAGAGATTCGAGCTCGATGCTCCTCTCAACAAGTACAACAGAGACACATTTTATGTTCCTGATCCAGTTGTTGGATATACTGACTACCCATTTCTTGATGGAAGTTCTTAAGTCCTTGATTGCTGAAGGGTGCTTCTGCTCTCTGGTCTTCCATATTGCCTTATATATAAACACACCAATTACAGTGGTAACTGTTCATACGCCAAAAATGATTGGGCATTTGTCATATAGTTGTTTGTACCTTGCTATTTCTGCTATTTATAGTCATCAATGAATAACATTTCTTTTTTTTTATACAATGAAAATGCTATTTCTGTTATTCATATACAATGAATAACATTTCTAAAATGCTGATGAATGCTCAAAGATTTCTTAGTTTGGCTTCCATTTTTAGCTCTTGACTTTTTCCCATATCAATTGTTGTCTCTCTTCCATGCATATTATTATGAGTATTATACTTTTGTGTTGGTAATTAAGTAAATTTTAATTCATCATTACGTTCTTGATATAACTTTTTTATATTTTTTATTTGGGAAATCACATATGGTTTAATTAATATACACATAACCCATAATCAACATATTCTGAGTGGAGGAAGTAATGATCATAATTCAAGGAACTGTGAGATCCCATTAGAAATGGGAGAAAACTAGTTATCAAAAAAATGGGAGAAAACAATAAATGCAGATAATCTTGCCAAAACGTGTGTCATTATTTTGCTACACCTAAGAAACTCAGCTTTAGTAGAATAGTTCTTAATTTCTTTCCTTTGTTAAATATGTAAAACAACAAAATACTATATGTTTTGAGTCTAAAGTCAGATTTTAACATGTATTGAGATTTGAGAGTGATTGAATTACCTATCTATTTATCTGAAACATTGTCTCGACTAGTTTATTCTCCCTTCAGTAATTTGGTGAAACTCAGTTAGCATCATGTCACGACTTAAAGTTTAGTCAACAGCTCCTCCACCCAGATCCTAATGGTAGTGGCTGTGACAATATAAGCTGCACCACCACAAAACAACACAACTCTGCCTCTTTTGCAGCTATTTGTTCTCTAAACGATGATCGCTAACTACAGTTTAATATGTTAAGTGATGATGTGTAATACAACCATTTTCCTTGCAAACAATACTAACACCCCTCTTAACGCTCATTCTTCTTCTGATTCGCTATATATGTGACACTTTGACTAGGAAAACAAATTAGTTGAATAACCTGTTCTCATTTTCATCATTACTTCTAATAAATACCATGAATTCAAACAATATGCCCTCTTTAACCCCTCAGTTAGAAATTCAGAAAAAGAACATATAGATAAGGGCAATGATTCTATTTTGTCATTCAAGTAACCACCCTAAATTGACATCGGGTACAATTTTACCCTTGAAGTAACAAGAATGATCCAATTTTACCCTCTGACGTGTCAACATTAGATTCGCCAGAAGGTAAAATTGGATCATCTTTGTTATTTCAAGTGTAAAATTATACACGATATTAGTTTAGGGTGCCCAGTGGTCCAAAGTGATTACTTGAAGGGCAAAATATGATCATTACCCTATAAATAACCATACAACTCTTCTATAAACCGTTCATATTATAGAAGTACAATAATTTTGAGCTAAAATCATGACTCAATCATTTTATGTGGCCCCATCTTGCAAATTTGCAATCGTTCTCCGTCTCGTCACATTCATTTTGCTCCCTCTCTAGGAGGTAGCGGTGGAGCCTCCAATGTTTCTTCCTTTGCAAGTTACTTTTGAATTCTATATATATAAATCCATATCTGAATTTTCTTTTATATACAAAGTATCTGACTATGTTTTTTATATATAACTTACTTAGAATATGTTGGGCAAAAATGGCTTCTGAAGCTCTCATCATTCCTCTTCTTACTCTCTACTAGTGGGGGAAATTTAATCTGTCACATAGGTATTTTCTTCAACTTGTGTTTTATTTTCTCTTTTCAATTGTTCTGCTGTCATTTCATGAAGATAAAGTGAGAAGTCCCAGTTGAGCAATGAAGTTTGGTCATGAATTGTATGATACTTATAAATCACAGGTTTTGAATTTTGTACTATAATTTCATAATAAAGTCACTTACTTGTGTGCTACAAAAGGTCACTTGCATTGGTGTAGCTAGCATAATAGGGTGATTTTATTGCGGCCAATAGTGTTTGTTTCTGATTAAGGGGATGTTTGGTATGAAGGATTTGGAGAAAGGAGAAGGAAAATTTTTTAGTTTAATTTATGAAAATTATGGGAGTGTGATCAAAAGTTTTTATTCTTCTTTTATCTTAAATCTTTATTAAAATTTTGATATCCCCACTTCTCCAATTTTTTTAAGTCCAACTCAACAATTTTCCCTCCCCTCCAAATCCTTTGCGATAAACATCCCCAAAGTGCCAGGAAGTTGTATATTTTTGGTTTCTCAAATTAAAATTTGTTTACTTTTTCTACATAGATTTGTTCTGGCACCATTGACTAGATAGAGATCTTATGGAAATGTTCCTCAGCCTCATGCTATCTTATATTACACTCAGCAAACTACCAAGGGCGGTTTATTGATATCTGAAGCTACTGGTGTTCCTGACACTGCTCAAGGGTATTGTACTCTTTTATCATTGCATATACTTGTGTGCTCAAGGGTGTTCTTTCAAAAAATGTGTTTAAAGTTTTGATAAGTAAAGCTACTGGTGCTTCTGACACTGCTCAAGGTTAATTTGTACACTTTATTATTCTTTATGATTACTGTTCGACCAACTTTCAATTACTAAGATAATACATGATAAGGGAAAGTCACCTTTTGTTGGCCAACACTTTCACTTACAACTTTGGAGGAAGAAATAGTGAACTAAGCTTCTATAGGGTGGATGAGGCAGGGATAAGGGTATATTGGAGACTGTTACTCATCTTTTGGCACAATGCAAGTCATTGTTTTGGCTGAAGCAAGGATGGAAGAATTTGAATTGTGGCTTGGCTCCTTGTTGCGATGAGTGATAATCCTCTCGAAAGATTGGCAACCTTCTGTTGTGCTTATGTTTTACATTTTTCTATCCAGCTCTCTTGAGAGTTGCATCTGTGTGTGACTTGTATTTGTGGATTTTTTGTAATGTCATCCTCCTTGTGTTAGCTATATCTGTGTGTCTTTATGTACTCCCTCCGGTCCTAAATTTAAGACCTAATTGACTTTTTTGAAAAATCCTTAAAAAAAGCAAAATAAGTTAATTATAAATTGATTTACCTAATTTTTTCTCTTAAACCAGTTTAATTTTACTTATAAACTAATGGATAATCTAAAAATATATCAAATATGTCATGATTTAATAGAGTATTTTGCAACCTAAACCTCTCCAAAAAAAAAAGTCATCTAGGTCCTATATTTAGGACCGGAAGTAGTATAATAGAGCGGTGCTTATATATGAATGTCTTAAGTTTTAGTTCTTTATCTTACATTTTGTCTTAATATTAGTTGGGTTATAACATTTACTTTACCTCTCTTTCCTAGGATGTTTCACAAAATTTGTTTACTGTTTTATGTGAAGATATGAAAATACACCTGGGAGATGGACAAAAGAGGAAGTGGAA
This sequence comes from Mimosa pudica, assembly GCA_029929735.1. NCBI lineage: Eukaryota > Viridiplantae > Streptophyta > Magnoliopsida > Fabales > Fabaceae > Mimosa > Mimosa pudica. Next base: position 3,022,800 of record JAKELP010000012.1, on the reverse strand, counting down.
GCATGGGAGTCCATTGTGGATGCTGTTCATGCCAAAATTCTTTTGCCAGATCTGGCATGTGGGAAGGGTTTCAAATTCAGGTACTTTATTTGTTTTGAAAAATTAATCATTTGATCAAAGAGTGCTATTGGAAAATACCGAGTTTTCAGTTGAGTGAACAATATTGACATGTTTCAGTGGATTATTACTTTGAATGGTACACAATCATGCTTTATGTTAATTAGTGCAATACATTCTTGAGAAATCATTTTTGGATTATTTTAAAATTATGATGTCGTCTTCTCTATGACCATTACTTATTTAGAAGGCCTTAATTTTCATGTGACCCAAAGTATTAGGTACTATTTATTAGTTTCTAGAAATGAATCAATGATGTTAGACAGCCATACATGGGCATGATGTGCCTCCTAAGTATTAGGCACTGTTGTTTAGTTATTAGAAATGGTGTTACATATTAATGGTGGCACTAGAAGTGTTTCATTTTATATTCTTGATATTGTAACTGAATGCAGAAGTGTAAAATGATTATGCTTGAGCAATTGTAGGTTTTGATTGGGCTGAGATTCACGCCCATGGTTACCTTATTGACCAATTTTTGAAAGATCAAGTCAATGATCGAACTGATGAATAAGGTGGGTCAGTTGCGAACCACTGTCAGTTTCCTTTGGAAGTTGTTTAAGTTGTTGCTGCTGAGATAAGGGCAGAGCGAGTTGGAATTAGATTGTCACCTTTTCCAACTTATGTTGAATGTTGGGATTCCAATCCCAATGAACTTGGCCTACACATGGCAAATATGGTGACTGTTTTGTATTATCATGTGGTGGAACAAAGGATGAAGAATGCTTGGAACAAAGATGAATGCCCTCATAGCCTTAATCCAATGAGAAAGGCCTTCAATGGAACATTTATTGCTGCTGGAGGCTTTGACTGCAAAGATGTCAACAAAGCTGTGGTTAAGAACCGTGTTGATCATGTTGCCTCTGGTCGGTGGTTCTTGACAAATATGGATTTGCCAAAGTGGTTTGAGCTTGATGCTCCTTTCAACAAGTACCATAGAGAAGTATTTTACACTTCTGATCTTGTTGGATTAACCGACTATATATTTCTTGAAGTGAGTTCTTAAGGTCCTAGTTGTGTGAGTATTTCTACTTGCCTCCCCCTATATCCTTATTTTCAACATTTCAGTTTCAGTATGTTTATTAACCTAACGAAATGGTAGAAATGAGAAGAAGTTAATAGTTTGAATGTGAATTGCTATTTCCCCTTTATGAATAACTTTGTACTATTTTGGGTTCCAGTCATGTAAGAGAAAGGTTATTCTTTGTACCACCAATATTTGTTTCTCATAATAATGTTATTGCTCTAAATTGTAGTCATTCACTATTTAAATTATCTTTGGTTGATAAAATTCAGTTCATATGGTAGCACAGTATTAGAACAATTAATTTACCTCCCGAAAAGAACACAACTTTGCCCCCTCTTGCAATCATTTGCTCCCTCAACAATCCCATGATTGTTGATAATGGTTTTTTCAGGTTAAGTGATGTCTAATGCAAATATTTTCCTAAAAGTAATCCAAACACTCATTTTAATACTGAAATTCTCCATTCAATTTGTTTGGACTGAAAATGCTCGTTCTAATTCGCTATAAACTATTTATAACTTACTTTTTTGGATTGAACAAAATAAAGTTAGTTGCATAACTTGTTCAAATTTTCATCATTTCTTCTGATAAATACAATAAATTTAAACAATATACATTGTTTATCTCCTTGTTGGCAATTGATCGAGTAAAACAACATATTTGAAACTATAAAATGCTTCCATAGTCATAAATGTTATGGAAGGAAAAATAAACATGAGGAAAGGGGTTTGGATCACCTAGTATCCAACAACGGGCCCCTAACTCTTGATCTACTGAAGTCTATCATATGAGCATGACAAAAAATCATTTATTTCTATTCGTGCATGTAGTTTTTGTCTAACTTCACTTATCTGTAGAGATGTCTCCCCAAACATCGCGACTAGAACCTAAACAAAGTCATTCTCCTGGGCAATTGAACACTTGTCAATATGATCAAATGTCCAACCCTTTGCCACTTGAACCAGCAGACGATGGGTAAATTTTTTTTTTCAGATAAAATCATGACTTATTCATAATTTAAACAGAGGAATTTTCGATAATTAAATGCTAGTATTTATAAATCAATTTTACCAAAGATAAGAAATCAATTTTATCTTAAATTTATGCTTGCTTTACAGCATTTTTTTAATCTTAAATGAAGAAGAAAATATTATAAAAATCCAATGAGAAAACAAGGAGAGAAAGTAGCAACAAAATTAGAAAGGGAAAATTAATTTGAGGTCCCCCACAAGGGAATTAATACTAGAAAAGTCCCAAAAGTTGAAAAAATTAATGTAGGATCCCAAGGGACCTCACTTTAATATACTTGAAAAGTGAAAAGACAGTTTTGCCCCTAGCCTATTAACACTTGTCACATGTGCCCAATAACTTGTCAAGGTTTGCCCAAAGAGTTGTCAAGCGTGCCCAGTAACTTGTCATTTTGCCCTGCCCATCAACTTAAAGAGTATTGGTCATTAAGTTGTTATACATGCCCAACTAGTTGTCACATGTGCCCAGTAACTTGTCAAGGTTTGCCCAAAGAGTTGTCAAGTGTGTCCAGTAAGTTGTTACACCTTAACAAGTTACTGGGCACATGTGACAAGTGTTAATAGGTTAGGGCAAAACTGTCTTTTCACTTTTCAAATATATTAAAGTGAGGTCCCTTGGGACCCTACATTAATTTTCCCAACTTTTGGGACTTTTCTAGTATTAAGTCCCTTGCGGGGGACCTCAAATTAATTTTCCCAATTAGAAGCATTTTCTCTTCCGAATGTCTCCACATGGGGAGAGAAAAATTGGAAATTAAAGTGAATGGGATAGGCATATACCCCCTCTTTCCCTTCAACTTTTGTCCCCACGTGGGAGAGAAAAGTTGGAAAGTGAATATGAAAGTAAACTCATATCTTTTAACCTAGCATGTTGGGATGATTGGTAAGTACTCTAGTCCTTTAACTAAGTAGTTGTGAGTTTGATCCTCAACTCTTGTGAATTGAGAAAACTCACAAAGAAGTTGTATGCTCTCTATATGAGCATTCAAATTAGCGAGAGATTAGTTTCACTTGATACGTGGGTGGGGATATCCTTAAGATAACAAAACTCACTTCTTCACTCCCTCCCCGCTATATTCTCTAGTTTTCTTTCCTCCTTTGTTTTTTCTACATTGAAGTAAGGGATCAGAGTTGAGCCATCATTATTCACATAATTTTGTGCTTCCATGGAGCATGATAGTCAGTAGCGAATTCAAATTCAAATCTGGTTTGTCTTGTAAAGACAATTTGATGCAAATTCAAATTTTATTATGAAAATTCGAATACATATTTGATTTATTAGGTAAATTCCACTATATTCTCTAGTTTTCTTTCCTCTTTTGTTGTCTCTACATCGAAGCAAAGGATCAGAGTTGAGTCATCATTCACATAATTTTTTTCTTCCATGAACATGATAGGCAGTAACAAATTCATATGCAAATTTGCTTTGTCTTTTTTAAAGACTGTTTTGATGCAAATTCAAAACTTGTTAATTATGCAAATTCGAATTCACATTTGATTTATTATTAAATTCAAATTTAATGCATCAAATTTAAATATTGTTATTTCCATTCATATTAATATTGAAAATATCTAAAATAATAATCTAATGAATGCTCATAATATTTCTCTAACAACTATTTACTATCCTTTAACTACCTAGACTAATGAAATATCTACTTAGATAGTTATTATTTAATTTTTTTTTTAAATAAAATAAATTTCAAAACACAATCTTATTCATTATTTTCAATCGTTTAATATCAAGAGCATTTTTATGGAATGCATATTGGCTTTTGGGGTTAAGGTGTTTTTTTATCAAAAGGGTTAAGGTGTATTCAATTCCCTAAATTTTTTCGCGGGATTAAGTATCCTAAAGTAATTTGTGATGATATTTCTTTAATGCACTTTTAGAATCTAATTAAAGTCATTTTGTAGCATTGAGCACTATATATGAAGTATTTTGATTAGTTCCAAACCTTCAAAAATTGTTTTGGTGCATCTATAATCAAGTTATAAAAACTACTAAGGGCTTGGGAGACACCTAAAATGTAGGTTAAGGTGTTGGGTGCAACACAAAATGACAAAATATACTAGGACATTCTCTTTTGTTTACCAATAATACTCTAGGACATTGGATGGATTTGAAAACAAAAATTTTGAGCAAGCTAGATACACTTTGACCCTAATTTTTAGTTTGCATTGAAAAATTATATTCATTATATTTTTCAATTATTGAATTGTATCAATTATTTAATATTTTGAATTTAAATAGGGTTAAATATCATTTTGGCCAATAAACTATTTTGAAATGGTCAAATTGGCCAAAGAACAATAAAGAGGCTCATTCTAGCCAAAGAATAATAAAAGTGGCTCATTTTGGCCAATGGGTAACATGAAAATACTAAAATGCCCTTTAAAACTTAATTTATAAAATTTTTGAGGATGTGGATCCCACATTTTAAAATAAAATATTACCCACCCTACCCCACCCCACCTCCCCACCTCTCTCTCTCTCCTCCCTTCTTCTCCTCTCCCACCCCACCGTCCCCTCCTTCTTCTTCCTCTTCCTCCTCCATTTTTGCCCTCTGCCTCCAACACAACTACCACTCAGATCAACAACAACTCACGCCAGTTTACAGAAAAGCATAAAAAACAAAAGATAACCATTACGACAATGTTAGAAGAGAAAAGGTAATTCAAAACACAAAACAAAAGGTGTAGGGAATGCAGGACTTCAGACCCACACAAAGTTCAACTGCATCCAATTTGGTTTCATTTATGAGCATATCATGTGATTAAATTACATTAACTCACTTCCAAGACTTCTAATTAGGCCCACACACAGTTACACCAGTTCCATCCTTCCAGTTTCGTGGCGCTGGCGGGAGTAAGGAGGAAGGTGGTGGGAAGGAGAAGAGTGGGCAGCGAAGGAGTTTTTTGTTGATCTGAGTGGTGGTGCCGTGGTGGTATTGGAGGCAAAGGGCGAAAATGGAGGAGGAAGAGGAAGAAGAGGGAGGGCACGGTGGGGTGGGAGAGGAGAAGAAGGGAGGAGAGAGAGAGAGGGGTGGGGTGGGGTAGGGTGGGTAATATTTTATTTTAAAATGTGGGACCCACATCCTCAAAAATTTTATAAATTAAGTCTTAAAGGGCATTTTAATATTTTCATGTTAGCCATTGGACAAAATGAGCCACTTTTATTATTCTTTGGCCAGAAAGAGTCTCTTTATTGTTCTTTGGCCAATTTGACCCTTTCAAAATAGTTTATTGGCCAAAATGATATTTAACCCATTTAAATACCATTCCTTATTATTTTTTGTAATTTGTATATATTTATGAATTTAATATAATTTCCAAAAGTATACATATAATTTGCTGTCAAATCATATTCTATTTCTATTATATGGTGAAAGTCTTATGTGAATTTGGTTGATCAAGTAATTTGTTTTCTCACCAAACACAAAAAAACATCTTAGGTTTGATGTAGAAATCCTAATTTCTGAACCCTAAAGAAAATTAGCTACTACATAAAAATAAATCATATTAAAATTTCATTGTCAATTAAATTATATTATTTTATTAAGGTCGTCGGGTTGACCCTAATGAGACCATTAACCCTAAGCTTGAACCAGTTTGATGCCATTTTTTAACCTTACCATTATGTAAAACAAGAGTAAAAGTATAATATCCAAACTCATTAAACGGACCAAACCTAAATTAAGATATACTTCAGCGCTTTTTGTAGATAGTGTTACACATGGTCAACCTTAACATCATGAGTAATAAACATGGTCAAAATATTTGGTGAAGAAAAAGTGGCGATAGTTCATAGTCGAGCTCTATTCAGGAAATTTACATTCGTTGTATGTGCCCCTATCTTGCAATCGCATTCCCTTACGTCACATTTATTCCCCTCCCTCCCCTCCCTCTTATTCTAAAATAGTGTTATATTGTAGCATTGAATGTTCCTTCCTTTGCAAGTCACGTTTTATATCTCTATATATAGAAATTACTCATTCCCTTTTTTTGTATATAATAACTGAGAATCTTTTTTTGTTTAAAAATGACTTCAGAAGCTCCTGCCATTCCTCTTCTTACTCCCTACAAGTTGGGTAAATTCAATCTATCCCATAGGTACTCACTCTCCATCTAATTTATTCAATTGAGTTTTCGTTTTCTATTTTGTTTTTTTCCTTCCGAAATTACATGAAAATATTCTCACCAAAAAAAATTACATGTTGATGAGTTGTTTAGTGTTGTTCATTACTTGTATTTTATCATTTTATATCAATGATCAAGGTATCATCACCCCACATGACAAGTGAGAGACTAATCCTCTAATGATTTACATGCACCACTACTTTGAAAACACCATGTTTTTTATATTGTCCTACAATTTTGCCATTAATATGATCTTTTCCTTGGGTTTATGTGCGAATATATCGTAGAATTGTTCCTTTTTAGCTATTTTGCCTAAACTCTTTTGGGTTCAAAATTTACCAAGCAAGTTTTAAAATGTAGCAATATTACCATATATCTAATGTTGACCTTAAAAATTTTGACGTTGACTATTAATATGTTATCAGTGAGTGAATGACATATTTGCTCCATTTCATTACTTATAGGCAACATTTCTCCCAAAATTAAAAAACTTTCGAGGCAATATTGCTCCTGATCATCAAAAACTTCGGACGAATATTTACACCTTAACCCTTTTTATTTTGATTAATTTGAGTACTTGTATTATCCTTACTTGTGTGTTACGAAAAGTCGCTAGCATCTTGGATTCAATTAGTGTGGTAGAATTGGGAAATTCTTCTTCCGGTCAATAGAGCTTGTTACTAGATTCTCATTACTTTTAAGTGTCAGTAACTCAGTATCAGTTCAATATTTATAGTTTCTTAAGTAAGAATTGGTTGATTGTTTGCTATGCAGAGTAGTTCTGGCACCATTGACTAGGCAGAGATCATACAACTATGTTCCTCAGCCTCATGCTATCTTATATTACACTCAGCGAACTACCAAGGGGGGTCTCTTGATAGCCGAAGCTACTGGTGTTTCTGACACTGCTCAAGGGTAAATTGTATACTTTATTATTCTTATATCTAATTTAATTTTTTTTTTTCCAATGGATGTTTCACTGAATTTGTACTGATTGTTTCCCATTTTATGTAAAGATATGAACATGCTCCTGGGATATGGACAAAAGAGCAAGTGGAAGCATGGAAACCCATTGTGGATGCAGTTCATGCTAAAGGTGGTATATTCTTTTGTCAAATCTGGCATGTCGGAAGGGTTTCAAATTCAGGTAATTTGTTGATATGTTAGTCTTCTTTTTTTTTTTTTTTGAAAAGAATATGTTAGTTTTCTCTTCTTACGAATACTAGCTACAAAAATATCATGTCTTTTTTATTTTGTGAACACGAGATTTAACATGTTTAAGTGGATTATCACTTTGAATGGCCTAAACCCACAATGCATTTCAATTTGTGCAATAAATTATGGGAAATTGTTTTTGGAATTATTTTGAGCTTATGTCGTCTTATGCTCCACTTTGATGAGGTACGAACCTTGTTAATTATGATGAGATCGTGCTCAGTTATAAGGTCATGTCTTATGCTCCACTACTTATGCAAATTTTTTGATTTTTTATCGAGCATGGATTCATCCATTTAATTACTGAACATCATTGCTGCAATATTTAATTACGTAACTCTTTTTTGTCCGGCAATTGAAAATCAAGACGATCAAAATATATTATGCTTAGTGGCAAGTAGTTCAAGTGGAAACTGTTCGTTTAACTGCTAGAAGGAACTTTGTACACTATGCAAATTTAATTGGCACAAATTTGAGGGAGCAAGCTGTTTGCTTCTCATCCCATCTGCAAAATAAATAAATAAAAAGAAAAGGAGAAATGATAAAATAAAAATAAAAAGGGTTCTCATTTCATTTTTATAATGGCGACAAACTTTACAAAAATCAAATGAACTGCTTTTCTGCTAACATTGTTTATGTTCATTCATTCTGTTGGAGTGTCTGAACTCGTTATCTCTTCCAAATGGGCAAGCCTTAATATGTTCTTTGCATTTGAACAATATTGTTGAAAAAATTTGCACAGGTTTTCAGCCAAATGGGCAAGCCCCAATATCTTGCACAGACAAAGGGCTGGCCTCAACCACTAAAAGTAATGTCATTGATGTTGGACAATATACACCACCCAGGAGGCTGAGGGCAGATGAAATTCCTCAAATCGTCAATGACTTCAGGATTGCTGCAAGAAATGCCATTGAAGCTGGTAAGTTTGCTAACTAAACAATGTTTGAAATATCAATCCACTTCAACCATAATCTATACAAGCAATGACTTGAATGGCTTGATATAATTATTATTTCTGTTTTTAATGCATTTGTCCATTTAAATTTGTTGGTGTTTAAAATGCTCTCTCCTAATTTTCTAATATGATTTGACTTTATCGCATGTCTCATCTATATCATGGACAAACGTGACAATCTTAAAACTTGGGCACCAAAACTGTGAAGATAATGAAACCAAGTAGTTAATAACATCAAAAATTGCATATGGTTAGATTAAGTATTACTTTTTCGTGTGATAAAATGGAAGATCCAAATATCATCTCACTTTAAAATTTGGGGCACGGTATTCCCTACTTTTTAAGTATTATTATTATTATTATTATTATTATTATTAAGAAAATGAAACTACTCGCTATCAACAAAGGTTAGTTCAATTGTTAAAGGAGTTTGACTTATAATTATGTGGTTGTGGGTTCGAATCCCACCGATGTGAGAACTTTGTTGGTGAACGATTTGTAACTACCTCTGTAAGCGCTCTTTGAGCTCAGAGGTTTGTCCCCCAACACCCAACTCACCTAAACTTTTATTTAATGCTAAATGGTACGTAGCAGTGGCAGCGTATTGTATCTAATACCACTTGTGCAATTGTAGGTTTTGATGGGGTCGAGATTCATGGTGCTCATGGTTACCTTCTTGACCAATTTATGAAAGATCATGTCAATGATAGAACTGATGAATATGGTGGATCATTAGAGAACCGTTGTCGGTTTCCTTTGGAAGTTGTTAAAGCTGTTGCCGACGAGATAGGGGCAGACAGCGTTGGAATTAGATTGTCACCTTTTGCAGATTATATGGAATGTTGGGATTCAAATCCTAATGAACTTGGTCTATACATGGCAAATGCTCTTAACAAATATGGTATTCTGTATTGTCATGTGGTGGAACCAAGGATGAAGACCACTGGGGAAAACGATGAGAGCCCATATAGTCTTCATCCAATGAGAAAAGCATTCAATGGCTCATTCATTGCTGCTGGAGGCTTTAACCGTGAAAATGGCAACAATGTTGTAGCTGAGAACCGTGCAGATCTTATTGCATATGGTAGGTGGTTCTTGGCAAATCCAGATTTGCCAAAGAGGTTTGAGCTTGATGCTCATCTAAACAAGTATCATAGAGAGACATTTTACACTTCTGATCCTGTTGTTGGATATACTGACTACCCATTTCTTGAAATGAGTTCTTAAGGCTAGAAACCATAAAAATTGGCAGAATTGTGCAAAAGTTTATTGTTTGCACGTGCCCTGCTATTTCCCTTTCATGAATAACTTTGTTAAATTATGGTTCAAGTGATGTAATAGAATGGGAAAGATATGTACCACTAATATATATATGTGCTTTTGTAAGTCTGAATCACTCATATCAATACTACTATCTACTCTAAATTGTAGTCATTGATTAATTATGAGTTATCGTTTGTTGGTGTGTGTGTGTATTAATTTAGAACCATTAATCTGATTCTCCTTTTATTAATTAAAATTCTTGACATACCCCCTATGCACCCCCAGTCCTAAATGTAGTCCTAAAGTAATTTGTGGTGTAAACAGCAACGTTAGATATTTTTTGAATGCATCTAGACTATAAAGTCATTTTTTTATGATTGAGAGTTCTGAACTATTTTTTGAGTTGCGAACCTTCAACTATAGTTTTGGTTTATCTCTGATCAAGTTATAAAAAATTACTTACAGACTTGGGAGCCAGCCACCTTAAGAGTAGGTTCAGGTGTTGGGTGCACCACAATAAACTCTAGGACATTTTTTATTATTACTCCCTCTATTCCTATATATAGGATCATTTTACCTAAGTTAATTAGATTAATGATGCTAATTAAATTTATTCCTTCTCTCTCTCTCTTATTTGTTTATTATTGATAAGTACTCCCTCCAGTTCGTAATATAAAAGACCAAAATTTGAATGATTTTAATCCAAAATATAAGAGCTCATCTCACATTCTCTAATCATTTAATGTTTTTTTCCTACTTTACCCGTAATTCTCTTTTTATATTAATTAATGTTTATGTATTCTCTCTATTAAAAGTATCATAATAAATATGATTAATATTGGAAAAAAGGTATTAATTAAGACAATCTACTAACTTTTTTACATGTTTTATTAAGAAGCGTGTTTTGGTGGCTGAACTCTTATATTACAGATCGGAGGGAGTATAATTCAAGGTTAATAATTTGGGAAAATTTAGGCACAATTACAAAGTTGTCTAATATTTAGGAAAACTGAAATTTGAAAATGACCTTATATCTAGGAACAGATGGAGTAATACTCTCGAACATTATTAGATGTATATGACAAAATAATTTGGATAATGCTAGATCAATTTGACCCTGAGATTTAATTTGTATTGAAAATTCATGTTTTTTATTTTAGTTTTCAGTCATATATCGTATTAATTATTTATTTTTTGAATTCAAATACCATTTTCATAATTTTTAGCAATTCTTATATATTTCTCAATTCCTTTAGTATCATTTCCAAATATATACATAAAATTTTCCATCAAATTATATTCTATTTATATAATACTCCCTCCGGTCCTAAATATCAGACCTAATTCACTTTCTCTGGAAAATCCTTAAAAAACCAAAATAGGTTAATTATAAATTGATTTACCTATTTTTTTCCCTTAAACTAGTTTATTTTACCTATAAACTAATGGATAATCTAAAAATATATCAAACATGTCATCATTTAATAACCTATTGCGCAACCTTAATCTCTCCAAAAAAAAGACAATTAGGTCATATATTTAGGATCGGAGGTAGTATTAAAATTCTTAAATGAACCAAGTTAGTTGGTCATATCATTTATAATCTCACAAAACACGTACAAACACTTTAATGTTGACGTGAAAATTTTAATTTGATTAGGAACTTTAAAGAAATAACTAACCTATTTGTTTATATGCTAATGCTAAAGTATATTGTTGGTTCTTTATATTTGCACATATTATAATGGGAAAATGTCATTTAAATCCCTCCGAATATACAAAAGGACGATCAGGAACTCAAACTTCCAAAAGGACCATGAAGGAACTAGGACCTAGTTGACATTTTAAAATTATGTGAACAGACAAAATTGCCCTAATCACAAAACAGAAATTACTAATCACCCTTACACCCACCATGTTCAATAGAGTGGTTAGTAATTTCTGTTTTGTGATTAGGACAATTTTATCTTTTCACACAATTTTAAAATGTCAACTAGGTCCTAGTTCCTTCATGGTCCTTTTGAAAGTTTGAGTTCCTGAATTGTCCTTTTGTATATTCGGAGGGATTTAAAAGGCATTTTCCCTATTATAATTTTTATCCCTTAAGTTTTTTTGTTCCTCAAGCTTGTAATGTGCATTTTAAGCCCTTTTTGACTAACAATGTTGATTTTACTTAATGGACACTGTTTACCCAACAAATTTAAATAGTGATTCTATGACAAAAATATTGACAAAATATGCTCAAATTTTAACATTTTAGTATGATCATTTTTATATTTTAAAATTAGCTATTTTATCCACATTTAATTACAGAATTAATCACTTTTTAAATTTTATAGTCACAATTTTTCCTTAAACAAAACTAACACAGTCATTTTTTTATCCGATAACCAACGTGTTATGAAAATAAAAAATATATAAAAGATGAAGAAGTAAAAGATGAAGAAAGAATTGATAAATAAAGGAAGAGATAAATAGTGATTGAGAAATTCTCATTCATATAGCTTTTCTTGATACATCTCTTGTAGCAAGCCTCTATTTATAGGTATCTAACTCAACATGAATTGATATACATTATGATACAAGATGTAATCATGAGTTTATGGCTATTAGCCACTAAAAGAAATCTTAGAAGACTAGTGGTTATGAACATCTAAAAACAAGTCACAATTTTTTATAGGGTGAAGGCTCAATTTTAATACATAACTATTGACTAAGGAACAAAAATAGTAAATAACTATTGAAAAGGTCACAAATAATCCTCAACTCTTTGACATGAGATAAAAAATGATATTTCATTAATATGACAATAAGATTACCCTTGAAAATTCCAAAATGTCCTTATAAAAAAATAAAACTAAATACAATGACAACTGTGTATGGCCAAAATGCCCTTGTAAGGAGTTGCCTGCGTACAAGGGTGACCACCACCACACATCACCAGCTCCTCTTCGAATCCCCCTCCTAAGCCACACATCATCAGAGTTTGAAGTTGCAAGAGTGGTGGGGGGAAGATGTGTTTAGTTTAATTTTTTACAATAAGGGCATTTTATACTTTTCATGTGTAATCTTATTGTCATATTAGTGAAATATCATTTTTGATCGTTCGCCCAAGAATTGAGGATCATTTGTGACATTTTCAATAATAATGTACTATTTTTATTACTTGACCAATAAGAAGCAATTTTTTTTTATCAACATAAGAAGCAATTATTAAAATAAGAGTAAAAGGGAAGTTTCTAAGTCAAATGACACAAACTGTCTGTAATTGGTTATACACTTATTATACTCATGGTCAGAAAACCCACGAGTACCGAACATGGTCAAAATACTATGACAATAAAATACTCCTAACAAGCGATGATGTCTGAGCTCTATTGAGACGATCGTCCACATTCATTGTACGTGCCCCCATTTTGCAACGCACTCCCTTACATCACATTCCCCATTTTGAAATGGTCTTCTAGCTTTCAATGTTTTTTCCTTCGCAAGTCACTTTTGAATTTTCTATATATAGCAACTTCCCATTCCCTTTTTCTTTGCATATTGTAACTGAGAATCTTGTGTTGTTCAACAATGACTTCAGAAGCTCCCGCCATTCCTCTTCTTACTCCCTACAAGTTTGGCAAATTCAATCTATCCCATAGGTACCTTGATCTCTTTCATTTTTTATCCTAATTTCATCAAATCAGGTGTTTTGAGACTTCCTATTTTAACACACTATTGTAGTTCATAAGTTTTAAGATTAAGTTTGACTTTTTTTTGGGAAAACAAAGAACCAAAATACTTCCTTAAGACTCACATGACTTCAATTTTTCAAAAAACAATTAAAGAAGACAAGTGAGCCATTTATTCATAATATATATATATATATATATATATATATATATATATATATATATATATATATATATATAGTCTTGTAAGTCAAATAGTTTATACATCAATTCAATTAAACAAATTTAATGAAAAAAATTAGGATTGGGCGAGTACATCATTAAAGTGTAACATATGCTATATTTAGTTAGATTATAAGTTAGTTTTGTAGGTAATAGAAATTAGTTTGGACAAAAAATATAAATACAAATAATCTAAAATGATTTATTTTATATCCTTAATTTCTCAAAAAAAAAAATCAAAAATTGAACTTATAATTAGTATATGAATATCATGTTTAGAAATCACCATTTTTAATATTGTTCGGCAACTTTTGGATAAATATATTTTTTATTTCTATTAATTCGATTCTTAATTATTAGTCCCAATGTTCTCCTTACTTGTGTGCTACGAAATGTCACCCAGCATCTTGGATTGGTGTAGTCGAATAGGGAAACTTTTCTTGCGGTCAATGTAGCTTGTTTTGCAGAAGTCTAGTTACTTTTAATGTCATTACAGTTCAATATTTATGGTTTCTAAAGTAAAGTTTGGTTGATATTTTGTGATACAGAGTTGTTCTGGCACCAATGACTAGACAGAGATCATACAACTATGTTCCTCAGCCTCATGCTATCTTATATTACTCTCAGCGAACTACTAAGGGAGGTCTTTTGATAACCGAAGGTTCTGGTGTTTCTGACACTGCTCAAGGGTAATTTGTACACTTCATGTCTACTTTATCTCTTTTTCCTTAGATGTTTCACTGAGTGTATGTGCTTACTGTTTGTTTTCCATTTTATGTGAAGATTTGAACATTCACCTGGGATATGGACAAAAGAGCAAGTAGAAGCATGGAAACCGATTGTGGATGCTGTTCATGCTAAAGGTGGTATATTCTTTTGTCAGATCGCTCATGTGGGAAGGGTTTCAAGTTCAGGTATTTTTTTGATGAGTTAGTTATCTTTTCTGAGAACACTAGCTAAAAAATATCACGTCTTTTTTATTGAGTGAACAAGAGATCTAACATGTTTAAGTGGATTATCAGTTTGAATGACCTAAAACCATAATGTAATTTGATTTGGACAACACATTCTTGGGAAATGTTTTTTCAATTATTTTGAGTTTATGCCATCTCATTCTCTGCTACTTCTTATCTAAGTTTTAGGCCTTTTATTGAGCATGAATTCATCCGGTTACTGAATATCACTGCTGCAAAAGTATGTTATTTAATTAAAATTCTGGACTCTCTTTTGGCCAACAATTGAAAACTGAGACAATCAAAATATGTCATGTTTGGTTGACAAGGTAGTTCAAATGGAAACCTTTTTCATTCTTCTCCCATGTGCAAAATAAATAAATAAAAAGAAAATGAGATATGATGAAATAAAAATAAAAATAATTCTCATATCATTTTGATAGTGGTGACAACCTTCTTAGTAGCATGCCCTCTATTAACCCATGACAGTTCAAAATCAATTGAATCACATCTCTCAAAAGAAACATTTTGTATGTGATACTTTTTCTGCCAATATTTTTTATGTTCATTCATTCTGTTTTAGTATTTGTAGTCATCATCTCTATTTCGAATTCCTTTGCAATCAAACAACTTTGTTCAATATGTTTATTGTGTCCTCATCTTACATTGTTTTGCACAGGTTTTCAGCCAAATGGGCAAGCCCCAATATCTTGCACAGACAAAGGGATGACACCAACCACTACAAGTGACGTTGATGTTGGACAATATACACCACCCAGGAGGCTGAGGTCAGATGAAATTCCTCAAATTGTCAATGACTTCAGGATTGCTGCAAGAAATGCCATTGAAGCTGGTACCTTTGCTAACTCAAAACATGTTTTGAAAAATCAATCCCCTACAACTATAATCTATATAAACAATGCCTTGAATTGGCTTGATATAATTATATTGTTTCTGTTATTAGTTCACTGGTTCATGTTAGAATTAACAGCCTTAGTAACATTCTGTTCTTCTAGTTTTAATTAAAGGTTTAATTTTGTCCCTATAAATGTTGGTGTTTAAAATGATGCACTCCTAATTTTCTAGAATGATTCAACTTACTCCCATGTCTCATTTGTATGGTAGATATAATTCCAAAGCTGACAATTTTTTGGCTTGAGCACCTAAATTGTTAAGACGATAATGGTACCAAGTAAATAAATTTCATCTAAAATTGCATATGGTTAGATTCAGTATTACTTTTTTGTGTGATAAAACAGTAGAATCGAAATATGTTATGACTTTAAAATTTGGGGCACAGTATTGCCCACTTTTGAAGTAACAAGTACAAAATGAAAACTTTGACAAATTTAAAGAGACCTCACTTATATACAAGTCTAAGTAGTAGGTAATATTTCTATTCTTAAGGAATGATGTTACACACTTATGGTAGAACTGCCGGCATATATTATCTAATATGCTTTCCTTGTGCAACTGTAGGTTTTGATGGGGTTGAGATTCATGGTGCCCATGGTTTCCTTCTTGACCAATTTATGAAAGATCAAGTCAATGATCGAACGGATGAATATGGTGGATCGTTAGAGAATCGTTGTCGGTTTCCTTTGGAAGTTGTTAAAGTTGTTGCCGACGAGATAGGGGCAGAGAGAGTTGGAATTAGATTGTCACCTTTTGCAGACTATATGGAATGTTGGGACTCAAATCCTAATGAACTCGGTCTATACATGGCCAATGCTCTTAACAAATATGGTATTTTGTATTGTCATGCGGTGGAACCAAGGATGAAGACCACTGGGGAAAAAGATGAGAGCCCAGATAGCCTTGATGCAATGAGAAAATCATTCAATGGCTCATTCATTGCTGCTGGAGGCTTTGATATCAAAAATGGCAACAATGCAGTGTCTAAGAACCAGGCAGATCTTATTGCATATGGTAGGTGGTTCTTGGCAAATCCAGATTTGCCAAAGAGGTTTGAGCTTGATGCACCTCTAAACAAGTACCACAGAGAGACATTTTACACTTCTGATCCTGTTGTTGGATATACTGACTATCCATTTCTTGAAGTGAGTTCTTAAAGCTCTATGAATCCATTACTATGTGCCTCCACCGTAAAAAAAACTTACAATTGCCGAATTGGGTAAAAGTTCATTGTTTGTGTGTGCCCTGCTTTTTCCATTTTTTGAATAACTTTGTACCATATTTGTTCAAGTAATGTAATAGAAAGGGTATGATTTGTACCACCAATATATAAATATTTATGCGTGTGTATTATTACTCAAAACCGGTACCATGTTACAAAATTATATATAGTCATTCACTAATTATATGCATGTTACTAAATTATATATAGTCATTCACTAATTATATGAGTTATCGTTTGATGGATGATATAGAATAACTTTATATTAGAACCATGAATCCCATTCTCCACTTTTTTAATTGAAATTCCTAAAAACACCCCTATATGCATATGGTTCTCCTATAGTCCTATATGTAGTAACTATATAATTAATGGGATGAAGAGCAAGTTGTCCAATATCATCAAACTTGATTTGTCAATTTAATAATCTGCATCAGAAACTTTCATCTTTGATGAATTTCTTTCCTAAGTGCAATCAACAAGATTAATGGGACTTCAAAACCGCGAAGGATTAGTCCCACTTGACACGCGGGTGGGATACCCTTGAGAAATAAAAAAAAACAAGATTATTTCAAAATCTTGAATTTGAAAGACAAAATGAATTGAAAGTCCTTTTATTATTAAAGCAATTTTATCAACTACTCCCTCAGCTTTATTATAAATATAAGATCAAAATAACTTTTGTTGAAAGATTATTGATGCAAAATATTCACTTTGAAGTTTTTCTATTTATATTTTTTTGTCAAAAGTAATTTACCTTATTTATATACAAATATGTTAAAATCAAATGCCCTATTTGGCTTCAATAGTTTCTACAAAAAAAATCCTTTTGACCTTTTATTTATAATAGGAGGGAGTGGCAATCGATTGGCCAACGATAGACCCTTAAATGAAACTCAGATATGTCCTGAATTAGTCTTTGTCCTATCAGACTAGGACTTTCAGTGAGAAATCAAAGAATAGGAGGGAGTGGCTTATCTGAGATTGCTTATTATGGATCATGAGATTTAGATCATCATACAAACACAAGGTCATTCATAATAAAATTCAAACCTAATCTGAATTATTGGTGCCTTACATACATCAAGTCGCAAGAAAAGACATCTCAACCATCTACCTTACCTAAAAGAGTATTCCAAGCACAGGAAAAGGCAAACAAACGGAAATAAAGGAGCCTTAAAGTAAAGGTAGTTAATGGAAACCAAATGGTGACATAAAGAATTTTTTTGCTTAAGCCAAACATCCATTAGTCTGTATGAAAATTTCCAATCTTGAAAAAAAAAAGATCCAAATTGATCATCATTAGGTTGAGTTGGACATAGCAATTTTGGATTTATAGATTTATAGTAGAAGCTACGTTTTCATTGTGGTTAACAAAATATGGGGTAAATATATAATAATGAGTATTATTTCGGTTTGCACGAATGTGCTTCTCAAACGCTATGCGCTATAACATTATAACAAGCAGTTTTATTATTCATAATAAAAAAAAACTAGCAAGAATATAGTAGTATATTTATAATATAGCAAGGATAAAGAATCTTTTCTTTCAGTTAAAAAAAAGAATCTTTTCTTGATACAATTATTCATTAGGGCGTATGAAAAGATCCAACAAATTGATCATTATGTCTCCAATTCAATGGCTCCTCTTACATTATGGGGATTAGAATATATTGATATAATATGCTAATCAAATTTCAAAAATAATTTTATGCTTCACTAATATAGATTTGGTTGTGTCGGGAACATGTGAGAGAGTGAAAACATGCTTCACAAATGCTACCCCAAACTAATATATATTTTATATTATTCATAACTAAAAAACTAGCAAGGGTACTAGCATTTATATAATTCAAACACAATTGGTGACATTAGTATTGAACTCTATATAATTATCATTAAATTAAACACATCTGAATTTTTTTTTACAAAAACTGTAAATAAGATCTAACATATATGTACTAGACTCGTTGTGCCAAGAAAAAGCATAAGCGTCCGACAGATGCTCAATGATGGAAAAATTCTCTAACTATGGGACAAGTTGGCCAGGAAATAAGCAAGCTTGAGGTCACCCTTATCCCTTTGTCTCACAACTACTCTCCAATATCTATACATAAATAAACCTTCTAGTCATGATATCCTTATTAAAGGGGTGATTATTATCAACAAATATCCGCCATGACATGTTTATAGTTTCTATAAAACAGATAACACGATGACCACTTCCATATTTGTCTTCTAATCCAACATAAATGAAGCACATTCAACTTTGCGCCAGTTTCTGAAATTGTTGGAGGAATGTACTTGAACCTGCACATAAAACCACATAACCATCTCTTCTCTCCATCCCTAACACATTGCTACGTCCATTAGCATCACTACTCTCCACTACTGAGCCATAAATCTCAAGATAGGTCACATTTTGTAGGTTCAATGAGTCGGAAGGAAGAGTCTTAGCTTTGGCACCTGTACCAAAAAGGTTACATAGTTCTTGGATAGCTCCATATTCGAGCGCGTACACTCTATGATGACAAGTTTTCGACCGAACATACATTAGGATCAAAGAGAAATTAGGAAATAAGCAAGTAAATTAGAGTAAAAACACTTCTGTTGAGATTGCATGGAAATTATTGCAAGCATGATATATTGAGGGAAACAAAATCATACTGCTTAGATTTAAATTGAATATTTGTTGTAAAGATTATGTCTCTAGCATAGCAACATTAGATTGACTTGCATCAACAACTCGAGCTTGATGGGAAACTATAGGCTTGACCAAAAATGCCTTCACTGTTAAAGTTGAAAATTAGGCTATTGAGGCTGCTTGGAGATTATTGCACATTTCTTGTTTTTCAATTATTTCTTTTTCTTATGGTCAAAAAAAAAAATTATTTCTTTTTCTCGGGTGCTGGAGTTTTCATCTTTGGGGATTGCTTGGGTAGTTTAGAGGATTAGGTATTAATTCGGATTTAAGCAAGTGAAATTATTGACTTCCTTTAGCAGGACAAGTTATAAAAGAGTTTATTTGAGATAGTATTAACAAGTTGGGTCTGCATTATTTTTAGTCGTACAATATTTTATGGTGATGGTGAATTAAAAGAAAAATAATTGGCTCTTATTTGTAAGATCTTTTTGTTTCTAATTGAGAAATATACCTTTTATGACATCTTGATATGGGTTGTTTGGATATAATAAAAAGTCTCATTTGATCTAACGAACAATAAAAAATAGTTTATTTTAGCCAATAGGCTACTGAAAAATGTTAAAATATCATTAGATCTAATTAATTTAATTTCTAAAATGTGGGTCTCACTTTTAAAAATAAAAAATTACACCTCACCTCTCTCTCCTCCTTCCTTCCCCTTAGCCACCGACCACTACCGGCCCCTCCCTCCATCTCCCTCTTCCCATCATCCTTCCCTCCCAAGTCTCCCTCTTCCTACCCCTCTCGTACAAATAATAAAAAAGCTTTTGTTTGGGTTCAGATCTTACCTGAACAAGACCATGGTAACTTTAATGGGCAATAGCTATGTTGGAAAATGAAACACTTGGAAGATTGAGAAGTGACAAAAACGTTACTTTTATGCCCACACACATACACTTCTTGTATCACTAGATTTCAACCAAGGTCTTGGATCCCAAGCCCTGAATCTCATCGAGATGGTGGCAAAATTGGCTTAAATTCAGAAATTATATTAATTAGGTCCATGAGTATTTTAGTATTTTCAATAGTTCATTGGCCAAAATGAACCATTATTTGTTGGTCAAATTGACCAATTCAAAATAGTTTATTGGCCATAATAATATTTAACCTTTTTTCAATGACATAATAGGACGGATTATTTTGAATGTGCAATCCAAAAATTAGGAAAACGACGCAATGGGGAGAGCCCACTTCTAATTGCGGTTCGAGACCCCTCCTTTTCTTTTCTCTACCTTTCTCCCCGCTTCCCCTCATCTCTGCCGTCCAAATAATCTAATGCTTCACATCTCTCTCACACCCCACATCTCACTCACATCATATAATTCCCCCCTCCCCATGATTTCCTCCTCATCAACCCCCAAATCTCTAGCATTAATAACAAACTTTATTTTAAATAATAATATATGATATAGTAGTCTTTTTTATCAAAAGAAATAAAGTTTGTTATTAATGCTAGAGATTTGGGGGTTGATGAGGAGGAAATCATGGGGGAGGGGGGAATTATATGGTGTGAGTGGGATATGGGGTGTGAGAGAGGTGTGAAGCCTTTGATTACTTGGACGGCAGAGATGAGGGGAAGCTGGGAGAAACGTAGAGAAAAGAAAAGGAGGGGTCCCGAACCGCTTCTAATTGGTTGCCATCATTAATGCTAACTTATTACCTAATACTATAATGATCAACAATTTGTAAAAACGCCACTTGCCTAGTTGCAAATCTTGACAAAAAAAAAAAGTTTCCCTTGAATCAATGTCTCGAATCTATACAATATCTCGGTCGATATTCAGAATCTTATTTCTTTTTTTTAAGAAACATCTTTGTAAGAATATCTACAATTAATTTCATTATTAATTTTCTTTTATATTGGTATTTGCACAATGAATATAATACGAGTTTTTTAAGTTTTGAAAGAAGAGTCTAAAAATCACACACACACATATAGAACCACTGAAAATTCAACACTCAACAGTGATATCTCTTTCTTTCTTTTAATTACTTTAATTAATAGCATGATTCCCAAAGCAATATTCTATTTTAATGGATAACATGGACCATGCATATAATGTCATCCGCCACGTCACCCAATTAGGCCATGTCAGTAAGTGGGCCCATTGGGTGACATGACCTGATTAGGTTGTGTGGCAGATGGCGTGGCGGATGACATGACCTAATTGGATGATGTGTCGGGTGACGTGACATGAACGAGTCAAACTTAACGGTCACACCAAATGCTAGATTTGAGCCATTTTTGAATAGATGTGTGCTACATTTGAGTCATCAAAATCTTATTTATGTTGGGTGAACTTTTTGCAATAATAGAGTACTAGATTTGACCCTTAACCCATAAATTAAACTATATATATTGAGTTTTTCTTATTTAAAATAATTCTAAAAATAAATAGTATATTCAAATAAAACGTAATTGTTTAATATTATTTGAAATTTAATTATTACATAAATTAAATCAGCGATCCAACAATGCAATTAAATTTGTCCGTTTAAAAAATGACTTGTCGGCTTTTTTACTTGATATACAATCAACTGAGTTCAGGTTTTGAAACAATGTTTCTAAGATAATAATAGAAGAAAATATTTACAATATATTTTTATACACTATAAATTCTATAACAAAATAAATCCTCAACCAAAAAATAAAAATAAGGAGATTTCTATGTATCAAAAAAATAAGGAGATTTCCTCGTGAATGTTATCATCATAGGGGGTGCTAACGGCAATAATAGAGGAACACATGCTCTCCAAGGGACAAGTAAATCCTACTTGTTTTACTAATGAGAGAAGGGCTACATGCATCGAAGATCGAAATTAATTAGCACATACATACAGTATCCAAATTTTTCAAAATACGAAGATTCAACAGGTTTTTCCTCTAACAAATATTTAAATACACCTTCCAATGCCAAATGCATAATTACTTTTGTTAAATAGTGTACCATGCATGTAACATCCAAAAAAACCATTACTTTAATTTGATAGTGCAATCAAATTTAAAATTACTCATTTTGATACTCTTTTAATAATAATCATGTAATAATTAAATGAAGAGAGAATCAAGGAAAATAATAAATATGTATCAGAAAAATAAATTACTAGTTTGTTCAATTAAAATTCTTAGTCTAATCAGATTTGTTAAATAACGTCTCTTTTTTTTTTATTTAATGAAAAAGTACTAATAGTTTGATGTTACAAGCGTGATCGAACATGCAATATCTCACTTAATGGGGAGATGTCATACCACTCAGTTATAAGGCTCTTAGTGGTAAATAGTGTGTCTAGCACCTTTTCTACAAGACTTTTGGAGCTCATTAACTAAATAATGTGATTTTTCAAAAGGGAAATTTGCATTGTAGTCCCTAGCAAGACAAATTACTACTGCATGGTCCCAAAACATTCCAAAATCATCATCAAGTCCCAAGGGACTTCATTGCAAAATTTTCCACTTCTTGATTGACATCTTTACCCCTATCTTCACTTCTGATCCCACAATTCCCTCATTCCTTCTTTTTCTTCTTCTTCTTCTTCATCGTACCACTCACCGTAAACATCACTTACAATTGATCCTTACCACATCTCTGTCATTGCCCACCGAATCACTTCCGACGCCAGCCACCGCTCCTCCACCCGGCACCGTCGTCGGATCCAGCAGTGTCTTCTTCCCCCAATTCGAACCAAGATCTCATCTTTCACCACCATTTTAGAAACCCCACAGCAGCCCACCTTCACTCACAATCACTGCTTCCCCGCCGCTGTGTCCAGCGGCCTCTTCCTCCGACTAAGCTTTTTGTGCCGCCACAAATACTAGCCTTGTCTCACCTCCTCCCATCTGGACCCATTTCTATTTTTTCCCTCCAACTTCAGGAAGTTGAGTTGTGGTTTGTTTATTTAGACCTTCAACTTCTTTCACGGTGAGAACCTCCTGTCTTCTCTCTCAACTCAGTTTTGGTTTTATGCTAGATTCAAGGTCATTGGAGCGTTTGAGAATAGATAATTTTGAAAGGACAAGTCTGAGCATTTACACCCATTTCTCTGTTTTGAATTTAGTGTAGGATTTAGTTTGTGGAAGATGTGAGATCAGTAGCTTTTGGTGGAATATTTCTCAAGATTTAAAGGCTACATTCTTATTATTGTCACTGACAGTGCCTTAGTACTTCACTCTGATTATGGCACTGTATTGTATGTCATAATGGTCCAAATGAATTGGTTTGCTGGTTGAAATAATAGATATAGGTTTGGCATTTTGCTGAACCTGAGCTATGTGATTAAAGTGACAAGAATCAGCTTTGAAAGGGGGTGAACTGTGGATTATGGTGCTATATTTTGGGTAGTTAGAGAATAGAAGTAAGTGCTTTAAACTGATTTCTAAGATGATAGATGACCTTAGTGCTATATTTTAGATTTTTGGTTTGATTCATATGGGTTTTATTTACCAGCACATATTTTGGTTTATCAGTTAGCTTCTTACAAGTCTATAAATATGTTGTTATCTATTAGTACATATGTACTGTTGTGTACACACATACAGTAGATTATTTCAGCTTTCACAATGATTTTAGGATGAAAGCTGTGTATCCCTTGGAATCATTGGTCACATCTAAAACAATGTAGTACTCTCTAGTGATGTTAATAGGTGTTTTTAGTCAGATATATAGAAGTTGTCGCATTTTCCTAATGCTATGGTGCTTGTAGCTGGGTAATCTCTATGTCTTATTTAAATTCAATAGTGAACAAAACCAGGAGCTAAGAACAACCAAAATATAAGAATAAAACAATGAGAAACCCTATAATTATTCACTAAACAAGCAAGTAAAAACATGTTGTTAATGGTGGCACATGTAGTTGTTAATATGTGTTGGTAACTTGTTAATATGATACTGTATTTTGGGATATATTATCCTTTGTTTCTAAACTTAAGTGTCAATGAATGAACAAGGGTTGATAGTATCTTATCCAAATACCTGTGAAAGAAAGAAGTGGTGTCAATAGCATGAGTAGTTAATTGAAGACTTATTATGCAAAGTGAGATAAGGTAGGTGTTGTTAATATAGCACTATGAGTAGTTAATATTTTTGGTTTACTTGCTAGTACACTTGGGAAACATATCAGAAAATATATGCAAGTATCTCTTAAAAAGTAGAAGGCCACCAACAAAAAGTCTTATAATTGTGGAAGATGCTATGAGGTTGATCACATTGCGAAGACCTGAATGTAATGCAAATTCATATTCTTAACTAGGAAGTTTTGATTCTCTTTTGCAAAATGAAGTATAAAGTCTATTAATAGTTTTTCAATGCTATATAATGTAATGCAAATTCATTTATGCATTACAAGTGAGAATGAATCAATTTGGCGTGATAGATATATTACTAGAATACTTATTAATTTCTGCAAAGTATGATAAAGTGTTGTTAATAACAGCATGACAACTTGTTACTGTTTGGTGGTTTACTTGCTACTGTAATGTGATTCTGTAGGGTGATATAGTTAATGGCTAGGGTCGGACCTCCTTCGAGTAGTACCCCCCTCCCCCCCCAATTTTCTGCAATTCAAAGAATGATTTCTCTTTTGGTTTGAAGTAGGCTTTCCAAACTCTGGAGTTTGTTTGCACATAGGCTTCTCAAAGGCGATTTAGGGTTCTATACATGTAGCAAATTATAGAATGTAAATTCTGATTTCTACCAAACGTTTATTGAACATCAACTTTGTGGAGTGGCTAAAACATGGACTAGTCTTGCATTAGTTGTTGTCTCATTTGAGTTCTTTGGGGTATGCCTATGGTTATGGTGGAATTGATGTCTTTTTGGGGAAGAAAATGTACAAGAAAGGGTTACATTAGCTGTTTGCCTTTGCTATTCACTTTGATATCATTATGGGGAGATTTATTTGGTTATCTGCTATGATATTCGCATTTTAAAATGCAACTCTTCACTATTCCCTCAAATGATCACAGTATGTGATTACTTGCAGTTTAAAATTACAAAGAAGATTATCATAAGATGCTTGAGATGATTCAATATGATAAATATAAGGTATCTACTATTTTGAGGCTATCTTAACCAAATTGTTATATGTCTACTGTAACTTTTAATAGTCTTATAATATTTTGACTTTGCTTAATTTATGCCTGAAAAGCTACTTGCAGGACATGCATTGGGATTTTATACAATCTAGCATCTACTGCAGAAGCATCAATCTTTTAGACGAGCTGGACTGATGGGCCTTGCTGAATGCATTAGTGTAACAACTAATGACATCAAAACACTGCGTTATGCAAGCAAAGAGTCATTTGGAGAAACTTCTCTTGTGGAATTGTCAGTAGAATATAATGTTAGTATTTAGGTCGATTTTGTTTGTAAATAGCTTCTAGGAAGCTGTGTTGACCAGTTTTGAATTATATCAATGATTATATTTTTGTAAATATAGGGCTAGTCAGAATGAGTATATTTTGTACTAATACTTTTGCAAGGGAAAAACTAGTTTTCTCTTGAGCAATTTCTTGTTATGGTTGAACTACCTAATGATATCAATGTATTTTGATAATTTTCCACTTGTTTATATGAAACTTTTGTTGACATACTTTATTGGTTAATGAAATGACTACATGATGCCAATTATCAGGTATGTCACAATGTTTATCATATCATAATTGATAAGTCTCAAATTTAAAATGAGATTTTTGCAAGTGACAAGTTAAAATACTAGTAATAACAACTCTCAAAGTCTGTATTAACAAATCTCTAGTTGTTAACATCAACTTGATAAGTCTCACTTTTGAAATGAGTTTTTTTGCAAGTAACAAGTGGGAATATCAGTAATAATAACTCTCAAACCCTACATTAACAAGCTCTCGAGTTGTTAATATCAACTTGATAAGTTTAAAATTTGAAACATGACAAGTGGGAATACTAGTAATAACAACTCTCAAAGCCTGCATTAACAAGTCTGGAGTTGTTAACCGCAACTTAATAAGTCTCACATTTGAAATGAATTTTTTGCAAGTAACAAGTGGGAATACAAGTAATAACAACTCCAAAAGCCTACATTAACAAGCTCTTGAGTTGTTAATATCAATTTGATAAGTCTCAAATTTCAAATGAGATTTTTGCAAGTGACAAGTGGCAATACCGGCAATAACAACTCGCAAAGCCTGTATTAACAAGTCTTGAGTTGTTGATAGCAACTTGATAGATCTCACATTTGAAATGAGTTTTTTTGTAAGTGACAAGTGAGAATACAAGTAATAACAACTCCCAAAGCCTACATTAACAAGCTCTCGAGTTGTTAATATCAACTTGATAAGTCTCAAATTTGAAATGAGGTTTTTAGAGTTGTCAATGTCATTATAGATATATGCACTTGTCACTAGTTTAAAATTTACTTATGCAATGAGGCATACTACTTCTCATTAACAAGTCATCAACTTGTCATTATAGGTTTTGAGAGTTATCATTATAGATCTGATCAAATATATTATTTTGTGCAATGCATGCGTTTGTAAGGCCAACAACTTTTACATACAATTCTCAATCAATATCATTAAAGTTGCAAACACAATTAATTGCACTTGTCAACACTTGGTGACATGCATATGACAAACACCATATAATAATTTCATTAACAAAAGCTTTATTAACTACTGAACTATTATCCAAATATATATCCAAATATATCTATCTCACTAAGTAGTTCACTATCACTTCAAAAATCAAAATACATTATATCATTTTTCATAGCTCCCATTCTTCCCACTTCAAAGCAGCAAAATACTATGTTGTCTATGCATTCTTCCTCTCATGATGGTTGTTGAAGTTCTTCCTCACTTTTAGGCATGGTTTTACCCTCATTATCTTGCTCTGTTTCATCCCACATCTGGAAAAACAATATGTACACTCCACATGAGTCCTTGCCAACAAAGTTGAGTTTACATATATTATTTGCACTCACAGTTTTCAAAATCTGCAAAAAAAAACTTCTAATCATAATTATTAGATGTCCTTCTTGTGGCGTCCTTCCTAAAGGAAAAGAGCACATGACATACTTTCTGGCACCAACAAAGTTATTCAAAATAAATCATCTCATCAATGTATAGCATATATAAAGCTCTTATTCACTCCCATATGGCACCAACAAAGCTGATCCTACATGAAAATCACGTTATTCACCAATATTCAAAAGGATTTGAGCACAAATGTGGATTAAAGTACATTCAGAATTGCTATCTGGTCACAACACCAACACAAATCAAAGATTAATGCAAATCGATCAATATCAATTGCGATGGCATACACAGAGTAAGCCATGAAAAGTTTGCTGCACAAGATAGTTGCATAGTGGCAGCAATTATGCAGCAAATGGAGTTGCAAAAAGCATAGTAAACGGTGTCACTTTTAGCAGCAAAATGGGCACCAGTTGGAGCATAAAATCTCAACCTCGATCTCCCTATACCCAACTAAATGCCTAACTAATTTCTGTTCTTGATAAAACAACAGATGCATCATATAGTTCATTTGATGAGCACAATTTTGTATAGAATTCTAGCCAAATGGACAACAAAATCATTAAAATTCACTGCAACTTGAGTACCAGAAATTAAGAGCTGAGTTTTTACTAGCTTTGTACTATTCACCCTACAAGCAAGCCTTCAAATATTCTCAAGTTCAAGTTCCTTTTTCAGCTGACTACTTACAACCAAAAATATAACATAGACATAAATAACCAATTAAAAAGAATTAAAACCAAACCTTTCAGTACTAGAAATTTCCTAAAGGTCAACATGGGTGAGGCAGAACCAGAACTTTTGTTGTCACTTGGAATACGAGATGTTCCAATGTTCTGTTGCATATATCTTTGTACACTTAGGCTACGACCAAAATTTTATGTGAGATGAAATGTAACAAGGACAATACACTTACCATAAGAGTCCTTGTGTGAAAGAAATGCTCTTTTCGTAATTCAACATTCAAGAGCATGAGAAACACAATTACAGAAAATCAGAGGAACATGAACAGTGACAATGAAGAAGAAAAATCCATTTTCCTCTCAAGCCTCTGACCTAAAAAATCAATCAAACCGGAGAGAGAATGAATCTTACTCGAAGAAGGAAGGTCTGACGATGTTAGGAGAACTGGGTCCAACGCTGCACGATGGTGACAGAAGGAAGGTGGAGCTGAGTTGGAAGAAGAAAAAATGTTACGATCTAGGGTTTGGGGAGAAGGAAATCGAAGACAGATGAATAGTGTTGGAGCTAGAGGCGACTGGTGCTGCTGAGTGAAGATGGAGAGTTATGATGGTGGCAGTGAAGAGCAGGGAAGAGGCTAGATAATGATGGTGGCAGTGGGGGTGAAGAGTTGGGAAGAGGCTCAATGATGGAGTGGTGGTGTGAAGTTTTTTCAGGGCAAATAATGTTTTTAGTGAGGGGCAAAATGGTTCTCAAATAGGTGAAAACACTTGCAACAAAGTCCCATGGGATTTGGTGATGATTTTGAAATGTTTTGGGACCTCCTAGTAGTAATTTGTCTTCCTAGGGACTACTGTGCAAATTTCCCTTTTCAAAATACTTAAAAAATTTATTCATAGAAAAAAGCATGTAAGAGAGTGTAGAATTGGAAGGATTTTTACTTTGAAATTGCACTGATTTGTTTCAATGAGGTTAGGAAGGAAGTTTCCCCAATTGGTAGCGCCGGAGCATAATAGGAGAACAATGAGTCTCGATTGAAGAGACGGGAGAGGAGGGTTCGAACAAGAAAGGGTTTTTTTGTATGTCATTTTTTTTAATTACATTTTTCATTCTTTCAACTTAAAATGTGGCAAGTGATGTTTATTTTTTTTTTCCATGTGAAATGCCACATGTCCAGCCACATGGCACCAGGTGGCAAAGAAAACTTTTGTTAGCTTGAATAAATAGATATGGGCAATTTCGCCCCACTTTTGAAATTCAATGGGTATTTTTGCTTAAAAAAATTTGCATGGGAATTTTTGTACATTTGTGACAATTATATGAGTATTTTTGCCCAGTATTTTTTTTTATCAAATTCACCTTAAGAATAAGTTTCACAGTTAAATCCTCCTCTTATATTTACCCTTAAGTTATACAAATTGTAACAAATTTGTGTATACCATTTTTCAAAGCTATGTTTAGCCAAAATATAACACATGAGACTCTATATTACATCTAATAATCTATTTCATCACACAACTTATCACTCTTTAAGTGATTTAATTGACATAACACTCTATGAACTAGCATTTGTTCGAAACCCCTCATCAAGGCACAATGAAGAATTATTTAAGAAAATTAAATTGTGGGATTCAAACTTTTTGTTGTTTACAAAATAATATAAATAATTTAAAAGGGTAAAGTTCCCAACAAATTTAACTTTGATGTGGATACATCTCCGAAAAAATGCTCTTTGATGGCTACTTTGGGGTAAAATGAACCTTTAAATGATTATGAGTATGTGATCATTTAGTAAAAAAAAGAGAATATAACAATCAATTTTAACGTTATTAATATCAAAGATAAAACTACAAATGAATAGTTGATTGAACTAGTAGGTGGGCTACAATCCCCATAATAAGAATGACAAGTGCTCTCATTGGGAAATGGGGCAAACTTGCCTATGTGGGCATATACAACACTCATACCCTTCAAGTTCGGATAAAATTGCTATGATTTGGTTATTTCTATGGTAAAAATGCTCGTGTTATTACTTGTAGATGTTCATCATTCTCTAGTTTCTTTTGGTGCAAAAATCTACCTTAACTCTTGAAAAAATATGATGAGAAATATAAGAATTATTTTAAGATCAAAATCTTATAAAAAGAACCAAGTCGATCTAAATTTTGGAGCCAATAATAAGAGAGAGAGTGTGTGTAGGAAAACTGAATTAAAAAGGTTATTGTCTAAAGGGACTAGGCAAACAAGCTATTTGCTGGGTTCAGATAACCTGATGTCAAGTGAGGCTGCCGCTCCCCTCACTCTTGTCCGCATCTCCCAAAAAGATGAAGGCTACAATTAATTTGGAATCTTCATTCTTCAACTAAGACCGCAATTGGTCAACTCTTATGGGCTATCAAAATTCACTGTACAATTCCCAAGCCTTCTTACGCACCACCTCACATCATCGTCCATTTATTACTCTCTCCGTCTCTAATATAAGAGTCCAAAATTTAAATGATTTTGATCCTAATATAAGATCTCATCTTGCAATCTCTCCTCATTTAATGCATTTTTCCCTAATGCATTTATCTCTCTTTCATATTATATTTATTAATGCTTATATATTTCTCTCATTTTAAAAGTATCATAATAAATATAAGCAATATTGAAAAAGAAACATTAACTCTAAACACTCAACTAATATTCACATTTATATTTATATTAAGAAGTGTTTTTTTTTTCGGTTAACACTTATATTAGGAACATGAGGGAGTATCAGCTAGTCCAAACTATTATCTTTCTCTCCCTCCCTAGTAGGTGGTGGGGCCTCTATTATTGTTGCCTTTGTAAGCCACCTTGACTTCTCTATTTATAGAAGTTATTTTCTTCATTCTTCTTACTCATACCAATTGAGAACCTTGTTTTGTCAAAAACAAAAAACAAATGGCTTCTGAAACTCCAGACACTATTCCTCTTCTCACTTCCTACAAGTTGGGACAATTTAACTTATCCCATAGGTATTTAAGCTACAAGTTGGATTTATCTTTTATCTTTCAATTTTTTTCTGCCTTCATTTCTTGATGATCATGTGTTTTTGAGAAGTCCCAGCTTAACACTGAAATGGTCATGGTCCATGGATTTTATCATACTTAAAAATCACCACTAATAATCAACAAGCTGTTGTTGATTGAGCTGATATGTCAATAAGAAAGAGGACAAAGTTCATATTCTGGGAAACACACTTATTAGTAGAAGCAAAAAATAGTTTAAGCCTTGTAAGGGACTAGTCTCAAGTTCAAATTCTGGGACTAGTCTCAAGTTCAAATTATGGGACCTTATATTATTACATTTTGGTTTGGTGTAGTAGAAAGGAAAATTTTCCTGTGGTCAATGTGTGAGTTAGTTTATTATTATTTTATTATCTGTCTATATCAGGTGAATATTGTTTTTGTGGTTTCTTAATTTAAAAAATCTGCTTACTTTTTGCTATACAGAGTTGTTCTGGCACCACTTACTAGACAAAGATCATATGGCAATGTTCCTCAGCCTCATGCTATCTTATATTACTCTCAACGAACTACCAAAGGAGGTCTTTTGCTAACTGAAGCTACCGGTGTTTCTGACACTGCTCAAGGGTACTTTGTAGTCTTTTGTTATTTCTTATGTTAACTGATCTCTTTTTTCCTAGGATGTTTCACAACATGTGTTTAATGTTTGTTTTATACTCCATGTGAAGATATACTGATACACCTGGGATATGGACAAAAGAGCAAGTGGAAGCTTGGAAGCCCATTGTGGATGCTGTTCATGCCAAAGGTGGTGTATTCTTTTGTCAGATCTGGCATGTGGGAAGGGTTTCAAATTCAGGTGAGTTTTGCTAAGTTTGTCTTCTGATATGAGAGCAGTAGCTAGTAAATTTCCTTTCTTTTTTGTTGAATTGGAATTGCCTTTAAAGTTTGTCAATTAGAGCATTCTTGGGAAATTCTTGAATGATTTGATCATTTGAGGCCTCTGATGTCTTCTTCTCTACTAGTACCGAAATGTTTGGATTCTGTTGACTATGGATTTTATTCAGTTCTGCATATTATTGCTGCTAAAATTGGTTAATCAATAAAAAACCTAGACAATTAAAATATATCATGCTTATTGGCAGGTAGTTCTAGTGGAAACTATATGTTAAGTTTAAAATCTAAATGGAACTTTTGCAGACACTATTCATGTTTTCTGACAACTAGAAAACTCAGTGGCAAGAAAATTCTCAAACTTGGGCAACATGTTTGCTCCTCCTCTCTCCGTGTTACAATTGAATGAAAAGAAAATGATAATTATAAATAGAAGTAAGAAATTTTCCTTTCATTTTGATTAAACTGGCACTCCATCTATCAAAGGGTGACAATTCAAAATCAATTGAACTACATCTCGTTATAGAAACATAGTTGTGTGTGCATCTTTACTGCCAATTATAATATTTAGTTTAATGTACTGCACTATAAATCCTTGAATTTTGTTGTTTGTTTAGATTTTTGAACTGACTTTAAGATATTTGTCTATTTAAAACATATACAGTCCCACATCCATTCTGTTGTACTCCCTCCGGTCCTATTTATAAGTCGCCAACCGCCACTAAATTTTGGTCCTTAATATAAGTCACCAACTAACATTAACTAACTCATTTATTATAACTTTCCTAATATACCCTTAGCATTGGAAAATGGACATTAGAAGATGAGAAGAGAGAGAAGATGAAAAAGTCACATTTATACTTATAAAGATGAAAGAGATAGTGGGTCATAGTAATAAAGGTGATAGGGGCAAAAATGGAAAACACAAAAAAAATAAGACCAATTTAATGACTCAACTTCCATTAACCTCCATTCCTTGGTATGTGCAATTTGGGCGGTTGGCGACTTATAAATAGGACCGGAGGGAGTAGTATGTGTACTCATTATATTTTCCAAATTTCTTTGGAGTAAAAGAAATTTGTTGAACAAGTTTATTGCATTCCCATTTTACATTGTTTTTACAGGTTTTCAGCCAAATGGACAAGCCCCAATATCTTGCACAGACAAGGGACTGACCCCGCAAATTCGTAGTAATGGCCTTGATGTTGCTGAATTTACACCACCAAGGAGGCTTAGAACTGACGAAATTCCTCAAATCGTCAATGATTTCAGGCTTGCTGCAAGGAATGCTATAGAAGCAGGTACATTCACTAAATTAAAATATTGTGAAAAATCAATTTACTTCAATCATAATTCATATATTATATAAGCTATGACTTGAAAGGAAGGATATATATTGTCACTTTTTTCATATACATCGGCAGATGTTTTATAAGAAGCTTCAATTAGATTCTGTTGTTTTAGTTTTCTCAAAGATGTCAAGCCTGACAACTTGTTGACTTGGTTGACAAAACTATGAGGATAGTGGTATGGAGTAAATAAATAATATTTAGATTTGTAAATGCTTGGGTTTTGCATTACATTCCTATGGACTAAAGTAATATAATAAAAATATTTTATCTTTTCAAAATTTGGAGGACCGTTTTGCCTACATTTGAATTAAACAAGTACCATACGGAAACTTTTGCTAGTTTTGATAATTTGTACATAAGCCACAGTATTAGGAACTACTATTATTATTCTCTAGAAATAATGTTACACACTAATTGTAGTAATTGAAGTGTATTTTATCTAGTATGCTTCATATTGTTTCTGAATACTGAAGTTTAATCTTTCAAATGGTGACACTTGTGCAATTGTAGGTTTTGATGGGGTTGAGATTCATGGTGCCCATGGTTACCTTCTTGACCAATTTATGAAAGATCAAGTCAATGATCGAACCGATGAATATGGTGGATCGCTTGAGAACCGCTGTCGGTTTCCTTTGGAAGTTGTTAAAGCTGTTGCTGACGAGATAGGGGCAGAGCGGGTTGGAATTAGATTGTCACCATTTGCAGATTATGCTGAATGTGGGGATTCCAATCCTAAGCAGCTTGGCCTATACATGGTGAATTCCTTGAATGAATATAATATCTTGTACTGCCACATGGTGGAACCAAGAATGAAGACTGTTTGGGAAAAAGATGAGTGTCCTCACAGTCTTTTTCCAATGAGAAAAGCCTTCAATGGCTCCTTCATTGCTGCTGGAGGCTTTGACCGTAAAGACGGTATCAGCGCTGTGGCAGAGAACCGTGCAGATCTTGTTGCCTATGGACGGTGGTTCTTGGCAAACCCAGATTTGCCAAAGAGGTTTGAGCTTGATGCGCCTCTTAACAAGTACCATAGAGAGACATTTTACACTTCTGATCCTGTTATTGGATATACTGACTATCCATTTCTTGAAGAAGTCAGTACCTAATGCTTCAAATTTGCATGTGTATTTTCAATATCTCTGTTGCTCCCAAGTGTTCCCCACCTTAAGTTGATTGTTCCACTATCATTAAGTGTTATAATATCCTTACTAATGGTTGGAAAAGCCTTGTGGCAGAAGTTAGTTGTCCATGCCTTGCTTTTTCACCTCTACGAATAAATTTGTACTATTTTGAATTCAAAAGAAAGCACCTGCGTTGATTTATCCCCACCTGATTCACTTACTAAGCATCCTTTTACTTTTATTCTCCTAAATTGAAGAAAATTTGCATTCATTTTGAAAATGTTGGTAAGCCTTCTTTGAACTTAAAATATGTTGAACAAATTATGTTTTTTTATATATTTAAGTTTTTATTTTACTTGATAATATAGTTACTTTTCAATCATTCATTTTCTATCTCTCTAACATGTTATAAAATTTCATTCACTTTGATTTTATTGAAAAACTTATATTTTCAATTCAATCAAATTGAGGTAATTTATTTATTTAAGATTTTTAATGGCCAAAAACATATTTCAAATGAATACATTTTTAAAAAATAGTACAAATGGTATAAATTTGAGAGAATATATGTAATATCCCAAATTCTTAATGTCCAATATAAGTAGGTAAATAAGAATAAGGAATGTAGTACTTCTTCCGATTCATAATATAAGAGCCCAAAATTTGAATGATTTTGGTCCCTAAAATAAGAGCTCATCCACACTCTCTCCGCATTTAACACGTTTTTTCCTACTTTGCCACTAAGTCTCTTTCATATCTATTAATGCTTATATATTTCTCTCTTAAAGTATCATAATAAATAGGGTAATGGACCAAATCTGGCCCCCAAGTAACCACCAAGGAGCGCTGAGCACCCTGAACTAACAACAAGCCCGTATCTGTACTCCAAGTAACCAAGGTGTTTAAAAACTACCCCGGTTGGACGGTCAACAACGTTTTACCATTACTATGCCTATGTGGCTGCCACGCGAGCACCTGCTTTGCCACCTCTGCTTGCCATGTGTTTATTTTAAATGGACCTAATCTGCCCTCCAAGTAACCATCCAGGAGCACTGAGCACCCTGAACTAACAACAGGCCCATATCTGCACTCAAAGTAACCAATATGTTTAAAAACTACCCCGGGTGGACGGTCAATGACGTTTGACCGTTACTATGCCTATGCGGCCGCCACATGAAGGCTTGTTTTGCCACCCGGCGCCTTGTCATTGCCACGTAAGATATGTTCATGTAGGTCCCACCTATAATAACAAACAATTTCTCTCTCCCTCTTCATCACCATCACCACAACCCCCTCAACACCCACCACCCCCACCCACGCCACACCCTCAAACGTGTCAAGCAGAGGTGGCGTGGGTGGGGGGTTGTGGAGGTGAGGCAGTGGGGGGCTGGAGAGGTGAGGGGGTAGCGTTGGTGGGGGGGTGGTGGGTGTTGGGGGGCTGTGGTGATGGTGATGAAAAGGGAGAGAGAAATTGTTTATTATTATAGGTGGGATCCACATGAACATATCTTACGTGGCGATGACAAGGCGCCGGGTGGCAAAACAGGCCTTCACGTGGAGGTCGTATAGGTATAGTAACGGTCAAATGTCATTGACTGTCCACCCGGGGTAGTTTTTAAATACATTGGTTACTTTGAGTGCAGATATGGGCCTGTTGTTAGTTCAGGGTGCTCAGTGCTCCTGGGTGGTTACTTGGAGGGCAGATTAGGTCCATTTAAAATACACATGTGGCAAACAGAGGTGGCAAAGCAGGTGCTCGCGTGGCAGCCACATAGACATAGTAACGGTCCAACGTTGTTGACCGTCCAACCGGGGTAGTTTTTAAACACCTTGGTTACTTGGAGTACAGATACGGGCCTGTTGTTAGTTCAGGGAGCTCAGCGCTCCTTGGTGGTTACTTGGGGGCCAGATTTGGTCCATTACCCTAATAAATATGAGCAATATTGGAAATAAACATGAACTCAAGACACCCAACTAACATTCATATGTTTTCTTAAGAAGCGTTTTTTGGCGGCTAGCTCTTATATTAGGGACCGGAGGGAGTATAAGATAAACAATCTTATAAAAGAAATTAAGGGAAATGAGTAAAAATAAATTAATCTTGTTGAGGGAGGTTGGAAAAATAAATAGGACTTTACAAAAGGTTAAATGAACATTTTATATGGTTATTTAAGGGCAGAAAAGGGTGTAATTTAAAGAAATAGAGAGTAGAAGACAAAAATACCCCTCTCTTCATTAACCATGTCACTACAAAAAACGTGCAGATTGCCGGCGGATTTTTTTCCACGTGCTACGGCGGAAAAATTATTCGCCGGCAATCTTACCGAGGAAACGCTACGTGTTGGCAGATAAATATACGATGTACTTCCCCCTATATACCGGCACGCATAGCGATGGAACTTGGGGGCGTATATTATCGCCCCCATGCACTATTTTTAATATTAAATAATAAACCCGTGCCGGCGGATGGCATCCGCTGGAACGTTTAAAATAAAAAAATATTTAAGAAAAGTCCATGGTGACTTTTTGTTTTAAACAAATAAACATTATGCCGGCGTATGTAACCGTCGGCATGCTGATCAAGATTATAATAAAATTCTCAACTTCAGTCCATCAATTTAACATAAAATATGTTAAATTGAGGACTGAAGTTGGGATTCAAATGATAAAAAAACGAAAGGTTAAAATAAAAAATATATAGAAAGAATAAACATAAAATAGAAATAGAAAAACTAAGAAATAATACAAAAACATAAAAATTAATAAAAACTAAACATGCAAAATAAATTCAAAAAGAGAAGAAAGATAACGCAAAATAAATTTAAAAAACAAAATAAACACAACATAAAGTTTGACATATAAAGAGAAAATTGATAAATAACTCCACAGTGCTGCAACAAATATGATCAACTTGAGAGAAAGAAAGAGAGAACGGAAGAGAGAAGGGAAGAGAGAAAGAAATGGGCGAAGAAAACATCAAGGAAAGGGAGGGTATTTATAGGGAGTCATCCCAACGTAGCGGCGGACACATATCCGCCCCCATGTTAATTAATTAAATAATAACATGGCGGCGGATAACATCCGCCCCCATGTGTTGTTAATTAATTAAACACGTGGGGGCAGATACATATCCGCCGCTACATGAATTAAATATATTTTTAAAAAAACACTACTTTTTTTTAGTTTTCAAATTCTTTTTGTTTGTAAAATACACGTAGGGGCGGATACATATCCGCCGCTACGTGAATTAAATATATTTTTTTAAAAAAGGTATTTTTATTAGTTTTCAATTTTTTTGTCTGTAAAGTACATGTAGGGGGCGGATACATATCCGTCGCTACGTGTATTAAATATATTTTTTTTTTCAAAAAAAAAGTGTTTTTAGTTTTCAAATTTTTTGTTTGTAAAATAAATGTCGGGGCGGATACATAATGTATTAAATATATTTTTTTAAAAAAATTGTTTTTTGGTTTTCATTTGTTTTTTTTGTTTGTAAAATACACGTGGGGCGGATACATATCCGCCGCTACGTGTATTAAATAAATTTTTTAAAAAACAAAGTTTTTTTTAGTTTTCAATTTTTTTTGTTTATAAAATACACGTAGGGGCGGATACATATCTGCTGCCACGTGTAATAAATATATTTTTTTTAAAAAAAAGTTTTTTTTTTTTCATTTTTTTATTTGTAAAATACACGTGGGGCGGATATATCCGCCGGTTCGTGTATTAAAAACCAAAAAAATTTGTCGCTTAGTGTGGTCGCGGAGGGTGCTTAACTGCCGGCACACATTTTACCAAGGGCGGTTTTTCCGTATCCGTCGTCACACTTGCGCGGCTAATCGCCATTTATTTTGTAGTGTGTATATACACACAAATACCCTCTTCTCTTTAAAAAAATAGCACACATACATATACACTCTCATTTCTCGATTTCCCATTTCTATTTCTTCATATTTCTCTTTTTCTTTCGTCCCTCACTGTTCCATCTTTAGTTCCAGCATCTTTTCTAGCCACAAACCTAGTAAAACAAGATCCAAAGTTACATGCAAATGTTGATATAGCTTGAGGTACGAATTACTCACTTTCTCATATAAGTTTTCTTAGTTTTGGTGAGGATTTGAAAGATTTCAGTTTCTGAGTTTGTTAATAAACGAAATTTAAGGGTTAATAGGACTATTTAAGTTAGTTTTTTTTGCCAATATTTAAGTTAGTTTTTGTACATGTATGTTAGTAATTAATTGATATGTCAACAATGTGTGAAGAACTAAACATGATTTTGGGGTTCACTAGAGTAAATAAATTTTGTTGCTTCTCTGATTTTATTTTGCTATTGACCTGAGTAAAGAAATGAATTTAAATTGGTCATGCATGTCTATTTCAATCATGGTTGCAGCTGAAATGAATGTATGGGTAAGAGTGTTGATGATGGTGAAACTTTAATAACTAATGTGTATATATCATTGCACTCAAGGTGTTTGCTAAAATGCTTAGTAGAGATAAAATGGATGGTAAATGTATGGATGCATGTTTACATCTTTTCTTCATTTCTAAATGCTATGGCCGATTGGACTTGGGAAAATGGAATAAGTTGCAATTTGTACATAACATTAATAGTTTCTACACTTAGTTTCTGTTGTGATGATTGTGTAACACCTTGACTTTTTACTACTATACTATATCATTTTAATAACATTTGAAATACTTTTCTTATTGTAGAAGACCCAAAAATATCAATAATTTAAAACTTTTCCTTTCAAAATATATTTCTAGCTATTTATCTATCAAAATAGAATAAATTACTTTTATACTTTTTAATATATATCCCTTAGCCTCTTCTTATCTACCCTTTTATTAACTATTATATTATTATTGACTATTACTATACTTTGAACAAAATATAGGCTACCCCAGATGACCACCCCAGTATCTGTGTTGAGGTTTTATTCCTAGGTCTTATATTTACATCATAAACTACCACTAAGCAAGCTCATGCTCGCTTATATACACCAAAAGTATTTCTACGTTTCATACAGTTATCCAAAAATATTTACAGAGTGTTCCCGTCCTGCTATTCCCATATATGCACTCCAAAAACATCCTACCTTATTTCCTCCTTCTCACCGCTCCTCGAGCCTCTGAAAAACAACAGTTAAATCAGTTTACTTCGTATACATGCATATAATAATAATAAACATAAATATACACTTTTTTCATGAAAATGATAATAGTAACCCCTCCAGCCTATGCTGGGGCCTCATTCGCCTCAATGACCAGCCACTAATAACGAAATATTCGCTAAATAGTGGAGGTACCTTCACCTGCAGGATTTAATATAAGCTCTGGTATAGGGGAAGCTACCCACCTATACCTTGGAGTACTCCACTCAAACATTCCTCAAACATTCCACAATAATGTTCAATA
Organism: Mimosa pudica; assembly: GCA_029929735.1. Lineage (NCBI taxonomy): Eukaryota > Viridiplantae > Streptophyta > Magnoliopsida > Fabales > Fabaceae > Mimosa > Mimosa pudica. Next base: position 2,982,895 of record JAKELP010000012.1, on the reverse strand, counting down.
TTTATCAATGTTCCTCAATATTCCTCAATTCCTCAAAGGATCAAATATTATCATGATCATAAAACAAATAATTTTCATGCAGATTTACGAACTTTTATCAAAATATATATGAAGTAAACTGCTACCTTTAACTGCTACTAAACTTTCTCTTTGCCTTCCCGTTGCTGCCAACTAACAGATCCACTTGCTTCTCCTGATTTCACATAATTAATAACACTACTCATTAATCTTTTATATCCATATACATATTAAACGTCTCTCTCAATCCTAAGCTTGATGCTACCCAACCCCTTATTTATATTCACTATTCTGGGAATCTATTCAAATTCTACTAACTTTGCTATTTACATATATTCATAGTTTTCTCAACACAATTCAGACATTCTTTAAAAAACACAATACTCATTGCTAAGCAATTATCAAACAAGCATCACAATTAATCACACAAACACAAACATCATTTCCTTTATCTAATATGAATTCTAATATCATCATTAAAGTAAATATGAAACCTTAATCCTTATAATATCAAAACATAGTCACACATTTGAACCATTCTTCTCACATATGAAAATTCTACAATAGATACTTTCAACTTCCTTTCTCAAAGTTACCTTATATCTAAACTTAATCTTAATCTTAACAATATCTTCCTTCATCTAACAATTTCACTTCTCACTTCTCATCTAACCTCCCTCACAACTATATTTAAATTCCAATAATAATATTCATCATACTAACTCCCAACATCAATTTAAGAAACTATTAATTACATTATACTACTATCAAAAGCTTCCCAACTTGAGAGGTGGAACAAAACGGCTCCTTAAACCCCAAATAATACATCCAAACAGCACCTTACTTATTTCTAAAGTCTTCAAACCAACAATACATCTCACACTTTGTTTAGCACAATTAGTTCTTAACCATCATAATACTTCTAATCATCATACCACTTATCTTGTATTCTCATTTCAGTCCTATAGACATAATCTCCTCAACATTTTCACATCACAACCATCAAAATTCATATTTGACAACTTCACCTAATTAAATTCACCTTTCAAAATTTCACAATCATCTTAATCATTCACCACTCATTTTCTCATCAAGACTTCTTACTCACATAAAACATCCCTAAAAGGGTAAATAATAACTAACTCTTCTCTACATTTCAAAACATTACATCAAGCTAAAGTGGGCATTTCTCTAACTAATCCATATCTTTGCAAATTACCATTCAGCTCCACAACTTAGCCCTTACATTCACAACCTCAAATAAAACTACTTGGAGGGTTCTATTAAACATCTTAGCAACTATTAATATCTCCATAAAGCTCCCAAAATCTGAAAATCTAATTTCAAATAGTGATGGTGACTAAACTAAAAATCAGATTAAACCTCAACAATGCAATAGCCAATTCTCCAATGATATTGAACTATATAATCACTCTTGCAAAACACAACTATTTCTTACTCCTTAGTTCCTTCAAATCTATTTCCACCATTTGATTTTATCATTTGAAGAGTCTCATCCCTCTTTAAAACTAAGTCATCAATCTCATAATCACTCAGACAACATAGAATCAATTATAATTAAATCACTCAACTTCCTAAAGTCTCAAAAATTCCCTGTTCCTCATATAGTTCAAATGTTCACATCATACTCTCAATCTCCAATTAGTCATGAAACCCACAGATTCTCTTTACATCACAGCCCAACAATCTCAGCCACATAAGAAATTTACAAATTCATACACTTGTTCAATCTTCTTTTAATTAACATTTAATTTTCTCAAAGCCTCTTTTTTTTTTCTTATTTCCTTGAACTCAAACCAAACAGAGAGAGCAAAGACAAATTCTAAACTTCCCAAAACACATGAAAGAAACAGCAGCAAAAGACAAAGGAAAATTTGAGGGAATAAATGTTAGAGAACCACTTAAACAACAAGTCAAATAAACAGCTTCCATAATCAACTTTAATCCATGTTGAAGACCAATAAACACTTCATTCTTCCTGCTTAACCAAACAGAACATAACTAAGCATCCTAAGGAAATGAAGAAAATTTTATAAAATCAACTAATAAGAGCACCCAAGCATACATCATCTAGAATTAATTCTACTACACTTCTCTTATACTTAGAATCAAAATCATCAAAGTAATAGCACATAATTTTGAATTATTCAAGCACTTCCCCAAAATCTCACTTGAATAAGTCAAAGTGAGAAGAAAAGAGAAAAAGAATTTCACCTAGGACTGATTTAATCTCTTTGCGTTTTTCCTTTGTTTGCCTTCGCCGGAGCTGTCACCGGAGCCGCCACAACCTCCGCCGTCGCCACTGGAAGAAAGGAAAGAAAGCAGTGGAGTGTGATAAGAAACTTCAAGCACCAAATCCCTTCCCAAACTCACTCAAATCGGCCTCAAGCAAGAGCAAATTGAAGGAAAACTCACCGTTCTTGTTCACCGACTTCTCCGCGAACTCGACGCCGTTCACCGGCGTGGGTCACTGCTCGACGTTGAGAAGGGATGAGGGAGACAACGGCTGGAAGAGAAGAGACATGATTAAGAATATTTAGTGTGTAGGAGTGGAAGAGAAAGAGATTGATATTGATGAGAGAAAGTGATGGTGGGCTGTGAAGAGTAGAAGGGAAGGAGGAAGAGAGTGTCGGTGGTGAAGATGATGATGGAAGTGAATGTATATAGGATATGTAAAAAATTAAAGGTGTGGTTGGAAATTTTTGAAGAAATAAAATAGAAAAGAAAATAAGAAATATTTGTAAATGAATGGAGGGGGTTTAATAGGATGGATTGGATTGGATAAATATAAATTTGGGAAAGATATTTTGAGTCCTAATATGATTTCTCAAGATATGTTTTAGTTCCCAAATTTATTTCTAAAATTTCCTAAATACTAAATAATACATCAAGATTCCAAATATTGCCTTATTTAATCTCAGAAATTTGGGGTGTTACAATTCTCTCCCCCTAAAATAATTTCGTCCTCGAAATTAAGAGAAGTTACCTTAAATCATATGGTTTGGAAATCGCTGCTTCATTTCTTCTTCCAATTCCCAAGTTGCTTCTCGTGGAGAGAATCCCTTCCAAACCACTTTCACAAAAGGAATAGTTTTGTTACGAAGGTTCTTCTCTTGTCGGTCAATGATCCTATCTGGTTCGACTTTGAAAGTCAAATCTTCTTGTACCTCTACATTCTCATGCTCAATCACATGCTCAGGATCCGGCTGATATTTCTTCAATTGTGAAACATGAAATACATCATGTAATCGACTAAGATGTGGTGGCAATGCAATCCGATAGGCTACAGTCCCTATCTTCTGAAGTATTTCAAATGGCCCAATAAATCTGGGATTTAGCTTTTTCTGTTTGATGGATCGACCAATCCCTGTAGATGGTGAGACTTTCAAGAAAACATGATCACCTTTTTCAAATTCCAAAGATTTTCTTCTCTTATCAGCATAACTCTTTTGTCTACTTTGAGCCGTTAACAACCTTTTCTTAATCAATTTGACATGTTCCGCAGTCTGATCAATCATTTCAGGACCATACAATGCTCTTTCCCGTAACTCCGTCCAGCATAACGGGGATCTACATCTTCTCTCATATAAAGCTTCATAAGGAGCCATCTGAATACTTGCATGATAACTATTATTGTACGCAAATTCAGCATATGGAAGCATTTCCTCCCAACTCTTCTTGAAATCCAAACACAGGATCTTAACATGTCCTCAAGCGTCTGAATAGTTCTCTCAGATTGACCATCCGTTTGAGGATGATAAGCAGTGCTGAATTTTAATTGAGTTCCCAAAGCTTGATGTAAAGAGCCCCAAAACCTTGATACAAATCTTGGATCTCTATCTGAAATGATGCTCTTTGGCACACCATGCAATCTTACAATTTCTTTAATGTAAATCCTCGCATATTTTTCTAAAGCATAATCACGCCTAACAGCCAAAAAGTGAGATGATTTTGTTAACCTGTCTACAATTACCCAAATGGTATCTAATCCAGTAGAGATTCTTGGTAAGCCACCTACGAAATCCATGGTAATGCTTTCCCTTTTCCACTCAGGAAGTTCGATAGGTTGTAAAAGACCTGAAGGCCTCTGATGCTCCGCTTTTACTCGTTGACAAGTCAAACAGCGAGCGACAAACTTTGTGACATCACTTTTCATTCCTGGCCGCCAATATATATCTTTCAAATCATGATACATCTTAATCATTCCCGGGTGAATAGTATAATAACTCTTATGTGCTTCCTCAAGAATTCTTATTCTAATCTCAGCTTTTGGAGGAACATAAATTCTCTTCTTGTACCGTATCATTCCACTCAGTGTGAGATCATACTCGGTGCTTTCATTCTTCTCAACTTTACTTCTAATTGCTTTAGCAAAATCATCAAGTTTCTGAGCATCCACGATATCAGCTATTATATTGCTTTCTATTTGGAGCATGTGACATCCCGACAGCAGCATTTTATTTGTCAAATTCAAGTCCGGAAATCTTTCTATCAACTCGTATTCATGGATCATTAAGGAAGCTACGTGCATTGATTTTCGACTTAAAGCATTAGCTACTACATTTGCTTTACCATGATGGTACTTTATCTCATAAGTGTAATCTTTTAACAACTCCATCCACCTTCGTTGCCTCATATTTAGCTCCTTCTGATCTTGCAGATACTTGAGACTTTTATGATCACAGAATAATTGAACTTTAGCACCAAAAAGGTAATGCCTCCATAACTTAAGAGCAAATACAATTGCTGCCAATTCCAGGTCGCGGGTGGGATAATTTTTCTCATGGGGCTTTAACTGTCGTGAAGCATATGCTACTACTCGACCTTGCTGCATCAACACACACCCCAATCCTTGTTTACTCGCATCACTATAGACCATATAGGTTTCATGGGGTTCAGGAATAATTAGAACAGGAGCAGAGGTAAGCTTTTGCTTTAAAGTTTGGAAACTAGCTTCACATGCATCATCCCAAACAAATGCTTGATTCTTCCTGGTAAGCTTAGTTAATGGCAAAGCAATCCTGGAAAAATCCTTTATAAATCTTCTGTAATAGCCGGCTAAACCCAGAAAACTTCTGATTTCAGTGACAGATTCTGGTCTTTTCCATCCAAGTACCGCTTCTACTTTGCTGGGGTCTACAGAAACACCTTCCTGGGATATAACATGACCAAGGAATCGGACTTCAGAGAGCCAGAACTCACATTTACTGAGTTTGGCATACAACTGTTTTTCTCGAAGAACAGTCAACACTATCCTCAGATGTTCTTCATGCTCCTTTTGACTTTTGGAATATATTAAAATGTCATCAATAAAGACGACCACAAATTTATCCAAAAATTCCCGAAAGATTCTATTCATGTAATCCATGAATACCGCAGGGGCATTTGTTAACCCAAAGGGCATAACCAGAAATTCGTAATGCCCATACCGAGTTCTGAAGGCAGTCTTCGGAATGTCTGCTGCTTTCACACGTAGTTGATGATAACCAGATCGTAAATCAATCTTGGAGAACACACTAGCTCCAATCAATTGATCTAGTAAATCATCAATCCGTGGCAAAGGGTATTTATTCTTCACAGTCACCTTGTTTAACTCCCTATAATCAATGCATAATCTGAAGCTTCCATCCTTTTTCTTCACAAATAATACAGGAGCACCACAAGGAGAAACACTGGGGCGAATAAATCCCTTTTCTAACAATTCTTCTATCTGCTTCTTTAGTTCAGCCATCTCATTTGGAGCCATGCGATAAGGTGCTTTAGAAATTGCTCCGGTACCAGGAACTAACTCGATAGAGAATTCAACTTCTCGCTCAGGAGGTAAACCACTGATATCATCTGGAAATACATCAGGAAACTCCTGAACTACGGGGATATCATTTAATCTGACTTCAGCTTCGGCTTGAACCGAGAAAAACACTATGAACCCCTTACACCCTTTTCTCAAACTTCTTTCAGCTTGAGCTATAGAAATAAAATTCATACTAGCTTCTACCCCATCTGATTTCATACCCCTTGATACTACTAAGGTTTTGTTCCCACAATCAATCATAATGTTATTAGCAGTCAACCAATTAAGACCCATAATCACATCAATTCCTTTAAAAGGCAAACATATAAGATCTGTAGTATCACTAACTTGTTCATATTGAATCACACAATTCAAGCATGCTTTATGAGTAACAACCTTAGCACCCATGGGAGAAGAAACACAAACATCATATGGCAATTCATCTACCCTGAGGCGTAACTTCTCAGCACATAAATCAGAAATAAAGGAATGACTAGCTCCAGTATCAAACATTGCACAAATAGGATTCTCATTGATAAGAATCATACCTCTAATCATTCCTGGGGACTTCTGTACTTCTTCATGAGTCATAGCAAACACCTTGCCTTGCTGAGTCATTCTAGATGAGTATTGCCTCTTTGGACACTGGTTAGCATAGTGACCTGGCTGTTGACAGAAATAACAAACATTTTGCCCTGCCATACATGGTTTCTTACCATGCTGCCTACCGCAGAACTTACAAGATTGTGATTCAGAAGTTTGTGGAGCCCTAAATTTCTGCTGAGGCTGCTGATGTTGGAAATATTGTTGTTGTGGAGCTTGTGGCCTAAACTGTCGCTGTTGAAAGCGCTGCTGCTGACGAAACTGCTGGTATGGCTGCTTCCTCTGGAAATTTGATTGGGATTGTGAAAAAGGATATCTCCTTTTTTGAGATTCTCCAACAGAGAAATTTGAAGCATTGTCAGGTCGCCCTAACATAGGCCCTCTAAACAGTGATTTCGGCATACAACTTTCAGTCAACCTACACTTTTCAATTGCTAGATCAAAATCCTCTAACTGCATAGGAGTAATTCTTTCCCTCATGTAAGTATTTAATCCCCTCACTAAGCGATTAGTCATCCAACGACCATCATTTTGCTCTTGATGGCTATAATATCGTGATAAACGATAAAATCTAGTTAGGTAATCTTCAAAAGGTTCACCAATTCCTTGACTAACCTTGAGGAATTCAGCTTCTTTGTCATCTCTAATTGATCGAGGGAAATACTTCTCATTGAACCTTTCCTTAAAAACTTCCCATGTCACAGGGATATTCTGTGCCTGTAAGATTATCTCGGTATTATTCCACCAATGGCTAGCATCCCCTTCTAACCTGTAGATTGCCATTAAGGCTTTACGTTCTGAAGAACACTCCATAACCTTGAAGATTTTCTCTAGTGCCATTAACCAATGTTCTGCTTGCCTGATATCTACATTTCCTGTAAAAAACTGGAGGTTGATGTTTACTGAAACGAGACATGGCCTCTTCTAAAGTATCTCTGGGAAGTTCAGGTTGTCTTGGAGGATTCTGAACCTCTTCTCTCTGTACTCTTTCACCTCTAATTTCATTCAAGCTCTGAGCCTGTTCCTCCTGTCTTTCTCTCATTTGATTCATGAGAACCTGTTGTTCGTTCAGCCTATCCAAAATAACTTGGAATGGCTCAGGTGGAATCCTACCATTATCAGCATTGATTCCTGATCGGCCTCCACGTAAGTTTACCATGATTAAAATTTCCTATTATTAACATTTAACACAACATCACTATCGAATTTCAAATAACTAAGAAATACTCAAATATAACATACACTTATATTACAATATCGTACAAGTCACACTTTAATTTACAAAGATCCCATAATATATACATTTAGTCAAGTAGCCACACAATAATTTACATTAATTACATACAAACAAACCATAGCATAAGCACACCATAGGTGTTTACAACCTACACCATCATACTTAATCTATTTCTTAGTAGTGCCTCTCAACCTACTTAACCATATTAACAACAAACTGATTCATACTTCATGTTTCCTAATAGTGCCTCTCAACCCATTCAGTCATATCCCTAACAAACTCACTCAACTGGAAAGGTCCATGTCTTAAAACATGTCTTTTCTTGGCTTCAGTAACATTATCCGAAGGAAACACCATTAAGGCAGCCTCGATCCACCATTTATCATCTGCCCAAACACCTAACATCGGCTCATGTAAGCGATATGATTCCATATGGGCAAGGAAATACTTGTAAAGTTCTTTCCTACTCTCAAAGCGAGAATCTAAGTCATTATATCTATCATAAACAAAATCTATCACTCTATCAATCTGTTCCTCCTCGGTACCCGATATCTCATAACTTTCATCTGGACCTAATAGGCTAGGGACTTCCTCCTCTGAACTAGGTGAGAAATGTACAGGATCACTCTCAGCAACAGAGGAATGTTCTATATTACTATTTCCATTGCACACAGAAGCCAATGAACCCTGACTTGTGCCTGCAGTTGAACTCACACGATCTCGAACCCTTCCTCGTCCTCGCCCTCTACCCCTGATAATAAAGTTTGTATAACGCATTCTAGCCATTCCCTATCACATATTTAGAAAAAGATTATAAAAGATATATAAAATATAACAAGATATCAAGCAAAGATTCTAGCTAAACTATGCCAGAACCTTTGCTCTGATACCAAAATGTAACACCTTGACTTTTTACTACTATACTATATCATTTTAATAACATTTGAAATACTTTTCTTATTGTAGAAGACCCAAAAATATCAATAATTTAAAACTTTTCCTTTCAAAATATATTTCTAGCTATTTATCTATCAAAATAGAATAAATTACTTTTATACTTTTTAATATATATCCCTTAGCCTCTTCTTATCTACCCTTTTATTAACTATTATATTATTATTGACTATTACTATACTTTAAACAAAATATAGGCTACCCCAGATGACCACCCCAGTATCTGTGTTGAGGTTTTATTCCTAGGTCTTATATTTACATCATAAACTACCACTAAGCAAGCTCATGCTCGCTTATATACACCAAAAGTATTTCTACGTTTCATACAGTTATCCAAAAATATTTACAGAGTGTTCCCGTCCTGCTATTCCCATATATGCACTCCAAAAACATCCTACCTTATTTCCTCCTTCTCACCGCTCCTCGAGCCTCTGAAAAACAGCAGTTAAACCAGTTTACTTCGTATACATGCATATAATAATAATAAACATAAATATACACTTTTTTCATGAAAATGATAATAGTAACCCCTCCAGCCTATGCTGGGGCCTCATTCGCCTCAATGACCAGCCACTAATAACGAAATATTCGCTAAATAGTGGAGGTACCTTCACCTGCAGGATTTAATATAAGCTCTGGTATAGGGGAAGCTACCCACCTATACCTTGGAGTACTCCACTCAAACATTCCTCAAACATTCCACAATAATGTTCAATATTTATCAATGTTCCTCAATATTCCTCAATTCCTCAAAGGATCAAATATTATCATGATCATAAAACAAATAATTTTCATGCAGATTTACGAACTTTTATCAAAATATATATGAAGTAAACTACTACCTTTAACTGCTACTAAACTTGCTCTTTGCCTTCCCGTTGCTGCCAACTAACAGATCCACTTGCTTCTCCTGATTTCACATAATTAATAACACTACTCATTAATCTTTTATATCCATATACATATTAAACGTCTCTCTCAATCCTAAGCTTGATGCTACCCAACCCCTTATTTATATTCACTATTCTGGGAATCTATTCAAATTCTACTAACTTAGCTATTTACATATATTCATAGTTTTCTCAACACAATTCAGACATTCTTTAAAAATACAATACTCATTGCTAAGCAATTATCAAACAAGCATCACAATTAATCACACAAACACAAACATCATTTCCTTTATCTAATATGAATTCTAATATCATCATTAAAGTAAATATGAAACCTTAATCCTTATAATATCAAAACATAGTCACACATTTGAACCATTCTTCTCACATATGAAAATTCTACAATAGATACTTTCAACTTCCTTTCTCAAAGTTACCTTATATCTAAACTTAATCTTAATCTTAACAATATCTTCCTTCATCTAACAATTTCACTTCTCACTTCTCATCTAACCTCCCTCACAACTATATTTAAATTCCAATAATAATATTCATCATACTAACTCCCAACATCAATTTAAGAAACTATTAATTACATTATACTACTATCAAAAGCTTCCCAACTTGAGAGGTGGAACAAAACGGCTCCTTAAACCCCAAATAATACATCCAAACAGCACCTTACTTATTTCTAAAGTCTTCAAACCAACAATACATCTCACACTTTGTTTAGCACAATTAGTTCTTAACCATCATAATACTTCTAATCATCATACCACTTATCTTGTATTCTCATTTCAGTCCTATAGACATAATCTCCTCAACATTTTCACATCACAACCATCAAAATTCATATTTGACAACTTCACCTAATTAAATTCACCTTTCAAAATTTCACAATCATCTTAATCATTCACCACTCATTTTCTCATCAAGACTTCTTACTCACATAAAACATCCCTAAAAGGGTAAATAATAACTAACTCTTCTCTACATTTCAAAACATTACATCAAGCTAAAGTGGGCATTTCTCTAACTAATCCATATCTTTGCAAATTACCATTCAGCTCCACAACTTAGCCCTTACATTCACAACCTCAAATAAAACTACTTGGAGGGTTCTATTAAACATCTTAGCAACTATTAATATCTCCATAAAGCTCCCAAAATCTGAAAATCTAATTTCAAATAGTGATGGTGACTAAACTAAAAATCAGATTAAACCTCAACAATGCAATAGCCAATTCTCCAATGATATTGAACTATATAATCACTCTTGCAAAACACAACTATTTCTTACTTCTTAGTTCCTTCAAATCTATTTCCACCATTTGATTTTATCATTTGAAGAGTCTCATCCCTCTTTAAAACTAAGTCATCAATCCCATAATCACTCAGACAACATAGAATCAATTATAATTAAATCACTCAACTTCCTAATGTCTCAAAAATTCCCTGTTCCTCATATAGTTCAAATGATCACATCATACTCTCAATCTCCAATTAGTCATGAAACCCACAGATTCTCTTTACATCACAGCCCAACAATCTCAGCCACATAAGAAATTTACAAATTCATACACTTGTTCAATCTTCTTTTAATTAACATTTAATTTTCTCAAAGCCTCTTTTTTTTTCTTATTTCCTTGAACTCAAACCAAACAGAGAGAGCAAAGACAAATTCTAAACTTCCCAAAACACATGAAAGAAACAGCAGCAAAAGACAAAGGAAAATTTGAGGGAATAAATGTTAGAGAACCACTTAAACAACAAGTCAAATAAACAACTTCCATAATCAACTTTAATCCATGTTGAAGACCAATAAACACTTCATTCTTCCTGCTTAACCAAACAGAACATAACTAAGCATCCTAAGGAAATGAAGAAAATTTTATAAAATCAACTAATAAGAGCACCCAAGCATACATCATCTAGAATTAATTCTACTACACTTCTCTTATACTTAGAATCAAAATCATCAAAGTAATAGCACATAATTTTGAATTATTCAAGCACTTCCCCAAAATCTCACTTGAATAAGTCAAAGTGAGAAGAAAAGAGAAAAAGAATTTCACCTAGGACTGATTTAATCTCTTTGCGTTTTTCCTTTGTTTGCCTTCGCCGGAGCCGTCACCGGAGCCGCCACAACCGCCGCCGTCGCCACTGGAAGAAAGGAAAGAAAGCAGTGGAGTGTGATAAGAAACTTCAAGCACCAAATCCCTTCCCAAACTCACTCAAATCGGCCTCAAGCAAGAGCAAATTGAAGGAAAACTCACCGTTCTTGTTCACCGACTTCTCCGCCGGAACTCGACGCCGTTCACCGGCGTGGGTCACTGCTCGACGTTGAGAAGGGATGAGGGAGACAACGGCTGGAAGAGAAGAGACATGATTAAGAATATTTAGTGTGTAGGAGTGGAAGAGAAAGAGATTGATATTGATGAGAGAAAGTGATGGTGGGCTGTGAAGAGTAGAAGGGAAGGAGGAAGAGAGTGTCGGTGGTGAAGATGATGATGGAAGTGAATGTATATAGGATATGTAAAAAATTTAAGGTGTGGTTGGAAATTTTTGAAGAAATAAAATAGAAAAGAAAATAAGAAATATTTGTAAATGAATGGAGGGGGTTTAATAGGATGGATTGGATTGGATAAATATAAATTTGGGAAAGATATTTTGAGTCCTAATATGATTTCTCAAGATATGTTTTAGTTCCCAAATTTATTTCTAAAATTTCCTAAATACTAAATAATACATCAAGATTCCAAATATTGCCTTATTTAATCTCTTAGAAATTTGGGGTGTTACAGATTGCATGTTGAATTGGAAATTCTTGTTGTTATTTTCTGCACTGCTAAACTTATATTAGAATTTTCTATTTTCTTTGGTAAAAATTACTATCTGTTTGAAAGCATTAAATTATTTGCATAATGGATTGGAGTTCTTCATGTATATCATCATTTGGGCTATTAAATCTCCTTGTTTTGATGAAGAAATTGCAGGAATGGAGGGCTGGAATTAATGGTATTGTAGGGATGTTTCAATGATGTTTATGGCTGGAATTAATTTGTTGTATGTGTAGTTAAATTTTTGCATCCTTTAAAATGTTATGACTGGACTAATATGTAGGGTACAAATGTTTAAACAATTGTGAAGTGTTGTGAAGTGATTGGTGTGTTGCATGTGATTTTGGAAGATGTTTTCTTTGCTACATTGATTGAAAGTGTCGGTGTTTGCAAGATTAATGTGTACATATGCAGAATTCTTTGTTCTTCTTTTCTGCAGATTTTTTGAACTGATATGTGAGGTATAAATAATTGAATTCTAATGCAAAGAAGGGTTGAAAATAATGGTTGAATAACTAGGCTTGTTATGCTAAGTTTCAAACTAGATTTGTGATATTAGACAATGAAATTTTGATTTTCTAATGTTGCTTATCAATTTGACTTTTTAATTTCTTATTTAATGTTGGTTGTACATTCTTATATCAAATTATTTACAGAGGGGGTTGTTCATCTATTGGTTCAAATTGTGATTGAATTAGGAGAATAGTTATAATTGATAATTGATATTAGGCTATAATGAAACAGTAGAATTCTTCTTTAGTAGAATAAGTAGAAGGATTATTGAATAGTATTAATAGGTCCAAGAGAGAAGCAATATAATTTATTTACCCTAACAAACCCAAAATCATGTTTAATCCTTCACACATTGTTGACATATCAATTGATTACTAACATGTATGTACAAAAACTAACTTGAATAGTCATATTAACCCTTAAATTTCGTTTATTAACAGACCCAACAACCGAAATCTTTCAAATCCTCACCAAAACTAAGAAAACATATGGGAAAGTTAGTAATTCGCACCTCAAGCAATATCAACATTTGCATGTAAGTTTGGATCTTGTTTTCCTAGGTTTTTGGCTAGAAAAGATGCTAGAACTAAAGAGGGAACATTGAGGAGGAAAGAAAAAGAGAAAGATGAAGAAATAGAAATGAGAAATTGAGAAATGACGGTGTATATGCATGTGTGCGTTTTTTTTTTTTAAAGAAAAGAGGGGTATTTGTGTGTGTGTATACATGGTTAATGAAGAGAAAGATATTTTTGTCTTCTACTCTCTATTTCTTTAAATTACACTCTTTTCTGCCCTTAAATAAACATATAGAATGTCCATTAAACCTTTTGTAAAGTTCTATTTATTTTCCCAACCTCCCTCAACAAGATTAATTTATTTTTACTCATTCCCCTTAATTTCTTTTATAAGATTGTTTGTCTTATACTAAATTCCTTATTCTTATTTACCTACTTATATTGGACATTAAGAATTTGGGATGTTATATTCACAGTAAACCCTGCAGGTACATAATACCTTCATTAATTAACGAATATATCATTAATAGTGGTTGGTATAGAGAGGGAGGCAAGTTCCAACAAATGGTTGGAAAGAGGAGAATATTATCATGAATATATTTTATGTTGAAAGTTATTAGTACTTGTATAGAAGTAAACTGCATTGTACATTTTGGTTTCAGGTAGTTGGAGGGGCACATTTCGGAAACGTACTGGTGAAGAAAAAGAAAGGGATGTCTGTTTGACTTTTGTACTTGAAGCTATATTTTGAAAGCTTATGTTTTTCGAAGTTTCCCTAAATTTTTGAGCAGGGTAGAATTAGGGTAACTTAGTACAATTTAAACCTCAATAGTCTTTTTTGTATATAGGTATAAGGGTGAAATGGAACATCCTATCTTTACCTTAGAAGTAAACATAGTTGATTTCCATTATTATTCTATTAAACTTATGTAATAAGTAAACTTAATCTTAGAGAAAACATCAACATATTATAATGGTAATTATACTCAGTAATTAGTACTCCCTCCGTTCCTAAATATAAGATCACTTTAAGGAAGAAGATAAGTTCCTAAATATAAGATCACTTTCTATTTTGTGTCAAGTTTTACCCAAATTACCCCTATAGTCTCTTGAAAAGCAAATTAATCCCTTCCTCTTTTTCTTTTTTTTTTTTCCGGTGAATACCCTCCCCTTTTCCTAATTATGCCTCGTCCTGAATTCAAAGAGTAAATTACTGTCATGCTTTTTCTTCTCGTGGACCCCGCCTTCCTCTACCTCTCGCCAAAATCCTGAATAAGTACAATGACTCAACCTATGCAACTACACATCGAAGAGCAAATTATTCTTAGCATTTCGTTACGCGAAAATCCACACAGCAAACAAGCTCCATTAATTTACGATCCCATCCACTCCGTCAGCGTTATTCCATTAATTTATTCAACGAGTATTGTTGCTTATTGCTGGTGGTGATGACGTCAGCAGGGAGGACGCAGGGAGGAAGCGGAGCGTTTTTGTTGAGACCTTTGTCTTTTAAATTTTAAGTGAGGGTATTTTAGGTAGATCATGTAATTTTAATGTATTCCTTAATCTCTCCAAATTAGCTAAAGTGATCTTATATTTAGGAACGGAGGGTAATTAGTACGTATATTTAGACAAACCACTTGTACTATATCCACTTGATATATTTGAAGTTCATTTTTAGATAAAATTCTTGTTAAATTTTTTTTAAAGAAAATTTTTAATTCATTGAGATTTTTATACATAAATTTGTTAAAATGAGTTATTCAAGTGGTCATAATTCAATTGAATCTTTTAATATAGTGGTAGAAAGTCTATATGTGACAATATATAAAGGGTTAAGGTGCATTTCTAGTACTCCACAATATGGTAAAGTGCACTTACAGTAATACACAATTTCGGGGTGCATTTGTGGTAAGCAAGAATAAATATCGTTGCCCCTATAATAACTCCGTTAAATAATTCATCTTTGACCGTTAGGAGTAACATTTGACTGTTAAAAGGTGACATAGGGAGGAATTATTAACGACGTGGCAATGACTGGACGGACATGTGGCAATGCATGCTGACTGGATTAAGCTGTCAGGCCAAATTAAATTGAAAAAAAAGGGAAAATTAATTTGAGGTCCCCCACAAGAGAGTTAATACTGGAAAAGTCCCAAAAGTGGAAAATATTTGCCCCTAGCCTTAATAAAAAATACCCCACCCTACCCCTTTCTTCCTCCTCCTTCACCCCACCCCACCCCACCCCCACCCCCTTCTTCCTCCTCCCTTAGCGGCCCCACACCCCCACCTCCTCCACCCACCTCCCTCCAGCTCGCCCCCCACCCCACCCTCCTCCCTCACTCGCGAGTCCGGCGTTGGCGGTTTTGAAGAAGACGAGTCCAGCGTTGGCGACGCGATGCCGGAGTGGCCGTGGAGCTCGTCGATGGCCTTGGGGAAGAGGGGGTGGCCGATGGAGTGCTCCTGGAGGAGGCGGTGGGTGCGGGTGAAGCGGCAGGCGTAGCTGGCGAAGCCGCCGTGGAGGTGGAGGGCGTGGACCATGCTGTCGCCTTCGAAGAGGTGGTCACCGGCGAGGGGGCGAGCTGGAGGGAGGAGGGTGGGGTTGAAAGTAATGGATGCACAAGAGGGGGGGGTGAATTGTGCTTCAAAAATAAATGCTCAAATAAGACAACACAAGAATTATACTGGTTCGGTCTACCTGACCTACGTCCAGTCCTCAACCACCCAGGCCGAGTTCCACTATATCTCAGGTTTTAAATCGGGTTCACCTGAAACCTTACAACCGCAAGTTTTGCACGGGATCATTTGCAACCTTACAACTACAAGTTTTACACAGGCTCACTTGTAACCTTTCTAACTAGCTCCCCCTCACACCAAGCAAGGGGTTAACCTTTACACTTAAAGGATTTTTCTGACTAAGTTCTCTCAAAGAACGGATGGTGTTACACACTTAAGTACAATAAATGCTCTTATAACAAGAAGAGACTTAACAACAAAGAGTACAGAATATGTAGATGAAAAGGATCACTCGATGTGTTAAATGCTCTTTACTTTTCTGGGCAGCTTTGAATGCTTGAAGGTGTTCTTAGTTTCTCGCTCTAACTTCTCTCAAGAATATTCAAAGATAATTGATTGCTTCATAAATGAAGTTGAGCTCCCTTATATAGTCTTCAAACATTATGAACTCATGGTAGGTGGGCTAGCCGTTTGAATATGACCCTTTTTCCCATGTTACCGTTTGCCCAATAAATGCTTCATCAATGCATAGCAGAGTTGACTTGCTTTATCTCTGAAAAGTAGTCCTGACATCTCTGCTCTGACATAAGCATTCTGACACTGCATCTATGAACGTTCTGACATTCTGATTGCTTGCGGAAGCAAACTCTCATCCGGAAGCAACTTTACTTAGTGTGCTGCACTTGAACGTTAGTTTAGCAATATAAGCACATAGTCACATGCAGTGGGTGTTCCCTTAGTCTAAGGTGTATCCGGAAGCACTTCTACATCCGGAAGTGAATCCACTGGATGAAGGATTTAGTTCATTATCACTCACTCTCGCTTAGTGTCCTTCAATCCAACAGTCAGCGCTAGTCACTAAGCTATCGGAAGCACTTCCACTTGACGTGGTAAACTCACTGACGCTTAGGGTTATATCTATTCTATCAGTCTGCGCCAGTCTAAGTCTAACAGGAAGCAATTTCACTTGACGTGGCTTATTCACTTACGCTTGGGGTTCTATCTCTTCTATCAGCCTGCGCCAGTCAAAATCTAACAGGAAGCAATTTCACTTCCGGTTGAAGCATAGCTTAGTCTTAAGGTTTTGTGTACCTAATGCTCATGGACTAAGTTAATTCCCTAGTGAGTTACTCGCTGCCGCTGGGGGATGAAACATTCATCCGCGTGCGCAAGTCCTAGTCTATCCGGAAGTAAATCCACATCCGGTTGCACTCTTACTTGGGATCCTAGGTTAACCTATTGCTTTCTAAGCACTTGGTTTATTCTTTTATATTTTAGTCTTCATCAAAACTTAAGATTCTAACATTCTCCCCCTTTTTGATGATGACAAACTTAGTTTTATCGATTAAGTTCATAAGGAAGGATTAGCAAAAGAATAAGAGCAATAGATAAGAACAAGTAACTTAGACAAATATTATTGATAAACAGAAGTTACAAGTCAGAGTATACAATCAAATAAAATATACAAGAACATATACAAGTAAATTACACTAAGCAAGTATGAAAGTATGCATGAGAATAAAACAAAAGGAAAAATTTCTAAGTTAAAAAAAATGTTTGGATTGGGGGTTCAGGGTTTTTGGATTGGGGGTTCAGGGTTTGTGTTTCTTTTTCCTCTCCCTCTCCTTTTGTCTCTCTTCATTCTCCTTTTGTAGTTTAGCTAACTCGGCCTCATGCACATTCTGGTCTATCTGGGCAATGATCCGCTGAAGCTCTTCTTCATCTCTTTCCCTTCTGAGCCTCTCTGATTCTATAGACTCCTCGAATGTCCTTTTCATGTTCTCCACTTCTTCATACCCAGGGAACCCTGTAGCATCGTCGAAGTAGGTGACCTCTCCATTGGGATAGTGAACAGCCCGGATTTTTAAGGTCCATACAGGGAAGTTGGGATCCTCCTCAACTTCCTGGGCTTTCCTTTTCCCTTTCCCTTTACTCTTGCTAATTGGAGGAGTGAGCATGGCACTTGCTCTGTCAGCATCGAGGCAGGCCATCTGACCAAAGGATAACTTGTCTGTGAATCCAAACTTCTCAAATTCCTCAGGAGTCATGTCTTCAATTTCCAACTTGACTTCCTTCAGAACTGGAACTGCTTGAACCACTGGAATTTCTTGCTCAACCTGGGCAGATGAAGTTCCTTGCTCAGGTAGGTCAGATGGAGTCTCTTCCTCACTCTCAGCAGATTCAGTGGTGGATGGCAGTGTGAAATCTAAGGTGCTCGGCCAGGGGGTTGGATCTTGGTCTAGAGTTGAGGTTGATAGGTTCAGAATGGGGGGAAGGTTCGTTGGAGAAGCGGAGTGGAGAGCGTGTAGGGGCGCCAGGTCGTGTGAGAATGGGTGAAGGAGGTGGAGATGGAGAGTTTAGTGGGGATTGGCGTGGAGAGTGTTGGGGTGAGTCTTGGGTTTGCTGGTCATGGGTAGGTGAAGGTTGGGATCGGTGGTCATTGTTTGGTGATGGTGGGGGTTGCTGGTCATTTTGTGGCGATGGCTGAGGTTGTTGAGTGTTAGGTGGAGGAGGAGGGGGAAGTTGAGGGTGATTGGGAGGAGGAGGAGGTGGGTTTTGAGGAGGAGGAGGAGGTGGTAGGTTACCTTGTGATGGTTGGGGAATTTGTAGGTGCTGGAGGATGAGATCTAGTTTTGCATCCACCCTGGCAAGATGATTCTCGACTTGGCACACTCTGTCCTCAAGCCGCTGGATTCGTTCCCCTTGCTGCTGGAAGCCAGTATCACACTCAGCACGGAGAGGGCCTACCAAGGAGTCAGGCAGCCTAAAGAGAAGCTCTTCCTTAACTTCCTCCGCAAAGGCTCTCACAGAGGCTGGCACTCTTGCAGCACGACTTGGTCCAGCATGGGAGTCCACTTCTTGATCCCCTGCACCAGATGTAGAGGGGACTGAAGTCTGAGAGGCACTCTCGGCCTGTGATCCTGAGCGAGTGGGCTTAGCAGGCTTGATATACTTGATGCCCATCTTCGCGATGTTGGTAGCTCCCACAGGTTTGCACTTGACATTTTCTTCCTCCACAGCAGATGTGGCCTTGATCAGATGCTTCTCTAGGAGGAAGGCAATGATAGTGGGATAGGGAAGATAGCCAGACTTGTCATTAGTTATCCAGCGCTGAATCTCAAGGCAGATCAACTGGCCGGGGTTGATTGGCTGGTGGGAGAGGAGTCTGGGGAACCAAGGGTTGCCCAGCTGTGTGAACTCATTGAAGTTGACTCCCTTATGTGTCATCATTCGGGAGTAGACGTAGTACAAGAGCCTGTAAGAGTCAGACATCTTGGATACCTTTTTCCCTGAGGTTCCATACAACTTCTTGAGAGCCTCCTTGCTGAGCTTTAGTGACTCAGGGTATAGCCACTCATTCATGCTCTCGTCTGTGATCCCCATCATCTCATTCAGTGTCTTCCACGTGAACCTGAAGGTTCTCCCCCTTACAGTGGCAGTGAAGGAGAGTTTGTGAATTTGCTCTTTCCCATCAACCTTCTTGAACCTAGCCTTGCCAGTGAGGGATTGACAGAAGACACGCAGGACGTTGACGTTGTAGTCCTGGTTGATCCCTAGCCAGAGCATGTACCTCTCGATGTAAGGACGCAGATGTGGGAACCCTAGTTCATCAATCTTGGTCAGATCGATGAACAGGCCATGGTTGAAGATTGGAATGGATGTCTCAAACTTGGCGGCCACAGTTTCCAATGCCCCATCTCTATACACTGTAGGGTCATCTTCTTCAACCCTCTGCCTCTTGGAAGAAGGCTCTTCAGCAAATTGCACCTTCTTCTTCTTCCCTTTTCTCAGGGCTTCTCTCTCTTGCTCAGAAACCACTAACTGTTCTGCCACTCTACCAGAAGTTCCAGGCTGACCCTGAACATTTTCATCCTGCCCCGGTGTTTGCCCAGAAACTTCACGGTGTTCATGATGTTCTTCATGATGTTCATCATTTTGCCCAGATTTCCGAGAACGTTCATGACGAGATTTCCCAGATTTTGACTTATGTTTCTTGGATGAAGAATGTTTCTTGGTAACTGGGTTGGATTCATGAGATCCGGCCATTTTTGTATGAATTTGTGGTAAAAAGAGATGAAATGCGAAGAGGTGTGTGAAGGAAAAAGAAGAACACGATGAAGAAGATGAAGAGAATTTCAGAGAAAATGGTGAAAGTGAAAATGATGCAAGTAAAAAGTGAAAGTGAAAAATGACTCTCTATTTATAGGTAAAGTGACTAAGGGTAAAATGGTCATGTCTCTTCAGATTTTCACACATTGGGTAACGTAAACAATTTAAGTTGGAACGACACACCTGATGACACGTGTCGCTTCATATTATCAGAAAAGACATAACGTCTCATTGGGGAAGTTGAAACGTTTTCTGAAGTGACGTGTCCCTTGGACTGGTGCTGACGCTCACTTGGTTTCATCATCCAGTGTTAGTGAGTGATCATCCTGCGTCAGCACGAGAGCATCCGGAAGTAGTTTTGCTTCCAGTTGTACTTAAGATTTAACATTGTGAGCCTGCAAAAACACATATTGGCACTCCAATGCCTAAGTTAGTATTTTTGTAAGTTTTAAAACAACCAAGTATAATAAATAGAAGTTACACCTCATTTGGGTTTACCATTCCCAAATTACCTCTTATGAAAGTAAATTGGTCAACCCCCAGAGGCTTGGTGAAGATGTCAGCAAGCTGTTGTTGTGTGGGGACAAATTGCACCTTGACATCCTTCTTTTGAACATGATCTCTGATGAAGTGATGTCTGACATCAATGTGCTTTGTCCTTGTGTGCTGAACCGGATTCTTGGCGAGGCTGATAGTGCTTGTGTTGTCACAGAGGATAGGTGCCTCAGGGAACTCCAAGCCAAGATCTCTTAGTTGGTTCTTCAGCCACAGCACTTGAGCACAACAACTTGCTGCAGCAATGTATTCTGCCTCAGTGGATGACAAGGACACACAAGTTTGCTTTTTGCTGGCCCAAGACACCAGACAACCACCAAGGAAGGCGCATTGTCCACTGATGCTCTTTCTATCTGTTTTATAACCTGCATGGTCAGAGTCAGAATAAGCCCACAAGAACTCTTGGTTACCTCTGGGATACCAAAGACCAAGTTCTTGTGTTCCCTCAAGGTATCTCAAGATACGTTTAACACATGTTAGATGTGATTCCTTGGGGTTGGCTTGAAATCTAGCACACATGCCAACACTAAATTGAATGTCAGGCCTGCTGGCTGTTAAGTATAAGAGGGAACCTATCATTCCTCTAAACATGGGCAGGCTGACAGATTTACCCTTTGCGTCAGCATCAAGTGCGGCAGTGGTGCTCATAGGAGTATCATACTCCTTGCACTCATCCATCCCAAACCTTTTTAGTAGCTCTCTGCAATACTTAGCTTGGGAGATGAAGATTCCATTTTTCTTCTGTTTGATTTGCTGGCCTAAGAAGAACGTTAGTTCTCCCATCATTGACATTTCAAATTCACCCTGCATAGTCTTAGAGAAATCTTCACAAAGCTTTTCGTTAGTTGCCCCAAATATAATATCATCAACATAAATTTGGACAATTAACATATCTCTATCTTTGTGAAGGATAAACAGTGTATTATCTAATTTGCCCCTTGAGAAACCCTTGCCCAGCAAAAAGCTGCTGAGTCTCTCATACCAAGCTCGAGGAGCTTGTTTCAGGCCATATAAAGCTTTCTTTAGTCTATACACATGTTTGGGGTGCTTATGGTCCTCAAAGCCAGGAGGTTGTTCTACATATACCTCTTATTTAATATAACCATTAAGAAATGCACTCTTTACATCCATTTGATATAACCTGAAGCCTTTCATGGATGCAAAGGCTAGAAGAATCCTTATTGCTTCAAGTCTAGCGACTGGAGCAAAAGTTTCTTCATAGTCAATGCCTTCTTCTTGGTTGTATCCTTTGGCTACTAGTCTGGCTTTGTTTCTTGTGATTTGACCTGTCTCATCTAGCTTGTTTTTGAAGACCCACTTGGTCCCTACTATGGATTGATGAGACGGCCTTGGGACTAGTTCCCAAACTTGACTTCTCTCAAATTGATTTAGCTCTTCCTACATGGCAATAATCCAGTCGCAGTCCTCAAGAGCTTGTTCAACTGAAGTTGGTTCGATTTGAGATAGGAATGCTCCAAACTCAACTTCATTTTGAACTTGTCTTCTAGTTCTGACACCAGAAGAAACATCACCAAGCACTTGATCAAGAGGATGATCCCTGTGATGTCTCCTAGCTATTGGCAACTGTGCCTCCTCAGGCACGGGTTGCACTCCAGGTTCATCACTGGGTTCATCTTCTTCTTTGGGATTGCTTGTTGGTGTTTCTTTTGGTGGTGAGGAAGATGATGGTAGTTTTGGAAGATTAAGTATTCCATCATCCTCTGTGGATTGTCCCCATGTAGGAGTTTCATCAAATACAACATGCATGGATTCTTCTACAGTTTTAGTTTTCATGTTGTATATTCTATATGTTTTACTCCTAAGGGAATATATCTATAAATATACCTTCATCAGCTTTTGGATCAAACTTACCCAGATTTACCTTTCCATTGTTATGCACATAGCACTTTGATCCAAAGATTCTGAGGTGGCTGATGTTGGGCTTCCTCCCTTTGTATAGCTCGTAAGGAGTCTTGTCCAAGCCCTTGCGAACATAGGCTCTGTTAGAGATATAGCAAGCAGTGCTCATAGCGTCCGCCCAGAACACTTGAGAAACCTCTTTCTCATTGAGCATGCTTCTAGCCATCTCTGTCAGAACCCTGTTCTTTCTCTCGACAACTCCGTTCTGTTGAGGAGTCCTTGGAGATGAGAAGTTGTGTTCTATGCCATTTTGTTCACATAGCTCAGAGAAGCTATGGTTCTCAAATTCTCCTCCATGGTCTGTCCTTATGGCTGTGATTTTGAGCTCTCTCTCATTCTGCACTTTCTTAGTCAGGACAACAAAAGCATCAAAAGCATCTTGCTTAGAGGCAAGAAACATAGTCCACGTGAACCTTGAATAGTCATCCACCACCACTAGAGCATAGAGGTTTCCACCCAAGCTCTTCATTCTCGCTGGCCCAACCAAATCCATATGGATTAGTTCCAAGGGCCTGCTGGTGGAGACTTTCTTCTTGGTTTTAAACGAGGATTTTGTTTGCTTCCCTCGTTGGCAAGATTCACAAATAAAATCATGTTTTACCTTAAAAGATGGGATACCTATGGCTAGCTCCTTTTTAATTAGCATATCAAGTTGAGTAAAATTAACATGAGCTAATCTCTTATGCCAAAGCCAACTGTTCTCATCACTAGATATTAAACACTTTTCTTCCAGTTGTTGACATAAGTCTAGAGTATATAGGTTCCCATTTCTGTTTGCCTTAAGTTTGCATTTTAAGTTGGCCTTATCTATATTCAGATCCTGCTTATCAACTATTATGCACTCATTTGAATCAAATATTACCCAATTTCCTTTGTTAGTGCTCTGGCTCACGCTCAGCAGGTTGTGACAGAGACCGTCCACTAGATAGACGTCCTTGACTGGTCCCACTTCTCGAACTCCAGTGATCTTACCACTTTGATTTCCTCCAAAGGTCACTGTGGCTCCATCTTTGATCACCAGAGATTTGAACTTGTCTCTGTCTCCAGTCATATGTCTCGAGCATCCGCTATCGATGTACCATTTTCTGTTCTTGGATGCCTTGAGACACACCTGAAATAATCAAGCAAGCTTAGGTACCCAACCTCTCTTGGGTCCTCTGTCATTAGTTTTCAGTGCCCTTGGTCTAGTGTCAGCTTTAACCTTGGGCTTACGATCATTTGGAGCCTCTGGCCTAGTGCTGGCTCTAGGCTCTTGGGTTTTTCCTATGGAATGGTTCCAGACTCGGGATCCTTGTCCTCTCTTGGTTTCCTTCACAGGTGGAGGATCCTTTGTAGCCTTGGTTCCTTTAGGGACCCATTTGTAAGAGCTACTTGCTCCATGTTTCTTGGCATTACAGGTGGACGTGGAGTGTCCTTTCCTGTTGCAGTAGTTACAGAAGCTAAAGGGTGAGGAGCTATGACTAGTGGCTTTATGGAAGAACTTTAAGTAGGGCTTTACTTTTGGTTCTACCCACTTTTTCCCTCTAGGAGTATATCCTAAGTCAGTCCTATCCCTATATGCCCTTTGATTCATTAAGATTATATTTAACATTTCTGAACCATTTGTAAACTTCTGCAGGGCATTTTGCAGCTTGTCTTTCTCAGCTGAGATTTTGCTGCAATTAGGGCAGCTCTCAAGTGTTGGGGCGTTGGGTTCTACTTGGGGAGAACCCTGGCCATCAACTACCGGAAGCTTTCTAGCTTCCGCTAGCTCTTCTCTTAGTGAGTCCACCTTGGACTCAAGTGATTCCTTTTTAGTTTTCAACACTTTATAGGCTTTACATAGTCTAGAGAATTCTTCATGAACCTCATTGTAAGCCTCTTGTAGTTCAGAAAGAGTTACCTCATGATCTTCGTTGGTGAGGTCAAGATCTGAAGATGCTTCCTCATCATCTTCTCTAGCTACCAGGCAGAGGTTGGCAACTTCTTCTTCATCACTTTCTTCCTCATCTGAGCTATTCACCCAAATGGAGGAGACGAAGGCCTTTCTTTTGTCTTTGCCTTTTGACCTCTGCAGGCTGGGACACTCAGCCTTGAAGTGACCAGGCTTCTTGCATTCAAAGCACACGGGGACCTTTTCTTTCTTGTGTCCCTTCTTCTGGCTGGAGTCACCTCTCTGATAGCCTCCTTTCTTTCTGAAGAACTTTCTGAATTTCCTCACCATCATAGCCATCTCCTCATCGTCCATTTCCTCCTCATCATCCTCATCATCATCATTGATCTCTTTGCTGGGAGCAACAAGAGCAAGGTTCTTGTTCTTGGATGAGGCTTGAGGAGCTCTCATAGCCAGCAAGGTAGGTTCGTATTCAGCAAGAGAGCCAAATAGTGCGGTGATGGAGCTGGTTGATTCTCCTTGCACTTCCTGCAAGATAGTTACTTTGGTGATCCAGTCACCCTTCAAGATCTTTAGGATCTTGCTTACTTGCTCTCTTTCAGGAATATCCTTACCCAGCGAGGCCAAATTGTTGATGAGATGGGTGAACCTGAGTTCCAGCTCTCTAATAGGCTCAGTGGGACTTAGCATGGCGAACTTGTGAAATTCTTCCACCAGCATCTCAACACGTCTTGCTTTTACTCCCCTGGTTCCAGAGTGAGCAGCCTCAAGAGCCTCCCACATATCTTTAGCATTTTTGTGGTGGCTGATCCTGTGAAACTCTTTGGGGCTGAGAGCACACTGGATGTAGTGCATGGCCCGATGGTTAAGTTGGACTAGAGCATAGTCCTCAGGAGTGTATCTGGCTCTCACCTTAGCAAATCCATCCTCATCTAAGGGAGTTTGATCCCCATGTTCTATTACATCCCAGAGTCTAATGTCACTTGACTTGATATAAGTCTCCATTCTAAACTTCCAGAATGGATAGTTATACCCATCGAAGCCTGCGGGCTTGTTGGGTTGAACAGAGACATCTGGTAGAGAATAGTCTGTATCCATTACTGGATCTTTGCTTTCTGATTCGTTGGAATCGAGTGAGAAAGACCCGCTCTGATACCAAATGAAAGTAATGGATGCACAAGAGGGGGGGTGAATTGTGCTTAAAAAATAAATGCTCAAATAAGACAACATAAGAATTATACTGGTTCGGTCTACCTGACCTACGTCCAGTCCTCAACCACCCAGGCCGAGTTCCACTATATCTCAGGTTTTAAATCGGGTTCACCTGAAACCTTACAACCGCAAGTTTTGCACGGGATCACTTGCAACCTTACAACTACAAGTTTTACACAGGCTCACTTGTAACCTTTCTAACTAGCTCCCCTTCACACCAAGCAAGGGGTTAACCTTTACACTTAAAGGATTTTTCTGACTAAGTTCTCTCAAAGAACGGATGGTGTTACACACTTAAGTACAATAAATGCTCTTATAACAAGAAGAGACTTAACAACAAAGAGTACAGAATATGTAGATGAAAAGGATCACTCGATGTGTTAAATGCTCTTTACTTTTCTGGGCAGCTTTGAATGCTTGAAGGTGTTCTTAGTTTCTCGCTCTAACTTCTCTCAAGAATATTCAAAGATAATTGATTGCTTCATAAATGAAGTTGAGCTCCCTTATATAGTATTCAAACATTTTGAACTCTTGGTAGGTGGGCTAGCCGTTTGAATATGGCCGTTTTTCCCATGTTACCGTTTGCCCAATAAATGCTTCATCAATGCATAGCAGAGTTGACTTGCTTTATCTCTGAAAAGTAGTCCTGACATCTCTGCTCTGACATAAGCATTCTGACACTGCATCTCTGAACGTTCTGACATTCTGATTGCTTGCGGAAGCAAACTCTCATCCGGAAGCAACTTTACTTAGTGTGCTGCACTTGAACGTTAGTTTAGCAATATAAGCACATAGTCACATGCAGTGGGTGTTCCCTTAGTCTAAGGTGTATCCGGAAGCACTTCTACATCCGGAAGTGAATCCACTGGATGAAGGATTTAGTTCATTATCACTCACTCTCGCTTAGTGTCCTTCAATCCAACAGTCAGCGCTAGTCACTAAGCTATCGGAAGCACTTCCACTTGACGTGGTAAACTCACTGACGCTTAGGGTTATATCTATTCTATCAGTCTGCGCCAGTCTAAGTCTAACAGGAAGCAATTTCACTTGACGTGGCTTATTCACTGACGCTTGGGGTTCTATCTCTTCTATCAGCCTGCGCCAGTCAAAATCTAACAGGAAGCAATTTCACTTCCGGTTGAAGCATAGCTTAGTCTTAAGGTTTTGTGTACCTAATGCTCATGGACTAAGTTAATTCCCTAGTGAGTTACTCGCTGCCGCTGGGGGATGAAACATTCATCCGCGTGCGCAAGTCCTAGTCTATCCGGAAGTAAATCCACATCCGGTTGCACTCTTACTTGGGATCCTAGGTTAACCTATTGCTTTCTAAGCACTTGGTTTATTCTTTTATATTTTAGTCTTCATCAAAACTTAAGATTCTAACAGGGGTGGGGGGCGAGCTGGAGGGAGGTAGGGGAGGAGGGTGGGTGTGGAGGGGGGAGGGTGGGGTGGGGGGGCGAGCTGGAGGGAGGTGGGGGGAGGAGGGTGGGGGTGGGGGGAGGAGGACGGGGGTGGGGGCGCTGGTGGAGGAGGTGGGGGGTGTGGGGCCGCTGAGGGAGGAGGAAGAAGGGGGTGGGGGTGGGGTGAAGGAGGAGGAAGAAGGGGGTAGGGTGAGGTATTTTTTATTAAGGCTAGAGGCAAATATTTTCCACTTTTTGGACTTTTCCAGTATTGACTCTCTTGTGGGGGACCTCAAATTAATTTTCCCTTTTTTTTCAATTTAATTTGGCCTGACAGCTTAATCCAGTCAGCATGCATTGCCACATGTCCGTCCAGTCATTGCCACGTCATTAATAATTCCTCCCCATGTCACCTTTTAACAGTCAAATGTTACTCCTAACGATCAAAGATGACTTATTTAATGGAGTTATTATAGGGGCAACGATATTTATTCTTGCTTACCACAAATGCACCCGGAAATTGTGTATTACTGTAAGTGCACTTTACCATATTGTGGAGTACTAGAAATGCACCTTAATCCATATATAAATTATTGAAATTTAAAATTTTTCAACAATTAATTTTGTGCAAACATTTTCAAATCAAAAATAGGCATTTCTCCATGTTGACTCAATAAATAAATTTTCTATCACAACATGATAAAAATATTCAACATCCCATATGTTTAATATCCATAGAATTCATGGTCAAACAGCAGCCATGCTGGCTAGTTTGGATACATCAAGAATAAGGCTCTCAATAGTATTAATTAATCTATTAATGGAAGTATTATGCAGAGGACGGGTTTGAGTTCAAGGTGATGATGCCTTTTTCAATGTTTCAAAGGCAATTTATTAAGGACTCTTCTGAAAGCATATTTTATAGTAAAATGACAAGTAAAACCCTTCTAATATCCAAAAGAACAATTAAGGAACTCAAACTTTTAAAAGGACAATTAAGAAACCAAGTACTTACTTGATATTTGTAATTGTTGTGAAAAACTTAAATGCCCCTACCCAAGTTAATTCGAATGACCCAATTGTTAATGAGTATGTTTCAGTTCTTATTTGGTAAGTTGCAATTGTTAATAAGTACGGTACAATTGTTAATAGAAAATGTACATTTGTTAACAGAGAAGTTAATTCAAATGGCCCAGATGTTAATTTGTATGTTTCAGTTGTTAATTGTTAAGTTGTAATTGTTAATAGGTACATTGCAATTGTTCATAGAGAATGTGCATTTGTTAACAGAGAAGTTAATTTAAATAGCCCAGCTCTTAAAGAATATGCTCCAGTTGTTAATTGATAAGTTGCAATTGTTAATATGGACAGAGGCATTTAAGTCTTTTCACAACAATTGCATATGTCAAGGAAATACATAGTTCCTTAACTGTCCTTTTAGATGTTTGAATTCATTACTTGTTCTTTTAGACATTCAAAAAGATTTATTTGTTATTTTTCCTATTTTTATTGTTATTGGCCAATTTGTGGAAACCTATTAGAACTCAGAAGCATTTATTCATCATATATTGGGCTGCACTTTGGGCTTGTCAATTGGTCTTGGACGTACTTAGATTGAAATGGAGGTTTAAAGGAGACTGCAAGTCTAAGATGATCTGCCCAACCGGGCCTCAACATTGCATGAAAAAAGTAAGGGAAATTTGCATTGTAGTCCCTAGCAAGACAAATTACTACTGCATGGTCCCAAAACATTCCAAAATCATCATCAAGTCCCAAGGGACTTCATTGCAAAATTTTCCACTTCTTGATTGACATCTTTACCCCTATCTTCACTTCTGATCCCACAATTCCCTCTTCTTCTTCTTCTTCTTCTTCTTCTTCTTCTTCTTCATTCCTCTTCATCCCTTCTTCTTCATCGTACCACTCACCGTAAACATCACTTACAATTGATCCTTACCACATCTCTGTCATTGCCCACCGAATCACTTCCGACGCCAGCCACCGCTCCTCCACCCGGCACCGTCGTCGGATCCAGCAGTGTCTTCTTCCCCCAATTCGAACCAAGATCTCATCTTTCACCACCATTTTAGAAACCCCACAGCAGCCCACCTTCACTCACAATCACTGCTTCCCCGCCGCTGTGTCCAGCGGCCTCTTCCTCCGACTAAGCTTTTTGTGACGCCACAAATACTAGCCTTGTCTCACCTCCTCCCATCTGGACCCATTTCTATTTTTTCCCTCCAACTTCAGGAAGTTGAGTTGTGGTTTGTTTATTTAGACCTTCAACTTCTTTCACGGTGAGAACCTCCTGTCTTCTCTCTCAACTCAGTTTTGGTTTTATGCTAGATTCAAGGTCATTGGAGCGTTTGAGAATAGATAATTTTGAAAGGACAAGTCTGAGCATTTACACCCATTTCTCTGTTTTGAATTTAGTGTAATATTTAGTTTGTGGAAGATGTGAGATCAGTAGCTTTTGGTGGAATATTTCTCAAGATTTAAAGGCTACATTCTTATTATTGTCACTGACAGTGCCTTAGTACTTCACTCTGATTATGGCACTGTATTGTATGTCATAATGGTCCAAATGAATTGGTTTGCTGGTTGAAATAATAGATATAGGTTTGGCATTTTGCTGAACCTGAGCTATGTGATTAAAGTGACAAGAATCAGCTTTGAAAGGGGGTGAACTGTGGATTATGGTGCTATATTTTGGGTAGTTAGAGAATAGAAGTAAGTGCTTTAAACTGATTTCTAAGATGATAGATGACCTTAGTGCTATATTTTAGATTTTTGGTTTGATTCATATGGGTTTTATTTACCAGCACATATTTTGGTTTATCAGTTAGCTTCTTACAAGTCTATAAATATGTTGTTATCTATTAGTACATATGTACTGTTGTGTACACACATACAGTAGATTATTTCAGCTTTCACAATGATTTTAGGATGAAAGCTGTGTATCCCTTGGAATCATTGGTCACATCTAAAACAATGTAGTACTCTCTAGTGATGTTAATAGGTGTTTTTAGTCGGATATATAGAAGTTGTCGCATTTTCCTAATGCTATGGTGCTTGTAGCTGGGTAATCTCTATGTCTTATTTAAATTCAATAGTGAACAAAACCAGGAGCTAAGAACAACCAAAATATAAGAATAAAACAATGAGAAACCCTATAATTATTCACTAAACAAGCAAGTAAAAACATGTTGTTAATGGTGGCACATGTAGTTGTTAATATGTGTTGGTAACTTGTTAATATGATACTGTATTTTGGGATATATTATCCTTTGTTTCTAAACTTAAGTGTCAATGAATGAACAAGGGTTGATAGTATCTTATCCAAATACCTGTGAAAGAAAGAAGTGGTGTCAATAGCATGAGTAGTTAATTGAAGACTTATTATGCAAAGTGAGATAAGGTAGGTGTTGTTAATATAGCACTATGAGTAGTTAATATTTTTGGTTTACTTGCTAGTACACTTGGGAAACATATCAGAAAATATATGCAAGTATCTCTTAAAAAGTAGAAGGCCACCAACAAAAAGTCTTATAATTGTGGAAGATGCTATGAGGTTGATCACATTGCGAAGACCTGAATGTAATGCAAATTCATATTCTTAACTAGGAAGTTTTGATTCTCTTTTGCAAAATGAAGTATAAAGTCTATTAATAGTTTTTCAATGCTATATAATGTAATGCAAATTCATTTATGCATTACAAGTGAGAATGAATCAATTTGGCGTGATAGATATATTACTAGAATACTTATTAATTTCTGCAAAGTATGATAAAGTGTTGTTAATAACAGCATGACAACTTGTTACTGTTTGGTGGTTTACTTGCTACTGTAATGTGATTCTGTAGGGTGATATAGTTAATGGCTAGGGTCGGACCTCCTTCGAGTAGTACCCCCCTCCCCCCACAATTTTCTGCAATTCAAAGAATGATTTCTCTTTTGGTTTGAAGTAGGCTTTCCAAACTCTGGAGTTTGTTTGCACATAGGCTTCTCAAAGGCGATTTAGGGTTCTATACATGTAGCAAATTATAGAATGTAAATTCTGATTTCTACCAAACGTTTATTGAACATCAACTTTGTGGAGTGGCTAAAACATGGACTAGTCTTGCATTAGTTGTTGTCTCATTTGAGTTCTTTGGGGTATGCCTATGGTTATGGTGGAATTGATGTCTTTTTGGGGAAGAAAATGTACAAGAAAGGGTTACATTAGCTGTTTGCCTTTGCTATTCACTTTGATATCATTATGGGGAGATTTATTTGGTTATCTGCTATGATATTCGCATTTTAAAATGCAACTCTTCACTATTCCCTCAAATGATCACAGTATGTGATTACTTGCAGTTTAAAATTACAAAGAAGATTATCATAAGATGCTTGAGATGATTCAATATGATAAATATAAGGTATCTACTATTTTGAGGCTATCTTAACCAAATTGTTATATGTCTACTGTAACTTTTAATAGTCTTATAATATTTTGACTTTGCTTAATTTATGCCTGAAAAGCTACTTGCAGGACATGCATTGGGATTTTATACAATCTAGCATCTACTGCAGAAGCATCAATCTTTTAGACGAGCTGGACTGATGGGCCTTGCTGAATGCATTAGTGTAACAACTAATGACATCAAAACACTGCGTTATGCAAGCAAAGAGTCATTTGGAGAAACTTCTCTTGTGGAATTGTCAGTAGAATATAATGTTAGTATTTAGGTCGATTTTGTTTGTAAATAGCTTCTAGGAAGCTGTGTTGACCAGTTTTGAATTATATCAATGATTATATTTTTGTAAATATAGGGCTAGTCAGAATGAGTATATTTTGTACTAATACTTTTGCAAGGGAAAAACTAGTTTTCTCTTGAGCAATTTCTTGTTATGGTTGAACTACCTAATGATATCAATGTATTTTGATAATTTTCCACTTGTTTATATGAAACTTTTGTTGACATACTTTATTGGTTAATGAAATGACTACATGATGCCAATTATCAGGTATGTCACAATGTTTATCATATCATAATTGATAAGTCTCAAATTTAAAATGAGATTTTTGCAAGTGACAAGTTAAAATACTAGTAATAACAACTCTCAAAGTCTGTATTAACAAATCTCTAGTTGTTAACATCAACTTGATAAGTCTCACTTTTGAAATGAGTTTTTTTGCAAGTAACAAGTGGGAATATCAGTAATAATAACTCTCAAACCCTACATTAACAAGCTCTCGAGTTGTTAATATCAACTTGATAAGTTTAAAATTTGAAACATGACAAGTGGGAATACTAGTAATAACAACTCTCAAAGCCTGCATTAACAAGTCTGGAGTTGTTAACCGCAACTTAATAAGTCTCACATTTGAAATGAATTTTTTGCAAGTAACAAGTGGGAATACAAGTAATAACAACTCCAAAAGCCTACATTAACAAGCTCTTGAGTTGTTAATATCAATTTGATAAGTCTCAAATTTCAAATGAGATTTTTGCAAGTGACAAGTGGCAATACCAGCAATAACAACTCGCAAAGCCTGTATTAACAAGTCTTGAGTTGTTGATAGCAACTTGATAGATCTCACATTTGAAATGAGTTTTTTTGTAAGTGACAAGTGAGAATACAAGTAATAACAACTCCCAAAGCCTACATTAACAAGCTCTCGAGTTGTTAATATCAACTTGATAAGTCTCAAATTTGAAATGAGGTTTTTAGAGTTGTCAATGTCATTATAGATATATGCACTTGTCACTAGTTTAAAATTTACTTATGCAATGAGGCATACTACTTCTCATTAACAAGTCATCAACTTGTCATTATAGGTTTTGAGAGTTATCATTATAGATCTGATCAAATATATTATTTTGTGCAATGCATGCGTTTGTAAGGCCAACAACTTTTACATACAATTCTCAATCAATATCATTAAAGTTGCAAACACAATTAATTGCACTTGTCAACACTTGGTGACATGCATATGACAAACACCATATAATAATTTCATTAACAAAAGCTTTATTAACTACTGAACTATTATCCAAATATATATCCAAATATATCTATCTCACTAAGTAGTTCACTATCACTTCAAAAATCAAAATACATTATATCATTTTTCATAGCTCCCATTCTTCCCACTTCAAAGCAGCAAAATACTATGTTGTCTATGCATTCTTCCTCTCATGATGGTTGTTGAAGTTCTTCCTCACTTTTAGGCATGGTTTTACCCTCATTATCTTGCTCTGTTTCATCCCACATCTGGAAAAACAATATGTACACTCCACATGAGTCCTTGCCAACAAAGTTGAGTTTACATATATTATTTGCACTCACAGTTTTCAAAATCTGCAAAAAAAAACTTCTAATCATAATTATTAGATGTCCTTCTTGTGGCGTCCTTCCTAAAGGAAAAGAGCACATGACATACTTTCTGGCACCAACAAAGTTATTCAAAATAAATCATCTCATCAATGTATAGCATATATAAAGCTCTTATTCACTCCCATATGGCACCAACAAAGCTGATCCTACATGAAAATCACGTTATTCACCAATATTCAAAAGGATTTGAGCACAAATGTGGATTAAAGTACATTCAGAATTGCTATCTGGTCACAACACCAACACAAATCAAAGATTAATGCAAATCGATCAATATCAATTGCGATGGCATACACAGAGTAAGCCATGAAAAGTTTGCTGCACAAGATAGTTGCATAGTGGCAGCAATTATGCAGCAAATGGAGTTGCAAAAAGCATAGTAAACGGTGTCACTTTTAGCAGCAAAATGGGCACCAGTTGGAGCATAAAATCTCAACCTCGATCTCCCTATACCCAACTAAATGCCTAACTAATTTCTGTTCTTGATAAAACAACAGATGCATCATATAGTTCATTTGATGAGCACAATTTTGTATAGAATTCTAGCCAAATGGACAACAAAATCATTAAAATTCACTGCAACTTGAGTACCAGAAATTAAGAGCTGAGTTTTTACTAGCTTTGTACTATTCACCCTACAAGCAAGCCTTCAAATATTCTCAAGTTCAAGTTCCTTTTTCAGCTGACTACTTACAACCAAAAATATAACATAGACATAAATAACCAATTAAAAAGAATTAAAACCAAACCTTTCAGTACTAGAAATTTCCTAAAGGTCAACATGGGTGAGGCAGAACCAGAACTTTTGTTGTCACTTGGAATACGAGATGTTCCAATGTTCTGTTGCATATATCTTTGTACACTTAGGCTACGACCAAAATTTTATGTGAGATGAAATGTAACAAGGACAATACACTTACCATAAGAGTCCTTGTGTGAAAGAAATGCTCTTTTCGTAATTCAACATTCAAGAGCATGAGAAACACAATTACAGAAAATCAGAGGAACATGAATAGTGACAATGAAGAAGAAAAATCCATTTTCCTCTCAAGCCTCTGACCTAAAAAATCAATCAAACCGGAGAGAGATTGAATCTTACTCGAAGAAGGAAGGTCTGACGATGTTGGGAGAACTGGGTCCAACGCTGCACGATGGTGACAGAAGGAAGGTGGAGCTGAGTTGGAAGAAGAAAAAATGTTACGATCTAGGGTTTGGGGAGAAGGAAATCGAAGACAGATGAATAGTGTTGGAGCTAGAGGCGACTGGTGCTGCTGAGTGAAGATGGAGAGTTATGATGGTGGCAGTGAAGAGCAGGGAAGAGGCTAGATAATGATGGTGGCAGTGGGGGTGAAGAGTTGGGAAGAGGCTCAATGATGGTGTGGTGGTGTGAAGTTTTTTCAGGGCAAATAATGTTTTTAGTGAGGGGCAAAATGGTCCTCAAATAGGTGAAAACACTTGCAACAAAGTCTCATGGGATTTGGTGATGATTTTGAAATGTTTTGGGACCTCCTAGTAGTAATTTGTCTTCCTAGGGACTACTGTGCAAATTTCTCAAAAAGTAAAGAAATGAATTAAAAGGTGAATTCTTTACTTCTTCATTTTTTTAAAGTAGAATATAGT
The DNA here is from genome assembly GCA_029929735.1 of Mimosa pudica. NCBI lineage: Eukaryota > Viridiplantae > Streptophyta > Magnoliopsida > Fabales > Fabaceae > Mimosa > Mimosa pudica. The sequence goes on along the minus strand of JAKELP010000012.1, from coordinate 2,947,703 downwards.
ACTTACATCTCTAGCTTGCTTTAATTACCGAGACAGTCATTTTATTTTGAAAACATACCACATAGTCTAACAATCAATGCTGTTAAAGAATATTCTAAGAAGTAATTTGAATACTACAGATGTCTTTAATAATTTTCTTTTATTTATATAAAAAATAATACACATAAAAATGTTTGTAAAATTGATTAAAATATTAACTTTGAGAACATTGGTTTAATCAAATTTTCTTCAAATCGATTCAATGAATTACAGAAAACAAATTGTAATATAATATTCAAAAAATAATATCATCTAAAAATATAATATTTAAAATAAATATATATAGTTTAAACAACTTCCAGTCAATATTTTATTTAATAATATGCAATTAAATAATATATTATTATAAAAAAATAACTATTTGAACACTTTAAATTATTTTTAAATAAAATTTATAATTTTAAAATTATAAAATGAACTGAAGCTACATAGGATCAAAATCAATAACAAAAAGTATAAAATCTATATTATAGATTATAATAAATTTTGAATGATTATAATCTATAATATAATCCTCAACGTTTGTGTTTCTATCATGACGATGTTTGTGTCGTGGTTTCAAATTAAAAATTTTGAGCAGTGGTTGGCCGGCTTCTTGAACTGCGACAAAGGAGAGGTACTAGAAAGATGAAGAAAGAGAGTGATGCAGTGTGAGTGTGAGAATAGAGAAAGTGTATGAGAGTTTAGAAGTAGAAGTAGAATAAGAAGAGAGAAGAGTGAGAGAAGAGAGAATTTAGAAGGAAGAAAGAACAAGAGAAGAGAGCAAGAAAAGAAGACAACACAATATTATGCTTATTATTCAAATAATCAAAGTCTACATAGCAAATAGTTGAGAGGCTATATATAGGCCTTAACATAACCCTAAATATTAATGATAGAAAACTCTAGAATATAATCATACTTAATTCTAATTGATAACAATAAATGCAAAATTAAAATAGAACAATCTAGAAATACTAATTGATGATAATCAAACCCAAACATGATAATCTTCAAATCTCTTTGGAAACTTTCTGATTCTTTTGTGATTCCCATCATTCCCCCCTTGCTGAAAAGAACTCGCCTCTGGTGAGGAAGGGGTATTGAAAGAGTCAAGTAAAGTGGAATCGATCCGGCGGAACTCATCTTCAGTAATCCATGTAGCATCTGTGTCAGTTGAATTCTTCCATCGAACAAGATAACGATGAACTGGACCATTCGGAGTACAAATGGTTTCTTCATCCACAACAGCATCGATCACTTCTTGCGTTGGAGGAACACATGGCAAAGGTGGAATTGGAGCACTGATCCTGGAACCTGCAGAAGAATCACCAGAAAATAGGGGAGGCTCAAAAGTGCCTCGGTAAGTCATAAGATCCTCAACATTAAAAACTGGACTAATAGACATTTCAGGAGGTAATTCTAACAAGTAAGCATTGGAACCAAGTTTCTTTAGAATACGAAAGGGTCCTGAGGCACGAGCAAGCAATTTCTTGAATGAATGTTTTGGATAACGTTCAGGGCGAATACGAGGCCATTACATAATCTCCTTCATCAAAATTTTGAGCTCGACGATGAGCATCAGCCGTTAATTTATATTGATTATTATTAAGTTCAATTTGACGCTTAATCTCAGCATGCAATTCATGAAGGTGATGTGCTAGGGATTCGCGGATTCAGAAGATCGGGTTGTTAAAGGAAGGGGTACCAAGTCAATGGGCTGGTTAGGATTGAAACCTTGAACAATCTCAAAAGGGCTTTTACCAGTGGTTCGATTGACAGAGCTATTATAAGCGAACTCAGCTGTAGGTAATATGAGATCCCAATTTCCTATCTTGTCACCGACTAGACTCCTAAGTAAATTTCCAAGACTACGATTGGTCACTTCAGTTTGACCGTCTGTTTGCGGATGAAAAGCAGAAGAGAACTTTAGTTGAGTCCCAAACAATTTCCAAAGAGTTTTCTAGAAATCACGATCAGATACAATAGAAGTAGGTAGACCGTGCAAGCGCACGACTTCCTTGAAAAAGAGTTTAGCTAAGTGAGAAGCATCAGTGGTCTTGCTACAAGCGATGAAGTGTGCCATCTTAGAGAATCGGTCGACAACAACCAAGATAGAGTCATGCTGTCGAATAGTCCTTGGCAAGCCTAAAACAAAATCCATACTTAGATCCTTCCATGGTGCATTAGGGATTGGTAAAGGGGTGTACCATCCAGTATTCTGTTTCTTGGCTTTTGCAGTCTGACACGTATGACATTGTGAGAGTATGTGTGCAACATCACGTCGAAGAGAGAGCCAATAAAATCGATCTTCAACTAAGGTTGTAGTCTTGTCTCTCCCAAAATGACTAGCTAAGCCTCCTCCATGGAGTTCCCAAATTAGAAAGTCTCGTAAGGACGTGCGGGGAACACATAATTTACTGCCACGAAAGAGATAACCATCCTTAACAAGAAAGTCGGGATAGTCCTGTCGAGATCCATTGCTAACCTCTTGGTAAATTAAGCTGAAGTCAGGGCAAGTAGGATACTCGTCGATCAACCGTTCAAAACCTATAACTTGTACTTGCATAGTATGCAAAAGGTTGATACGACGGCTTAAGGCATCTGCCACCTTATTTTCTATCCCAGCGCGATGTTTTACGACAAAGGTAAACTCTTGAAGAAATTCGACCCACTTGGCATGTTTAGGGTTCAAATGTCGATGAGAGTTGAGAAACTTAAGTGCTTGGTGATCAGAATACACAACAAATTGTTGGGGCAAGAGATAGTACTTTCAATGTTCAAAAGATCGGACGATGGTATAAAATTCTTTATCATAAGTGGAATACTTTTGTTTTGCCTCGTTTAGTTTTTCACTAAAAAAGGCAATAGGGTGGCCTCCTTGACTTAAGACACCCCCAATCCCAATTCCAGAGGCATCACAAGCGACTTTAAAGCATTTGGAAAAGTCAGGTAATATTAAAACTGGGGCTTCAGAAAGCTTTTGCTTAATGAGTCCAAAAGCTCGAGATGCAGTATTAGTCCAATGAAACTTATCCCTTTTTAGGCACTCTGTGATGGGACTCATAATAGTACTAAAGTCTCGAATAAAACGCCTATAGAAGGATGCGAGACCATGGAAGCTTCGGATGTCATGAAAGGAAGTAGGTTCAGGCCACTCGTGAATAGCTCGTACCTTTTCAGCGTCAGCAGACAACCCTTGTGCAGAAACAATGAATCCAAGGAAAAGAACTTGCTCTTGGAGAAATGAGCACTTAGGCAAATTAGCATAGAACTTCTCTTGACGAAGAACGAGGAACACTTGGCGAAGATGCGTCAAATGCTCAGCTATCGTTTTACTAAAGATAAGGATGTCATCAAAGTAGACAACCAAAAATTTTCCTAGGTATGGCTGAAAGAGGTGAGTCATAACACGCATGAAGGTACTTGGGGCATTGGTGAGGCCAAAAGGCATTACTAACCACTCATACAAACCATCTTGTGTCTTAAACGCAGTTTTCCATTCATCTCCAGGTCGAATCCTAATCTGGTGGTACCCACTGCGGAGGTCTATCTTAGAGAACCATCATGCTCCTGAGACTAGATCAAGCATATCTTCAAGTCTAGGTATGGGGAACCTTTACTTAATTTTGATCTTATTTATAGCTCTACTATCAATACACATCCTCCAAGTTCCATCCTTTTTGGGTGTCAATAAAGCAGGTACTGCACATGGGCTAAGACTATGTTGAATATAGCCCTTCTCTAATAAACTCTTGACTTGTCGATTAAGCTCTTCCCTATCCTTAGGATTCATCCTATAATGCGGCAAGTTAGGGAGTTGAGATCCTCGAACTAAATCAATGGCATGTTGGACAGTCCGCATTGGTGGCAAGTCATGGGGCAACTCATCAGGTACAACATCCTTAAAGTCATCCAACAATTGTGAAACCTCCTTGGGTAAGGTTAAAGCATCAGACATAGAGGAGGTGTTGTCCTTTACAACAAGGGCAAAAATAATATCAGTCTCCTTACTTTCTTGTACAAACTGATTCTCTGTTAGAAGGTGAAGTTTCGGGGACTTAGAGGGAAAACCCTTTGAGTTGGAAGCTTCTTTTCTTTTGGGCTCAGGCATGGCTGGACGTAAAAGGATTGTTTTTCCCTCATGCTTAAACACATGATTATTTGATCGTCCATGTATGATGACGTCATGATCGTAAAGCCATGGACGTCCTAAGAGAATATGGGACACGTCCATCGGAATGACAACACAGAGAACATCTTCCTTTTTAAAATCACCGAGATGAAGAGGTTCGCGACACTGATGAGTGATAGGAAGGGAGGTATTGTCTATCCAAGCAACACAAAAAGGTTTGGGTATAGGCTCAGTTTTTAACCCAAGTCGAACGACACCTCGACTAGAGATAACATTTCTTTCACTTCCGTTATCAATAATGAGTTTGTATGACTTATCACCGTATTTCACATATGTGTGAAATATGCTGTGACGTTTCCACGAATCATCTAGCGAAGGAACAGTTAAGAGACATCGCATTACCCCAAGGTGCTCAGGTGGAATATCATCTACGACAATTTCTTCATCTACATCAGAGGGGCTGTCGACAGGGTCGATGACAACATCAGGAGTGTCCTCGTTATAGTCTTGGTACTCAAGAAGTAGATTGCGCTGGGGACACTTCGAAGCAATGTGACCCTTAGTGTGACACTTGAAGCATTCAATGCTTGATCCATTAGGTCGTAAGCTAGAGCCTATTGATTCATTAATCGGCTTGGTGCCCGATGCTTGTCCAGATTGAGAAAACTTGGATGATGGTCCTACAATTCGCTCAGTAGGAAGGAAACTACGAGTTTGTCTAAACCCTGTGCCTTGTGGAGTAGCTCGTTGAAAGTTAGAGTACTTCGACAAAGCTTCTATTTCTTGTGCCTTATGATAGGCATCCTCAAGGGTTTCAGGAAAATTTAACCTAAGATCCCTCTGTATGTCTGGCCGAAGACCATCAACAAACCTACTTAATAATGACAAAGGGTCTTCTTTTAGTCCACACCTTAGCCTAAGTTCATCAAAACGGCCTATATAGTCAGCAACAGTAGAGATTTGACTTATATGATTGAGCTTACTGAATAATTGACACTTATACCGAGGTGACACATATTTCTCCTTCAATTTCATCTTCATCCTAGCCCATGTAGTCACAGGTGGTTGACCTTGTTCCTCAAGGGTGACTTCTACTGTGTGCCAGTAAGTTCGCGCAGCTCCCACAAGTCTCATCTTAGTAAAGCGTATTCGTTGGGTGCCATTCATATCATACCAATCGAAATAGTCCTCCATGTTAGCAAGCCAATCTAGAAAGTATGTGGGGTCTAACCTCCCATCAAATTCGGGGGCCTCTACTTTAACTTTCTTAGTAATATCGTCCTCATAGTCATGTCTAGGGTTTCCTCTATTATGTCTAGGAGGATAAAAATTGTCCTCATAGCCACGTCTAGGGTTGCCTCTATTATGTCTAGGGGGGGATATTTCGTCCTCATAATCACGTCTAGGGTTGCCTCTATTATGTCTAGGGGAAGATCCATCGTACCTAAAGTGGTGCCCATTATGGAAATTCCAAGGATCATCTTCTTCACCTAAAAATGGCCCATTAGGTCTACGTGCAAAGGACATATCGTTGTTGTTACCATTACCTATGGAAAAACAATGACTATCTATATAGGACTTTTGACCTTGGGGAACCTTAGAATTTGATAAGTTTGACCTCTGATCATTGTTAGGGTTCAGGAGTAAACCCTCAGGAACATTTAATGGTGTGATCTCTGGCTTGTTCTTTACTTGTGATGTTGTAGCCTCAATGTTTTTTCCCGTGCTAAGTTGCCCTAAGTGACGGATGGCCAACATAACTTCTTCCAACTTAGTGTCAAGTCTAGAATCAATAGCAGCAATTCTATTATTGGTTTCATCAAACCTAGCATGAGTTGAATCGCTTATTGCTCTGTCAATATATTCATAAATAGCTCTTTCACGATTTTCAAGGTCAGACATGGTAGTTTTGATTTCGGTAATATCTTGTGCAAATTGGTCTTGAGTATCAAGGACACGTCGAAGAGTCATATAAAGGAAATTTCTAATGTGAATGGTTTGAGGTGGTCTTACTAAAACCTAAAAAGGCTCCCAAGTTGCCTCCACCAAAAAGGTGAAAACCCTATTTAACAAATTTAACCTTCAGGGACAAGCCTCAGAGGTTACCCTTGCCAAATAAGCTACAACCTGAGCGAGATCTTCACAGTAGCCTCAGAAGCAAAGCTTTCAGGGAAACCGTTAGAAATCTCTTCTAACCTATGGTAGAATAGGACCCGGGTGTAGGGCCAAGTGTGTGAGGATATGTGTCGTCCTAGGGTTGTGAATTAAATGCTGAGCTAAACGGAAAAAGAAAACAATAATAATAAATATAAATTAAAAGAGTGCTCAAAAGTGAACTAAAATTATGAAAAAGAAGATCAATTTTTTTGGCCCTTTTTTTTCTCTTTTTTTTTTTGCCTTTTTTTTGGTTTTTTCTTTTTTTTTTGCTAACTCACAAGATAATGAAAACTAGAAAAGGAAAAGGGAGAGGGAAAAAAATTGCAAGAAATCAAGAAATATAAAATGGAAAAAAAGGAAGAAATTATGAAGATCTAAAGTTATTAGCAACGACCTCCTTCTATGACAATTAGTACAGATTTAAAGTTGAAAGATCGAATGTTACCTAATAACTTTTGGGGTCGTCAAGTAGAAAATTTGGGGAAGTTATAACTTTTGGAGCCAAAAGTTATAACTTCCCCAAATTTTCTACTTGACGACCTTGACGAACGGTAATTAGGTGACGGCGATGAGGGAGTTTCAGCAACGGAAAGGATGTGAAGGCTCTGGTACCAATTGATGCAGTGTGAGTGTGAGAATAGAGAAAGTGTGAGAGTTTAGAAGTAGAAGTAGAATAAGAAGAGAGAAGAGTGAGAGAAGAGAGAATTTAGAAGGAAGAGAGAACAAGAGAAGAAGACAACACAATATTATGCTTATTATTCAAATCATCAAAGTCTACATAGTAAATAGTTGAGAGGCTATATATAGGCCTTAACATAACCCTAAATATTAATGATAGAAAACTCTAGAATATAATCATACTTAATGCTAATTGATAACAATAAATGCAAAATTAAAATAGAACAATCTAGAAATACTAATTGATGATAATCAAACCCAAACATGATAATCTTCAAATCTCTTTGGAAACTTTCTGATTCTTTTGTGATTCCCATCAGAGAGTTTGGATGGAGCTTCTTGGACAACCACGACAAAAACGAAGGAAGACACAACGTTGAGGGAGTGAGAATGAGAGATAGAGGGGGTGGAGGGGAGGGTGGAGAGGAGGTGGTGGAGGGATAGGGAGAGACCTTATTTGCCCAAAGTACCCGCTTTAGACAATGAGACTACTTAAACTAATAATTGGTACATTTTTATCATATACATAATCAAAATGGTCTAGTTGTACATTGCGTTTCACCGTCAAAACATTTTGTAAAACCCTCATATATTCTTCTTATTCATATATATCAAATATATATTATAATTTCCCGTAAGGAATCTTCTGTGCTTTCACGTTGGATCCGGTTTTTTATATGGGTTTTCCCTAAGTTTTGCCTATATTTATGTTAGAAAATGTGATTAATCATATGAGCCTTAATTTACGTTCACACTGTTTAGGAGTATTTAATAATCAGGAATAGTCTGGTGCGCTGCATCTCTTCCCTTTTCCCAATACACCTCTTCGGATTCCACACCTCTAATTAATACCATTTCTTTCGTGTTCCACTGCACCTAAGTATCATCATCTCCTCCGCACATCTCAGTTTCAAGTTAATCTCTCTCTCACTCACCTTCTCTCTGCTTTTGTCTCTCGGTTATCCCTTTCTTCAACACATTGCCTCATCCGTACGGAAAAAGAACAAGAAGACGATAATGAAGAGACTGAGGTGAAGGAGATGCAATCGAATCCTTCCGATGGTTTCATGAGCCTAACTCATGAGGTAATTTTCGATTTTTTACATCTAAGTAAATAATTTCATTGATTTTCTATTGTATTCGGGTTTTCAAATTTCATCGTTGATATGAAGAACAGTCGACTAAGGGCTTCGCATGCGAACATCTTTCCCAAGACAGGAACTTAAGGGCGTTTTTTAAGGTATCACTTTCACAGTGCATATTACACACCCAGAGAAAGCTTCTTTCTTTTTCTGATTACTTTGCTAAAATGGGTCAATCCAAAAACCTATTATATTTGAAGGGTGTTCTTGAAAGTTCAGCACTTTGCCATATATCACTGACACACTGACTTTGTCGACCTGTATGTATTGTTTTGTTTGAATTTCGAGTTGTGTTTGTTTGGTTAGCGTTATATAAATTAAGGGTCTTTTTATTGCTAATGTCTGCTCGATCATTCCCTTTCGATTGCTCAGGTCCTCACTCTTCTTAATGTAATTTCCTCAAATTCCCTCTGTTTTACTGTAAAATTTACTTTTTTGGAGTTTCATTTGTTGCTGTTGTATTGAGTTGGTGTTTATTTACTGTGCTGCATTAAACTCCAAAGTCACAATCTCAGAATCGGACCTTCTGCAGAATGTGGGAGATAAATTTGATTGGTCTAAATGGTATTTTACCTTTTTGCTTAATTTTTTTTGTATTGACCAGAGTGAAGAGGAGTCTTCTCTTTGGAAAAAAATCCTTCTATTTGGTGGAGAATCTCAGAGTCCTTCCCTCTCTTTATTGCAATTTATAACAGTTTTATTGCATCCCACCTCATTATGTATATGTATTTCACCACAGAACTGTTTATAGTTAGGTCTTACAGTCTACAATTTTATTTGAAAATCATTTCATCAACCTTGAAGATCGGATTTTTTAAGTTGACCCTTTATCTCTCTTTTGAAATGAGGAAAGAGTAATGCTCACCTATAATGTTTGTTTATATCTAGAATGTCTCATTTTTTTTGGACAGGACAATGGTTGAAAAACACATTAAATGTTATTTTTTGGCATTCTCAGAAGATGTATTTGGGTTAGTAAAGGGGAGATGGAGAATTTATTTTCATATTAAATTAACTATTATTTTTTAAATTACCCCTAGGAATTGATAATTTTTAAATTATATTTTTATATTTAATGCCTATCCCTATGCCCAAATAATTTGGTGCATATATCATTGGATGAAATTTAAAGTTTACATATTATCATCTTGAAAGATCAATCAACATATTGATGACGAGGAGGGGTAGTGTTTTTCTTTTTGAGGTTATTGACATCCTCAAATAAGTTGAGGTTATTATGAGGTTGTCATTGTGGGGATCTTTTGTACCTCTTAAGATATATGGTTAAAAAGGATGGAAAAATTACTCTAAGAATCTTCATTTTTTTATTGTGGTAGAATCAATGAAGATTTTGTATTATTGAAGTTGGTTGTAGCAATTTGTAGTTAAAAATGTATTAACACCATTATTTGATGCAATATTGCAGGTTACTGATTGTTACTATGAAATTTGGTACTCCTAAATATGAGTTTGCACGCTGCATACAATGTATAATTTGGAATGGTTGCTGATTTTTTTTATGAGAGAATGGTTGCTAATTTAATCCACTTATTTCTGGCACATGGTGATGTAAATAATATATGGTATAGTTGTGACCTCGATTATTACATGGTGTTGTTGCATCTTCTAATCAAGGATATGAGGATCTAATTAATTGTGAATGATTGTTTGACTATAAAGATTGATTTCTTTTCCTCCAAGGAAATTTAAGATATTGTGGTTTTTGTTTTTTGTTTTTGTCTGGGGGGGGTTAGTTTCCAAGGTTTTTTGAGTTATACTTATGGGATTTATATGAATGGTTTTACTTGAATAAGGTTCTGGTGATTTATTTTAACTAGATGAAAATACTGCATGATGATAATGACTGTATAACAGTCAATTGTTATCACATGTTTGATCAAGTGTGATGATAGGTTCCAACAACCAATACTTGAGGAGCCTGATTTTGAATTAACGATAGAACGTCATTCATTTGATACGTGGAATAAAATAATTAATCCTTTTTGAATTACTAATTGTCTATCATTTCAACTTAATGCTTATTATATTAATTGCTTTTAATCAATTCTATAAATGCTTATCAATTAATTGGAAATATCATTTGTAGTCCATTCAAAAAATACTTTGGTTTTTTAATTTAATTGATTTTATTTGCTTCTACTAATAAGAATTTCAAACATAATACTATTGGAAATTAGATTAAAGGACTTGATCATGAATACTTATTTAGTATGAGGATCTTAAAAATTTAATTACCCAAACAGATTAATCATGAAAACAATTTGGTTCAAGTGTACTTTCATGTGGGAAGTGCTTAGAGGAATTTTTTTTTGTGGGGTAGGGTCTGATGGGGTTGTTGGAGATGAAGTTTGACTTTTTTTTTTTATTTTTACACACAAGTTCAATTAGAGCTAAAACAATAGAGTTTGACTCTATTTTGAGGGAATTGGATGGGGAAGATTGAGATAGAGTTTGACTCTTTTTTCCTTTTATATTTGGTTTAATCAGCGTCACAACTTTGATGAAGTGTTTCCCCAAAACAATTACTCGGAGTCTTGTACCATTGCACAGTCTTGAGGCTTGATCAGCGTATTTGATTAGCGACAATGGGATTCCAATTTTCAATAGTAGTAAGTGTGGTGGAATTTGTGAACAGTTAATTCTATTGAGAAATTCTGTAACATACAATTCTTCAAACGCAATGTTTTCATAATCAGTCTTGCAACTAGAATCTGAACTGTAGTAATTTACACTTTCTTCAGGAATAAGCAATGTTTTCATATTATGTCCAAGTAAACTTTCAAATGAAGGAGATGCCAAAAGAAATTTGGTAATTTTCGGGATTGATTTGGATGGAGAAGGTTAGGCATAAAATTCGACTTCTTTTATGTTTGCACACGGGGGAGTTTTATTCTCGACCAACTTAAACATATTGCATGTGATATAGATTAAAATTATTTGGAGAAATCAACCACAAAAAAAATAGTCCACATGAAGTTTTAGATGAGGGAGGTGGCCGAGGAAATTTGGTTTATTTTTTCCGCGGTGGTGTTGTGATAGAGTGTTTTGGTCTATACAGGTTTGTAAATTAACTTCAAATTTTCAATTCGGAAATAAATTATTTCTGATAATTAATTCTCTATGTCAATTTCTTCTTTGCAAGTAATGTTTTCGTGTGAAAGTCAAAATGCAACTTAAAAACAACAATATAAGGTTCATTTTTTAAATCAAACTTTGTGATTCTATTTAACACGGGGTCTTACCTTAGCCAAATAACAATCATCTAAACTACAATTTTGGGATTGAACTTTCATATTGTTTATAGCCGGGTATCCCGCGCATCGCGCGGGGTCAACCCTAGTTTCTTTCAGTTCTTCCTCATTTGTTTACTCTTCACTGTCATCCTCCTCCTCCCCACCACCACAACCTCCGCCACCTCCCCACCACCATTACCAACACCCTCATCCACTATGCCACCAGTTGTTTTTCTTTGATTTAGAAATTTTAAACTCACTTAAAGCACAATTCAAAATCACCAAAATGAAATCCACCACAATTAAACACAGTGATTTTCCATGAAAGAACCCTCAAAAGAACTACTCCATTAGTTCCTAAATATAAGACACTTTTCTCTAATTTGATTATATTAAAGATGCTAGTTAAGTTAGTTATTAACACATGATATTACTTGTATACCCTAACCATATACCTTTATTCTCACTCTCCCTCAAATTGCTTATTTATTATAGATAAACATTATTAGGATTTATTTGGAAAAAGTTGTGAAAAATTAGAAAGTTGCTTATATTTAGTAACAAATTGAAATATGAAAGTGATCTTATATTTAGATTTAGGAGTGGAAGCAGTATTTTTTTTTCTGGAATTGATTCAATTCATCTCCACACACCCAATTCCAATACAAACCTATAATACCACAAAAGCCAAACCAAACAGAGTTTGCGAAATCAATAACCAAACATAGCAAATCAAAGTACAAAAACCAAATCCAAAAAATAGATGATGGTGGTACAGAGAGAATATATAATGAAAATATAAATAAGAAGAATATATGAACTCATATGCAATTTTTTATAGTCAAACATTATTAACCGTTGAGTTAGCTAGAATAGAAGAATATATGAAAGTGTACTGTGTTTAATTTATATGTTTACTTTATAAGCAAATAACTAAAAAGGGCCCTTGCCCAATGTATAAAATATGAGATTATAACTTAAAATTGATTTGGATGATGGTGAAGATGTGCTGAAATGATAATTAAGTATTATTTATGTTGATAAAGGGCGTTTTGGTCAAAAGAATGTGTCAATCCTCTAATTTAATGATGAACAGCAGTGTTTGAAAAATCGGTTGGGCCTAGCATTTTCAACATTTTGATTTGAAGAAAGGTTTATTTATGTTCTCAAAGTAAATTTGAGGTATCTATTTGTCAAAAGTATGTCAAACATTCATAAGGATGAGAATATGTGTTCGAATGTCAAGTTTAGTTTTCATATAACTAAAACATATAATCCAAATAGATTATGGCCTAGCTTTCCAGAGCAACACTTGAGAGTATGTGTTCGAATCCTGAAAATTGCTCTCATTAGGAAATGAGACAACTTTGCTTATATTGGTAACGCTCCAACCCTCGAGTCGAGATTAGTCAATTGTCAATAGTCGTCAGATTATCGAACCTTTAAAAAACCTTTAAAAACACAACACCATGTACATTCAAATGGATGGAAATCATGGAATTCATGAAAATGAGGAATTTTTATATATACTAAGGGGTCGTTTGGTGGTGGTGGTTGCCGTCCATGGGTGGGGGAAGGAGAAGAGAGAGAAAGAAAGGAAGGAGATGAGTGTGCTTGGGAAGGAGGAGAGAGAAAGAAGGATGTGTGAGATGATAAAGTGAGGACAGAGTTGGAAATAAGCAAAACTCTTGAGGATAAATTTATCAACAAAAGATGGGTTCCAAGGAAGTGGTCCACTTTCATAGGTTTTAGGATGGAACCCATTTTTTACTTTTGATGGAAGTGGAAGTGGAAAGTGGAAGCCACTTCCATCACAACAAGGACACAAAATGATGACTTCCTGATGCAGTGTGAGTGTGAGAATAGAGAAGAGTGTATGAGAATATAGAAATAGAGGAAGAATAAGAATAGAATAGAGAGAATAGAAGGAAGAGATAAGAGAGAAGAGAGTAGGAGAAGACAACACAATATTATGCTTATTATTCAAATCATCAAAGTCTACATAGCAAATAGTTGAGAGGCTATATATAGGCCTCAACATAACCCTAAATATTAATGATAGAAAACTCTAGAATATAAATCATACTTAATGCTAATTGATAACAATAAATACAAAATTAAAATAGAGCAATCTAGAAATACTAATTTCTAATATGATAATCTTCAAATCTCTTTGTCATCTTTTTGATTCTTTTGTGATTCCCATCAAATAATGATTTCCTAAATATCATATCCCATCATTTCTCCCCCGCTTGAAAAACTCGACTCCTGACGAGTTGATAGAGATGTGTAAGCCTGAATCATCAAAGTGATTTCTTGATTTGGGAATCCCTTCCAACAAGTGAGGTACTTGAAGATGAAACCATTGCAAGTAGCTTGATAACAATTAAACTCTGGAAAACCTTTCCAATAGATGAGATAATAAAAGAGAAACCCGAGCAAAGAGTGAGCAACTTGCAAAAACTTCAATGTGAAACTTTGATTTGGAAGTCCTTTCCAACATGTGAGGTACCAAAAGAAAGAACCCTTGATAAAGTAGCTAGTTTTATCATTATGAGCATCTGGAAATCCTTTCCAACAAACAAGGTACTGTTGGAGTGACTTGTCCAACAAAGAAGCACTGTATTTGACAAATGAAGCTTTAGTTTGATAATCTTGCCTTCTCATAGTCCCAATTAAGGAAAGATCTATCTTCATTGGTTTGGAGTAATTGAAGTATTCACCAAAAATAAACTCTTCGCAGTTGAAATCAACATGATTAGTGTTACCAATCATATGAGTAATTTGATCCTTAGTGGTTAAAATCTGAGAATGATCCACCTTAGTTGAAATAGTGTCTGGTAGTGTTTGTTCTGAAAGAAGTTCTGGTAGAGTAACCTCACGAGTGATTTCCACCGTTGAAGAGAACTCTTTTAGTTCTAAAGGAGAATCTTCTAGCTCTGTTTTCTGTTGTGGAATAAGTTCTGGTAGAGAAACCTCATTAGCATGAGTGATTTCCACAGTTGAAGAGAACTCTTCTAGTTCTAAAGGAGAATCTTCTACTACCTCAGTTGACTTAGTTGCTTGGTTTATTTGACTCCTCCCCTGAATGTAAGGATTTCTCATACGTTGGCGAATAGTCTCCAAGGCATCCAATATCATAGAATGTTCTTGTTCAAATTCTTCATTGTACACTCCATTAGCCTTATTACATTTCTCAATAAACTCGAGGCGTTGAAATAAAGCCACATACATATCGAAATCATTGGAGCGTTGTTCCACCCATATATAATTTTTGTCAACTTGAAACTCATTTGGGTAAGAGTTAATACTATCATCATAGCATTTTTCATCAATATAATACTCTTCTTCATCATATTTTTCATAATCATAATGAGTATTATATTCATATATGGTATCATATTCAAAAGTTTGTCCTAATGATGTATATTTCTTGAAACTCATTGGTGTAACAAGGTAACATGCTTTTTAGGTTTAAAGGTGAGTCTCTAACTTATAAAAGGTTCCCAAGTTGCATCCACCAAAAAGGTGAAAACCCTACTTAACAAGTTTAACCTTCAGGGACAAGCCTCAGGGATTATTCTTGCTAAATAAGTAACAACTTGAGCGAGACCTTCACAGAAACCTCAGAGGGAGACCCTTCAGGGAATCTGTTAGAAATCTCTACTAACTTAGGGTAAATGTGACCCGGGTATAGGGCCAAATGTTGGAGAGATAAAAAGCTTATAGATGGCTAAAACAAAAAAATTGAAAAAAAAAATTTACGCTTTTTTCCACAATTGTTTTTTCTCTTTCGTTTTTTTTTTCTCTTTCTTTTCTATCTTTTTTTGGCTTGTTTTTTTCTTTTTTCCTTTTTTTTTTTGCTTTTTTGTTTGCTTTTTTCCTTTTTTTTTGCTTTTCTCTCTTTTTTTCTCTCGCAACAATAAAAAAACTACTACAAACAAACAGAAATAATCAAACTCTTTTTTTTTCTTTTTAAGTAAAAATAAGATAACACTAATAGAAAGAGAAAAATACCGTAGAATTCCTTCCAAGTGAAAATTTTTTGAATGATGATCTTGACGAACGGTAGTTAGTTGACGGCGATGAGGGAATTTGACCAACGGAAAGGATGTTAAACAAGGCTCTGGTACCAATTGATGCAGTGAGAGTGTGAGAATAGAGAAGAGTGTATGAGAATATAGAAATAGAGGAAGAATAAGAATAGAATAGAGAGAATAGAAGGAAGAGATAAGAGAGAAGAGAGTAGGAGAAGACAACACAATATTATGCTTATTATTCAAATCATCAAAGTCTACATAGCAAATAGTTGAGAGGCTATATATAGGCCTCAACATAACCCTAATATTAATGATAGAAAACTCTAGAATATAAATCATACTTAATGCTAATTGATAACAATAAATGCAAAATTAAAATAGAACAATCTAGAAATACTAATTTCTAATATGATAATCTTCAAATCTCTTTGTCATCTTTTTTATTCTTTTGTGATTCCCATCAAATAATGATTTCCTAAATATCATATTCCATCACTTCCACTTCCACTTCCACTTCCCTACTCAGTTTTAGTGAACCAAACGACCCCTAAAGCTCTAAGTCATACTTCCTCCATGGTCTGGGTATGTAAGAGCCAAAAGAATTAAATAATTTTGTTCATTTTTATAAGAGAAAAACATGATCTAACCTTATTACTAGAAAGTTTACCTTTGGTTCAAATGAAGAATTCTGAAACTCACTTTACCTCTATGAACAAAGTGAAATTAAATATTTCACATAAAAGAGTAAAATATCCTTATTAAATTTTGTAATTAAATTTCATGATATTCGGGGAAATTTTTAATACATTTGTGTTTCTTTCCAATATGAATATAAGTATTTCAAATCTCAAAAATCATAGAATTAAACATTAAATTTTTAATATTATATAAATCTCGTAATATATTATTTTAAATCTAGAAAATGAAATTATATAATATATAGTTTCAAAAATGATTTAACATTTAGAATTATTGTCCCATATATAAGAGTCCAAAATTTAATTGGGTTAGCTCATATTTATAAGGAAAAATATTATTCAACCACACTATTGAAAATTAACCTTAGATTCAACTGAAAAGTTATGTAACTTCACTTTGCCTCCAAGGAACAAAGTGAAATTAAATGTTTCAGTCAAAAGGCTAAAATATCTTTATTGATTTTTAATCATAATCCATGACACTTGTGGAAAATATCCAAAACGTCTGAGCTTCTTTCAAATATCAATGTAAGTATTTTTAAATCTAAAAAATCATGGAATTAAATATATATCAAAGCATTCAACATTTCAAAATCAAATTTTCAAGACACAGGGATTTTTTAAGATATTTGTGCTTATTGAAAAACACTAAAGTGAATATTTTTAATTCTCAAGATTCATGGAGTCTAACATTAATTAAAATATCAAAAATGTTACAACTAATTTTTCAGGAATTATTATTGAAAATTTCTAAGACATTTGTACTTCGTTTTAACATCAATGTGATCATTTTCAAGTCTCACATGAAATTTAAAACTAAAACATTGCTATTGACAACTGCATTTTTACGATACGCATGAAAAATTATTAAGATATATGTGGGTCTTTCAAGACGTTTGTCTTTATTTTAGTGATAGCATTTCAATTTTTTAGGAGAAATTTTTAGTTTACCATTGCTTCCTTTGGGGCAAAGCGATGTTTCCAATTTAATTTTTTGGGAGATATGAGGTTAATTTGCTAGTGGGGGTTAATTGATATTATCCCTTTTATAAGAGTTTTTTTGGTAATATCCTTTTATAAGAGTTTATTATCCAAAATTTTTAAAGCATGAATTTTTTCCACTTTAATCATCATTATTTTATTTATTTACATTCTATTTTATACTTATTTATAAAAATATTACCACATTTTTTATACAGTAGATCAGTCAATTATAAACAAAGGCAAACATGAAAAAAAAAAACTATCAAACATATACGTCATTCTCCACCTCTTTCTCTAATTTGTGTGTGCTTTGGCTGGTTAGTAACGGCTAGTATAAACTAAACATTTACAAATGTGCCATGGGTCCCACGTCTAAAGGTAACATGGTGGCAAAGTCCAAACTACTCTGTTTTTTTTTAATACAATGGCAAGCCTAGCTTGATTAGTGGGAATGAAAAACCCCCAGAGATCTGGACAATATATCCGCTACTTGGGCACTAGATGACTCCACCCAAACTCTGCCATGGAGGTCTGCTTGTAGAAGCTGAATACAATCATAGGGTGCCTCATGGAAGATCATGATAACTTGTCGATAGTTGTGACCCTGCCTAGCTAAATGATCAGCCACTAGAGTATTTTCTCTACTTGTGTAGTGCAGTTGATAGTTGTCTTTTGCAAGAAGAAGTCCTCTGATCTCCGTGATGATGTCTCTGAGAGGATGATCCATCGCAACATTCCGCATTAAAAAGTTCACTGCATCCATTGAGTCCGAAAAGATCCAAAGATTGGAGATGTGCATCTGAAGAGCCATAGTCAGGCCTGCTTTAATTGCTTGGAGTTCAGCCTAATAGAAGCAAGACCAATACTATGACTAAAACCCGCGATCCAAGCACCTGAACTGTCACGAAAGACTCCACCACACACAGCTTCCTTGTTGGCTTTAACGGAGCCATCCACATCCAACCTGTGGACACCCGGGGGTGGGGGGGGGGGGGGGTCCATTGGTCTTCAGAGGAATTATCAAACCTAAAAATATCATGCTTCCAAAGCTGATTAGTAGTGTGTTCCTTCAAAGCGTAAGCACAGCAATGGGTGATTTCTTTAGCAGACAGAGCTTGGGCAGTGAAGACACATTGACAACGGTTTGTCCACAGAATCCAGCAGAGAGAGCTAAAAATTTCGAGCCACTGATACTCCTTGAGTTTTTTCAGCCTTGGATTGCATCTACTGTTCCACTTAAGCCATACCCGCAAATTGTAACACCCAACAAAATTTATATACAATTTATAAAAACTTACATTTACACTCCAAAAATACAAGTAGTAGTGACAAATTTAAATAAATAGAAAAAAATAAAACATTAAAGTCTTAGGTCCATGACAAAATAAATATAACTCAAAACGTGTTTACTCCTCAAGTGTCTTCCCATGCTTACTATTAGATCCTTCACCTAAAAATGTTAATGATGGGGTGAGATCGACATCTCAGTAACTACTGAACTCTCCTAACATACACAAGCAAATTACATATAATTACAATACAAAGTCATTCTCATATTCACCCGTACAAATCAATTTTTTATCCATCTCAATTGACCTCTTAATTCAAAAATGATTCCTTCACATTAAGATCCTTTAATCATGCATAAATGCAGTATGCCTCCCTTATATCACCTCCACCCTTATACCGCTGACAGGAGCCATAGGCTAACATATAGTCCAAACAGAAATAAATCTAATTAACTAGATTATTCCAAACTCACTAGTACATGAGATATACCCTGCCAAAGGTATAGAGCTCAAGCATGGACTATGGGTCCCCTCCTTAAAGAACAAATATAAGGAGGTGTCACATGTCCCATAACTTCCATGCAATCCCTGGCAAAGGAATGCATAGAAGAAAGGGCCCTGACAAGTACTACTATCACCACTGTGCACCGAGTGGTGGCATACCACATGGTAATAAAATTCACCATACAATTTCTCCTCATCCTCCTCCTCCTCTAATCTCTATCCCATTACATATGCCCATGCAATGACAGATATATACATCCAATAACAATTAAATATACTTTGAATTTACAATATCACAATACACTCTCTAACACAATATAACATCATCGTATAAGCAAGCATGCTTGAAAAGAATCAAAGTACTTATCATTCACATATTACATATCAAAACAGTTAACAACAAGCAAGTTTGAAAAGGAACAAACTAATTTAACAACAAACATGCTTGAAAATGAACAAACTAATCATAACAACGCACATTTTTAAATTAAGAGGTAATCAGTAATCAGTCAGATTATAATTATACATAACTTAAAAGCATACGAAAGAATCATTCAGAGTTACCTGTTGCTCCTTAGATCACAGGTAATCACACAATTAAGACAACTCCAAGGCGGCTAATTAGAGTCTACAACATCACCAATATCAACATCTATTAATATATGACTCAACAATACCTAAAAGGTATATTCTAATACAAAATGTACCTTAAACTACCCCTATATATATCTACAATTACTTTTCAAAGCTATACCTTATTCCTATATGCTTATTATAGCTCCTGCCCTAATGTAAAAAAAATAATAGTAACACGTGTGACTAGAAAGTTTGAAGTAAAATATATAATAAAATGGCAAAACAAGTTTAAAACATTTGTATGAATTATTTATATGATTATTTTATGGAACTACAAATAAATAGCTACTTCTCTGCCATAAAGTAAAAAAAATGAAAAAGACTAAAAATTGAATTTGTGACAGGAGAATTTTATCATGGAAAATAAATATATGAACTATATATAGAGAGAACAAAACCATTTGAATGAGAACTTCTAATAAATATAAATATGTGTTTGTTTATAACAGTGGCTAAGGGTTTCGAAGGTTAAATAAAATAGAGGAAATTGTTCTACAATAGAGATTGATAATGGAGACAAAATAGAATAAAACTTGAAAATAGTTGCACAAGAAAACAAAAACGTGTGAAGAAATTTGTAGAATACATATATAATAGCATGAAAGAAATGAAAGGATACACTATTATGAAAAGTTACCTAACATGAGGACAAAACTTGATATAGCACGTGAGTGAAGAAAGCAATGGAAGGAGGGAATAAACATGAGTATATGATTCAAGCAATGAAGGTGCGGCGCAGTATTGTTAGGTTATGCAAGAGAATAAGGGTTTTCACTTTTAATGTTTGGGCTTCATATAATAGGGTTTTTTTTTTCAAATGGACCATTAGAAGATCTATGATTTTATTTATTAATTTCTTTTAGTTACTATCCATGTTTTCTACCTTAACACTATTTTCTATATTTACTCATAAATGGTATTTAATTTCTCACACTTCATCTATTCATGTAGGAGTTTCAACTCATCTTCCTTTGTTTTATATTTTTTTATTTACTTCCTTACAAGTGTCTAAAATAGATTTCAAAATAAAGGGTTTCTTAATAATTAAATAAATATAAAAAAAACTAGGATGTTACACAAATCACCAGAAAAGAAACTAGACAATTGGTTAGAGTAAATAAATTCCGACCACATCTCTCTAGCTATATGGCAATCTCTCAAAATGTGAATAATACTCTCCTCACAGTGACATTGAAAGGGACAATGGGAATTATTCGTAAGGTGTCTAGCTGCTCTGAGCGAGTTTGTAGCCAATCTCTCATGGCCTACTTGCCACATAAAAAATTTGATCTTCTCCGGAATGTGCCATTTCCAATAGGACAGCCAGGTATTTTCCTCAGGGGCAGCTGTAACTGTAGAGAGAAAATCATAGGCAGATTTCACTGTAAACCTCCCATCACTTGCCGGTCTCCAAGTAACTCTATCAGGAGCAGTGGAAGAAAGTTTCATCCTACTTACAAGAGAGATGGTGTGTTCAGGAAGGATATCCTGCCATAGAGCGTATTCCATTCCCCGTTGGCAATCCAGTAATCACATACTCTTGCATTGATGTTAAACCCCCTAACCGGTTGCGAGTAGTAGATTAGGGGTTTGTCAATAGGAAGCCACCTATCCGACCAAAAACGAGTGTATTGCCCATTATTAACCTTCATGCCTAATCTCTCAATGAAAGAATTCCACACTTTTACAATGGAGTTCCAAGTGGCTGAAGCTTGGTGTTTTTTCCCCACCTGAGGAATTTGGTTAGGTCCGCAGTTATATTTAGCTCTAATGCATTTGACCCAAAGGGCAGTAGGATTGCAAACAAGGCCCCAACAAAGTTTGATGATGAACGCCTTGTTGTGAGCTTTGAGATCTCTAATCCCAAGGCCGCCTCTCTTTTTAGGGGCAGTAACATTCTCCCATGCCACAAGATGCATCTTCCTAACTTCCACATCCTGAGACTATAGAAAGTTCCTGGACAGTTTATCAATTTCCTTGATCGTGCTGGCAGGCAACAAGTTAGACTGCATATGGTAGCTAGGAATTGCCGAGATAACTGACCGAATCAAGGTTGTTCTGCCTGCAATATTCAGAAACTTGCTCTTCCATCTGGACAACCTTTTGCGAACTTTTTGGACTAGAGAGGAGTAGGTATCTTTGCTAGCCCGGGAGTGAAAAATAGGGACTCCCAAGTATTTGCCAAGATCCCCTGTCAAGCCAACCCCAAGATCTTTGCTCAGGTCGGATGCTCTTTGAAAATGCACATTCTTTGAGCAGAACATTTTTGACGTAGTGAGATTAATCTTGTGCCCAGAGACTTGACAAAAGCTATGCATAATCCTCCTAATTTCCTGCATTTGATCAGAACTAGCTTCAGAGAATAGAAAAAGGTCATCTGCGAAGAAGAGGTGGGATAAGAGGGGCCCCTTTTCCTTGATTCGAAGCGGCTTCCACCTGTTGGCCTTGCATTCAACCTTAATTAAATGGGTTAATCTCTCCATACAGAGAATGAAGATGTAGGGGCTTAATGAATCACCCTGATGCACTCCTCTTGATGGTTCAAAATACGGGCTACGATCTCCATTCCAAAGGATTGATAAAGCTGTGGAAGAGATGCATGGCATAATAAGCTTAACCATCTGAGAATTAAGTTTCAAACATTGAAGAGTATTCTCAATGAAACCCCACTCCAGACGATCAAAGGCTTTTTCCATATCCACTTTAATAGCAACATATCTCCTCTTCCTTCCTCTCTTACGCATCGAATGAATAGCTTCCTGTGCTAAAATGATGTTATCACAGGCGGATCGATTCTCAATAAAGCTACATTGCTCCTGTCCAATCCAAGCACTCATAAACGGTTTCAGTCTTGAGGCAATGATTTTAGTAATAATCTTGAAGCTTACATTGCATAGGGAGATCGGCCTCAAATCTTTAATTGAGGTTGGTTGCTCCACTTTTGGAATCAGAACAACACGAGCCTTATTAATGGAGGAGAGCTTAGCTGGGTCATTGAACACATCCTCAACCAACTTGCAAATTTTTTCGCCCACATTATTCCAATGAGTGTGGAAGAAATGTGCTTGAATGTCATCCGGACCGGGGGCTTTTAAGGCTCCTGAATGTAATGGATGCACAAGAGGGGGGGTGAATTGTGCTTCAAAAATAAATACTCAAATAAAACAACACAAGGATTTATACTGGTTCGGTCTACCTGACCTACGTCCAGTCCTCAACCACCCAGGCCGAGAGTTCCACTTTAACTCAGGTTTTAAATCGGGTTCACCTGAAACCTTACAACCGCAAGTTTTGCACGGGATCACTTGCAACCTTACAACAAGTTTTACACAGGCTCACTTGTAACCTTTCTAACTAGCTCCCCCTCACACCAAGCAAGGGGTTAACCTTTACACTTAAAGGATTTTGACTAAGTTCTCTCAAAGAACAGATGGTGTTACACACTTAAGTACAATAAATGCTCTTATAACACGAAGAGACTTAACTACAAGGAGTACAGAATAAGTAGGTGAAAAGAATCACTCGATGTGTTAAATGCTCTTCGCTTTTATGGGCAGCTTTGAATGCTTGAAGATGTTCTTAGTTTTCTCGCTCTAACTTCTCTCAAGAATATTCAAAGATGATTAATTCCTCATAAATGAAGTTGAGCTCCCTTATATAGTCTTCAAACATTTTGAACTCTTGGTAGGTGGGTTAGCCGTTTGAATATGTCCGTTTTTCTCTTGTTACCGTTTGCCCATTAAATGCTTCATCAATGTATAGCAGGGTTGACTTGCTTTATCTCTGAAAAGTAGTCCTGGCACCTCTGCTCTGACATAAGCATTCTGACACTGCATCTCTGAACGTTCTGACATTCTGATTGCTTGCGGAAGCAACTTCTCATCCGGAAGCAACCTTACTTAGTGTGCTGCACTTGAACGTTAGTTTAGCAATATAAGCACATAGTCACATGCAGTGGGTGTTCCCTAAGTCTAAGGTGTATCCGGAAGCACATCTACATCCGGAAGTAAAACTACTGGATGAAGGATTTTGTTCACTATTACTCACTCTCGCTCAGTGCCCCTCAATCCAACAGTCAGTGCTAGTCACTAAGCTATCGGAAGCACTTTTACTTGACGTTGTAAACTTACTGATGCTTAGTGTTCTATCTCTTCTATCAGCCTGTGCCAGTTTAAATCTAACAGGAAGCAATCTTACTTGATGAGGCTGATTCACTGACGCTTAGGATTATATTACCTCTATCAGTCTGTGCCAGTCTAAATCTATCAGGAAGCACTTTTACTTGACGAGGTAAATTCACTGACGCTTGGGGTGATATCTATTCTATCAGTCTGCGCCAGTCAAAGTCTAACAGGAAGCAACTTCACTTGACGTTGCATTTTCACTGACGCTCGGGGTTATATCTAATTTATCAACCTACGCCAGTCTAAATCTAACAGGAAGCAATTTCACTTCCGATTGAAACATAGCTTAGTCTTAAGGTTTTGTGTACCTAATGCTCATGGACTAAGTTATTTCCCCAGTGATTTACTTGCTGCCGCTGGGGGATGAAAACATTCATCCGCGTGCGCAAGTCCTAATCTATCCGGAAGTAAATCTTCATCCGGTTGCACTCTTACTTGGGATTTTATGTTTACCTATTGCTTTCTAAGTATTTGGCCTATTCTTTCATATTTTAGTCCTCATCAAAACTTAAGATTCTAACATTCTCCCCCTTTTTGATGATGACAAACTTAGTTTTATCGATTAAAATTCATATGAAAGGATTATCAAAAGAATAAAGCAATAAATAAATAAATAACAAGTAACTTAGACAAATATTATTGATAAGCAGAAGTTACAAGTCAGAGTATTCAATCAACGTTTACAGGTAAGTAAATTACGCTAAGCAAGTATGCATGAAAACAAGATAAGAAAATTTCTAAGTTAAGACAAATGTTTGGATTGGGAGTTTGGTAATTCTTTTTCCTCTCCCTCAGCCTCATGCACACTCTATGGTCTCTCAGACTCAATGGATTCCTCAAGTGCCCTCTTCATATTCTCACATCTCAAGTGCCCTCTTCATATTCTCACATCTCTCCCCCTTTTGGCATCATCAAAGAGAGTGAGGGCCTGTTCTCTACCATGCATTTCCGGCAGATTTGATCGCCGCAGCCTCCTCCTTAGGGATGGACTTCCTCTTCTTATCAAGCTCAGCCTCCTCCTTAGGGATGAATTTCCTCTTCTTATCAAGCTTCTCTTGTTTAGAACCCACTAACTGTTCTGCCACCCTACCAGAGGTTTCAGGTTGACCCTGATTGTTTTCATTCTGCCCCGGTGTATTCTGCCCAGAAACTTCATGGTGTTCTTGATGTTCATTGCGATGTTCTTCACGATGCCCAGATTTCCCAGAATGTTGAAGGCTTGATTTCCCAGATTTTGACTTGTGTTTCTTAGATGAGGAAGGTTTCTTTGAAACTGGGTTTGTTTCATGGGATTCGGCCATTTTTGTGTGGGTTTGTGATAAAATGCGAAGAAAATGAAGAACATAGAAGAAGATGAAGAGTTTTACATGCAGAGAATTTGTGAGTAAAAATGAAAAGTGAAAGTGAAAATGATGTCCTATTTATAGGTACAGTTACTAAGGGTAAAATGGTCATGTTCCTTCATATTTTCACACATTGGGTAGCGTAAACGACTTAAGTTGGAACGACACACCTGATGACACGTGTAGCTTCACATTACCAGAGAAGACATAACGCCTCTTTTGGGAAGTTGAAGAGTTTTCTGTAGTGACGTGTTTCTTGACTAGTGCTGGCGCTCTCTTAGCTTGATCATCCAGTGTCAGTGAGCGATCATTCGGAAGTGGTTTTGCTTCCGGTTGCACTTGCTTAAGATTTAACATTGAGTACCTGCAAAAACATATATTGGCACTCCGATGCCTAAGTTAGTATTGCTGTAAACAGTCAAGTATAATGAATAGAATTTACACTTCATTTGGGTTTACCATTCCCAAATCTCCTCTAATGAAATTAAATTAGTCAAACCCTAGAGGCTTGGTGAAGATGTCAGCAAGCTGTTGTTGTGTGGGGACAAACTGCACCTTGACATCCTTCTTTTGAACATGGTCTCTGATGAAGTGATGTCTGACGTCAATGTGCTTTGTCCTTGTGTGCTGAACTGGATTCTTGGCGAGGCTGATAGTGCTTGTGTTGTCACAGAGGATAGGTGCCTCTGGGAACTCCAAGCCAAGATCTCTCAACTGGTTCTTTAGCCACAGCACTTGAGCACAACAACTTGCTGCAGCAATGTATTCTGCCTCAGTGGATGACAGAGACACACAGGTTTGCTTTTTGCTAGCCCAAGACACCAGACAACCACCAAGGAAGGCGCATTGTCCACTGGTGCTCTTTCTATCTGTCTTATAACCTGCATGATCAGAGTCAGAGTAAGCCCACAAGAACTCTTGGTTACCTCTGGGATACCAAAGACCAAGTTCTTGTGTTCCCTCAAGGTATCTCAGGATACGTTTAACACATGTTAAGTGTGATTCCTTGGGGTTGGCTTGAAACCTAGCACACATGCCTACACTAAATTGAATGTCGGGCCTGCTGGCTGTTAAGTATAAGAGGGAATCTATCATTCCCCTGTACATGGGCAGGCTGACACATTTACCCTTTGCGTCAGCGTCGAGTGCAGCTGTGGTGCTCATAGGAGTATCATACTCCTTGCATTCATCCATCCCAAACTTTTTGAGTAGTTCTCTGCAGTACTTGGTTTGGGAGATGAAGATTCCATTCTTCTTTTGTCTAATTTGCAGGCCTAGGAAGAACGTTAGTTCTCCCATCATTGACATTTCAAATTCACCCTGCATAGTCTTAGAGAAATCTTCACAAAGCTTTTCGTTAGTTGCCCCAAATATAATATCATCAACATAAATTTGGACAATTAACATATCCCTATCTTTGTGAAGGATAAACAGTGTATTATCTAATTTGCCTCTTGAGAAACCCTTGCCCAGCAAAAAGCTGCTGAGTCTCTCATACCAAGCTCGAGGAGTTTGTTTCAGGCCATATAAAGCTTTCTTTAATCTATACACATGTTTGGGGTGCTTATGGTCCTCAAAGCCAGGAGGTTGTTCTACATATACCTCTTCTTTAATATAACCATTAAGAAAAGCACTCTTTACATCCATTTGATATAATCTAAAACCTTTCATGGATGCAAAGGCTAGAAGAATTCTTATTGCTTCAAGTCTAGCAACTGGAGCAAAAGTTTCTTCATAGTCAATGCCTTCTTCTTGGTTATATCCTTTGGCTACTAGCCTGGCTTTATTTCTTGTAATTTGACCTGTCTCATCCAGTTTGTTTTTGAAGACCCACTTGGTCCCCACTATGGATTGATGAGACGGTCTTGGGACTAGTTCCCACACTTTACTTCTCTCAAATTGATTTAGCTCTTCCTGCATGGCAATAATCCAGTCGCAGTCCTCAAGAGCTTGTTCAACTGAAGTTGGTTCGATTTGAGATAGGAATGCTCCAAACTCAACTTCATTTTGAACTTGTCTTCTAGTTCTGACACCAGAAGAAACATCACCAAGCACTTGATCAAGAGGGTGATCCCTGTGATGTCTCCTAGCTATTGGCAACTGTGCCTCCTCAGGCATGGGTTGCACTCCAGGTTCATCACTGGGTTCACCTTCTTCTTTGGGATTGCTTGTTGGTGTTTCTTTTGGTGGTGAGGAAGATGATAGTAGTTTTGGAAGATTAAGTGCTTCATCATCTTCTGTGGATTGTCCCCATGTAGGAGTTTCATCAAATACAACATGCATGGATTCTTCTACAGTTTTAGTTCTCATGTTGTATATCCTATATGCTTTACTCCTAAGGGAATATCCTATGAATATACCTATATCAGCCTTTGGATCAAACTTACCCAAATTTACCTTTCCATTATTATGCACGTAGCATTTTGATCCAAATATTCTGAGGTGGCTGATGTTGGGCTTCCTTCCTTTGTATAGCTCGTATGGAGTCTTATCCAAGCCCTTGCGAACATAAGCTCTGTTGGAGATATAGCAAGCAGTGCTCATAGCGTCCGCCCAGAACACTTGAGAAACCTCTTTCTCGTTGAGCATGCTTCTAGCCATCTCCGTCAGAACCCTGTTCTTTCTTTCGACTACTCCATTTTGTTGAGGAGTCCTTGGAGCTGAGAAGTTATGTTCAATGCCGTTTTGCTCACATAGCTCAGTGAAGCTATGGTTCTCAAACTCTCCTCCATGGTCTGTCCTTATGGCTGTGATTTTGAGCTCCTTCTCATTCTGCACTTTCTTAGCCAGGACAACAAAAGCATCAAAAGCATCTTGCTTAGAGGCAAGAAACATAGTCCACGTGAACCTTGAATAGTCATCCACCACCACTAAAGCATATAGGTTTCCACCCAAGCTTTTTACTCTCGCTGGCCCAACCAAATCCATGTGGATTAGTTCCAAGGGCCTGCTGGTGGAGACTCTCTTCTTGGTTTTAAACGAGGACTTTGTTTGCTTCCCTCGTTGGCAGGATTCACAAATAAAATCATGCTTAACTTTAAAAGAGGGAATACCTATAGCTAGCTCATTTTTAATTAGCATATCCAATTGAGTGAAATTGACATGAGCTAACCTCTTATGCCAAAGCCAGCTATTCTCGTCACTAGATATTAAACATTTTTCTTCTAACTGTTGACATAAGTCTAAGGTATATAGATTCTCATTCCTATTTGCCTTAATCTTGCATTTTAAGTTGGCCTTATCTATATTCAGATCCTGCTTATCAACTATTAAGCACTCATTTGAATCAAATATTACCCAGTTTCCTCTGTCCGTGCTCTGGCTCACGCTCAGCAGGTTGTGACAGAGACCGTCCACTAGATAGACATCTTTGACTGGTCCAACTTCTCCGACTCCAGTGATCTTACCACTTTGATTTCCTCCAAAGGTCACTGTGGCTCCATCTTTGATCACCAGAGATTTGAACTTGTCTCTGTCTCCAGTCATATGTCTCGAGCATCCGCTATCGATGTACCATTTTCTGTTCTTGGATGCCTTGAGACACACCTGAAATAATCAAGCAAACTTAGGTACCCAACCTCTCTTGGGTCCTCTGGCATTAGTATTTAGTGCCCTTGGTCTAGTTTTGGTCTTACCCTTGGGCTTATGATCATTTGGAGCCTCTGGCCTAGTGCTGGCTCTAGGCTCTTGGGTTTTCCCTGTGGAATGATTCCAGGCTCGGGATCCTTGTCCTCTCTTGGTTTCCTTTGCAGGTGGAGGATCCTTTGTAGCCTTGGTTCTTTTAGGGACCTATCTGTAAGAGCTACTAGCTCCATGCTTCTTAGCATTACAGGTGGACGTGGAGTGTCCTTTCCTATTGCAGTAATTACAGAAACTAAAGGGTGAGGAGCTATGATTGGTGGCTTTATGGAAGAACTTCAAGTAAGGCTTTACTTTTGGTTCTACCCACCTTTTTACCTTAGGGGTATACCCCAAGCCAGTTCTATCCCTATATGCCCTTTGGTTCATTAAGAGTATATTTAGCATTTCTGAACCATTGGTAAACTTCTGCAGGGCAATTTGCAGCTTGTTATTTTCCTCTGAGATTTTGCTGCAATTAGGGCAGCTCTCAGGTGTTGGGGCATTGGGTTCTACTTGGGAAGAACCCTGGCCATTCACTACCGGAAGTCTTCTAGCTTCCGCTAGTTCCTCACTTAGTGAGTCCACCTTGGACTCAAGTGATTCCTTTTTGGTTTTCAACACCTTATAGGCTTTACATAGTCTAGAGAATTCTTCATGAACCTCATTGTAAGCCTCTTGTAGTTCAGGAAGAGTTACCTCATGATCTTCGTTGGTGAGGTCAAGATCTGAAGATGCTTCTTCATCCTCTTCTCTGGCTACCAGGCAGAAGTTAGCAGCTTCTTCTTCATCACTTGCTTCCTCATCTGAGCTATTTACCCAAATGGAGGAAACAAGAGCCTTTCTTTTGTCCTTGCCTTTTGACCTCTGCAGGCTGGGACACTCAGCCTTGAAGTGACCAGGCTTATTGCATTCAAAACACACAGGGACCTTTTCTTTCTTGTATCCCTTTCTCTGGCTGGAATCACCTCTCTGATAGCTTCCCTTCTTTCTGAAGAATTTTCTAAATTTCCTCACCATCATAGCCATCTCCTCATCGTCCATCTCCTCCTCATCGTCCTCATCATTGTCATTGATCTCCTTGCTGGGAGCAACGAGAGCAAGGTTCTTGTTCTTGGATGAGGGTTGAGGAGCTCTCATAGCCAGCAAGGTAGGTTCATATTCAGCAAGAGAGCCAAATAGTGCGGTGATGGAGCTGGTTGATTCTCCTTGCACTTCTTGCAAAATAGTCACTTTGGTGATCCAGTCACCCTTCAAGATCTTTAGAATCTTGCTCACTTGCTCTCTTTCAGGGATATCCTTACCCAGCGTGGCCAAATTGTTGATGAGATGGGTGAACCGAAGCTCCAGCTCTCGGATAGGCTCTGTGGGACTCAGCATGGCGAATTTGTGAAATTCTTCCACCAGCATTTCAACACGTCTCGCTTTTACTCCCCTTGTTCCAGAGTGTGCAGCCTCGAGAGCCTCCCACATATCTTTTGCATTTTTGTGGTGGCTGATCCTGTGATACTCTTTGGGGCTGAGAGCACACTGGATGTAGTGCATGGCCCGATGGTTCATTTGGACTAGGACATAGTCCTCAGGAGTGTATCTGGCTCGTGCTTTTGCAAATCCATCCTCATCTAGTGGAGTTTGATCCCCTCGTTCTATTACGTCCTAGAGTCTGATTTCAGTTGATTTGATGTAAGTCTCCATTTTGAACTTCCAGAATGAATAGTTGTACCCATCGAAGCCTGGGGGCTTGTTGGGTTGAACGGAGACATCTAGTAGAGAATAGTCTGTATCCATCACTGGATCTTTGCCTTCTGATTCGTTGGAATCAAGTGAGAAGGACCTTGCTCTGATACCAAATGAATGTAATGGATGCACAAGAGGGGGGTGAATTGTGCTTCAAAAATAAATACTCAAATAAAACAACACAAGGATTTATACTGGTTCGGTCTACCTGACCTACGTCCAGTCCTCAACCACCCAGGCCGAGAGTTCCACTTTAACTCAGGTTTTAAATCGGGTTCACCTGAAACCTTACAACCGCAAGTTTTGCACGGGATCACTTGCAACCTTACAACAAGTTTTACACAGGCTCACTTGTAACCTTTCTAACTAGCTCACCCTCACACCAAGCAAGGGGTTAACCTTTACACTTAAAGGATTTTGACTAAGTTCTCTCAAAGAACAGATGGTGTTACACACTTAAGTACAATAAATGCTCTTATAACACGAAGAGACTTAACTACAAGGAGTACAGAATAAGTAGGTGAAAAGAATCACTCGATGTGTTAAATGCTCTTCGCTTTTCTGGGCAGCTTTGAATGCTTGAAGATGTTCTTAGTTTTCTCGCTCTAACTTCTCTCAAGAATATTCAAAGATGATTAATTCCTCATAAATGAAGTTGAGCTCCCTTATATAGTCTTCAAACATTTTGAACTCTTGGTAGGTGGGCTAGCCGTTTGAATATGTCCGTTTTTCCCTTGTTACCGTTTGCCCATTAAATGCTTCATCAATGTATAGCAGGGTTGACTTGCTTTATCTCTGAAAAGTAGTCCTGGCACCTCTGCTCTGACATAAGCATTCTGACACTGCATCTCTGAACGTTCTGACATTCTGATTGCTTGCGGAAGCAACTTCTCATCCGGAAGCAACCTTACTTAGTGTGCTGCACTTGAACGTTAGTTTAGCAATATAAGCATATAGTCACATGCAGTGGGTGTTCCCTAAGTCTAAGGTGTATCCGGAAGCACATCTACATCCGGAAGTAAAACTACTGGATGAAGGATTTTGTTCACTATTACTCACTCTCGCTCAGTGCCCCTCAATCCAACAGTCAGTGCTAGTCACTAAGCTATCGGAAGCACTTTTACTTGACGTTGTAAACTTACTGATGCTTAGTGTTCTATCTCTTCTATCAGCCTGTGCCAGTTTAAATATAACAGGAAGCAATCTTACTTGATGAGGCTGATTCACTGACGCTTAGGATTATATTACCTCTATCAGTCTGTGCCAGTCTAAATCTATCAGGAAGCACTTTTACTTGACGAGGTAAATTCACTGACGCTTGGGGTGATATCTATTCTATCAGTCTGCGCCAGTCAAAGTCTAACAGGAAGCAACTTCACTTGACGTTGCATTTTCACTGACGCTCGGGGTTATATCTAATTTATCAACCTACGCCAGTCTAAATCTAACAGGAAGCAATTTCACTTCCGATTGAAACATAGCTTAGTCTTAAGGTTTTGTGTACCTAATGCTCATGGACTAAGTTATTTCCCCAGTGATTTACTTGCTGCCGCTGGGGGATGAAAACATTCATCCGCGTGCGCAAGTCCTAATCTATCCGGAAGTAAATCCTCATCCGGTTGCACTCTTACTTGGGATTTTATGTTTACCTATTGCTTTCTAAGTATTTGGCCTATTCTTTCATATTTTAGTCCTCATCAAAACTTAAGATTCTAACAGCTCCCATGGAGAAGGCCGCATTTTTTATTTCAACTATGTCTACTTTCCTAGCAATCCATAGAAGAGATTCTGGTGTTAGAGAGGGAAACTCAGCACACCAGTCCCCGGGGTTGGAAGTCAGAGGATCCTTTGTATAGAGTTTGAAAGTAAGAGGCAGCCAAGGTTTTCAACGAAGAATGATCATCAATCCACTCCCCTTCTTCATTTTAGAGACTTAAAATTTGCTGTTTTTTCCAGCTTGCAATCGTAGAGGCATGAAAGAACCTTGTGTTTTTATCACCCCATTGGAGCCACTTACACCGTGATTTTTGATACCAACTGAGTTCTTCTTGACACGTCACCTTGTGATAATCTGCCTAGAGATGCTTTTCAAGCTTAAACAAACCAGATTTTCGTGACTCCCTCCTACCTTTATCAATGCCTTCAAGTCTCCTCAAGAGAGACCTCTTTTTATGAACAAGAGCACCCACAGAGTGTTTTGACCAACCCATAGATTTCTCCTGAAAGTGTTGTAGCCCCTCATACCACTCACTATCCAGCCAAGATTCCTTCACCAAATCACTGAAATCCGCCTCCATTGCCCATGAGGCATTATACGAGAATCTAGAGGAGGGGGCGGGTTTATGCCGAGACGAGATGGTGGAGATTGTGACAATTCTATGGTCAGATTTGAATCTCACCCCATGTCTAACTTCAAACTGCGGGAATGATGAGAGCCAATGGAAGTTGGTAAAGACCCAATCAATTCTCTCTTGTAACCCACTTCTTTCCCAAGTAAACCTGTCACCAATATAATTAGTTTCAAGAAGATGGGCATCATCAATGCACGCTCTGAAGTGATTAACCAAAGCTCTGGAGGGGGATGCCCTCCATTTTTGTCATCTGGGGAAAGCATCGAATTGAAGTCACCTATGAGAATCCATGGATCACTGATAGAGGAGGCTAAGGATCTAATAGAGCTCCAAAGGTCCATTCTGGTTGTCTCCTTTGTTTCCCCATAAACAACAGAAACAACAAATTTCTCCCTGCTAGCATACATTTGAACGGAACAGTGAAGAACCTGAGGCGTAGAGAGAATATAATCAACAGAACAATCAGATTTATTCCATAAAAGCCAGATCCCTCCTACATATTCATTAGATTCAACTCTAATCCAGTTAATAAATCCCAATTTCCTCGAGACAGCGTCCGCTTTAGAACCACTAATTCTAGGTTCCAGGAGACACAAAATGTCAATTTTATACTTACTAACAATATCCTTTATTTGGAGAGGGAAGGTTCGACTACCAGCCCCCTACAGTTCCACGAGGTAACAATCATTGTAAACATAAAAGCAAAAGAATGAGAGGACTTACAGTTAGTCGATATCCTCTTCATAGGGACCTGATTGGGTGTTCCCCTGGGTTTCCTTGACCACAGACACCAGGTCGTCTATAAACTTAGCACTATAATCCACATCAGAGTCCACCCGCCCCTGTTGGTCTGGTTCGAGATTGAACTGGTCTGGTGGACGGTGAGGCAAAGACAGGGAGGGAGTAAGAGTCAGTGAGGAGCCATGGGACGCACCAATAGGCTGTTGGGCTTGGTGGGCCGCCTTTGACTCCTTCAGCTTATCTAAATTCCCTTAGACAACAACATGATGTCTCCTCCCTTTCTGGGAGTGTTTCGGCCCACCCTTTTGGGCCAAATCCATTAAACGATTTCTTTCTATCTCTTGGGCTAGATCACTCCACTCCACCCTGGTTGGTCTCTTCATTGACTGGCCCGGCCCAATGGAAGGAACTCAACAAGATACTTTTGTTCTGAGATGGAATTTGGTTTACTCGCCACGTCATTCTGGTGCACGATTTCCACACACGGGGTGACATTTTCTTTTCCCACCACTTTATATTTAGCTCTGGTCTTGAGGGGCTTGGATTTGACCGCTAATGCACGACCATCACCTCTATTTGCAGGTTTTAGTAGAGGCACTTTCCTCTTGCCATAGGCCGACACAACTTTTTTCTCCTTTTCTGCCAAAGGGGCTACCATTCTAGGTTGCTCATTAATTGAATCCTCTTCTTTTGCCTCATCCTCATTTAATGCAAAGATATCAAAGCGATTTGCCTGTCTTTATTGTTTCTCTTTCTTATTAAGGCCTGCAGGGGCTGTACTTTTCCTCTGATTAGGGATAGGCTCTGAACGAGGGACTGCTTTAGGCTTTTTTGTCCTTTGGTTAATCATCTAGGGACCAAAACGGGAATCATCCACCTTTGTACTGTCTACACCAGCATTTGCCGACGAGCCACCATGTTCCGGAGGTGATGAAGGGGCTCCGTTATGAGGTTGAACACCCTCATTCTTTGACTGGGAGCTGGCTGTGAAGGGGCAAACATCACGCCTATGCCCCGCTTTTCCACAGGAGAAGCAGATTGCACCAAGCCCCTCATATTCAATATTAAAAATTGAGCCACCCACAAGAATCCTAGGCACCAATTTTTTCTGGAGATTCAACTCCACACACAAACGCATAAATTTGCCCCTTTCAATTTTGGAGTCTGGAGCATGCCAATCAGCAAGAGTGTGCATGTCAACTTTTAGAGTCCTACCTATTCTATCACCAATCCAAGCAATACAGTGCCTATTATAACAGTGTAATGGAACATCAGGGATACATACCCATGTGGCCAACCTTCCTAGAGGGTTTTTTAAGGGATCAAAGTAAGGAGACCATCGTTGCACTATGACACATTGTTGCCTAATCACCCAGGGACCATCACAGAGGATCTTCTTATAATGCATCCTCCATAGCTGAGTATTTGTAAATTTCACCACAAAATAATTATTTGGCAGGTCAATAAGATCAAAAGATTGAAAACCCCACTGGTTTTGAAGCAGCTCCTTGAGTGTATAAACACTGAACCGTCTCCCCAAGACGGTAATGACAAGGGAGTAGTTCCAGGGAGTGTACCATTCATTGAATTCATCTTCCGAAAAACTTCCTTTAGTTTCAAATATTCCTCTGATTCCAAAAGCATTTTCCAGGACAACTCGGTTTCAGCACGGAACAGATCATCCTCTTCTGCGCATGCTTCCCCATGAGCTACGCCATTAAACCCCATGAGTGAGGCTTTGTAGGAAGGAAATTTATTAGAGCCTTTATCTTTCTGCAGATCGTCTTGATCCATATCAGTGGCAGAGTTTTCCTTGAAGCTCTCTTCTTCCGAAGGCATCATAGGTTCATCCATTAAGGGATGAGAAGTCTCTGACAGCTTGCTTTTCTTTTTCCTGTCCTCATGCTCCTCTTCTTCTGGCCTGTCCGAAGGGACTTTCCGATGAGAAAGGACCAGCATATTCCAGTGGCACGCAAACCAATAGAGAGAAAAGTCCAACTCGCCAAAAGTTAGAGAGAGAGAAACTTTGCAAGGACAGTCGTAAAAGCGGTTTGCCTTCAATAAGTCCAAACTACTCTAGACCAAGTAAGATTGTCTGCCATTAGAATCCTCTCAATTTCTGGTGGTGGGAAAATCGCAAGTCACTTTTCTCTTCCTCTGGTTCTTAATTATCATTGTCAGTTAGTGTGCACACTGAATACTCTGATAATATTAATATGGCTGAAGTTGATCTGTCAATCTCTACATCTTAGTTCTTGTGTATTTGCTGCAAGGCCAGGTCACATCCTCTTATCGTGCTTCTCCCTTCAATTACTTTAATTACTAGTTTAGCCTCAGTTCTAGTCCCCACTTGGTGACCGGTGAGAATGCTGGGGAAGA
This sequence comes from Mimosa pudica, assembly GCA_029929735.1. NCBI lineage: Eukaryota > Viridiplantae > Streptophyta > Magnoliopsida > Fabales > Fabaceae > Mimosa > Mimosa pudica. The sequence continues at coordinate 2,911,815 of JAKELP010000012.1, read as the reverse complement.
GAATATACAAGGCAGCTTAATCTTTGCTTTTTGTACAGCGACTGATTTGAACTCACGACCTCAAACCTCACGGCAAGCAAGCTTACCATTGAACCAACTCAGCCCTTCTATTTCTATTTCATGCTTTCACTCTAGTGACTCCACTATATCTTGTCTTTTTGCGGAGCTCGCAATAGTAGAAGTTGATGTGTGTTGGCAAAGACTAAGCACCAATGCAACACTAGTCAAAATTTATACTAAATAATGGAGCTATCAGATCATACTAGAATTTCACTCATAGACGTAATAACAGTTTGTTTTTTCCTTGAGCCGGCTGCTTAGTATTTCACTCATAGATGTGAAATTGATTGTCGCATATTGAAAGTGGCCAAGCTTTAAGTGCGTCTTCTATTCAATAATCTCTTTCAATTTTGACTTTGTAAGCAGAAATGATCATTTTCCATTGACAAGGCTGTGTACAACTTTTCCTCCTCCTTTTTCTTCAAAAGCTATATCATTCACGTCACCACCATTTTCCCCTACAATCCGCTGAAGTAAATCCCTCCTCTCTTCCATCTTTTCACTTCTATTCAATATCAAATTCGATTCTTTTCTTCATCAAAAATGGCTTCCAATGCTCCTGTTCTTCCTCTTCTTACATCTTACAGATTGGGAAATTTCAATCTATCCCACAGGTGCTTCATACTTTATATTCTCACCTTCATGAGGAGTAGGTGTTTGTGAAACGATTCACACATCACATATTTTGAAAAACAAAATTATGGTAGTCGTCTTAAGTAAAGTATTGTTTGGTGACTAATTGTTTTTATTAGTATCACTTTAATTTATTGGGTCCTGTGCCTATAAGACTGATGAACTATAGAAAAGGGGAAAAGTGTTGCCTGCCATGTAGTATTATTCTGATTTTTATAAGCAACCGCTTGACTATTTTGTGATTTTCTTATTAAAATTGGTTTACTTTTTTAATTATGCAGAGTTGTTTTGGCCCCATTGACTAGACAGAGATCTTATGGCAATATTCCTCAGAATCATTCAATATTATACTACACTCAACGAACTACCAAAGGCGGCTTATTGATATCTGAAGCTGCTTGTATTTCCCCCACTGCTATAGGGTAATTCCGATACTATATATAGCCTTGCTTGTGATCAACTTCTGTTATGGCAAACTGAACATTTATAGGGCTTTTTTACACCAATACTACAAAAATAAAAAATATTTCCCAAATATTACATAACTAAAACTATTTACATTAATACTACATACATTTAAAATTCATCTTACCATGATGAACTTTGGGATTGTGAAGACGTTCATCATACCAAGATGATCACTCTTGCTCACATCTCCCCTTTCCGCATCACCTGACATTTATATTCTTAATTTTAAAAAGAAAAATACCCCTTGTGACTTTAAATATATATGTTATTAGGGAAGTTGCTTTTGCTCCTAAATATATAACATTTAATTCTGATTTTTGTCAATTTATCCCCAAATTATCCCTATCGGTATTCATCCAAGAAAATAATTTTATTTTCCATTTATACACAAACCATTGTAAATGTCTCCTAACATCACCCATTTACATTTCATCTCAACCAAATTAGCTTTTGTCACAATTAAGAAGGCTTTTAATTAAGTTTAAATATTGATATATTTACTTATTGTTAGGATAAATTTAATACAATATCATTTTCTATTAATTATGTAATTTTCATAAAAAATTACATGTATTAATGATAATGATTTTTCATCTTTTAATTTAAACATTTATTGTCAGTCCATTTATCCACTTCAAAATTATCTTTTATTTGAGGTACGTGGAACACTTTGAAATTTTTTTCCAGATGTGCATGTGTCGTTAATGTATTTTGTGGATCAATCAGCATGCTAAAATATTTTTAAGGGTAAAGATGCAAAAAATGAGTTCAAACTATTACTCCAGGAGCACGTAGGGGTAACAAGTATTTTCGGGCTCAATTCTAGAACTGAAGAATAAATATTGGTGCAATATAGGTAACGCCGTTTAGTTTGACAGACGTTGACCGTTAAAAGCTGACATGCCAGGGGAATTACAATTTTTTGCTGATGTGGCGTGCTTATATGACAATTATTTTTTGAGTGTGTGAGGCCCACATTATTTAAATTAATAAAAAAAATAAAAAAACACCTCATCCCCTCCCCCCCACACCATGCATCTTCTTCCTCACACCCCCGCCCCCCCCAAAACAAACAGTCACCACCCACCACCACCACCACCACTTCGCCCCTCCCAAAACACCTCCACCACTTTGGCCATACACTGCCCCACCACGTCATGAGTGTGTCATGCTGCTGCCGGGGCGAGTCTGTCGAGTTCGGCCATATCGTCATCGATCCCCCTCTTCCGCCGTTACAGTCGGCTCACAAAACATCCTCCGACGATGCCGCTTACCCAGGTTCAGCGGGGAGGAAGGAGTGGTGGGAGGTGTTGGAAGTGGAGGAGGACGTCAGGGAGGAGGGAGTGGTGGCTGTTGTTTTGGGAGGGAGGCGAAGTGGTGGGGGTGGGGGTGGTGGTGGTGGGTGGTGGTGGTGGGTAGTGGCCGGTGGGTGTTTGTTTTGGGTGGTGGGGCGGGCGGGGGTGCGAGGAAGAAGAAGATGGTGGGGGTGGGGTGAGGTGTTTTTTTATTTTTTTATTTGAAAGTAATAGATGCACAAGAGGGGGGGGTGAATTGTGCTACAAAATAAAAACTCAAATAAAATCAACACAAGAGTTTATACTGGTTCGGTCTTCCTAACCTACGTCCAGTTCTCAACCACCCAGGCCGAGTTCCACCTGGAACCTTTACAACCGCAAGTTTTGAACGGGATCACTTGCAACCTTACAACCACAAGTTTTACTCAGGGTTCACTTGTAACCTTTTCTAACTAGCTCCCCCTTACAACCAACAAGGGTTCAACCTTTGCAAATAAAGGATTTTCTAACTAAGTTCTCTTTAAGAACAGATAATGATACACACTTAAGTACAATGATTGCTCTTAATACAAGAAGAGACTTAACTACAAAGAGTACAAGATAAGTAGATGAAAAGATCACTCAATGAGTTAAATGCTCTTTCTCTTTTCTGGGCAGCTTTGAATGCTTGAAGGATTTCTCGATTTCTCTCTCTAGCTTTCTTCAAGATGTCAAAGATATTAGTTGTCTTCATAAATGAAGTTGAGCTTCTTTATATAGTCTTCAAGTATTCTCCCTCTTGGTAGGTGGGTTAGCCGTTTGAATATGGCCGTTTTTCCCAAGTTACCGTTTGCCCAATTAATGCTTCATTAATGCATAGCAGGGTTGACTTTGCTTTATCTCTGAAAAGTAGTTTTGACACCTCTGCTCTGCCAAAAGCATTCTGACACTGCATTGCTCTGAACGTTCTGACATTCTGATTGCTTGCGGAAGCAGATTCACATCCGGAAGCAACATTACTCAGTGTGCTGCACTTTGAACGTTAGTCTAGCAATATAAGCACATAGTCACATGCAGTGGGAGTTCATTTAGTCTAAGGTAGCTTTCTTACATCCGGAAGCAATTCCACATCCAGAAGCACTTCCACTGGACGAAGGATTATGTTCACATTTACTTACTCTCGCTCAGCGTCCTTCAATCCAACAGCCAGCGCTAGTCACTAAGCAATCGGAAGCAATTGTACTGGACGTGGGTTATGTTCACTGGTGCTTAGTGTTATCTATTCCAACAGCCAGCGCTAGTCACTAAGCAATCGGAAGCAATTCTACATCCGGTTGCATCTTAGCTTAGTCTTAAGGTTTTGTATATCTAGTGCATCTAGACTAAGTTATTACTTGCTGTTGCTGGGGGATGAGACGTTCATCCGCGAGCGCTAGTCCTAGTCTATCCGGAAGTAAATCCATATCCGGTTGCACTCTAACTTGGGGTTCTACATTGACCTATTGCTTTCTAAGTGTTTGGTTCATTCTTTCATATTTTAGTCTTCATCAAAACTTAAGATTCTAACATTCTCCCCCTTTTTGATGATGACAAACTAAGTCTATCGATTAAGTTCATATGAAAGAAATAAAATATAATTAGATCAGGCACAAATAACTTAGACAATTATCATTGATAAACAAAAGATTACAAGTTAGTGTTACAAAAGCATATAAAATTCACAAGTAATCTACACTATGCAAAAATGAACTATGCATGAAAATATGAGAAAAAAAAATCTAAGGTAAAAAGGGTGAAGTGGGGGTTCAAAGTTGATGTCTCGTTTTCCTTTCCCTCTCTTTCTGTCTCTTCTCATTTTCTTTTTGGAGCTGGGCTAGATGGGCATCCTTCACATTCTTGTCAATCTGAGCAATAATCCGCTGAAACTCTTCCTCTTCCCTTTCCCTTCTGAGTCTCTCAGACTCAACAGACTCCTTGAAGGCTCTCTTCAAGTTTTCAACTTCCTCATAGCCTGGGAACCCTGTTGCATCTGAGAAGGGAGTGACCTCGCCATTTGGGTAGTGGACTGCCCTGATCTTTACATTCCATACTGGGAAGTTGGGGTCCTCCTCAACTTCCTGGGCTTTCCTCTTCCCCTTGCCTTTCCCCTTTCCTTTGCCCTTGGCTATTGGCTGAGTAGGTTTGGCTTTTGCTCTCTCAGCATCCAGGCAAGCCATCTGACCAAAAGAGATCTTATCAGTATACCCATATCTTTCAAATTCTTCAGGAGTCATGTCTTCTATTTCCAGCTTGACTTCCTTTAGAATTGGGATTGCTTGAACAGATGGGATCTCTTCCTCAGCCTGGACTGATGGAGTCTCTTGCTCAGCTTGGTCTGACGGAATCTCTTCCTCACTCTCAGCAGGCTCAGTAGAGGTAGCACTCTTGTTGGCACGCTTTCTAGCAACTGCCTTCTTTCTTGATTCACTGAACTTAACTGCTGAAGGAGGAGGAGCAGAGGTTGGCTCAGATGGAGGAGGAGGGGCAGAAGTTTGCTCAGAAGATGAAGGGATTGGCTTAGCAATCACTATGGGAGGATGGTTGATCTTCTTCAGCCCGTACTTCATCATTATTTCCTCAACAATATTCTTGCTTTGCTCAGATGAAGGAGGTTCTGAAGACGAAGATTTTGGCTGTGAGGTTCCTTCACTTTGCTCAAACACAACCATGTCCCACTTGGACCTTTGCTCATCTGACCTCTGCTGTTGCATAAATCGGATGGCTTCCCCTCTAATTAGACTTTCAGCACCACCCAATCTCTGAGATTCCATTGCTCGGCGCAGGGCAGCAGTGATATCTTCATCCAGCCAGAGGGATGGCTGAGTCAGAACATCCCTTGTGTCCATGGTGTGGCGGAGGACGATAGCAGCATCTCTCCCCCTTTTGTCATCATCAAGGAGGGCGAGGGACAGGGAGGATGGACTGGGTGAAGAGGAGGGTGGAGGTTCAGGGCCAAATGTTCGAGGTGGTGAGGATTCGGGTGAGGATGTGGGGGAGGTGTTGTCTGGTGAATAAGGAGGGTTGGGGAAGAGAATGGTGATTCTTTGGAAGAAGTCGGGGTGGGTGAATAGGCCATCAAATTGGTGGGTAGCTGAGTAGGCGACGGATTGTTTATCTTTCCAAGGAATAGGGGGTTGGTCTCAGAGGTAGTAGGTGTGAAGGGGGTGATCAGAAGATGTAAATCCTAGGGTGTATGCTATGGTGGGTTGAGGGGTGGTAGGGTTAGGATTGGAAGGCCCGGCGGAAGTGGTGGATGGTGAACGGTTAGGAGAGGTATGTGGAGATGGGGAGTTATTGGAGTTAAGGGGTGATTGGCGAGGGGAGTGTTGGGGTGAGTCTTGAGTGGAGTGTTGAGGTGATGTTTGATGGTCATGGTGTTAGAATCTTAAGTTTTGATGAAGACTAAAATATAGAGGATTAAACCAAGTGCCTAGGAAGCAATAGGATAACATAGGATCCCAAGTAAGAGTGCTTCCGAGTGAAGATCTACTTCCGGATAGATTAGGACTTGCGCATGCGGATGAATGTTTTCATCCCCCAGCATCAGCAAGTAAATCACTGGGAAATAACTTAGTCCATGAGAATTAGGTACACAAAACCTTAAGACTAAGCTATGTTTCAATCGGAAGTGAGTTTGCTTCCTGTTAGACTTAGACTGGCGCAGAGCGATAGAATAGATATTACTCCAAGCGACAGTGAGTCTACTTCCCCAAGTGAAAGCGCTTCCTGTTAGAATTAGACTGGCGCAGAGCGACAGAATAGATATTACCCCAAGCGTCAGTGAGTCTACTTCCCCAAGTGAAAGCGCTTCCTGTTAGACTTAGACTGGCGCAGAGCAATAGAATAGTTATTACCCTAAGCGTCAGTAAGTCTACTTCGCCAAGTGAAAGCACTTCCTATTAGATTTAGACTGGTGCAGGTTGATAGACTAGATATAACCCCGAGCGTCAGCGGAAATGCAACATCAAGTGAAGTTGCTTCCTGTTAGATCTTGACTGGCGCAGACTGACAGAATAGGTTTCACCCTAAGCGTCAGTGAATTCACCACGTCAAGTAAAAGTGCTTCCGATAGCTCAGTGACTAGCGCTGAGTGGTGGAATGAAATAGACTAAGCGAGAGCAAGTCATGGTGAACTAAATCCCTCATCAAGTGAATTTACTTCCGGATGTAGAAGTGCTTCCGGATACACCTTAGACTTAGGATCACCCACTGCATGAGACTATATGATTATATTGCTAAACTAACGTTCAAGTGCAGCACACTCAGTAAGGTTGCTTCCGGATGAGAAGTTGCTTCCGCAAGCAATCAGAATGTCTGAACGTTCAAAGAGATGCAGTGTCAGAATGCTTTTGTCAGAGCAGAGGTGTCAGGACTACTTTTCAGAGATAAAGCAAGTCAACCCTGCTAAGCATTAATGAAGATGTACTTCTCAAACGGTAACATAGGATTAACGGCCTTATTCAAACGTTCATATTCAACCTGCCACAGAAGCCTATGATGCCGTGTATAAAAGAGACATTCATTGAGAAGAGAAGATTATGGAAGAAAAAGAGAGAAAAGAGCAAAGTATCTGAAATATCATATTCTTCATCCTACACATCTTCTACTACTCTCAGATCCAGATTTGTGATATTTTTCCGAGAGTGATTTTATTGTACTTAAGTGAGTAACATCATCCACTCTTAGAGAGAGTTAGTTTTGAGCTTAAATGTTTAGCACAATCAGTTCATAGAGTGAACATAGTGTAAACTTACAATTTGTAAGGGGGAGCATTTAGAGGTTGTCTAAATCTCCATAGGTTGCAAGTTAGCCCGAAAAACTTTCATTTGTAAAGGTTTACAGGTGAACCCGTTGTAAAACCTGTGGGTTGTTAGGTGAACCCGTGCTCGTAAAACCTAAAGTGTAAAGGCTTCTCTTGTGCCCGGTTTAAACAAGAATAGTGGATTGTAAATCTCAGGTGGAGCCTGGGGACTGGATGTAGGTCTGGGTGACCGAACCAGGATAAATTTATGTGTGCATAAATTTACATTCAAACATTCTATTTTACATCACATAACATACTAACTTGTGCATATCACTACTTCATAAATATTATCACCAAGCACAAGCAGTCTTTCGAAAACAAGATTTAAGATTTAATTTATTCCCTCACCCAATTCACCCCCCCCCTCTTGGGTGACAGCCACGTTTATCATTTGGTATCAGAGCAAGGTCACTTGTTTAAAGGATCCAACGATCTCAAGTGCAAAGACCTAGGATGATTTGGGTTACAAAATGTGTTTTGAAGGTTTTGATCATACCATCCCACCTGTGTTAGAAAATGCTGATTTTTACTTATGGAAGGGAAGGATGAAAAGTTTTATACTATCCACTGATTTCAAAATGTGGGATGTCTTTGAAAAGGACTCTGATTTCAAACCAAAAGTAAATTGGACAGAAGAGGACAAAAGTTTATTTTACTTAAACCTTAGAGCGATGCAAATTCTGCACAAAAGTTTATCTGACAATGATTACCAAAGAATTAAGCATTGTTCTAGGGCTATAGATATTTGGAACACTCTTGATACTGTGTATGCTTCTAACAAATTTCTTGAAGTTAAGACTGTCCAAAGCTCACTATGTGCTCCCTGTGAACCCACCTTTGATGAGCTACTGGATGGTGATGTTGTGGAAGCTAGTATCAGCAAAGAGAGTGTGGATCTCTGCCTAGAAGATTCAGAAGCTGAAGAAAATGAGGTACCTAAACTTGAAACTTCTGAATTGCAAGATATGTATAATGAGCTACATAATGAATTCTGTAAACTTGCAAAAGAAGTTCTAGGCTTAAGAAAAAGGAATAGGGAACTTGAGGAACTTATTCCTTCTTCTACAACCAAAGAGTCCAAAGTCCCACTCATAAGAGAAGATTTTTCAAAAGACCCTGAGATTTCAAAAGTTAATAAACATAGAGTCTTTGAAAAGAAAACTGACCACCATAATAGTGATAAGAAATCTGATTCTGAACATCATCCCACTATCTGTCATTATTGTGGTAGAATTGGTCATATTTCTCGCACATGCAATTTTAAGAGAAATCTAAATGTGAGAAATAAATATATATGGATCCCCAAAGGACAAGTAAGGTCCAGCGCTAATAATGTAGGACCCAAGTACAAATGGGTACCAAAACTCCCTTCTAGTGCCTTACATGTGCAGGAAAGATCAAGAGTTCCTCTTGTCCCAAAGAAGAGAACTCGTGGTGATGTCACTGCTGCAACTACCTGGCTCAATCATAAGAAGCAGTGCGCTGCCACAAGGAACCAAGACCTTATCTCAGAGATAAGCTATCACAGAGTTCCATTCAACTATCCTGAGAAGGACAAGAGAGAGAGGATGTCTCAACTCACATGGAGAAAACCTGCGAATCCTGTCTCTCCTAAGAAAGTGCTTCAGGCCAAGGATAAGTATAAAAGATCTCCCTGGGTAAGCAAGGGATTATTTAGGGTTGAAGCATGCAACAGTAAAATCTCCTATGCAAATGTTAGATGGATTTATTGAGATTTTACATTAAGCATCATAAGCATGAACACTCTTAGGGCATATTTATTGAATTATACATGTTTATGAAGCTCTGGAAAATATGCAATCTGTTCTATACTTCCTGTACTATCACTGGTATTTATCCAAAGGAGTATGAGTAAAGTTCATGACTTGAGAGTGAAACTATGTGAAATTATGAACAAAATTTTCAAAATATGTTTTCACTATTATTAATGCTCTTGTCATATGAAACTATCACTGAGGATTGATTAATTTATCCTTATAAAGAGACATTAGGGAATGTTAAGATAAAGTTTAAATCCTCAGCAAACATCTGTACTTAAAACCTGCCAACTGTGCTAACTTGGGCATCGGAGTGTCAACCTTAACTTTTGCAGGTCCCTCAATGTTAAATCTTAAGTAAGTACAATCGGAAGCAAAACTACTTCCGGATGCTCTTGTGCTGACACTGAATGACTACTCAAGGCAACCAGGAGCGCCTGTCCAACCGGAAGCAAAATCACTTCCGGATACTCTCTTGCTGGCGCTGGATGATAATTCAATATGATCAAGAGCGCCAGTGCCAGATCAAGGGACGCATCACTTCAGAAAACTTTTCAACTTCCTCTATGAAACGTTGTGCCTCTCTGAAGCAACACGTGTCATCAGGTGTGTCGTTCCAACTTAAAAACTTACGATTACCCAATGTGTGAAAATTTGAAAGACTATGCCCATTTTATCCTCAAGAGGTTTTACCTATAAATAGAGGTCATTTTCCATTTTCACTTTTTACTACATCTTTTCACTCGCATCATTTTCTCTGAAAAGTCTTTTCACCTTCTCCATTGCGTTCTTCATTTTTACACACTTCTCGCATTTCATCTTTATTTTCACAACATTCATACAAAAAAATGGCCGGTACGAATGAACCCAACCCAGTCATCCAGAAAACCTCTTCTTCTAAGAAAAATAAATCGAAATCTGGGAAATCCACTCACAGACATTCTGGTAAATCTGGGCACCATGAAGAACAACATGAAGAACATCATGAACGCCAAGAAGGTTCTGGGCAATCACGGGGACAGGGTGAAGACGTTCAGGGTCAGCCTGGAACCTCTGGTAGAGTGGAACAGGCAGTAAGTTCTAAACAAGAGAGGGATGCTCAGAGAAAGGGAAAGAAAAAGAAGGTTCAATTTTGTGAGAAGCCTTCCTCCAAGAGGCAGAGGGTTGAGGAAGAAGATGATCTCACAGTTTATAGAGATGGGGCTTTGGAGAGTGTATCCGCCAAATTTGAGACATCCATTCCCATCTTCAACCATGGCCTGTTCATCAATCTAGACAAGTTGGATGAACTAGGGTTTGCTCATTTGCGCCCTTACTTGGAAAAGTATATGCCTTGGCTGGGCATCAACCAGGACTACAACGTCAACGTCCTGCGAGTCTTTTGCCAATCCCTCTCTGGCAGAGCTAAATATAGGAAGGTGGATGGAAAGGAGCAAGTCCACAAACTCTCCTTCACTGCTACTGTAAGAGGAAGAACCTTCAGGTTCACTTGGAGAACCTTGAATGAGATGATGGGAATCACAGAAGAGGATATGAATGAATGGATCTACCCTGAGTCTCACAAGTACAGCAAGGAGGAACTCGAGGAGTTGTATGGCACCAACAGCAAGAAGGTGTCCAAGATGTCTGATTCTAACAGGCTCTTGTACTATATCTACTCCCGGATAATGACTCATAAGGGAGGCAACTTCAACGAGTTCACACTGCTGGACAACCCTTGGTTCCCTAGACTCCTCTCGCTCAAGCCTTTCAACCCTGGGCAGTTGATATGCCTAGAGCTTCAGCGCTGGTTAAGCAATGACAAGTCGGGTTATCTTCCCTATCCCACCATCATTGCCTTCCTCCTCGAGAAACATTTGATCAGGGCTACATCTGCTGTGGAAGAAGAAAATGTCAAATGTAAGCCTGTAGGAGCAACTAATATGGCAAGGATGGGGATTAAGTATCTCAAGCCCCCTAAGCCTACTCGCTCACACTCACAAGCCAGTAGTGCTTCTGGGACTTCAGCCCCCTCTGCATCTGGAGCAGGGGATCAGGAAGTTGACTCACATGCTGGGCCAAGTCGTGTTGCAAGAGTGCCAGCCTCTGTTAGGGTCCTTGCCGAGGAAGTAAAGGAAGAGCTCCTCCTCAAATTGACGGAGTCCTTGGTGGGTCCTCTCCGTGCTGAATGTGAAGCTGGTTTCCAGCACCAAGGGGAGCGGATCCAGCGGCTCGAGGACAGAGTAGGACAACTTGAGAATCACCTTACCAGGGTGGATGCAAAATTAGACCTCATCCTCCAGCAGCTACAAATTCCCCAACCTTCATCACAAGGTAACTTGCCATCTCCTCCTCCGCCTCCTCAAAACCCTCCTCCTCCTCCTAATCACCCTCAACTACCACCTCCTTCTCCGCCTAACACTCAACAACCTCAGCCTCCACCACAAAATGACCAACAAGCCCCACCATCACCCAACAATGACCAACAATCCCAACCTTCACCTACCCATGACCACCAAACCCAAGACTCACCTCACAACTCTCCACGCCTTTCCCCTAGAAACTTCTCATCCTCACCTTCATCATCCTCATCCTCGCCCATTCCCACACGACCAGGTGCCCCTACACGCTCTCCACTCCGCTTCTCCAACCCAACCCATCAAAGCCCTAGACCCATAGGATCTGAAACAGCCATTCACCCCCTCAGCCAACCATACGGCGAGTATCCCCGCCTTCAACCACTCTCCGATGACCATTTACCCTTTACCCCTGACTCCGCCAATTACAAAGCATACTCCTCCACTTATCCCTATACGGATCTCTTTGTCACCTCCAGTTGCTTCCCCGACTCTCCTCAAACTCCTGAACACCTATCCTCTCCCACATCCTCTACCTCTACCCTATCACCCTCCCCTCCCAAGAAATTTGGCCATGAACCACCTCCATCCTCCTCCACATCCACTCCATCCCTGGCACTCACCCCTGTTGATGATGACAAAAGGGGGAGAAATGTTATGTCTACTCTTCGCCTAAGTATGGCCACAAGGGATGTCCTCAGCCAGCCATCACTCTGGATTGATGAAGATGTCACGGCCGCCCTGCGTCGTGCATATGAGTCTCAGAGACTGAGTGGTGCAGAGAGCCTTATAAGAGGAGAGGCCCTCCGTTTCATGGAACAGAAGAGAGCGGCTAAGCAAGGACCCCAATGGGATATGGTTGTGTATGGGCAAAATGAACAATCTTCACAACCTGAGTCATCATCAGAGTCTCCTCCAACTAAAACAAGTAGAGAAATTGTTGAGGAGATCAGGATGAAGTGGGGACTCGAAAAACCCAACCATCCTCCCATTGTGATAGCCAAGCCTGTTCCTACACTATCTGAGCAAGAGTCTGAGGTCCCTTCATCTGAGCAATCTTCTGATCCTCCTCCCTCATCTAAGCCAGCAGTCGGATTCAGTGTACCCAGAAAGAAGGCCGTTGCTAGGAAACGTGCCAGGAAGTTCGTTGCCACCACTGAATCTGATGAGTCTGAGGAAGAGACTCCATCTGACCCACCTGAGCAAGGAACATCATCTGCCCAGGTTGAGCAAGCAAATCCAGTGGCTCAAGCAATTCCAATTCTGAAGGAGGTCAAATTGGAAATTGAAGACATGACTCCTGATGAATTTGAGAGATTTGGATTCACTGACAAATTATCTTTTGGTCAGATGGCTTGCCTCGATGCTGAAAGAGCAAGTGCCATGCCCACTCCTCCAATTAACAAAAGCAAAGGGAAGAGCAAAGGGAAAGGGAAAAGGAAAGCCCAAGAAGTTGACGAGGATCCCAACTTCTCTGCATGGAATGTGAGAATCCGGGCTGTACACTATCCCAATGGAGAAGTCTGCTACTTCGACGATGCTACAGGTTTCCCTGGGTATGAAGAAGTGGAGAACATGAAAAGGGCATACGAGGAGTCCATTGAATCAGAAAGGCTCAGAAGGGAAAAAGAGGAAAAAGAGCTTCAAGAGATCATTGCTCAGATAAACCAGAGTGAGCGTGAGGAAAATGAAGAGAGACAGAAAGAGAGGGAAAAGAAAAAGAGACACAAACTATAACCCCCAATCCAAACATTTCTGTTAATTTTGTTTTTCATGCATATTCTCATTCGCATTTAGTGAAATTTATTTGTATACATTCCTTACTTGTATATGTTATTTGATTACATAACTCTGACTTGTAACCTCTACTTGTCAATAATATTTGTCTGAGTTACTTGTTGTTATCCATTGCTTTTATTCTCTTGATAATCCTTCCTTAGGAACTTAATCGATAAAACTAGGTTTGTCATCATCAAAAAGGGGGAGAATGTTAGAATCTTAAGTTTTGATGAAGACTAAAATATAGAGGATTAAACCAAGTGCCTAGGAAGCAATAGGATAACATAGGATCCCAAGTAAGAGTGCTTCCGAGTGAAGATCTACTTCCGGATAGATTAGGACTTGCGCATGCGGATGAATGTTTTCATCCCCCAGCATCAGCAAGTAAATCACTGGGAAATAACTTAGTCCATGAGAATTAGGTACACAAAACCTTAAGACTAAGCTATGTTTCAATCGGAAGTGAGTTTGCTTCCTGTTAGACTTAGACTGGCGCAGAGCGATAGAATAGATATTACTCCAAGCGACAGTGAGTCTACTTCCCCAAGTGAAAGCGCTTCCTGTTAGAATTAGACTGGCGCAGAGCGACAGAATAGATATTACCCCAAGCGTCAGTGAGTCTACTTCCCCAAGTGAAAGCGCTTCCTGTTAGACTTAGACTGGCGCAGAGCAATAGAATAGTTATTACCCTAAGCGTCAGTAAGTCTACTTCGCCAAGTGAAAGCACTTCCTATTAGATTTAGACTGGTGCAGGTTGATAGACTAGATATAACCCCGAGCGTCAGCGGAAATGCAACATCAAGTGAAGTTGCTTCCTGTTAGATCTTGACTGGCGCAGACTGACAGAATAGGTTTCACCCTAAGCGTCAGTGAATTCACCACGTCAAGTAAAAGTGCTTCCGATAGCTCAGTGACTAGCGCTGAGTGGTGGAATGAAATAGACTAAGCGAGAGCAAGTCATGGTGAACTAAATCCCTCATCAAGTGAATTTACTTCTGGATGTAGAAGTGCTTCCGGATACACCTTAGACTTAGGATCACCCACTGCATGAGACTATATGATTATATTGCTAAACTAACGTTCAAGTGCAGCACACTCAGTAAGGTTGCTTCCGGATGAGAAGTTGCTTCCGCAAGCAATCAGAATGTCTGAACGTTCAAAGAGATGCAGTGTCAGAATGCTTTTGTCAGAGCAGAGGTGTCAGGACTACTTTTCAGAGATAAAGCAAGTCAACCCTGCTAAGCATTAATGAAGATGTACTTCTCAAACGGTAACATAGGATTAACGGCCTTATTCAAACGTTCATATTCAACCTGCCACAGAAGCCTATGATGCCGTGTATAAAAGAGACATTCATTGAGAAGAGAAGATTATGGAAGAAAAAGAGAGAAAAGAGCAAAGTATCTGAAATATCATATTCTTCATCCTACACATCTTCTACTACTCTCAGATCCAGATTTGTGATATTTTTCCGAGAGTGATTTTATTGTACTTAAGTGAGTAACATCATCCACTCTTAGAGAGAGTTAGTTTTGAGCTTAAATGTTTAGCACAATCAGTTCATAGAGTGAACATAGTGTAAACTTACAATTTGTAAGGGGGAGCATTTAGAGGTTGTCTAAATCTCCATAGGTTGCAAGTTAGCCCGAAAAACTTTCATTTGTAAAGGTTTACAGGTGAACCCGTTGTAAAACCTGTGGGTTGTTAGGTGAACCCGTGCTCGTAAAACCTAAAGTGTAAAGGCTTCTCTTGTGCCCGGTTTAAACAAGAATAGTGGATTGTAAATCTCAGGTGGAGCCTGGGGACTGGATGTAGGTCTGGGTGACCGAACCAGGATAAATTTATGTGTGCATAAATTTACATTCAAACATTCTATTTTACATCACATAACATACTAACTTGTGCATATCACTACTTCATAAATATTATCACCAAGCACAAGCAGTCTTTCGAAAACAAGATTTAAGATTTAATTTATTCCCTCACCCAATTCACCCCCCCCTCTTGGGTGACAGCCACGTTTATCACATGGTTGGGTGAGTCTTGGGTTTGTTGGTTGTGGTTGGGTGATGTCTGGGGTTGTTGGTTGTTGTTTGGGGATGTGTGGGTTTGTTGGTTATTCTGAGGAGGAGATGGTTGTGACTGTTGAGTGTTGGGAGGAGGAGGAGGAGGAAGTATGGGTTGATTAGGTGAAGGAGGAGGAGATGGGTTTGGAGGAGGGGGTGGTGGTAAGTTACCTTGGGGTTGAGGGATCTGAAGGTGTTGGAGAATAAGGTCTAGCTTGGCGTCTAGCCGTCCTAATTGAGCCTCGACCTGACCCACGCGATCCTCAAGTCTCTGGATTTGCTTCCCTTGCTGCTGGAAACCAGCATCACAGTCATTTCTGAGAGGAGCCACCAGGGAGTCTGTCAGCTTAAGGAGGATCTCCTCCTTCATTTCTTGGGCAAAGGCCTTCACAGTGGCTGGCACTCTCGCAATTCTGCTTGGCCCGGGATGGGAGTCAACCTCTTGATCCCCTGCGCCAGAAACAGAAGGGACTGAGGTTTGAGATGCACTGCCTGCCTGAGATCCAGAGCGAGTGTGCTTGGCCTTCTTTAGATACTTGATGCCCATCTTGCTGATGTTAATTGCACTCACAGGAGCACACTTAACATTTTTTGCCTCCTCATCAGATGTAGCTTGTATCTGATTCTTCTCAAGAAGGAAGGCGAGGATGGTGGGGTAGGGAAGATATCCAGCCTTGTTGTTGACCAGCCATCTATGAAGTTCAAGACTGATCAACTGCCCGGGGTTGATTGGCTGCTGGGTGAGAAGTCTGGGGAACCATGGGTTGTCCAGGAGTGTGAACTCGTTGAAGTTACCCCTTTGTGTGTCATCATGCGGGAGTAGACGTAGTATAAGAGTCTGTTGGAGTCAGACATCCCGGACACCTTCTTCCCTTTGGTGTCATAAATCTTCTCGAGTTCCTCCTTGCTGAGTTTGAGTGACTCAGGGTATAACCACTCATTCATTCCCTCTTCAGTAATCCCCATTAGGGCGTTGATGTCCCTCCAAGTGAAACTGAAGGTTCTCCCCCTGACTGTGGCAGTGAAAGTGAGTCTGCGAATCTGTTCCTTCCCATCCACTTTCTTATGCTTGATCTTCCCAGTGAGAGACTCACAGAATACCCGCAGGACGTTGATGTTGTAGTCCTGGTTGATCCCCAGCCAGGGCATGTACTTTTCCAGGAATGGCCGCAAGTGGGGAAACTCTAGTTCATCAATTTTGGTCAGATCCAAGAACATCCCATTGTTGAAGTAGGGCTTGATGGTTTCAAACTTGGAGGAAACATTCTCCAAAGGTCCATCTCTATATACCAGAGGGTCATCCTCCTCTACCCTTTGTCTTTTGGAAGAAGGTTCCTCGCTAAACTGGACCTTCTTCTTCCCTTTCCTCTTGGATTGTTCTTGTTCACGCTCAGTCTGCCCAGGACTTGCTCGTTCTGCCCTTGGCTTTGCCCAGATTGTTCTTGGCGTTCTTCACGTTCATATGATTTTCCAGATTTCTCAGTGTGAGAATGCCCAGATTTGCCCGTTTTGAACTTAGATTTCTTGGAGGTGGTGGCTTTCATTGTATTGGGGTTAGTTTCATGTGAGCCGGCCATTTTTGTGAGGGTTTAGGGTTCAAATGAAATGAAATGTGAAGAAGAAGGATGAAGAAGATGAAGAACACGATGAAGAAGATGAAGAGAATATGAATGTATGCAGAGAATTTGTGGGTGAAAATTTGAGTAAGTAAAAAGTGAAAGTGAAAGTGACTTCCTATTTATATGCAAAGTTACAGAGGGTAAAATGGGCAATGACTCTTCAGATGAAAGTATGCGTTCATTCATTGGGTAACGTAAACATTTATCTGGAACGGCGCACCTTTTGACATGTGTCGCTTCACCTTGTCAGAGGGGGGCACAATTTTTGGTGTGAGAAGATGAATCATTTTCTGAAGTGACGTGTCTCTTTGTTCAGGCACTGGGGCAGCCTCTCACTTTGATTAAACACTCAGCGCCAGCAGATGATCATTCGGAAGTGGTTTCGCTTCCGGTTGGACTGGAGCTCTTGGTTGCTTTGAGTAGTCACCCAGCGCCAGCCAATGATCATCCAGAAGTAGTTTTGCTTCCGGTTGGACTTACTTAAGATTTAACATTGGGGACCTGCAAAACTAAAGATTGGCACTCCGATGCCTAAGTTAGTATAGTTGCAGGTTTTAATCAAATAAGCACAGGTTTATTTTGAAGAATTAAACTTCATTTGGGTTTACCATTCCCAAGTCACCTCTTATGAATGTGAATTGATCAACCCCCAGAGGCTTGGTGAAAATATCAGCAAGCTGATGCTGAGTGGGGACAAATTGCACCTTGATGTCCTTCTTTTGAACATGATCTCTGATGAAGTGATGTCTAACATCAATGTGCTTTGTCCTTGTGTGCTGAACCGGATTCTTGGCGAGGCTGATAGTGCTTGTGTTGTCACAGAGGATGGGTTCCTCAGGGAACTCCAAGCCAAGATCTCTCAGTTGGTTCTTCAGCCACAACACTTGGGCACAACAGCTTGCAGCAGCAATGTATTCTGCCTCTGTGGATGATAAGGACACGCAAGTTTGCTTCTTGCTAGCCCAAGAGACCAGACAACCACCAAGGAAGGCACATTGTCCACTGGAGCTCTTTCTATCAGTCTTATAACCTGTATGATCAGAGTCAGAGTAAGCCCACAAGAATTCTTGGTTTCCTCTGGGATACCAAAGACCAAGTTCTTGTGTTCCCTCAAGGTATCTTAGGATACGTTTAACACATGTTAGATGTGACTCCTTGGGGTTGGCTTGAAACCTAGCACACATGCCTACACTAAATTGGATGTCCGCTAGCTCTTCACTCAGTGAGTCCACCTTGGACTCAAGTGATTCCTTTTTAACTTTCAACACTTTATAGGCTTTACATAAACGAGAGAATTCTTCATGTACCTCATTGTAAGCCTCTTGTAGTTCAGAGAAAGTTACCTCATTGTCCTCGTGGGTGAGATCAAAATCTGAAGATGCTTCCTCATCATCTTCTCTGGCCACCAGGCAAAGGTTGGCAACCTCTTCCTCATCACTTGCTTCATCGTCTGAGCTATTCACCCAGATAGAGGATACGAAGGCTTTTCTTTTGTCTTTCCCCTTTGATCTCTGCAAGCTTGGACACTCAGCCTTGAAGTGGCCAGACTTCTTACACTCAAAGCACACCGGGGCCTTTTCCTTCTTATATCCCTTCCTCTGACTCGAATCACCTTTCTGAAAGCCTCCTTTCTTTTTGAAGAACTTTTTGAACTTCCTCACCATCATGGCTATCTCCTCATCGTCCAATTCCTCATCATCATCCTCATCATCATCATCAATCTCCTTGCTAGGAGCAACAAGGGCAAGATTTTTAGTTTTGGATGAGGCTTGAGGAGCTCTCTGAGCCAGCAGGGTTGGTTCGTATTCAGCCAGAGAACCAAAGAGTGCAGTGATGGAGCTGGTTGACTCTCCTTGAACTTCTTGCAAGATGGTTAACTTGGTGATCCAATCACCTTTCAAGATCTTTAAGATCTTGCTGACTTGCTCTCTTTCAGGAATGTCCTTGCCCAGGGAGGCCAGGTTATTGATAAGATGAGTGAACCTGAGCTCCAACTCTCTGATTGGCTCAATTGGACTAATCATGGCGAATTTGTGAAACTCTTCCACCAGCATCTCAACTCGTCTTGCCTTCACTCCCCTGGTTCCAGAGTGAGCAGCCTCGAGAGCCTCCCACATATCCTTAGCAGTTTTGTGGTGGCTGATCCTATGAAACTCCTTAGGGCTGAGAGCACACTGGATGTAGTGCATGGCCCTGAAGTTTAGCTGGACTAGAGCATAGTCCTCATTTGTGTATCTGGATCGCTGTTTTGCAAAACCATCTTCATCTAGGGGAGTGTGATTCCCACGTTCAATCACATCCCAGAGTCGGATGTCACTGGACTTGATGTAAGTCTCCATTCGAAAATTCCAAAATGGATAATTATACCCATCAAAGCCTGGGGGCTTGTTGGGTTGGATAGAGACATCTGACAAGGAGTAATCCGTATCCATTACTGGATCTTTTACTTTCTGGATTCGTTGGAATTAAGTGAGAAAGACCTGCTCTGATACCAAATGAAATTAATGGATGCACAAGAGGGGGGGTGAATTGTGCTACAAAATAAAAACTCAAATAAAATCAACACAAGAGTTTATACTGGTTCGGTCTTCCTGACCTACGTCCAGTTCTCAACCACCCAGGCCGAGTTCCACTATCCCCAGGTTTTACAACGGGTGCACCTGGAACCTTTACAACCGCAAGTTTTGAACGGGATCACTTGCAACCTTACAACCACAAGTTTTACTCAGGGTTCACTTGTAACCTTTTCTAACTAGCTCCCCTTTACAACCAGCAAGGGTTCAACCTTTGCAAATAAATGATTTTCTAACTAAGTTCTCTTTAAGAACAGATAATGATACACACTTAAGTACAATGACAGCTCTTAATACAAGAAGAGACTTAACTACAAAGAGTACAAGATAAGTAGATGAAAAGATCACTCAATGAGTTAAATGCTCTTTCTCTTTTCTGGGCAGCTTTGAATGCTTGAAGGATTTCTCGATTTCTCTCTCTAGCTTTCTTCAAGATGTCAAAGATATTAGTTGTCTTCATAAATGAAGTTGAGCTTCTTTATATAGTCTTCAAGTATTCTCCCTCTTGGTAGGTGGGTTAGCCGTTTGAATATGGCCGTTTTTCCCAAGTTACCGTTTGCCCAATTAATGCTTCATTAATGCATAGCAGGGTTGACTTTGCTTTATCTCTGAAAAGTAGTTCTGACACCTCTGCTCTGCCAAAAGCATTCTGACACTGCATTGCTCTGAACGTTCTGACATTCTGATTGCTTGCGGAAACAGATTCACATCCGGAAGCAACATTACTCAGTGTGCTGCACTTTGAACGTTAGTCTAGCAATATAAGCACATAGTCACATGCAGTGGGAGTTCATTTAGTCTAAGGTAGCTTTCTTACATCCGGAAGCAATTCCACATCCGGAAGCACTTCCACTGGACGAAGAATTATGTTCACATTTACTTACTCTCGCTCAGCATCCTTCAATCCAACAGCCAACGCTAGTCACTAAGCAATCGGAAGCAATTCTACTGGACGTGGGTTATGTTCACTGGCGCTTAGTGTTATCTATTCCAACAGCCAGCGCTAGTCACTAAGCAATCGGAAGCAATTCTACATCCGGTTGCATCTTAGCTTAGTCTTAAGGTTTTGTATATCTAGTGCATCTAGACTAAGTTATTACTTGCTGTCGCTGGGGGATGAGACGTTCATCCGCGAGCGCTAGTCCTAGTCTATCCGGAAGTAAATCCACATCCGGTTGCACTCTAACTTGGGGTTCTACATTGACCTATTGCTTTCTAAGTGTTTGGTTCATTCTTTCATATTTTAGTCTTCATCAAAACTTAAGATTCTAACATTATTAATTTAAATAACCGCCACGTCAGCTTTTAATGGTCAACGTCGGTCATACTAAATAGTGTTACCAAAATTACACCAAAATGTTTTCTTCATTATTCCCAGAATTGAGCCCGGAAATACTTGTTCCCTCTTAGTGCTCATAGTGTAATAGTTTGTACTCGTTTTTGCACCTTTACCCATATTTTTAATGTGCATCTAGCACTTCAAAACATTTTGTTCCAAAATTGTACCTTAAAATATTAAGTTTTTCAAAGAAACATCGTCCAAAAAGCTTTTTCGGTATCTAAATACAACACTCATGTGACTACTCCCTCTGGTCTTAATTATAAGATCAAGAACAACAACTAAAACAAAGTCTCATTCCAAATAGGTGTGAGGTCTTTAACTATAAGATCAATTTAATTGTTTTTGGAGAAATTAATAATGCAAAATTAATATATTTAAATTGTCTATAATTATCTGTTTTACTTTAAACTATTTCTTATTTTTGATGACAAAACTAATTTATTCTACTTATAAACTAACATATAATATAATTATATGTGGAATATGTTTTAATTTAGTGATCTAATTTGATTTTTAGATTTTTACCAAAACAGTCAATATGATCTTTTTCTTTAGCGAAAAAAGTCAATATGATCTTATATTTTGGATTAGAGGGGGAGTATTATTGTTGGATGAGTAGCAATATAAATAATTTGGAAAGGAGTTAACATAAATTTAAATTATGTATTATATTTAGGACCACAGTCAACTTCCCTAATAGGATTTATTTAGGGTGAGAAGGAGTATTTAACCTTTTTAATTAGATAAATACTAATATCAAGTGATGTGAGGAGGAGAGATGCGAGAAAGAGTGAAGTTCATTTTTGTGTTATCAACTTGTTCACAAATTGAAAGTTTGTCTAGGATGATGAACTTAAAGTGTATTATTTGGTATTTATAGTTTTAGTTATATATATCATTTGCTAAATTATTTTTTGTTTTTATAGCATGGGTGTAAAATGTCAATTTAAATGATACCTAAATTTATCAAAACATTAATTTAATGAGTTTTTCCCACTTTACCCATTATTATTTTCTCTATTCAAATTCTCTTTATAGTTATTAATAACACTATTACCACATTTCTTTCTTATATACTCAATCATAAATAATGAAAAATTTAAAAAATTTAAAGCAAAGTTATTTTACACATATTTATCTCTCTAGCTCAACTACATTCTTAATTTGTGTTATTTTACTTTATTGGCTCTTATAATAAAGGATGAAGAGAGTATTTTCATGACTTATACTTCCTCCGTTCTTAAATATAAGATCACTTTAGGGAGTTGAACTTGTTCCTAAATATAAGATCACTTTCTATGTTGACTCAAGTTTTCCCCAAATTACCCCTATACTCCCTTCACCCCAAAAAATAGTGGTTTGAATGTGAGAGGATATTTTTAAAAGTTAAGTGAGAGGTATTTTGAAAATTTCATGTAATCTTAACCCATTGGAATGTCTTTCTTAATCTCTCCAAATTTGCTAAAGTGATTTTATATTTAGGAACGGAGGGAGTATATGATAAACCGAACTTTTGTATCAACACTACACAACTTATGTTACAAAAAAAATAGTCAACTCAAACATGAAGCAACTTTTCTTGTTTTCAGTCTTCTTCTGACATAGCTTTTTTATCTTTATATTTTAATATTCAAATTATTTTTTCAAATATTTCATACAAAAAAGTTTGTAAACTCTCATATCTATACTTCAGATAACAAAAGCCACTGATTCTCTATTGTATTTATTTTGTTGTTATTGTCGTCTTGTTCAATGGCAAGGTATTCCAATGTACCAGGCATATGGACAAAAGAGCAAATAGAAGCATGGAAGCCTATTGTGGATGCTGTTCATGCCAAAGGTGGTATATTTTTCTGTCAGATTTGGCACACTGGAAGGATTTCAAATTCAGGTATATTTCTGGACAAGTTTCTTATCATCTGGTCTGACAATAGTATCCATTTAGCTATCCGTCTTTTCAAAACTAAAGATTTAACATGTTGAGTTCATTGTCTCTTTGGAATGGCCTAAAACCGCGCTTAATGTCAAATATTATTAGAGCAATGCATTCTTTTTAAACGGCATATTTTATACTGTATGTTGAAATGACAATTTAAGGAACATTTATTTTAAGTTTATAACTATGTAATAGGATAGAAGTAACTCTTCTTCTATTACATCATAGAGCCATTAATTCGGGTCGAGTCAGTATGGCCAACCGGTTTTAATTCGGGTCGAGCCAATATGACCAACCCGTTTTAACTCAGTAAGGCCAACCTGTTTAGTTAATGATCCTTTGCTTACTTTTCTTATATATGTAAAATACTAATAACTTATTAGTTTATACATGCATAATACTAGGATATTCCATGTATCTTTATAACTTCGTAGTGTTAAATTATTTGACACTTTTGAATAATATTGTGATTTAGTTGTTTATGGTGTTTAAATATTGTATATTATGTTTGGTGTTCCTTCTATATTCTAGAGTACTGAAAATGCTCCCTTACCCCACAATTTAATGGTCAAAATTTGACACATAACGGTCAAACTTAACTTATTTAACGTCGTTACTAAATAAGCCACGAAAATAATTCTTGGTTATCACAAATGGACCACAATATTGTATATTATGTTATGTGCACTTTGGTATATTCTAGAGTACTAAAAATGCACTTTAACCCTTTAAAAATAATAAATTGCACCATACGACATATATATAAGTCCCATGCTCTTTTGAAGAAAGATACTATCTCCATCTGCATCTTGGAACTATTCTCAGCACCACATCTATAACTGTCAATCTCTCGAATTAACTCCAGACAGTTAGATTCTAGAACAATATGTTTTATCCCAAAATCCCAACTCCACCTAAGTCCCATGAGGACTGCTACGATTCTGCCATGTAAACCATAAATACTCCTCTTACCACATCATGATTATTATCCCTCAACAACCCTGTAAATGCAATAGTTCCTCATGTCAAACTACATGCCCCATATACATTTAACTTAAGATACCCAGCCATCTAACACCCCAAAACATTTCAATGTCCTTTGTGGTATAGATGTCGTGAGGGTTTGAGTTTCTCTTAGTTCTCGTAGTGACGTGTTTCTACGGTTCAACCTCCCGTCATTTTCAGAAGATGTCTGGTTATCGGAACTACTTCATTGAATTCTACACGGCTACTTACATGCTAAATGCTTAGCGAGGGATTGATGTTGTCTCTGTACTATCAGTTTTAATTCTCAACTTATGGTTTAATTTTAAATATGTTTTATATGCTCTATATATTATTAAACCTTTGTAATAGCTAGATTTTAAATTAATGTCGCCATTTTACCTTTTTTATAAAAAAAAACTTTACGTACCCATTACATGACGCTCTCCACCTAACGTTGCTACGGTAAATGTGCAAATGTTTGGAAATTTGTGCACCACCCCAAGAGACACAAGTTGTGACCTTTGCAATGATTGAGTGGGCATTCGTATCTTTTCTGTTAAACACAAAATGGAAGTATTTCTAGCAAGCCACAATTGATTACATATCAGAGAAAATGTGATTGGCCACCCAACACCATTCAACTTAAACTTAGCTCTTAAATTCTAGTCCATCCATTCCTTATTCTCCAACAAGATAAAAATATTGAACAACACATACCAGGGATCTATTGCAACCAAACCTCAGTGGCTTTCGAACAATCCCTTAAGACATGAAGGACCGTTTCACTCCAACCTGAGCATCGCATACAACATCCACTTACTGCTATGCCATGATCAACTTAGGCGGCATTCATCAACACTTTTTTTACTAGCTAACCACATGAACCAAATGAACCTCATGCACCTCTGAGGAACCTTTAGCTACCATATCAGCTTACAACTCGCTTTTGGTTTTTTTTCTAATTTTATAATATTTGGACTTCTTACCTTACCCGAAATTCTTTGGAACCAAAGAAATTCAACGCGTATGTCAGTGAAAAATAATGATTTAGAAATAGAATTATATCAATAAAAAACAGTATTTTGTTGCTAACTCAGGAACTCCATCACTAATTATTTAATGAACGTCTATTTTACGATGAATTTCATTGCTAAGATCATGTTTCAATAGTGCTCATAATGTAATAACATCCTACTTTGTCTTGAACAGATTTTCAACCAAATGGGCAAGCCCCAATATCAAGTACAGACAAGGGATTGCCACCAGAATTTCATAGTGATGGCAGCGTAACAATGTATACCCCGCCAAGAAGGTTGGCAGCTGATGAGATTCCTCAAATCATTAATGACTTCAGACTTGCTGCAAGGAATGCTATGGAAGCTGGTACCTTCGCAAACTGTACAATGTTGTAATAAATCAAATATAACTGTCTCGTTGCTATGATAAATTTAAGTACATTGCCAACGAGATATTATATGAGTGAGATAGTATTTACATGTTCAGTATCATTTAACTTTGAATGAAATTAAAATTTTTATGAGTGTCCTAAGTATATTAAATGACGTTTCTATTATTATTATTATTATTGTTATTGTTATTGTTATTGTTATTGTTATCACATGATGTGATACACCTACGGGAATGCAATTTGCAATTGTAGGTTTTGATGGGGTGGAGATCCATGGTGCCCATGGCTATCTTGTTGACCAATTTTTGAAAGATCATGTGAATGATCGAACAGATGAATATGGTGGGTCGCTAGAGAACCGATGTCGGTTTCCATTGGAAGTTGTTAAAGCTGTTGCCGATGAGATAGGAGCAGAGCGAGTTGGAATTAGATTATCACCTTTTGCAAATTATAATGAATCAGGGGATTCCAATCCTGAAGAACTTGGCTTGTACATGGTGAATGCCTTGAATAAATATAATATCTTGTACTGTCACATGGTGGAACCAAGAATGAAGACAGCTTGGGAAAAATTTAAGTGCTCTCAGAGTCTTTTGCCAATGAGGAAGGCATTCAATGGCACTTTTATGGTTGCTGGAGGCTATGATCGAGATGATGGCAACAATGCTGTGGAAGAGAATCGTTGTGATCTTGTCGCATATGGTCGGTGGTTTTTGTCAAATCCAGATTTGCCTAAGAGATTTGAGATTGGTGCTCCCCTCAACAAGTACCATAGAGAGACTTTTTATACATCTGATCCTGTTGTTGGTTATATTGATTACCCATTTCTTGAAGATAGCTTTTAAGCCATTTGCATGTTAAAGGTTTTTTTCACTTGTAAGTGTTTTCCTTTTCACACATCAAATCTTTAGTGTTGATTGTGATGAGTTTCCTTAGCAGAAACAAGAAGCAATATAATAATTGAGTAGTAGATTTGTCTCGGAAGTCATTAAGTTGGTAATGTATTTTGTAGTTACCAAAATATATATAATATTCTTCTTCTAATAGTCATCATAGACTATATGTATATGATTATAATGTTAAGATATTGATAATACAATTGAGTCACAAGTGACGGTGACTTGAAGGTAGTTGTGATGGATATGAGAAGAAGAAGTTGCAGCTATGGTTTGTGAAATCCAAGGTAACGTTGGTGATGACTGGTGAACGACAGTTTAATGGTGAAAAACTCGATGTTGAAGGAAGGATTAATGGTGACAGAGGAGATGTGGGTGGGAGAAAGACTCGATGGTGAAGGGTTTGGTGGCTTCAGTGAAGAGATGACGACGGAGATGGTGGTGAGGAGGGTGAGGGTGAAGAGTAAGAAAAGGAGGAGCAGACGACAAAAAGATGAAAATATAAATAAGAAGATTATATGAGCTCATATGCAGTTTTTTATAGTCAAACATTATTGACTGGTTAGAATAGAATATATGAAAGTGTACGGTGTTTACTTTATAAGAAAATAAATAACTAAAAAGGGCCCTTGCCCAATGTATAAAATATGAGTTTATAACTCAAAACTAATTTGGATAATGGTGAAGATGAGCTGAAATGATAATTAAGTATTATTTATGTTAATAAAGGGCGTTTTGGTCAAAAGAATGAGTCAATCCTGTAATTTAATGATGAACAACAGTGTTTGAAAAATCGGTTGGGCCCAGCATTTTCAATATTTTGATTTGAAGAAAGGTTTATTTATGTTCTCTAAGTAAATTTGAGGTATCTATTTGTCAAAAGTATGTCAACCATTCAAAAGGATGAAAATATGTGTTCAAATGTCAAGCTTGGTTTTCACATAGCTAAGACATATAATCAAAACAGATTATGGGCTAGCTTTCCAGAGTTGCACCTGAAAGTATGTGTTTGAATCCTTAAAATTGCTCTCATTAGGAGATGAAACAACTTTACTTACATGGGTAACGCTTCTAACCCTCGAGTCGAGATTAGTCAATTACCAATAGGCATCAGATTATCAGACATTTAAAAACAACAACCATGTACATCCAAATGGATGGAAATCATGAAATTCATGAACATGAGGAATTTTTATATATACTAAAAGCTCTAAGTCGCACTTTCTTCATGGTCTGGGTATCTAATAGAATAGAAAGATTTTATCACTTCAAAATTTGGAGGACCGTTTTGCCTACTTTTGAAGTAACAAGTACCAGACTGAAACTTTTGCTAGTTTAGATAATTTGTACATAAGCCACACTAGTAGGAACTACTATTATTATTCTCTAGAAATAATGTTACACACTAATTATAGTAATTGAAGTGTATTTATCTAGTATGCTTCATATTGTTTTTAAATGCTGAAGTTTATTCTTTTAAATGGTGATACTTGTGCAATTGTAGGTTTTGATGGGGTTGAGATTCATGGTGCCCATGGTTACCTTCTTGACCAATTTATGAAAGATCAAGTCAATGATCGAACCGATGAATATGGCGGATCACTTGAGAACCACTGTTGGTTTCCTTTGGAAGTTGTTAATGCTGTTGCTGACGAGATAGGAGCAGCGCGAGTTGGAATTAGACTGTCACCATTTGCAAATTATGTAGAATGTGGGGATTCCAATCCTAAGCTGCTTGGTCTATACATGGTGAATTCCTTGAATGAATATAATATCTTGTACTGCCACATGGTGGAACCAAGAATGAAGACTGTTTGGGAAAAAGATGAGTGTCCTCACAGTCTTTTTCCAATGAGAAAAGCCTCCAATGGCTCCTTCATTGCTGCTGGAGGCTTTGACCGTAAAGATGGCAATAGCACTGTGGCAGAGAACCGTGCAGATCTTGTCGCTTATGGACGGTGGTTCTTGGCAAACCCGGATTTGCCAAGGAGGTTTGAGCTTGATGCTCCTCTAAACAAGTACCATAGAGATACATTTTACATTTCTGATCCTGTTATTGAATATACTGACTATCCATTTCTTGAAGAAGTTAGAAATTAATGCTTTAAATTTGCATGTGTATTTTCAGTCTCTGTTGTTCCTAAGTGTTTCCCACCTTAAGTTGATCATTCCACTTTCCTTGAGTGGTATAATATCCTTATGGTAGGTAAAGCCTTTAGCAGAAGTTAGTTGTTCATGCCATGCCTTTTCACCTTTACGAATAACTTTGTATTTTGAATTCAAGAGAAATCATTTGCTTAGATTTATTCTTAGGGTAAAGGTGCAAAAATATGACTAAATTTTACCCTAAGTTGCATTTCTATGACTAAAGTTTCGCAAGGAGCAAAAATACCACCAAACTTGGGATCGAGGTGCAAAACTATGATTTCTGTCAACTATGATGGTGTTGACCGTTAGCCTTCGACTTCTAGGATGCTAAGTGTGCAATAATGACCATGTGGCATGCTGAATAGACTCTTTATTGGTGTTATGTGGAATAAGGGGTAAATGTATTTAAAGTAAATGTACTTTGAGTGCAAATATGGGCCTGTTGTTAGAATAAAATAATCATATTTTTTGCATTATTTTAAATACATTTACCCCGTATATTCCACATAACACCAATAAAGAGTCTATTCAGCATGCCACATGATCATTATTGCACACTCAGCATCCTACAAGTCGAAAACTAACGGTCAACACCGTCATAGTTGACGGAAATCATAGTTTTGCACCTCGATCCCAAGTTTAGTGGTATTTTTGCTCCTTGCGAAACTGTAGTCATAGAAATGCAACTTAGGGTAAAGTTTAGTCATATTTTTGCACCTTTGCCCTTATTCTTACGTAATTTGGTTTCATGCGGGGAAGGTCAACTACAGAAGCAATATATCTAATTAGAGGCTTAATGGAAAGATATAGAAGTATAAGAAAGGATTTGCACATGATTTTTATTGATTTGGAAAAAGCATATGATAGGGTGCTAAGAGATTTACTTTGGAAAGTTTTAGAAAAGAAAGAAGTACAAGTTGAGTATATTAGTGCTATTCAAGATATGTATGAAGGAGTAACGAATAGAGTTAGAACACCGGTAGGAGAAACAATTGATTTTCCAATAAGAATTGGATTGCATCAAGGTTCAGCATTGAGTCCATATTTATTTAACCTTGTTATGGATGCCTTAACTGAAAGTATACAAAAAGAAATTCCTAAGTGCATTCTTTTCGCGGATGATATAGTAATTTTAGGGGATTCAAAAGATGAAATTAATTGGAAATTAGCGCTATGGAGGATGACTTTAGAGTCTAAAGGTTTTAGAATAAGTAGGAGTAAGACGGAATATATGTACTGTAGTTTTGGCAGTAGACAAACTCATGAGGACATAGAAATTAAATTAGGAGAGCATGTTATACAAGAGGTGGATAAGTTTAAATATTTAGGATCAATTATACAAGAAGATTGTGAGGTAGATGGAGATGTCAATAATAGAATTCAGGCTGGTTGGTGCAAATGGAGAAAAGCTTCTGGGGTTATTTGTGATCGCATGGTTCAAGATAGAATAAAAGGAGAATTCTATCGAACAACTATTAGACCGGCATTGTCATATGGTAGTGAATGCTGGGCAATTAAAAATCAACAAGAACACAAGATGGATGTGAGAGAGATGAAAATGTTGAGATGGATGAGTGAGTATACACTAAAAGATTAGATTCGTAATGATCACATTTGTGAAAGAGTTGGGGTAGCACCAATTTCAAAGAAAATGAGAGAATATCGTTTAAGGTGGTATGGACATGTTCAAAGAAGAGAACTAGATGAGCGAGTAAGAATAGTGGAGCAGATGGTAAGGGAGCCGTATATAAGAAATAAAGGGAGACCAAAGAGAACTCTTGATGAAGTTATTCAAAGAGATATGTTAGTGAAAGGTTTATCTACAGGAATGACTAGGGACCGAGCAAAATGGTGTCGTGTGAGCCACGTAGCCAACCCCATTTAAATGGGATAAGGTTTACGTTGTTATTATAGTTTATGTGATATGTACATGTTCAAATAAGAGAATTAGATAAGCCAGTAAGAATAGTGGAGCAAATGGTAAGGGAGCCGTATATAAGAAATAGAGGGAGACAAAGAGAACTCTTGATGAAGTTATTCAAAAAAATATGTTAGTGAAAGGTTTATCTCTAGGAATGACTAGGGACAGAGCAAAATGGCGTCGTGTGATCCATGCAGCCGACCCCACTTAAGTGGGATAAGGTTTACGTTGTTATTATATTCTTACGTAATTTACTTAGTAACCAGCCTTTTTACTTTTATTTGCCTACATAAGACACACTTTGCATTCATGTTGCACAAATTATCTTTTTCATATTAAAGTTTTTATTTTAGTTGATAACACAGTTGATTTTTTTTTTATCAAAAATAACACAGTTGATTTTCAAACATAAATTTTCTATCTTTCTAATATGTTATAAAATTTATTCACTTTGATTTTACTGATAAATTTATATTTTTAATTCAGTCAAATTAAGAGAAATTTATTTATTTAGATATTTTGATGGCTAAAAACATATTTCAAATGAATATTTTTTTGACAAATAGTGTAAATGTTATAAATGTGAGAGAATGAATTGAAGAGAATATACATATTATTGAAATTTACAATTTTTAAACAAATATATTGGTAAATGATGATAAATTAAAAACCCCATGTTTAATATCCATAGAATTCATGGTCAAACGGCAGCCATGTCAGCCAGTTTGGATGCATCAAAGTTAAGGCTCTAAATGAATATAGTACTCCCACCGTTCCTAAATATAAAATCACTTTCACATTTCAATTTGTTTCTGTTAGAATCTTAAGTTTTGATGAAGACAAAGATATGAAAGAACAAGCTAAACACTTAGAGAGAATTATGTTAATATAGAACCCCAAGTAATAGTACAACCAGATGTGGATTTACTTCCGGATGGACTAGGACTAGCACTCGCGGATGAACATCTCATCCCCCAGCGGCAGCAAGTATTTCACTAAGTCATAACTCAGTCTAAGAACATTAGTTGTATAAAATCCTTGAGACTAAGTTAGGATGCAACCGGTTGTGGATTTGCTTCCGATTGCTTAGTGACTAGCGCTGGCTGTTGGTTTGGACAACACTGAGCGTCAGTGAGTATAATATGATCATAACCCAACGTCCAGTGGAAGTGCTTCCGGATGTGGAATTGCTTCCGGATGTAAGAGAACTCCCCTAGACTAAGTGAACTCCCACTGCATGTGAGTATGTGCTATTATTGTTAAGACTAACGTTCAAAGTGCAGTACACTGAGTGGTGTTGCTTCCGGATGTGGACCTGCTTTCGCAAGCAATCAGAATGTCAGAACGTCCAGAGCAGTGCAGTGTCAGAGTGCTTTTTGGCAGAGCAGAGTTGTCAGAACTACTTTTCAGAGATAAAGCAAAGTCAACCCTGCTAAGCATTAATGAAGCAATTAATGGGCAAACGGTAATAACATGGGATAAACAGCCATATTCAAACGGCTAACCCACCTACCAAGAGTGAGAATACTTGAAGACTATATAAGCAAGCTCATCTTCATTTATGAAGATAATTTTGACATCTTGAAGAAAGCTAGAGTGAGAAATTGAAAATATCCTTCAAGCATTCAAAGCTGCCCAGAAAAGCGAAAGAGCATTTAGCACATTGAGAGTTCTTTTCATCTACTTATTTTGTACTCTTTGTAGTTAAGTCTCTTCATTTATTAAGAGCATTCATTGTACTTAAGTGTGTAACATTATCCGTTCTTAAAGAGAACTAAGTTTAGAAAATCCTTTATTTGTAAAGGTTGAACCCTTGCAGGTTGTAAGGGGGAGTGAGTCAGAAAGGTTGCAAGTGAACCTGTGTTAAAACTTGTGGTTGTAAGGTTGCAAGTGATCCCGTACTAAAACTTGCGGTTGTAAAGGTTCCAGGTGAACCTGTTTGTAAAACCTGGGGATAGTGGAACTCAACCTGGGTGGTTGAGAACTGGACGTAGGTCAGGTAGACCGAACCAGTATAAATCTTGTGTTTCATTGTTTTAAGTTTTATTTGATAGCACAATTCACCCCCCTCTTGTGCATTCACCTCTTTCATTTGGTAGCAGAGCGGGTCTTTCTGACTTGATTCCAACGAATCTAGAAAGTAAAGATCCAAAAATGGATACAGATTATTCCTTGCCAGACGTTTCTATTCAGCCCAACAAGCCTCCTAGCTTTGATGGCTATAACTATCCATTCTGGAAGTTCAGAATGGAGACCTACATCAAGTCCAGTGACATCCGCCTCTGGGATGTGATTGAACGTGGGAATAACGTCCCTCTAGATGATGAAGTGAAGGTAATGGATGCACAAGAGGGGGGGGGGGTGAATTGTGCTACAAAATAAAAGCTCAAATAAAATCAAAACAAGAGTTTATACTGGTTCGGTCTACCTGACCTACGTCCAGTTCTCAACCACCCAGGCTGAGTTCCACTATCCCCAGGTTTTACAACGGGTGCACCTGGAACCTTTACAACCACAAGTTTTGAACGGGATCACTTGCAACCTTACAACCACAAGTTTTACTCAAGGCTCACTTGCAACCTTTCTAACTAGCTCCCCCTTACAACCAGCAAGGGTTCAACCTTTACAAATAAAGGATTTTTCTAACTAAGTTCTCTTGTAGAACAAATAGTGTTACACACTTAAGCACAATTAATGCTCTTATAACAAGAAGAGACTTAACTACAAAGAGTACAAGATATGTAGATGAAAAGATCACTCAATGAGTTAAATGCTCTTTCTCTTTTCTGGGCAACTTTGAATGCTTGAAGATTTTCTTGGTTTCTCGCTCTAGCTTCTCTCAAGAATGTCAAAGATAATTGCTGATCTTCATAAATGAAGTTGAACTCCTTTATATAGTCTTCAAACATTCTGACTCTTGGTAGGTGGGTTAGCCGTTTGAATATGGCCGTTTTTCCCATGTTACCGTTTGCCCAATAAATGCTTCATCAATGCATAGCAGGGTTGACTTGCTTTATTTCTGAAAAGTAGTCCTGACACCTCTGCTCTGACAAAAGCATTCTGACACTGCATTGCTCTGAACGTTCTGACATTCTGATTGCTTGCGGAAGCAAGTCCACATCCGGAAGCAACTTTACTCAATGTACTGCATTTGAACGTTAGTCTTAACAATAAAGGCACATACTCACATGCAGTGGGAGTTTACTTAGTCTAAGGGAGTTCTCTTCCATCCGGAAGCACTTTCACTGGACGTTGGTTTATGTTCACATTTTCCTCTCTGACGCTCAGTGTTATCTATACCAACAGCCAGCGCTAGTCACTAGGCATTCGGAAGTAAGTCCACTGGACGTTGGTTATGTTCACTTGCGTTTGGTGTTACTTGTTCCAACAGCCAGCGCCAGTCTAAATACAACAGGAAGTAAAATCACTTCCGGTTGAATCCTAGCTTAGTCTTGAGGTTTTGTATATCTAATGCTTGTGGACTAAGTTATTTCCTTAGTGAATTACTTGCTCTTGCTGGGGGATGAGTCATTCATCCGCGAGCGCTAGTCCTAGTCTATCCGGAAGTAAATCCACATCCGGTTGCACTCTTACTTGGGATTCTATGTTTACCTATTGCTTTCTAAGTACTTGATTCATTCTTTCATATTTTAGTCTTCACCAAAACTTAAGATTCTAACATTCTCCCCTTTTTGATGATGACAAACTTAGTTTTATCGATTAAGTTCATATGAAAGGATTAGTAGAGGAATAAAAGCAATAGATAAGGCACAAGTAACTTTAGAAATAATTCATTGATAAACAGGGATTACAAGTTAGAGTATACAAGCAAATAACATATACAAGTAATCAATGAATATTGCAAAAATGAGCTATGCATGAAAAGTATGAGAAAAGAAAAATTTCTAAGGTAAAAATGTGTGGGGTAGGATGGGGTCTATAGGTTGTGTCTCTTTTTCCTCTCCCTCTCTCTCTGCCTATCCTCATTTTCCTTTTGGAGCTTGGCCAAGTGCTCTTCCTTTTCCTTCTGGTCAATCTGGGCAATAATATTCTGAAGCTCTTGCTCGTCCCTCTCCCTTCTGAGTCTTTCAGACTCAATGGATTCCTCAAAGGCTCTCTTCATGTTTTCTACTTCCTCGTAGCCTGGGAACCCTGTTGCATCTGAGAAGTGAGTGATCTCGCCATTAAGGAAGTGGACAGCCCAAATCTTCACATTCCATACTGGAAAGTTGGGATCCTCCTCAACCTCCTGGGCTTTCCTCTTCCCCTTGCTTTTTCCCTTCCCTTTGCCCTTGCCTGTTGACGGAGTAGGTTTTGCACTTGCTCTCTCAGCATCCAGGCAAGCCATCTGACCAAAGGATAGTCTGTCCGTGTACCCATACTTTTCGAATTCCTCAGGAGTCATGTCTTCTATCTCCGACTTGACTTCCCTCAGAATTGGAACTGCTTGTACAGAAGGGATCTCTTGCTCAACTTGAGTAGACGAAGTTTCTTGCTCAGGTTGGTCAGATGAGGTCTCTTCCTCATTCTCAGCAGGTTCAGTGGAGGCAATAACCTTCTTGGCACGCTTTCTAGCAACGACCTTCTTTCTAGACTCGCTGAATGTAACTGCTGGCTCAGATGGAGGAGAAGGGGCAGATGATTGCTCAGAAGCTGGAGTTTCAGATGTATGCCCAGGGGATGAAGGAATTGGCTTTGCAATCACAATGGGAGGATGGTTGGTCCTCTTCAGCCCATACTTCATCATGATTTCCTCAACTATATTTTTACTCTTCTCAGTTGAAGGAGGCTCTGATGATGATGACTCAGGCTGTGAGGTTTGCTCATTCTGCTCAAAGACTACCATGTCCCATTTTGATCCTTGCTCATCCAACCTCTGCTGCTGCATGAACCGGATAGCTTCTCCTCTAATTAGGCTCTCAGCACCACCCAGTCTTTGGGATTCCATGGCACGGCGGAGGGCAGCCGTGATGTCTTCATCAAGCCAGAGGGATGGCTGGCTGAGCACATCCCTTGTGTCCATGGTCAGGCGAAGGGCGGACATCACATTTCTCCCCCTTTTGTCATCATCAACAAGGGCGAGTGCCAGGGATGGAGTGGATGAAGAGGAGGGTGGAGGTTCAGGGCCAAATTTCTTTGGGGGTGAAGGTTCTGGGGAAGATGTAGGTAAGGTAGTTTCTGGGGATTTAGGAGGGTTGGGGAACCAGGTGGGATCTACGAATAGACCTTTGAACGGATAGGTGGAGGAATATTCAGTGAAGGCAGTGGAAGAGTGTGGGGTAAAAGGTAAGTGATCCTCAGAGATTCGCTGAAGGCGGGGTAATCTCTCAGATATATGTGGCTGAGGGGGTGAATGGCAGTTTGGAAGCCAAGGTGCTCGACCAATGGGTTGGATCTGGGTCTAGAGTTGGGGTTGGTAGGGTTAGGATGGGATGGTCCGGCAGAGGGGTTGAGTGGTGAGCGAGTAAGGGCGTTGGGTGGTGTGCGAGTGGGGGAGTTAAGTGGAGATGGGGAGTTTAGAGGTGATTGGCAAGTAGATTGTTGGGGTGAGTCTTGGGGTTGCTGGTCATGGTTAGGTGAAGGTTGGGATTGGTGGTCATTGTTTGGTGATGGTGGGGGTTGAATGTCATTTTGTGGAGGTGGCTGTGGTTGTTGAGTGTTAGGAGGAGGAGGAGGGGGAAGTTGAGGGTGACTAGAAGGAGGAGGAGGTGGGTTTTGGGGAGGAGGAGGAGGTGGTGGTAGGTTACCTTGTTGTGGTTGGGGAATCTGGAGGTGTTGGAGAATAAGATCTAGCTTGGCATCCACCCTGGCAAGCTGAGTCTCAACCTGGCCTACTCTGTCCTCAAGTCGGTGGATGCGCTCCCCTTGCTGCTGGAACCCAGCATCACAGTCATTCCTCAGAGGGGCCACCAAGGACGCAGAAAGTTGAAGGAGAATCTCTTCCTTCATTTCCTGAGCAAATGCCTTCACAGTGGCTGGCACCCTCGCAGCACGGCTTGGCCTGGGGTGGGAGTCAACCTCTTGATCCCCTGCTCCAGAAGTAGAGGGGGCTGAGGTTTGAGAGGCACTGCCTGCCTGAGAACCTGATTTTGTGGCCTTGGCCTGCTTGATGTACCTTATGCCCATTTTGCCGATGTTAGTTGCCCCCACAGGAGCACACTTTATATTTTCTTCCTCCACATCGGATGTAGCCTTGATCAACTTCTTCTCAAGGAGGAAGGCAAGGATGGTGGGGTAGGGAAGATATCCAGCCTTGTCATTAACCAACCATCTCTGAAGCTCGAGGCTGATCAACTGTCCGGGGTTGATTGGCTGGTGGGAGAGAAGTCTGGGGAACCATGGATTGTCCAGTAGAGTGAACTCGTTGAAGTTACCCCCCTTGTGTGTCATTATTCTGGAATAGATGTGGTACAGAAGTCTGTTGGAGTCAGACATCTTGGACACCTTCTTCCCTGGGGTGCCATACAACTTCTCGAGTTCCTCCTTGTTGTATTTAAGTGACTCAGGGTACAGCCACTCATTCATGCCCTCCTCTGTGATCCCCATCAACTCATTGAGTGTCCTCCAGGTGAAACTGAAGGTTCTCCCCCTTACTGTGGCAGTGAAAGTGAGTCTGCGGATCTGCTCCTTCCCATCTACCTTCTTGTACTTAGCCTTTCCAGAGAGAGATTGACAGAAGACTCGCAGGACGTTGATGTTGTAGTCCTGTTTGATCCCTAGCCAAGGCATGTATTTTTCCAGGTTAGGGAGCAGATGAGGAAACCCTAGTTCATCAATCTTGGCCAGATCGATGAACAACCCTTGGTTGAAGTAGGGCTTGATCGTCTCAAACTTGGAGGAAACAGCCTCCAAAGCCCCATCTCTGTAAATCGAAGGGTCATCCTCTTCAACCCTCTGTCTTTTGGAAGAAGGCTCTTCAACGAACTGAACCTTCTTCTTCCTTTTCTTCTTGGCTTGCACTTGTTCATGCCCAGTTTCCTCTGGCTGTTCTTCCACTCTCCCAGAATGTCCAGGCTGTTCCTGGACTTGTTCATCCTCTCCTCGTGTTTGCCCAGAAAGTTCATGGCGTTCATCGGATTGCCCAGATTTCCCAGTGTGCTTATGCCCAGATTTTCCAGATTTGGACTTAGATTTCTTGGATGAGGTAGATTTCTTGGTAATTGGGTTTGTTTCATGTGAGCCGGCCATTTTTGTGTGGTTTTGTATGATTGTGGTGAGAGATGCGAAGAAGAATATGAAGAAGATGAAGAACACAGATGAAGAAATGAAGAATGTATGCAGAGAATATGTGGGTGAGTAAATTTGTGCAAGTAAAAAGTGAAAGTGAAAGTGACACCCTATTTATATGCAAAGTTACTGAGGGTAAAATGGTCATGTCTTTTCAGATGAAAGCAAACGTTTACACATTGGGTAACGTAAACATTTTAATTGGAACGGCGCACCTTATGACATGTGTCGCTTCATCTTGTCAAAGAAGGCACAACTTCTCATGGAGGGAGATGAAGCGTTTTCTGAAGTGATGTGTCCCTTGGTCTGGCACTGGCACTCTCTTAGTTTCAACATCCAGTGTCAGCGAGTGATCATCCGGAAGTGATTTTGCTTCTGGTTGCAATTGCTTAAGATTTAACATTGAGGACCTGCAAAAACACATATTGGCACTCCGATGCCTAAGTTAGTATTGTTGTAGATTTTAAAACAACCAAGTATAATAAATAAAAGGTTACACCTCATTTGGGTTTACCATTCCCAAATCACCTCTTATGAAAGTAAATTGGTCAACCCCCAGAGGCTTGGTGAAGATGTCAGCAAGCTGTTGTTGAGTTGGGATAAATTGTACTTTGACATCCTTCTTTTGAACATGGTCTCTGATGAAGTGATGTCTGACATCAATGTGCTTTGTCCTTGTGTGCTGAACTGGATTCTTGGCGAGGCTGATTGTGCTTGTGTTGTCACAGAGGATGGGTGCCTCAGGGAACTCTAAGCCAAGATCTCTCAGTTGGTTCTTCAGCCACAGCACTTGAGCACAACAGCTTGCAGCAGCAATGTATTCTGCCTCAGTGGATGACAAAGACACGCAGGTTTGCTTCTTGCTAGCCCAAGACACCAGACAACCACCAAGGAAGGCGCATTGTCCACTGGTGCTCTTCCTATCTGTTTTATAACCTGCATGGTCAGAGTCAGAGTAAGCCCACAAGAACTCTTGGTTACCTCTGGGATACCAAAGACCAAGCTCTTGTGTTCCCTCAAGGTATCTCAGAATACGTTTAACACATGTTAAATGTGACTCCTTGGGGTTGGCTTGAAACCTAGCACACATGCCTACACTAAATTGAATGTCAGGCCTGCTTGCCGTTAAGTATAGGAGGGAACCTATCATTCCCCTGTACATGGGCAGGCTGACAGATTTACCCTTTGCGTCAGCATCGAGTGCGGCAGTGGTACTCATGGGAGTGTCATACTCCTTGCATTCATCCATCCCATACTTTTTGAGTAGCTCTCTGCAGTACTTAGCTTGGGAGATGAAGATTCCATTCTTCTTCTGTTTAATTTGCAGGCCTAGGAAGAACGTTAGTTCTCCCATCATTGACATTTCAAACTCACCCTACATAGTCTTAGAGAAATCTTCACAAAGCTTTTCATTAGTTGCCCCAAAAATAATATCATCAACATAAATTTGGACAATTAACATATCTCTATCTTTTTGAAGGATAAGCAGTGTATTATCTAATTTGCCCCTTGAGAAACCCTTGCCCAGCAAAAAGCTGCTGAGTCTCTCATACCAAGCTCGAGGAGCTTGTTTCAGGCCATATAAAGCTTTCTTTAGTCTATACACATGTTTGGGATGCTTATGATCCTCAAAGCCAGGAGGTTGTTCTACATATACCTCTTCTTTGATGTAACCATTAAGAAAAGCACTTTTTACATCCATTTGATATAATCTAAAGTCTTTCATGGATGCAAAGGCTAGAAGAATTCTTATTGCTTCGAGTCTAGCAACTAGAGCAAAAGTTTCTTCATAGTCAATGCCTTCTTCTTGGTTATATCCTTTGGCTACTAATCTGGCTTTGTTCCTTGTTATTTGACCTGTCTCATCCAACTTGTTTTTGAAGACCCACTTGGTCCCCACTATGGATTGATGAGACGACCTTGGGACTAGTTCCCAGACTTGGCTTCTCTCAAATTGATTTAGCTCTTCCTGCATGGCAATAATCCAGTCGCAGTCCTCAAGAGCTTGTTCAACTGAAGTTGGTTCGATTTGAGATAGGAATGCTCCAAACTCAACTTCATTTTAAACTTGCCTTCTGGTTCTGACACCAGAAGAAACATCACCAAGCACTTGATCAAGAGGATGATCCATGTGATGTCTCCTAACTGTTGGCAATTGTGCCTC
Organism: Mimosa pudica; assembly: GCA_029929735.1. Classification (NCBI taxonomy): domain Eukaryota; kingdom Viridiplantae; phylum Streptophyta; class Magnoliopsida; order Fabales; family Fabaceae; genus Mimosa; species Mimosa pudica. Next base: position 2,872,357 of record JAKELP010000012.1, on the reverse strand, counting down.
ATCAGGCACGGTCTGCACTCCAGGCTCATCACTGGGTTCATTTTCTTCTTTGGGATTGCTTGTTGGTGTTTCTTTTGGTGGTGAGGAAGATGATGGTGGTTTTGGAAGATTAAGTATTTCATCATCTTCTGTGGATTGTCCCCATGTAGGAGTTTCATCAAATACAACATGCATTGATTCTTCTACAATTTTAGTTCTCATGTTGTATATTCTATATGCTTTACTCCTAAGGGAATATCCTATGAATATACCTACATCAGCTTTTGGATCAAACTTACCCAAATTTACCTTTCCATTGTTATGCACATAGCATTTTGATCCAAAGATTCTGAGGTGGCTGATGTTGGGCTTCCTCCCTCTGTACAGCTCATATGGAGTCTTGTCCAAGCCCTTGCGAACATAGGCTCTGTTGGAGATATAGCAAGCAGTGCTCATAGCGTCCGCCCAGAACACTTGAGAAACCTCTTTCTCGTTGAGCATGCTTCTAGCCATCTCCGTCAGAACCCTGTTCTTCCTTTCGACCACTCCATTTTGCTGAGGAGTTCTAGGAGCTGAGAAGTTATGTTCAATGCCATTCTGCTCACATAGCTCAGAGAAGCTATGGTTCTCGAATTCTCCTCCATGGTCTGTCCTTATGGCTGTGATTTTGAGGTCTCTCTCATTCTGCACCTTCTTAGCCAGGACAGTAAAAGCATCAAAAGCATCTTGCTTAGAGGCAAGAAACATAGTCCAAGTGAACCTAGAATAGTCGTCCACCACTACTAGAGCATACAGGTTTCCACCCAAGCTTTTCACTCTCGCTGGCCCAACGAGATCCATATGGATAAGTTCCAAGGGCCTGCTGGTGGAGACTCTCTTCTTGGTTTTAAACGAGGACTTTGTTTGCTTCCCTCGTTGGCAGGATTCACAAATAAAATCATGCTTTACCTTAAAGGATGGAATACCTATATCTAGCTCCTTTTTAATTAGCATATCAAGTTGAGTAAAGTTAACATGAGCTAACCTCTTATGCCAAAGCTAACCTCTTATGCCAAAGCCAGTTGTTGACATAAGTCCAGAGTATATAGGTTTCCATTTCTATTTGCCTTAAGTTTGCATTTTAAGTTGGCCTTATCTAAATTCAAATCCTGCTTATCAACTATTATGCACTCATGTGAATCAAAGATTACCCAATTTCCTTTGTCAGTGCTTTGGCTCACGCTCAGCAGGTTGTGACAGAGGCCGTCCACCAGATAGACGTCTTTTACTGATCCGACTTCTCCAACTCCAGTGATCTTTCCACTTTGATTTCCTCCAAAGGTTACTGTGGCTCCGTCTTTGATCACCAGAGAATTGAACTTGTCTCTGTCTCCAGTCATATGTCTCGAGCATCCGCTGTCAATATACCATTTTCTGTTCTTGGATGCTTTGAGACACACCTGGAAGAATCAAGTAAGCTTAGGTACCCAACCTTTCTTGGGTCCTCTATCATTAGTTTTTAGTGCCATTGGTCTAGTGTTAGCCTTGACCTTGGGCTTATGATCATTCAGTGCCTCAGGCCTAGTGCTGGCTTTAGGCTTTTGGGTTTTCCCTATGGATTGTTTCCAGGTTTGGGATCCCTGTCCTCCTTTAGTTTCCTTTACAGGGAGAGGATCCTTTGTAGCCTTGGTTCCTTTAGGGACCCATCTATAAGAGCTACTTGCTCCATGCTTCTTGGCATTACAGGTGGACGTGGAGTGTCCTTTCCTGTTGCAATAGTTACAGAAGCTGAAAGGTGAGGAGCTGTGACTAGTGACTTTATGGAAGAATTTTAAGTAGGGTTTCACTTTTGGTTCCACCCACTTTTTCCCTCTAGGAGTATATCCTAAGCCAGTCCTATCCCTATATGCCCTTTGATTCATTAAGATTATATTTAACATTTCTGATCCATTTGTAAACTTCTGCAGGGCATTTTGCAGCTTGTCTTTCTCAGCTGAGATTTTGCTGCAATTAGGGCAGCTCTCAAGTGTTGGGGCATTGGGTTCTGCTTGGGGAGAACCCTTGCCATCCGCTACCGGAAACTTTCTGGCTTCCGCTAGCTCTTCACTTAGTGAGTTCACCTTGAACTCAAGTGATTCCTTTTTAGTTTTTAACACTTTATAGGCTTTACATAATCGAGAAAATTCTTCATGAACCTCATTGTAAGCCTCTTGTAGTTCAGAGAAGGTTACCTCATTGTCTTCGTGGGTGAAGTCAAAATCTGAAGATGCTTCCTCATCATCTTCTCTGGCTACCAGGCAGAGGTTGGCAGCTTCTTCCTCATCACTTGCTTCTTCATCTGAGCTATTCAACCAGATAGAGGACACGAAGGCCTTTTTCTTGTCTTTCCCCTTTGATCTTTGCAAGCTTGGACACTCAGCCTTGAAGTGGCCAGACTTTTTACATTCAAAGCACACCGGGGTCTTTTCCTTCTTGTATCCCTTCCTCTGACTGGAGTCACCTTTCTGAAAGCCTCCTTTCTTTTTGAAGAACTTTCTGAATTTTCTCACCATCATGGCCATCTCCTCTTCGTCCAGTTCCTCCTCATCATCCTCATCATCATCATCATCATCATCATCATCAATCTCCTTGTTGGGAGCAACAAGGGCAAGATTCTTGGCTTTGGATGAGGCTTGAGGAGCTCTCTGAGCCAGCAATGTTGGTTCATACTCAGCCAAAGAACCAAAGAGTGCAGTGATGGAGCTGGTTGACTCTCTCCTTGGACTTCCTGCAAGATGGTTACTTTGGTGATCCAATCACCTTTCAAGATTTTTAGGATCTTGCTGACTTGCTCTCTTTCTGGAATGTCCTTACCCAGGGAGGCCAAGTTGTTGATGAGGTGAGTGAACCTTAGCTCCAGCTCTCTGATTGGCTCAGTCGGACAAAGCATGGCGAACTTGTGAAACTCTTCCACCAACATCTCAACTCTTCTTGCTCTCACTCCCCTGGTTCCAGAGTGAGCAGCCTCAAGAGCCTCCCACATATCCTTAGCATTTTTGTGGTGGCTGATCCTATGAAATTCCTTATGGCTGAGAGCACACTGAATGTAGTGCATTGCCCGATAGTTCAGTTGGACTAGAGCAAAGTCCTCATTAGTGTACCTGGATCTCTGCTTAGCAAAACCATCCTCATCTAGGGGAGTGTGATCCCCACGTTCAATTACATCCCAGAGTCTAATGTCACTTGACTTGATGTAAGTCTCCATTCGAAACTTCCAGAATAGATAGTTATTCCCATCAAAGCCTGGGGGCTTGTTGGGTTGAATAGAGACATCTGGTAGAGAGTAATCTGTATCCATTACTGGATCTTTACTTTCTGGATTCGTTGGAATCGAGTGAGAAAGACCCGCTCTGATACCAAATGAAGGTAATGGATGCACAAGAGGGGGGGTGAATTGTGCTACAAAATAAAAGCTCAAATAAAATCAACACAAGAGTTTATACTGGTTCGGTCTACCTGACCTACGTCCAGTTCTCAACCACCCAGACAGAGTTCCACTATCCCCAGGTTTTACAACGGGTGCACCTGGAACCTTTACAACCACAAGTTTTGAACGGGATCACTTGCAACCTTACAACCACAAGTTTTACTCAAGGCTCACTTGCAACCTTTCTAACTAGCTCCCCCTTACAACCAGCAAGGGTTCAACCTTTACAAATAAAGGATTTTTCTAACTAAGTTCTCTTGTAGAACAAATAGTGTTACACACTTAAGCACAATTAATGCTCTTATAACAAGAAGAGACTTAACTACAAAGAGTACAAGATATGTAGATGAAAAGATCACTCAATGAGTTAAATGCTCTTTCTCTTTTCTGGGCAACTTTGAATGCTTGAAGATTTTCTTGGTTTCTCGCTCTAACTTTTCTCAAGAATGTCAAAGATAATTGATGATCTTCATAAATGAAGTTGAAATCCTTTATATAGTCTTCAAACATTCTGACTCTTGGTAGGTGGGTTAGCCGTTTGAATATGGCCGTTTTTCCCATGTTACCGTTTGCCCAATAAATGCTTCATCAATGCATAGCAGGGTTGACTTGCTTTATTTCTGAAAAGTAGTCCTGACACCTCTGCTCTGACAAAAGCATTCTGACACTGCATTGCTCTGAACGTTCTGACATTCTGATTGCTTGCGGAAGCAAGTCCACATCCGGAAGCAACTTTACTCAATGTACTGCATTTGAACGTTAGTCTTAACAATAAAGGCACATACTCACATGCAGTGGGAGTTTACTTAGTCTAAGGGAGTTCTCTTCCATCCGGAAGCACTTTCACTGGACGTTGGTTTATGTTCACATTTTCCTCTCTGACGCTCAGTGTTATCTATACCAACAGCCAGCGCTAGTCACTAGGCATTCGGAAGTAAGTCCACTGGACGTTGGTTATGTTCACTGGCGTTTGGTGTTACTTGTTCCAACAGCCAGCGCCAGTCTAAATACAACAGGAAGTAAAATCACTTCCGGTTGAATCCTAGCTTAGTCTTGAGGTTTTGTATATCTAGTGCTTGTGGACTAAGTTATTTCCTTAGTGAATTACTTGCTCTTGCTGGGGGATGAGTTATTCTTCCGTGAGCGCTAGTCCTAGTCTATCCGGAAGTAAATCCACATCCGGTTGCACTCTTACTTGAGATTCTATGTTTACCTATTGCTTTCTAAGTACTTGATTAATTCTTTCATATTTTAGTCTTCATCAAAACTTAAGATTCTAACATGAAGGTCTTGCAAAGCAGCGATCCAGATACACTAATGAGGACTATGCTCTAGTACAGCTAAACTACAGGGTCATGCACTACATTCAATGCGCCCTTAGTCCTAAGGAGTTCCACAGGATCATCCACCACAAAACAGCGAAGGATATGTGGGAGGCTCTTGAGGCTGCTCATTCTGACACCAAGGGAGTGAAGGCAAGACGAGTCGAGATGCTGGTTGAGGAGTTCCACAAATTTGCCATGCTTAGTCCAACTGAGCCAATCAGAGAGCTGGAGCTGAGGTTCACTCATCTTATCAATAACCTGGCCTCCCTGGGTAAAGACATTCCTGAAGAAGAACAAGTCAGTAAGATCTTAAAAGTCTTGAAAGGTGATTGGATCACCAAAGTTACCATCTTGCAGGAAGTCCAAGGAGAGTCAACCAGCTCTATCACTGCCCTGTTTGGTTCTCTGGCTGAATATGAACCAACCCTGCTGGCTCAGAGAGCTCCTCAAGCTACATCTAAAACCAAGACCCTTGCTCTTGTTGCTCCCAGCAAGGAGAAGAATGATGATAATGATGATGATGAGGATGATGAGGAGGACATCGATGATGAGGAGATGGATATGATGGTAAGAAAGTTCAGAAAGTTCTTCAAGAAGAAAGGAGGCTTTTAGAAAGGTGAATCCAGCAAGAAGAAAGGATATAAGAAGGAAAGGGCCCCAGTGTGCTTTGAGTGTAAGAGGTCTGGCCACTTCAAAGCTGAGTGCCCAAGCTTGCAAAGATCAAAAGGGAAGGACAAAAGAAAAGCCTTTGTGTCATCTATCTGGGTGAATAGTTCTGATGAGGAAGCAAGTGATGAGGAAGAGGTTGTCAACCTCTGTCTCGTTGCCAGAGAAGATGATGAGGAAGCATCCTCAGAATTTGATCCCATCCAGGAGGATAGTGAGGTAACTTTCCCTGAACTACAAGAAGCATATAATGAGGTCCATGAAGAATTTTTCCGCTTATGTAAAGCATATAAAGTGTTGAAAATTAAAAAGGAATCACTTGAGTCCAAGGTGGACTCACTCAATAAGGAGCTAGCGGAAGCCAAAAAGCTTCCGGTAGCGGATGGCAAGGGTTCTCCCCAAGCAGAACCCAGAGCCTCAACATCAGAGAGCTGCTCTAACTGCAGCAAGATCTCAGGTGAGAGAGATATACTGCAAAATACCCTGCAGAAATTTACTAATGGATCTGAAATGTTAAACATTATTTTAATGAATCAGAGGGCATATAGGGACAAGACTGGATTAGGCTACAAACCTAAAGGGAAAAAGTGGGTGGAACCAAAAGTGAAGCCTTACTTAAAATTCTTTCATAAGGCCACTGATCACAGCTCCACACCTTTTAGCTTATGTAATTATTGTAACAGGAAGGGACATTCTACGTTCACCTGTAATGCTAAGAAGCATGAAGCCAACAGCTCTTATAAGTGGAACCCAAAAGGAACCAAGGCAACAAAGGATCCTCCCCCAAGAAAAGAAACTAAGGGAGGACAGGGATCCAGAGCCTAGAGCCAACACTAGGCCAGAGGCACAAGTTAATCATAAGCCCAAGGTCAAGACTAACACTGGACCAAGGGCTCTGGGAACTAATGACAGAGGACCCAATAAAGGTTGGGTACCTAAGCTTGTCTGATTCCTGCAGGTGTGTCTCAAAGCATCCAAGAATCTTAAATGGTACATTGATAGCGGATGCTCGAGACATATGACTGGAGACCGAGACAAATTCAAATCCTTGGTGATCAAAGATGGAGCCACAGTAACCTTTGGAGGAAATCAGAGTGGAAAGATCACCGGAGTTGGAGAAGTTGGATCAGTTAAAGACGCCTATCTGGTGGATGGTCTCTGTCACAACCTGCTGAGCGTGAGCCAGAGCACTGACAAAGGAAATTGGGTAATCTTTGATTCACATGAGTGCATGATAATAGACAAGCATGATCTGAATCTAGATAAGGCCAACCTAAAGTGCAAACTTAAGGCTAATAGAAATGGAAACCTATACACTCTAGATTTATGTCAACAACTAGATGAAAAATGCTTAATATCTAGTGATGAGAATAGTTGGCTTTGGCATAAAAGGCTAGCACATGTTAATTTTACTCAACTTGACATGCTGATTAAGAAAGAGCTAGCTATAGGGATTCCATCTTTTAAGGTTAAGCATGATTATATTTGTGAATCAAACCAAGAAGAGAGTCTCCACTAGTAGGCCCTTGGAACTAATCCACATGGATTTGGTTGGGCCAGCAAGAGTGAAGAGCTTGGGTGGAAACATGTATGCTCCAGTTGTGGTGGATGACTATTCTAGGTTCACTTGGACAATGTTTCTTGCCTCTAAGCAAGATGCTTTTGATGCCTTTGTTGTCCTGGCTAAGAAAGTACAGAATGAGAGAGATCTCAAGATCACAGCCATAAGGACAGACCATGGAGGAGAATTTGAGAACCATAGCTTCTCTGATCTCTGTGAGCAGAATGACATTGATCACAACTTCTCAGCTCCCAGAACTCCTCAGCAAAACAGTGTGGTCGAGAGAAAGAACAGGGTTCTGACTGAGATGGCCAGGAGCATGCTCAATGAGAAAGAGGTTTCTCAAGTGTTATGGGCGGACGCTATGAGCACTGCTTGCTACATCTCTAACAGAGCCTATGTTCGCAAGGGCTTGGATAAGACTCCCTATGAGTTGTACAAAGGCAGAAAGCCCAACATCAGCCACCTCAGAATCTTTGGATCAAAATGCTATGTGCATAACAATGGAAAGGTAAATTTAGGTAAGTTTGATCCAAAAGCTGATATAGGTGTATTCATAGGGTATTCCCTTAGGAGTAAGGCTTATAGAGTATACAACATGAGGACTAGAACTGTAGAAGAATCTATGCATGTTGTATTTGATGAAACTCCTACATGGGAACAATCCATAGAAGATGATGGGATACCAAACTTTCCAAAACCACTATCATCTTCACCACCAAAAGAAACACCAGCAAGCAATCCCAAAGTAGAAGATGAACTCAGTGATAAGCCTAGAGTGCAGACGGTGCCTGATGAGGCACAGTTGCCAACAGCTAGGAGACATCACAGGGATCAACCTCTTGATCAAGTGCTTGGTGATGTTTCTTCTGGTGTCAGAACCAGAAGGCAGGTTTAAAATGAAGTTGAGTTTGGAGCCTTCTTATCTCAGATCGAACCAACTTCAGTTGAACAAGCTCTTGAGGACTGCGACTGGATTATTGCCATGCAGGAAGAGCTAAACCAATTCGAAAGAAGCCAAGTTTGGGAACTAGTCCCAAGGCCATCTCATCAATCCATAGTTGGGACCAAATGGGTCTTCAAAAACAAACTGGATGAGACAGGTCAAATAACAAGGAACAAAGCCAGATTGGTAGCCAAAGGGTATAACCAAGAAGAAGGCATAGACTATGAAGAAACTTTTGCTCCAGTCGCTAGACTTGAAGCAATAAGGATTCTTCTAGCCTTTGCATCCATGAAAGGTTTTAAATTATATCAAATGGATGTAAAGAGTGCATTTCTTAATGGTTACATTAAAGAAGAGGTTTATGTAGAACAACCTCCTGGCTTTGAGGATCACAAGCACCCTAAACATGTGTATAGGCTAAAGAAAGCTTTGTATGGCCTGAAACAAGCTCCTCGAGCTTGGTATGAGAGACTTAGCAGCTTTTTGCTGGGCAAGGGTTTCTCAAGAGGCAAACTAGATAATACACTGTTTATTCTGCACAAAGATAAAAACATGCTAATTGTCCAGATTTATGTCGATGATATTATTTTTGGGGCAACTAATGAAAAACTTGTGAAGAATTTTCTAAGACTATGCAGGGAGAATTTGAGATGTCAATGATGGGAGAACTAACGTTCTTCCTAGGCCTGCAAACTAAGCAAAAGAAGGATGACATTTTCATCTCCCAAACTAAGTATTGCAGAGAGCTCCTCAAGAAGTTTGGGATGGATGAATGCAAGGAGTATGACACTCCCATGAGTACTACTGCCGCACTCGATGCTGATGCAAAGGGAAAATCTGTCAGTCTGCCCATGTACAGGGGAATGATAGGTTCCCTGCTGTATTTAACGGCAAGCAGGCCTGATATTCAATTTAGTGTAGGCATGTGTGCTAGATTTCTAGCCAACCTGTGTTAAACGTATTCTAAGATACCTTGAGGGAACACAAGAGCTTGGTCTTTGGTATCCCAGAGTTAACCAAGAGTTCTTGTGGGCTTATTCTGATGCTGACCATGCAGATTATAGAACTGATAGGAAGAGCACCAGTGGACAATGCGCCTTCCTTGGTGGTTGTCTAGTCTCTTGGGCTAGCAAGAAGCAAACCTGCGTGTCTTTATCATCCACAGAGGCAGAATACATTGCTGCAGCAAGCTGTTGTGCCCAAGTGCTGTGGCTGAAGAACCAACTGAGAGATCTTGGCTTGGAGTTCCCTGAGGCTCCCATCCTCTGTGACAACACAAGCACCATCAGCATCGCCAAGAATCCGGTTCAGCACACAAGGACAAAGCACATTGATGTCAGACATCACTTCATCAGAGATCATGTTCAGAAGAAGGATGTCAAAGTGCAGTTTGTCCCCACTCAGCATCAGCTTGCTGATATTTTCACCAAGCCTCTGGGGGTTGATCAATTCACATTCATAAGAGGTGATTTGGGAATGGTAAACCCAAATGAAGTTTAATTCTTCAAAATAAACCTGTGCTTAATTGATTAAAACCTGCAACTATACTAACTTAGGCATCGGAGTGTCAATCCTTAGTTTTGCAGGTCCCCAATGTTAAATCTTAAGTGCAACCGGAAGCAAAACCACTTCCTGATGATCATTTGCTGGCGCTGAGTGTTGAATCAAAGTGAGCGAGAGCACCAGTGTCTGGGCAAAAGGACACGTCACCAAAACGTTTCACCTTCTCCCACCAAAAACTGTGTCTCTTCTGACAGTGCAGAGACACGTGTCACAAAGGTGCGACGTTTCAATTTGAATGTTTACGTTTTCCCACAAAAGGTGCATATTTTCAATGAAGAGTCATTATGATTCATCACATCGCTTGTCACTTCGCATATATATATAGGCCATTGTCATTTATTTTTCACTTCTCACACAAATCAAACACTCAAAACTCTCTGAAATCATCCTTCATCTTCATCGCATTCTCTTCTTCTTCTACATTTCTTCTGCATTTCATCACATACATACCATACATTCCACTTAAACCCTAACCTATATAAAATGGCCGGCTCACATGAATCTAACCCCAACATTGAGATCCCAACCACTTCTAAGAAATCCAAGTCGAAATCTGGGCATTCTAAATATGAAAAATCTGGGAAACGGCATAAACATTCTGGGAAATCTGGGCAAATTCAAGAACAGCAAGAACAGTCTGGGCGTTCTGGGCAACATCATGAACAGTCCAAGAAAAAGGGTAAGAAGAGGGTACAGTTTAGGGAAGAATCCCCTTCAAAGAGACAGCGAGTCGAGGAGGATGATCCACTCGTATACAGAGATGGACCATTGGAGGCTGTTTCTGGGCAATTTGAGAATGCAAAGCAAGAGTTAAGGTTCCCTCATCTGCAAGTATTTCTCTAGAAGTACATGTGTTGGCTGGGGATCAACAATGCATACAATATCAACGTCCTGCGGGTATTCTGCCAGTCTCTCACGGCCAAGGCTAAGTATAAGACGGTGAATAAGAAGGCGACCGTTCGTAGGGTCACCTTCACAGCCAAAGTGGGGGGGAACCTTCAGTTTCACGTGGAGAGACATCAACCGTCTGCTCGGGGTCACTGAGGGAGAGATGAACGAGTGACTATACCCTGAGAAACTCAACCAGGCAGAGCTTGAGAAAGTCTATGACACCAAGGGGAAGAAGGTGTCTGGCATGTCTGACTCCAACCGGCTCCTTCATTATATCTACTCTCGGATGATGACTCACAAGGGGGAAACTTCAACGAGTTCACTCTTCTTGACAACCTCTGGCTCCCCAGATTCCTCACCCAGCAGCCGATTAACCCAGAGCAATTAATAAGTTTAGAGCTGCACAGGTGGATTGAAAACAAGAAGGCTGGAAATCTTCCCTACCCAACGGTCATCGCCTTCCTCTTGGAGAAATTTCTGATCAAATCCACATCCACTGAGGAGGCTGAAAATGTTAAGTGCTTGCCCGTCAGCTCAGTGAATATCAGCAAGATGGGGATCAAGTACCTCAAGCCACCAAAGGCTACTCGATCTGGCTCTCACGCAGGAAGTGCCTCACATACCACGGCTCCCTCTGTATCTGGTGCAGGGGATCAAGAGGTCGATTCTCATCCTGGTCCAAGCCGTGTTCCGAAGGTGACAGCCGCAGTAAAGGCCTTTGCTGAGGAAGTAAAGGAGGAGATTCTCTTTCGGCTGTCTGATTCTTTGGTGGGTCCCCTTCGTGATGAGTGTGACACTGGCTTCCAGCAGCAGGGGCAGAGAATCCTGAGGCTCGAGGACCGAGTAGGTCGGGTCGAGGCTCAGCTAGCAAGGGTAGATGCCAAGTTAGACCTCATCATCAATCACCTTCAAATCCCTCCACCACAAGGTAACCTACCACCACCTCCTCCTCCTAACCCACCTCCACCTCCTCCACCTAATCAACTATCACTCCTTCCTCCTAATGCTCAACAGCCACAACAACCAGCCCCTCAGAATAACCAACAACCCCAAACTTCACCCAGAAATGACCATCAACCATCACCTCACAACTCCACTCAGAACTCTCCCCAACACTCCCCTCGCCAATCACCCCTTAATTTTACTTCTCCAAATAACTCTCCATCTCCCCACAACTCACCTTCACCTCATAACTCCCCAAACCGTTCACCACCCCCAAACCCCATACGGCCCTCCAATCCTCTTCCTAACACTCGCCCTACCATAGCCCAATCTCTTGGTTTTACCTCTTCTGATCACCCATTTCACACCTTCTACCTCAGAGACCATCCCCTATTCGGTGGAGAGTTAAACAACCCACCGCCTACTCCTCTACCTACCCCTTCGATGGCCTATTCACCAATCCCACTTTCTTCGAAAGAAACACAACCCTCTTCCCCAACCCTCCTGCTTCACCAGAAAACACCTCACCCACATCCTCGCCCGAAACCTCACCACCCAGAACATTTGGCCCTGACCCTCCACCTTCCACTTCACCCAATCCTTCTTCCCTGGCCCTCGCCCTCATTGATGATGACAAAAGGGGGAGAGATGGTGCTACTGCCCTCCGCCGTAGCATGTATATGAGAGATGCCCTGACTCAACCTTCCCTCTGGCTAGATGAAGACATCACTGCTGCCCTTCGTCGAGCCATGGATATGAGAAGATTGGGTAGTGCTGAACGTCTGATCCGTGGGGAAGCCATCCAATTTATGCAACAGCAGCGATCAGATGAGCAAAGGTCAGAATGGGCAATGGTTTTGTTTGAGCAACCTGGTGAGATCCCACAGCCAGAGCCTGAGCCAGAGCCTTCATCTTCTGAGCCTCCTCCCTCCGTGCCTGGCCGAAACATAATTGAAGAGATTATGATGAAGTATGGGCTGAAGAGGCAAAACCATCCACCTATAGTGATAGCCAAGCCAATCTCTCCTTCAGAATCAACCTCTGCTCCTCCTCCTTCAGTAGTCAAGTACAGCGAATCAAGAAAGAAAGCAGTTGCTAGAAAGGGTGCTAACAAGAGTGCTACTACTACTGCGCCTGCTGAAAGTGAGCAAGAGGTTCCATCCGTTCAAGTTGTAGTTGTGCCTGAGACTCAGTCACCCTCTCAAGAGTTACATGCTCCTCCGCCACTAAAGGAAGTAAAGCTTGAAATAAAGGATATGACTGCTGAAGAGTTCGAGAGGTATGGATTTACTGACAAGATCTCGTTTGGTCAGATGGCTTGCCTAGATGCTGAAAGAGCGAGCGCCAAGCCTACCCAAGCGATAGGAAATGGCAAAGGAAAAGGCAAAGGCAAAGGGAAATGGAAAGCCAAGGAAGTTGAGGAGGACCCCAACTTTCCTGTGTGGAATGTGAAGATTAAGGTTGTCCATTATCCCAATGGCGAGGTCATTCCCTTCTCCGATGCAACTGGGTTCCCTGGGTTTGATGAAGTTCAAAATCTGAAGAGAGCCTTTGAGGAATCCGTTGAATCTGAGAGACTCAGAAGGGAGAAGGAAGAGGCAGAGCTTCAGAGTATAATTGCTCAGATTGACCGGAGCGAGAAGGATGCCCACATAGCCCAACTTCAAAAGGAGAATGAGCAAAGGCAAAAAGAGAGGGAGAGGAAAAAGAAACACCACCTATAAACCCCACTCCACCCTAGGCATTTAACTTAGAAATTTTCTTTTTTTTTCATGCATAGTTCACTTTGCACAATTTTTGATTACTTGTGAATTTTATCTGTTATTATAATTCTAACTTGTAATCTTTTGCTCATCAATGATAATTATCTTTGAGTTCAGTTGTGCCCTTTATTCGATTATTACTTTCAAATCTTTCATATGAACTTAATTGGATAACTAAGTTTGTCATCATCAAAAAGGAGGAGAATGTTAGAATCTTAAGTTTTGATGAAGACAAAGATATGAAAGAACAAGCTAAACACTTAGAGAGAATTAGGTTAATATAGAACCCCAAGTAAGAGTACAACCGGATGTGGATTTACTTCCGGATGGACTAGGACTAGCACTCGCGGATGAACATCTCATCCCCCAGCGGCAGCAAGTATTTCACTAAGTCATAACTCAGTTTAAGAACATTAGTTGTATAAAATCCTTGAGACTAAGTTAGGATGCAACCGGTTGTGGATTTGCTTCCGATTGCTTAGTGACTAGCGCTGGCTGTTGGTTTGGACAACACTGAGCGTCAGTGAGTATAATATGATCATAACCCAACGTCCAGTGGAAGTGCTTCCGGATGTGGAATTGCTTCCGGATGTAAGAGAACTCCCCTAGACTAAGTGAACTCCCACTGCATGTGAGTATGTGCTATTATTGTTAAGAATAACGTTCAAAGTGCAGTACACTGAGTGGTGTTGCTTCCGGATGTGGACCTGCATCCGCAAGCAATCAGAATGTCAGAACGTCCAGAGCAGTGCAGTGTCAGAGTGCTTTTTGGCAGAGCAGTGTTGTCAGAACTACTTTTCAGAGATAAAGCAAAGTCAACCCTGCTAAGCATTAATGAAGCTATTAATGGGCAAACGGTAACATGGGATAAACGGCCATGTTCAAACGGCTAACCCATCTACCAAGAGTGAGAATACTTGAAGACTATATAAGCAAGCTCATCTTCATTTATGAAGATAATTTTGACATCTTGAAGAAAGCTAGAGTGAGAAATTGAAAATATCCTTCAAGCATTCAAAGCTGCCCAGAAAAGCGAAAGAGCATTTAGCACATTGAGAGTTCTTTTCATCTACTTATTTTGTACTCTAAGTCTCTTCATTTATTAAGAGCATTCATTGTACTTAAGTGTGTAACATTATCCGTTCTTAAAGAGAACTAAGTTTAGAAAATTCTTTATTTGTAAAGGTTGAACCCTTGCAGGTTGTAAGGGGGAGTGAGTCAGAAAGGTTGCAAGTGAACCTGTGTTAAAACTTGTGGTTGTAAGGTTGCAAGTGATCCCGTACTAAAACTTGCGGTTGTAAAGGTTCCAGGAGAACCTGTTTGTAAAACCTGGGGATAGTGGAACTCAACCTGGGTGGTTGAGAACTGGACGTAGGTCAGGTAGACCGAACCAGTATAAATCTTGTGTTTCATTGTTTTAAGTTTTATTTGGTAGCACAATTCACCCCCCTCTTGTGCATTCACCTCTTTCAGTTTCTAAGTATAAGATTATTTTCTAATTTTTCTTAGTTTTTCCCAAATTAACCCTAACATACTCATCTATAATAACAAGTAAAAAATGTGGAGTAGGGATAAAGGTTTTTTGTTAGGATAAATTGGTAATATCATGTGTTAATAACTAACTTAACTTATAACAACCGTAATCTCTTATCAAAATAGAGAAAGTGATCTTATATTTAGGAACGGAGGAAGTATTTATTAGGATGTAACATCCCATATTTTAATTAAGGATTAGTGGTAATTTTAGGTTAAATTTTAGATTTACTTATGAAGTTAGGGAGCTCCAAAGTGAAATTTGATGCGAATTGAAGCACTTTTTGGAATGTAAATGTATTCTAAGAAATTAATATGTTTATTCCCTCTAGAAATTAAAAGGAGAAATAATTATAGAATAAATAATTGATTGGATAGAAATATAGATAAACGGGTGTATAGGTTATTTGTACAAATTTTTGCTTGAAGGTAAGAAATTAAAATCGAAAAGTTAATAAGTAAATATACAAGGGCAAATGGGTAATTTGCCCTAAAACCCTAATTACACACATCCACCCTTCTCCTTCTTCATTCACCCCCACCCGTCCACCTGACTCTGGCGAACCAGCGGCGGCGAATCCGACAGAGAAGCCTACCGCCGACGAGCACCAGCTCGTATTCAAACCTAGGTAAGTTTCTCCTTCCATTTTTACACCCTTTTTCTTTTCTTTCTCTACGAGATTGTGAGGGATCTGAATTAGGGTTCTCGGTTTTGGGTCATATAATGAACCAAACAACTATTAATCTTCTATTCATCAGGTATAAGTCAAGAATCAAAGGCAAATTTGAGATTTTAGTTGATAGGAGTATTTTGCAAACCATCATTTTGGTGCTATTATAAGGTCAACGAGTTTTGTGGGGTTAATGGAGTTGAAATCTTTGATTAATCTATGTAGGAGTAATGTAGATTTGAAGTTTGTAAGTGTATTAAAAGTGAAATTTAAAGTGACAAAGTCAAATGAAAGATTGAGTAAAGATATGATGCTTGAATTGAATTTACATTGTGTATAGTTATAATCCTACAAATAATGGTGACTAATTTGTTATGTCCTAAAGTAGACACTGGTTTTGGTGAATGGGAGTTTGGTTCAATTGTTTTAAATATGAAGGGTCAAACTTATCACTTCAAGTTCCTATTTGATTCTCATAGACATGATCCGATGCTGTAATGAAAGAAATGCTATGTAGATGCTGAAACTCTAAACTTAAAAATGTCAAGAAAGATTGAAGTGTCATTGATTCCTATTCTTGGATGGTTTGAGTTAATAGTTGAAGGGAGATGATAGCTATTGTTAGATAAAAGTTAATAAAGGTAATAATATTGTGTTAACTAGATAATTGGTTTTATGATGGTCGATTTACAAAATAGGTTGTTTGATTACTAATTTTGACAATACATGTAGAGTTCTTGAATTTAAGTGAGTTAGCCTATTGCCTCTGTTTTGATCAATTCTCCTATCGGTCCTTGAATGTGGAGTCGCGTCTCTGTTTTGCCTCAAATTGTTTTTAGATGCCTTGGATGCTTGTATGCCGAATTCAGTGAAATAAATGATGGAATATAAGTTACTAAGAGTGTTTCGTGGATTGTGTACTAAATACTATGGTGGTAAAGATAATTTCTGAATCTTGGAATTCTCTTTCAATGAAAATGGGAATAGGCCTTGGAATGGAACAATTTAGATATTGTCTTAGAGAAGTTAATATTAAGGAAAAGGGGTGATTGGTGACTTTTACTATTACTTTTGCTATTGGAATACTTTGGTATAAAGGGTGTTGAGCATGATTGCTTTGTATTGTTATATTTGAATATGCATGTCTAGGACAAAGTAAAAGAAGGGGTTTGGGTAGTATTATTAGAATCGAGAGTGACATTAATAATTATTTGCGAGAATAGTTATTCATACTCTTTACTATATGGGTGATAACAGGAGAATTTAAGATGAAAGGTAAGAAAGGGCAATGGAGCGCTAAATGCCTAGTTAATCACTCTTACCTTGCTATAACATTGAGGGTGACGTTAGGTGGGATTTTCAAAATCCTTTCTAGCCCTCAGAATTTTTTTAAAAGTTACTTTTATATAAAATAGGCTATCGAGTGCCTTTTAAACACGGTTATTTTTGTATAAAGAAATTTGACACATTATATATGTAGCATCCTGTTTGGTTGTAATGAAAATCTTGGAATGGTGTGACATAAACACAGGTGGAGTGTTCCAATAGTAACATTGGAAAGGTTATGTATATAGAAAAGGATTAACTGTTGGATATGAGATGTTTGAGAGTAAGTTGAGGGAAAATATTCGAATGTTGACATTGAGATATTGAAGGGAATTGTGAGAGTGCTTGACGTTGATGTGATAGTGAAATATTGAAAGAGATTGGTATATTGAAAGTTACGGTGAGCATTGCATGACAATGAGATATATGTACCATCGCTCGGTGATAACCGTTTGATAGGCCAATCAACAGTTATTTGTACTGGTCAACAGATTGGAGACTGTGACCAATGGTCAACAGATTGGAGACTGTGACCAGCAGTCTTCTGGTTGGAGATAGAGACTGCTCCCTTTCTGATTGGAGACAAATTGGGGTTTCCCTCTCATGGGTTTACCAGAGAGGGAAATTGCCCCCTCACTTTTGAGAGGGGCATAGTGTTAACTCATTTGGAATACATATAGGGCTCGAGTGTAGTGCCTCCAGGATGGCATAAGTAGAGCACCAGGGTTGTACATGGATGTGAGCCGAGAAGTTGGGTTTGAGAAACGTGTGCATGAGATTTACAGTAATGATAACATGGATTGGAGATTGGTTGGTGAAGTTTAGTTGATGTGGAAGTTGATTGAAGGATTTTGAGTGATATTTGGAAAGTATAGATGATGAACTTGATTTGGACGTGATAAAGGGACTGGAGTGATGAATGGTAGAAGACTTGACTTATCTATATATTACTGATTTTAAAATGTGGTACCCTTTAGACGCCCTTACTACCGCACATCTCACTGTTATAGTGAGTTAAGTAGTAGATTACTAAGACAAGTTGTCTCACCCACGATTACTTACATTTTTGCAGGTGATCATGCACAGGCGCGAGTAACAGGAAAGAGAATTAAATTTCAAAAGTTGTTTAGATTATTTAGATATGTATATTGCCAAAATGTATAGGTCTGCATTCGCTTTCGCATATTTTTATTTGTATTGATATTATTGGTAATCGGAGAATTGTAGCAGGTTGCTCCTTTTTCTAACCATGTTAGGTGATTCTTTTCTAACATGGTTAGCTATGAGCATTGAAGTAGGTTGCTTCTTTTTCTAACCATGTTAGGTGATTCTTTTCTAACATGGTTAGGAGACATTCTTGCGTGAACCCAGTGCACCATATCATTTGTGTTCTAACTAATCACAAGTAGACACATCCGATATGACGTGTACTTTTTAATTTGAAGTGGCACCCTAAAAATAGGAACTAATCACTAAAAAAATTCAAATATCATGTTTTCTATGTTTTTTATTTTAGTGTAAATAAAAATATTTTTAAAGGTTAGTTGAGTATTTTTAGGGTGCCACATCAAATTAAAAATTACATGTAAGACCATATGTGTCTAATTGTGATTGGTTAGACCACAAATGACATGGTGCACCAGGTTCACGCAAGAATATCTCCATGGTTAGCTATTAATTATCCATGATAGTGTTCAAGTTCTATTAGGAAATTCTTTTCTATCATGGATAATGATTATTATTAGGAAATGTTTTTCTAACTATGATAGATTTATTGATATTATGGAAATCATTTTTCTATCATAGTTAGTAAAGATATTATTGAATTAATCAGGGAATTAGTAACAGTATGTTACAAGGGACTCTTATGGAAACGTATTTTTTGGCCAATTTCTGGAAACGTGTTAGAACTTAGAAGCATTTATGCATCATATAATGGGCTGAACTTTGGGCTTAAGTAATGGGTCTTCTTCGACGTTAAAGGGTGGAAGTCTAAGATGATACGCCCAACCGGGCCTTAACATTGCATGATAAAAATAAAGAAATGAAGTAAAAGGTGAATTCTTTACTTATTCAAACAAATTTAGCCGACACATAAATTTTTTCTTTTGAACATGGAATTAATATAGATATAATTTTTTAAAAAAGTAAAATACACTAACATCTTCTCTGTTTTTTTGGGCGATCATCACTTATATCTTCTCTAGTTTGCTTGAATTACAGAAACCTACAGTTTATTTTAAAAACATACAACATAATCCAACAATTATTGCAGTTCAAAACATATTCTAAAAAAATTTATCCAAAAAGTAGTATTCTAAAAAAGTCGATAAATATGTTATTTGATTTAGAATTTACATTTGAATATATCTTCTTTACTTATTTACCCTTTTAATATAACATTTGTCATTTATCTTTCACTATTTTGTATAACAATTACTAAAGATGTATTTAATATAATTTACTTTATTTATATAAAATTTAAAATATTTTACATAAAAATTATTAGTAAATTGATTAAAATATTAACTTTTGAGAACACTGGTTTAATCAAATTTTCTTCAAATTGATTCAATGAATTGCAGAAAACACATTGTAATATATTATTCAAAAAAATAATATCATCTAAAAATATAATTTTGAAATCAAAAAATGAACTGAAACTATTTTATGATAAAAAAACAATAATAAATATTATATAAATTGAAAGTATAGATTAAAATTAATTTTGAATGATGGTGTAGATGTGCTGAAATGATTATTAAGTATTAATTATGTTAATAAAGGGTGTTTGTCGAAAAGAGTGTGAATCTTGTAATTTAACGATGAAAGTTGAATATTAAAATAGAAGTGATGTTTATATAACACACATTTTGGTTTGAAGAAAAGTTTATATATGTTTTTAAAATAAATTGGAGGTCTCCTGCTTGTCAAAAGCATGTCAAATATGAAGTGGTTTTTGTTGAATCAAGAGCAACCATGAGCTTTCAAATGAATGGTAGAGAGTTTAACATACTCTAAGAACTCTAATTGATATTTCAATTTCCTCTTATTTAATATATAAGAGCTCAAAATTTATAGGGGAAATGACAAATAAATACCTCCAAATGTCCAAAAGGACAAGTAAGGAACTCAAACTTACAAAAGGACAAATAAGGAACTTCAGTAAAAATTAACAATTGGAATATAATTATTAACATTTGGAACATAACAATCAACAATTTCCTCGTTCCTTAATTATCCTTTTGAATTTCAGAGTTCCTTACTTGTCATTTTGGAAATTTGAGTTCCTTACTAGCTTGTCTTTTTGAATATTCAAAACTATTTTTGAATTTCACAATTCTGCTCTTCTCTATTCTTCTTCCGATTCTTATATTATTTCTCCTCCTCCTCAGTCTTCTAATTCTTACACTCCTCCTCATTATCAATTTTTCGGAGAATCTCATTAAGTCCATCAACGTATCCATTTTCCGGTAATCACGATTCATATCATCAAAGAATCTCTGGTTTGAATTTTGATTTTCTTTTAAGTCATTTTCACTAAAATTACTTAGTTTTCTTAAATATTTTTGCTTTATCATCAACATTTATACAATCACATTAATTCACTAAAAAGCTCTGGTTTCTTCTCATTCTTATAATATTATTCCTCCTCAATCTCTCATTCTCACAATCTTCTTCATCTTCAATCTTTTGGAGAAATTCATTACGTCAAGCATCATATCCGTTTCTCTACCATCACAGTTTACATCATCAGAAATATCTGGTTTGAAGTTTGATTTTCTTTAAGTTATTTCATTTGAAATTTCATAGTCTTCTAAAATCTTTTGTTTTTCATACATATTTTAACCTTTGAATATTGTTGTTGAATATTGTTGTTATTTTATTTTCTATAGTATATTTATTAATTATTATTCTATTATTGTGGAGCATTTGCTGTTATTTTGTTTTATTATATATATATATATATATATATATATATGGTTTTATTATATTGTTTTATATTATTGTAATTCATTGTTTTAGTGTTTTATTTATTTTATTTTATTGCTATTATTTGTGGCCAGTTTCATTATTAATATTGTTGAATTTACTTAGCGATTATTTATTTTATTTTATATATTGTTTTATTATTGTTTATATTGAGAAATACTCTGCCTATATTTATAGCCGGTCCTAAGCCCGGATAAAAAGAGTAGGTTGTGTTAGGCTTCGGCAGCCAACGTAAAAATTTGTCGAATCTATCGAGCATAAGCATACACAACCATTTTAACAATAGGTCATTGCCTGGTTTTTCGCAAGAGTTATCAAACTCTTATAGGAAGGGGTATTTAAAGAAGCAAGTTCATGAGAGTAAGATTAGATTTAGTACGTGGAATGTAGGAACCTTGAAAGATAAATCTTGGGAGGTAATATGTAACATATCGTTACTAATTTCCTGATTAATTCAATAATATCGTTACTAACTATGATAGAAAAATGATTTCCATAATATCAATAAATCTATCATAGTTAGAAAAAGAATTTCCTAATATTATTCATTATCCATGATAGGAAAGAATTTTCCAATATAACCTGAACACTATCATGGATAATAAATAGCTAACCATGTTAGAAAAGAATCACCTAACATGGTTAGAAAAAGGAGCAACCTACTACAATTATCCAATTAACCAATAATATTAATACAAATAAAAATATGCGGAAGCGAATGCAGACCTATACATTTTTGGCAATATACATGTCTAAATAAATAAAACAACCTTTGAACTTAATTCCCTTTCCTGTTGTTCGCGCCTGTGCATGGTCACCTGCAAAAATGTAAGTAATCGTGGGGTGAGACAACTTGTCTCAGTAATCTACTGCTTAACTCACTATAACAGTGAGATGTGCGGTAGTGAGGGCGTCTAAAGGGTACCACATTTCAAAAGCAGTATATATATATATAAAGCCAAGTTTCCTTCCATTAATCACTCTGGTCTCTCCGTCATGTCCAATTTAAATCAAGTTCATCATCTCTACTTTTCTATTATCACTCAATCAATCTCCACATCCATAAACTTCACCGTCAAATCTCCAAATCCATGCAATCATTATTGTAATCTCATACACATATTTCTTAGCTTCCATCCATGAACGATTCTGGTGCTCTACTCATGCCATCCCGGAGGCACTACACTCGAGCTCTACATATATATAATCTAAATGAGTTGACACTGTGCCCCTCTCAAAAGTGAGGGGGCAATTTCCCTCTCTGATAACCCCATGAGAGAGAAACCCCAATCTGTCTTCAATCAGAAAGGGAGCAGTTCCTGTCTCCAATCAGAAAACTGCTGGTCACAGTCTCCAATCTGTCGACCAATGGTCACAGTCTCCAATCTGTCGACCCGTACAAATAACCGTTGATTGGCCTATCAACCGGTTATCATTGCGCGATGGTACATATCTCAGTGTCATGCAATGATCTCAACATCCTTATCAAATCTCATCTACAACCTCAACAATTCCATCACAATTCTCTTTCACATCTCAAACTCATTCAATACCTCAATCACAAACTTTGATACTTTCCCATACCATTCACTTTTCTATACCCCTGTCCAAGTAACAAATATATATATAACTTCACCACAAATTCCATCGAATAACCTATCAACACTGCTGTCAGAGCACCACATCTAAATATACCACTATTCCAGGAAAATCACAACCACCAGACAGGATACTATATATATAATGTATGAATTTTTTTTATACAAAAATAATCGTGTTTAAAAGGCACCCGATAGCCTGTTTTGTATAAAAATAACTTTTAAAGATTTGAGGGTTAGAAAGGATTGAGAATCCCAACTAACGTCACCCTCAATGTTATAGTAAGGTAAGAGTGATTACCTGCGTCGCTTAGCGCTCCATTGCTTTTCTTTACCCTTCCTTGAGGATTTCCAAGTATTTCCTCTTAATCCCTCCTATTATTACACAAAGTAATAATAGTCATAAACGATTATTCTTATATATACGTTTAATCAATAATGTCACTCTCGATCTATATAATGCTACCCAAGCCCCTTTCTATTTTACTTGTCCTATACATGCATTTCAAACACAATTCAAATTCAATAACAGAATCCACATAATGTCATCCGAATCAGAAACAGATAATTGAGACAAAGTAACAGAATGGAACTAACTCTATCATATCACATCAATTCATGAATCAAATCCCCCTTGTTTCCTCTACATTATTTCACAACTATATGTTTATCAGCACAACCTAATAACATCCATTAGCCATTACATTCCTCAAGCATCTATCACTTCCACAGTCAAATAATATCGTATTAACAATTAAAAAGGACTAAATCCAAACTACCACCTCAGTCGTCTAATTAATACATCACTCACAATCCTCACCAAGATAATCACCTATTCTCAAAAACATTGAAATTATAATATATAACAAGCTAGCAATCAAACAACAAACCATAATTATAATATCATCATAAACTTCAATGATAAATCATTATTTAAATTACTCCTTTAGGGTTCTTGAACTTTTAATGACCTTTTATGTAATCAACCTCAACCTCAAAAGATACACCAATTGTATACAAACTCTATTCTATTTCAAAACAGATCCAGTAACCACAAGAGCAGTCAAGCCTTGACACAAATCACATGCATCCATAGTATTTCAGTTGACCTTACTTTAAGGTTCACTCAAAACCTTCATTATCATCAAACCTTAACATTTGAATATCCATATACTAATAAAATCTCATATACGTATAAGCACCTAACATCAATCCCATGATCATAGCAACATCACAACCCTTCACTAAAAAACCTCCCATACATGCCCACATAATCATATCATGGCAATTTCATCCCATAATATATTCAAACCCAATAAAGCAACTAGAAGGAAAACCAATTTCATAGTCACTTAGTATTTTCCGATTCATTCCCAATGTATATAACCATAATAATAATAATATAGAGTCTATATTTGTGTAAGAATCATAAACCTTTTTAGTTATAATTAATCAAACATTTTGCATTTGTCAAGCTTTAATTTCAGTTACTTCATCAACCTAACTCAATCTGAAAATACACTTCTTAAATACCACACAAGCAGAAAAGTATGCTCAATCACCATAATACATCATAAACCAGAGACTTGCTCCACCCATCAAACCTGCACTACTATCAATCCATTCTTTGCAATACACTTATGCACAGAGTCAAAAGCTAAAGAGCAAAAGTAACAAGAACATCAACTTCACTTTCTATGCCAAACTGACCACATAACAACCAATATCCATGTCATTATTCCTTTAATTAATTATTTAGATTTTAACATGCAGGACACATAATCACATGAATCATCCATTTACCAATTTGAGACACAACATAGGCATATGTCTACACTTCATTAGGAATCTGACCAAACAAAATATCATCATAAGGAAGAAGCAAAAGAATCAGCCATGTACAGTCAGCCCAAAAAGAAACATAAACTAAAACTATATAACACTCACCAAACAAAACTCCCTTAAACTCAACAGATTTGAAGTATCCAAGATTAAGGCTTTCGGTCAAACTCTTCCAATGAGCAACTGACCACTACTCCAAAAATCTTTTGCCTAATCTTAAATTTGAAGTAAAACTTCCATTTTACTAATTTAGAACAACCAAAATCTCAACCCCGATTTGATTTCCTCCCAAACCTCTCTCGCAGCATATGAGAAAGAGTAAAACATGGACCAAGAAATTTACCTAAGCTTCAATCCCAACTCACATGCTTCACTGCAACCCGCCATCATCGAAAAATTCGTCGGGCTCGCCGGAGATGAAGAGAACCAGTCGCCGTTGGTTCGCCGGAAAACGGCCGCCACCAAGTATGGGCGAAAAAGAAACCATAAAACGAAAGAAAACAATGAGAAATAACATTAAAATGGAAGCATAGCCCGGAAAATACTAGAAAGGATGAAGCTTTTTACTCGTTTCTCACCTCTGCTTCGCCGGAAAAAGCCACGCTCGACGGAGATGAAAGAAACGAACGATGAAGCTTGCTTGAAGTAGAGAAAACGAGAAGGAAGAGTTGTGGAAGAGATAGTGAGGGAAGGTGCCGCTGCCGTGGTGCCGCCGCCGCCGGAAGATGCTTCACTCGTCGGAAACCGCAGGAGGACGAGGAGAAATCAAAGAGGATGAGAGGAGGGGAGCGGGTTTGGGGTTGTTTGCGAGGGAGGGCTAGCCGCACCGACGACGGCTAGCTCCGCCGCCCTCCGTCGCCAGAGGCGACGGAGTCTGAGGAGAGAAGAGAGAGAGATCATCGAAGGTGGGGGGGGTTTCGACCGAAATATTTATAAAGAAAGGAAGGGGTGTGTTTGGTTAAGGAGAAATAAGGGTGGTTTTGGTTATTTAAAGCCTAAACTTGCTATAGTGTACTCATTTTGATTTAAAACCACTTAAACCAGCCTCCAATCTTCTTAAACTTCAAAATATTTTTAGCTCTACCACTCCCTCATATTTCAAACTCTTCATTTCTTTAGTAATTATATGCATTTTAATTGCTCTAAATTTCCAAAAATCTCCAAAAATTCCTAAAAAATTCCAAAATTTCCCAAAACACTCTCTAATCCTGAATTAAATTTTTCAGGATGTTACAATTCTCCCCACCTTTTAGGAATTTTGTCCTCAAAATTCACCATTTCTCACTCTCAATTTTTACACACTTTTTCATCACACAATCATTTTTCAGGCTATTTAAACATCATTTACCTCTAATCTCTCGCCCTTTCAAATATCATCTACTAATTTCAGACACATCACCTACCATCACTCTACTTGTAAGTTGTTCTTCAAATAATACAACACCCTAAACTTGGCTAATTTCCAAATTTATATATCATCTAAAGTGTTATCACAGTCACTTAATGGCTGATAATGACTCCCTTTAAGCCTTTACAATTAACCCACCATTCATCCCTGAGTATTTCCCCTAATCAACTACACCAAAATCCAGACTTTTCCATTAAAATCACATTCATATCAATGCTTCAAGAATATGCTCTTGAACCCAGGTTAACAATCTTCTTTGGTCATTCTTATTGTCTGCAAATAACTACTGCACAATTAAAACACTATTTCTAATGCAACCACTAATATCATTTTAACCCCATTAAGAGTCTCCGCCTAAGGAAATACCAAGATCACAAAAACCAATCAGTTCCTCCATGACATTCCGGAACAGAGAATGATCATTCAAGAACCAAATATATATAGGCATTAAACATATTCATTCATTTATCATTGTCTTACTCCAACCTATACTAACTATCACTTATTATTTTCAAAGTCTCTCTATTTCCCTTGACTCATAAGGTCTTCAATGATGCCTCGACTATGATTATGCCTAGGTTCATAATCATATCCGAGACCCCAATAGAAAAATCCTTATTCCGTCTAACCTGTAACGTTTATTAATATCTCCATATTTGCTACTTATTTGCTAACTTCATCTCGAAATTTTAGGCTTCGCTAAATTTTCAATATGCCCGACCAAAAGTGACAACAAAACAATTCCCCTGTTCAGCATTACAAAGCAAGTAAGACCTAAGCAAAGCTTATCCACTAGAAGTCATGCATGAACCAATTCATAATAAACACATTTCGGCCAAATGCAAAGAAACCACTTAAGCGTATGTATTACAACATGCATTTAAACACAATAATCCTATACATTCATACATAAACATACTTGGGATGAAAAAGAAAATCAAACAACTCCACAAACATCAAGAAACACAATGATTCTGCTGAAATCAAGGAAAGAAAAACTCAAGAAATCATCAACTTAACTACAATCCACATGCAATGCCATCATATTATTGAAAAGAACTCCTATAACAACTAATTGAAAGCTTCAAACACCGAATTTTCCTTGTTCTGAATTCAATTATCACCCAAATCGAATATGAATATCCATTCATATACCTACTCACCATAATAGTCATAATAAGAACAAAACTTCAAAATCTCAATCTTTCCTTTTGTCATATACTCATATAACTCTCAACTATAACCAAATTGAATTATTCACTCTTCCCATTCAAAACAAATCAACTCCTAACTTTCTTTGAACATCATCTGACTTCCCTTCTTTATTGTACCATAACATCCCAATTCAATTTTAGTCCAAATGGCTATCACTACCAATTGTT
Source organism: Mimosa pudica (assembly GCA_029929735.1). Classification (NCBI taxonomy): domain Eukaryota; kingdom Viridiplantae; phylum Streptophyta; class Magnoliopsida; order Fabales; family Fabaceae; genus Mimosa; species Mimosa pudica. The sequence continues at coordinate 2,845,523 of JAKELP010000012.1, read as the reverse complement.
CCATCTTAAGTCTCATATAGTGTAATAATTGATTTCCAATCTTAATATTCCTAATGATCGTCACATGATTCCTAATTCAATACCCACTTCAATTTCCTTAACCTACAATAAATGTTTCCTCCCATTAAATTCCTCATACATGAATCAATCACTATAGCCACTAGTACTTTTATTCACAGTCATAAATAGGCACTTATAACTTGGGGGAACCATTAAACTATTAAGATTCGCGATATAGTTCAAAATTACTATGAATTCCAACTTATTTGAGTTCTAAGTCAAGAGGAAACCTTAAATACTAAATTCATGCCTAAACACAAATTCTCAAAACATCACTCAAGCATCCTTTAACCTCAAATGAGTTCCTAAAACCACAAAACTTTTCCCAAGCCTTCATAGTTCAAATGAACCAAGTTCAAACCTCAAGCGGTGCTCTTTGTTTCTCCATTTAAGACCTACACCGAATTTGGTCAAATTAATCTCCTCAATATAATTGTTAAGCCCAACAAATTGCTTTACAAATCCTTATATCTCATAAATCAACCTTATATGCCTACAAATGTAGATATAGACTACCAGAAAAATTTGAGTTCATGAGGCATTCTAAACGCCCACAATTTGTGTCCAACCTCAACTTTTAACTAAACCTACTCACTTAATCATTATTTTCAGGAATGAGCTAACTCTCTTTAAATCCATTAATCAACCTCCGCAACTTAAAATCACCAAAACTACTCAATTAAATACCAATATATGCAGAACTTTAATCATCCAAAAACTCCTTTATTAACAAAACTTATATAGAAAGATGGGAGATCCTTGCCCAACCTGGAGTTAGAAAATTAAACCTTGATCATATTTAATCATTGAATCCAAATCCTAAAACTCTACCATTTGAACTAACCAAGTTACCCTTAGTCAACTTGATTTCTCAATCTTACACTTCATCTCAATGTCAATTCATACACCCTATTCCATAACACTACTTAATTCTCAAAATTCAATATCAATAAAATTTAGCAATAGTTCAATTCCACGGTTCACTCTTATACAATCCTAATCCATTTACCAATATCCTCTAAGAGTTCTTGTTATGATTCTACCACTCTCCCCACCAAGGGATAAAGGATATACCTCCAAAAGAGTCGGTGATCATGCACAAAAGGAAAGGGAGTTCAAAGAATGTATATTGCCAGTCTATATGCAATGCAACACAGTCCAGGGTTATCGTATACCAAATACTGATAACCAAGTTGTAACATATCGTTACTAATTTCCTGATTAATTCAATAATATCGTTACTAACTATGATAGAAAAATGATTTCCATAATATCAATAAATCTATCATAGTTAGAAAAAAAATTTCCTAATATTATTCATTATCCATGATAGGAAAGAATTTTCCAATATAACCTGAACACTATCATGGATAATAAATAGCTAACCATGTTAGAAAAGAATCACCTAACATGGTTAGAAAAAGGAGCAACCTACTACAATTATCCAATTAACCAATAATATTAATACAAATAAAAATATGCGGAAGCGAATGCAGACCTATACATTTTTGGCAATATACATGTCTAAATAAATAAAACAACCTTTGAACTTAATTCCCTTTCCTGTTGCTCGCGCCTGTGCATGGTCACCTGCAAAAATGTAAGTAATCGTGGGGTGAGACAACTTGTCTCAGTAATCTACTGCTTAACTCACTATAACAGTGAGATGTGCGGTAGTGAGGGCGTCTAAAGGGTACCACATTTCAAAAGCAGTATATATATATATAAAGCCAAGTTTCCTTCCATTAATCACTCTGGTCTCTCCGTCATGTCCAATTTAAATCAAGTTCATCATCTCTACTTTTCTATTATCACTCAATCAATCTCCACATCCATAAACTTCACCGTCAAATCTCCAAATCCATGCAATCATTATTGTAATCTCATACACATATTTCTTAGCTTCCATCCATGAACGATTCTGGTGCTCTACTCATGCCATCCCGGAGGCACTACACTCGAGCTCTACATATATATAATCTAAATGAGTTGACACTGTGTCCCTCTCAAAAGTGAGGGGGCAATTTCCCTCTCTGATAACCCCATGAGAGAGAAACCCCAATCTGTCTCCAATCAGAAAGGGAGCAGTTCCTGTCTCCAATCAGAAAACTGCTGGTCACAGTCTCCAATCTGTCGACCAATGGTCACAGTCTCCAATCTGTCGACCCGTACAAATAACCGTTGATTGGCCTATCAACCGGTTATCATCGCGCGATGGTACATATCTCAGTGTCATGCAATGATCTCAACATCCTTATCAAATCTCATCTACAACCTCAACAATTCCATCACAATTCTCTTTCACATCTCAAACTCATTCAATACCTCAATCACAAACTTTGATACTTTCCCATACCATTCACTTTTCTATACCCCTGTTCAAGTACCAAATATATATATAACTTCACCACAAATTCCATCGAATAACCTATCAACACTGCTGTCAGAGCACCACATCTAAATATACCACTATTCTAGGAAAATCACAACCACCAGACAGGATACTATATATATAATGTATGAATTTTCTTTATACAAAAATAATCGTGTTTAAAAGGCACCCGATAGCCTGTTTTGTATAAAAATAACTTTTAAAGATTTGAGGGTTAGAAAGGATTGAGAATCCCAACTAACGTCACCCTCAATGTTATAGTAAGGTAGGAGTGATTACCTACGTCGCTTAGCGCTCCATTGCTTTTCTTTACCCTTCCTTGAGGATTTCCAAGTATTTCCTCTTAATCCCTCCTATTATTACACAAAGTAATAATAGTCATAAAAGATTAAGGCTTTCGGTCAAACTCTTCCAATGAGCAACTGACCACTACTCCAAAAATCTTTTGCCTAATCTTAAATTTGAAGTAAAACTTCCATTTTACTAATTTAGAACAACCAAAATCTCAACCCCGATTTGATTTCCTCCCAAACCTCTCTCGCAGCATATGAGAAAGAGTAAAACATGGACCAAGAAATTTACCTAAGCTTTGAAATGCGTGGCTGTCACCCAAGAGGGGGGGTGAATTGGGTGAGGGAATAAAAACTTTAACTCTTTTCGAAAGACTGCTTGTGCTTGATGATGATGTTAATAAGTAATGGTATGCACAAGTCAGTATGTTATGTGATGCAAAATAGAATGTTTAAATGTAAATTTATGCACACACAATTTATCCTGGTTCGGTCACCCAGACCTACATCCAGTCCCCAGGCTCCACCTGAGATTTCCAATCCACTATTCTTGTTTAAACCGGGCACAAGAGAAGCCTTTACACTTTAGGTTTTACGAACACGGGTTCACCTAACAACCCACAGGTTTTACAACGGGTTCACCTGCAAACCTTACAACCACAAGTTTTGCGGGCTAACTTGCAACCTATGGAGATTTAGAGAATCTCTAAATGCTCCCCCTTACAAATGTAAGATAACAATTATGTTCACTCTATGAACTGATTGTGATAAACACTTAAGTACAAATGACTCTCTCTAAGAGTAGATGATGTTACTCACTTAAGTACAAATGAATGACTCTCTAAGAATGTTACAATTTTAGATCTGAGAGAAGACGAGGAATGTAGAAGATGATATATCAGATAATATGCTCTGTTCTTCCAACTATCTTCTGAATATAGATGTTCCTTTTATACTCGGCTTCAAAGCTTAGGCGGCAGGTTGAATATGTCCGTTTGAATATAGCCGTTAATCCCATGTTACCGTTGAGAGGTACATCTTCATTAATGCTTAGCAGGGTTGACTTGCTTTATCTCTGAAAAGTAGTTCTGACACCTCTGCTCTGACAAAAGCATTCTGACTTCTGAGTATGTGATGTTTACTCTTGTACTCTTGCTGACGGATGATCTTCATTCATTCGCAAGTGGTAATCTTGCTCCGCAAGTGTTAATCTCTGAATCCTAATGCCAAGAGTCTTTCCATCCGGAAGCTCATTTGCATCCGGAAGTGTGACTAAGTTCTGCACATACTGGTTAGTCCATCATAGCAATATATATATAAGAACTATACATGCTGTGGGAAGCTTGTTTGCTATGGGGAGTAGTCTTACTTAGACTATGTTCTGACTTAGTCTATCATGTATCCGGAAGTACTCTTACATCCGGAAGTAAAACCACTGGATGAAGGATTTTGTTCACTATAACTCACTCTCGCTCGGTGTCCCTCAATCCAATAGTCAGCGCTAGTCACTGCGCTATCGGATGTACTTTCACTTGACGAGGTAGACTCACTGACGCTTAGGGTTACATCTATTCTATCAGTCTGCGCCAGTCAAAATCTATCAGGAAGCCATTTCACTTGATGTGGCTTTTTCACTGACACTTGGGGTTATTCTATTCTGTCAGTCTGCGCCAGTCTAAATCTAACAGGAAGCACTTTCACTTCCGGTTGAATCATAGCTTAGTCTTAAGGTTTTGTGTACCTAATGCTCATGGACCAAGTTATTTCCCTAGTGAGTTACTCGCTGTCGCTGGGGGATAAATCATTCATCCGCGTGTGCGAGTCCTAGTCTATCCGGAAGTAAATCCACATCCGGTTGCACTCTTACTTGAGATCCTATGTTATCCTATTGCTTCTTAGGCACTTGGTCTAATCCTTTATATTTTAGTCTTCATCAAAACTTAAGATTCTAACATTCTCCCCCTTTTTGATGATGACAAACCTAGTTTTATCGATTAAATTCATAAGGAAGGAATAGCAAAAGAATAAAAGCAATAGATAAGAACAAGTAACTTAGACAAATATTGTTGATGAGCAGAAGTTACAAGTCAGAGTATATAATCAAATAACATTCACAAGTAAAGAACATATACATGTAAATGGCACTAAGCAAGTATGAAAGTATGTATGAAAACAATTCAAAGGAAAAATTTCTAAGTTAAAAGGAAATTTTGGATTGGGGGTTTATAGTTTGTGTTTCTTTTTCCTCTCCCTCTCCTTCTGTCTCTCCTCATTCTCTTTTTGTAGTTGGGCTAACTCGGCCTCACGCTCACTCTGGTTTATCTGGGCTATGATCTCTTGAAGCTCTTCTTCATCTTTTTCCCTTCTGAGCCTCTCTGACTCGATAGACTCCTCGAATGCCCTTTTTAGGTTCTCCACTTCTTCATACCCAGGGAACCCAGTAGCATCGTCGAAGTAGAGGACCTCTCCATTGGGATAGTGAACAGCCCGGATTTTCACGTTCCATACAGGGAAGTTGGGATCCTCCTCAACTTCCTGGGCTTTCCTTTTCCCTTTCCCCTTACTCTTTCCTTTGCTCTTGCTAATTGGAGGAGTGGGCAGGGCACTAGCTCTGTCAGCATCGAGGCACGCCATCTGACCAAAGGATAGCCTGTCTGTGAATCCAAACTTCTCAAATTCCTCAGGAGTCATGTCTTCAATTTCCAACTTGACTTCCTTCAGAATTGGAACCGCTTGAACCACTGGAGTTTCTTGCTCAACCTGGGCAGATGAAGTTCCTTGCTCAGGTAGGTCAGATGGAGTCTCTTCCTCAGACTCATCAGATTCAGTGGTGGCAATTAACTTCCTGGCACGTTTCCTAGCAACGGCCTTCTTTCTGGGTTCACTGAATCTGGCTGTTGGCTTAGACGAGGAAGGAGGGACAGATGACTGCTCAGATGAAGGACTCTCAGACACTTGCCCAGAAGATGCAGGAACCGGCTTGGCTATCACTATGGGAGGATGGTTGGGTCTCTTGAGTCCCCACTTCATCATGATTTCCTCAACCATCTCTCTACTTGTTTTAGTTGGAGGAGGCTCTGATGATGACTCAGGTTGTGAGGATTGATCATTCTGCCCAAACATAACCATCTCCAAATGTGATCCTTGCTCATCCGTTCTCTTCTGCTGCATGAAGCGGATGACCTCTCCTCTTATGAGGCTTTCTGCACCACTCAGCCTCTGAGACTCAAATGCACGACGCAGGGCGGCCGTGATGTCTTCATCAATCCAGAGTGATGGTTGGCTGAGAACATCCCTTGTGGCCATACTTAGGCGAAGAGTAGACATAACATTTCTCCCCCTTTTGTCATCATCAACAAGGGTGAGTGCCAGGGATGAAGTGGATGAGGAGGGTGGAGGTGGCTCAGGGCCAAATCTCTTAGGAGGGAAGGGGGAGAGGGTAGAGGTAGAGGATATGGGAGAAGATAGGTGTTCTGGAGTTTGAGGAGGGTTGGGAAAGAGAACGGAGTTCCCTTCGAAGAAGGTAGGGTGGGTAAAGAGGCCATCAAAGGGGTAAGTGGATGAGTATTCTTTGTAGGCGGTGGAGTTTGGGGTGAAAGGTAAGCGGTCATCTGAGAGTGGTTGAAGGCGAGGATAGTCTCTGATGTATATTTGGCTGAGAGGGTGAATGGCAGTGTGGAAACCAAGTTGCTCGGCCAAGGGGTTGGATCTTGGTCGAGAGTAGGGGTTGGTAGAATTAGAGTGGGTGAAAGGTTCGTTTGAAAAGCGGAGTGGAGAGCGTGTAGGGGCTCCAGGTCGTGAGAGAGTGGGTGATTGGCGTGGAGAGTTGTGAGGTGAGTCTTGGGTTTGCTGGTCATAGGTAGGTGAAGGTTGGGATTGGTTGTCATTGTTTGGTGATGGTGAGTGTTGCTGGTCATTTTGTGGTGGTGGTTGAGGTTGTTGAGTGTTAGGAGGAGGAGGGGGAAGTTGAGGGTGATTAGGAGGAGGAGGTGGGTTTTGAGGAGGAGGAGGAGGAGGAGGTGGTAGGTTACCTTGAGATGGTTGGGGAATTTGTAGGTGTTGGAGAATGAGATCCAACTTTGCATCCACCCTGGCAAGGTGATTCTCAAGCTGTCCTACTCTGTCCTCGAGCCGCTGGATCCGCTCCCCTTGGTGCTGGAAACCAGCTTCACACTCAGCACGGAGAGGACCCACCAAGGACTCAGGCAATCTGAGGAGAAACTCTTCCTTTACTTCCTCGGCAAAGGCCCTAACAGAGGCTGGCACTCTTGCAACACGACTTGGCCCAACATGTGAGTCAACTTCCTGATCCCCTGCTCCAGATGCAGAGGGGGCTGAAGTGCCAAAAGCACTACTGGCTTGTGAGCCTGAGCGAGTGGGCTTAGGAGGCTTGAAGTACTTGATGCCCATCTTCGCAATATTGGTTGCTCCCACAGGCTTACACTTGACATTCTCTTCCTCCGCAGCAGATGTAGCCTTGATCAGATGCTTCTCAAGGAGGAAGGCAATGATGGTGGGATAGGGAAGATGGCCAAACTTGTCATTGGTCAACCATCTCTGAAGCTCTAAGCAGATCAACTAGCCAGGATTGATAGGTTGTTGTTTGAGAAGTCTGGGGAACCAAAGGTTGTCAATGTTGGCGAACTCATTGAAGTTACTCCCTTTGTGAGTCATCATCCGGGAGTAAACATAGTACAGCAGTCTGTATGAATCAGACATTTTGGACACCTTTTTGTCATCGGTGCCATATAGTGTCACAAGATCCTCCTTGCTGTACTTGTGCACCTCTGGATATAGCCACTCATTCATGCTTTCATCCGTTATCCCCATTAACTCATTCAGCGTCTTCCACGTGAACCTGAAGGTTCTCCCCCTTACTGTGGCGGAGAAGGAGAGTTTGTGGATTTGCTCTTTCCCATCAACCTTCCTGTACTTGGCCCTGCCAGAGAGAGATTGGCAGAAGACTCGCAAGACGTTGACGTTGTAGTCCTGGTTGATGCCCAGCCAAGGCATATACTTCTCCAAGTAAGGGCGCAGATGGGGAAACCCTAGTTCATCCATCTTGTCCAGATCGATGAACAGGCCATGGTTGAAGATGGGAGTGGATGTCTCAAATTTGGCGGTCACACTCTCCAATGCCCCATCTCTATATACTGTGGGATCATCTTCTTCGACCCTCTGCCTCTTGGAGGAAGGTTCCTCAGCAAATTGAACCTTCTTCTTCTTTCCTTTTCTCTGAGCATCCCTCTCTTGTTCAGAAACCACTACCTGTTCTACTCGACCAGAAGTTCCAGGCTGACCCTGAACGTTTTCATCCTGCCCTGGTGTTTGCCCAGAAACTTCACGATGTTCATGATGTTCATCGCGATGTTCTTCATGATGCCCAGATTTACCAGAGTGCTTGTGACTTGATTTCCCAGATTTCGACTTGTGTTTCTTGGATGAAGAGGCTTTCTGGGTAACTGGGTAGGATTCATGTGAACCGGCCATTTTGTATGAATGTTGTGGTAAATAAAGATGAAATGCGAGGAGTATATAGAGAAAAATGAAGAACACGATGAAGAAGATGAAGTAAATTTTCAGAGAAAAGATGCGAGTGAAAATGATGCAAGTAAAAAGTGAAAGTGAAAAATGACATCTATTTATAGATAAAACTTCTGAGGATAAAATGGGCATCTTCTTTCAAATTTTCACACATTGGGTAACGTAAGTTTTTAAGTTGGAACGACACACCTGATGACACGTGTTGCTTCAATTAGTCAGAGAAGGCACAACGTTTCATAGAGGAAGTTGAAACGTTTTCTGAAGTGATGTGTCCTTTGGTCTGGCACTGGCGCTCTCTTGACTTGATCATCTAGTGTCAGTGAGTGATCATCCGGAAGTAGTTTTGCTTCTGGTTGAAGTGGTGCTCTTGATCACATTGAGTTATCATCCAGCGCCAGCAAAAGAGTATCCGGAAGTGATTTTGCTTCCGGTTGGACTCACTTAAGATTTAACATTGTGGGGGACCTTTTTGGACTTCCTCACAGCTTCAATATTAGTGTCAGGAGAAGAAGCAACAGTGTTGAGAGTTATCTTTCTTTTCCATCATCATCCTTGTCATTGAAGGCCAAAAGGAGTATCAAGAGAGAGATCCTCCATTGATTGATTTAGTATGACTAAACATCATTTGTATTGTGATGAATGTCAATTCTTTCTTTCCCTCCTTGTTGCCTTTTGGTGATTAAGCTCTAACTCTAGATCCCTAGTATGTCATTCAAGTGAGAAAAGAACAGACTTGCACGATCAATGACTTTTGTGCATTAGGAAGCAGACATGAGGGACGACTCATCAAAATATGACAATTATCTCAGCTGATGTATAGTCTTGAATCTTGTTGTTGCTTCCAGTCTTCTTTCCTACAATATATCAAATAACCCCTTTTTCTCTTCTCAGTATCCAGACTAGGATCTGACTTGTCAGTTTGTAGGAGATATGTGATTCACATGCACCTAAGGATTTATTTACTATGAATATGGCATTGCAAATCAACTATGACTATATGCATATGGTTATACACTGATAATGATAGTCATAGATAGCATGTAGACTATGAACATTGTGATAAACTCTTATAAGTCATATAATGTTCATATACATGATGCTTGATGTAAAATCTCAATAAGTCCATCTAACACTTGCATAGGAGATTTTACTATTGCATGCTTCAACCTTAAGTGATCCCTTGCTTACCCAAGGGAATCTTCTATACTTATCTTTGGCCTGAAGCACTTTAGGAGAGACAGAATTCATAGGCTTTCTCCATGTAGGTTGAGACATCCTCTCTCTCTTGTTCTTCTCAGGATAGTTGAATGGAACTTTGTGATAGCTTATCCCTGAGACAAAGTCATTGTTCCTTATGGTAGCGCACTGCTTCTTATGATTGCACCAGGTGGTTGCAGCAGTGACATCACCATGAGTTCTCTTCTTTGAGGCAAGAGGAACTCTTGATCTTTCCTGCACAAGTAAGGCACTGGAAGGGAGTTTTGGTACCCATTTGTACTTGGGTCCTACATGGTTAGCGCTGGACCTTACTTGTCCTTTGGAGATCCATGCATATTTGTTTCTCACATTTAAATTTCTTTTAAAATTGCATGAGTGAGAAATATGACCTGTTCTACCACAATAATAACAGACAATAGGATGATGTTCAGAATAAGATTTCTTGTCATTATTGTGTTGGTCAGTTTTCTTTTCAAAGACACTATGTTTGTTAACTTTTGAAATCTCAGAGTCTTTTGAAAATTCTTCTTTTAAGAATGGAACTGTGGACTCCTTGGTTGTAGAAAGAATAAGTTCCTCAAGTTCCCTATTCCTATTTCTCAAGCCTAGAACTTCTTTTGCAAGTTTACAGAATTCAATATGTAACTCATTATAAATGTCTTGCAATTTAGAAGGTTCAGGTTCAGGTACCTCATTTTCTTCAGTTTCTGAATCTTCTAGGCATGGATTGACACTCTCTTCGCTGATGCTAGCTTCCACTACATCACCATCCAGTAGCTCATCAAAGGTGGATTCACAGGGAGCACATAATGAGCTTTGGACAGCCTTAACTTCAAGAAATTGATTAGAAGCATACATAGTATCAAGAGTGTTCCAAATATCTATAACCCTAGAGCAATGTTTAATTTTCTGGTAATCATTGTCAGATAAACTTTTGTGCAAAATTTGCATTGCTCTAAGGTTTAAGTAAAATAAACTTTTGTCCTCTTCTGTCCAATTTACTTTTGGTTTGAAATCAGAGTCCTTTTCAAAGACATCCCACATTTTGAAATCCGTGGATAGTATAAAACTTTTCATCCTTCCCTTCCATAAGTAAAAATCAGCATTTTCTAACACGGGTGGGATAGTATGGTCAAAACCTTCAAAACACATTTTGTAACCCAAGTCAGCCTAGGTCTTTGCACTTGAGATCGTTGGATCCTTTAAACAAGTGACCTGGCTCTGATACCAAATGAAATGCGTGGCTGTCACCCAAGAGGGGGGGTGAATTGGGTGAGGGAATAAAAACTTTAACTCTTTTCGAAAGACTGCTTGTGCTTGATGATGATGTTAATAAGTAATGGTATGCATAAGTCAGTATGTTATGTGATGCAAAATAGAATGTTTAAATGTAAATTTATGCACACACAATTTATCCTGGTTCGGTCACCCAGACCTACATCCAGTCCCCAGGCTCCACCTGAGATTTCCAATCCACTATTCTTGTTTAAACCGGGCACAAGAGAAGCCTTTACACTTTAGGTTTTACGAACACGGGTTCACCTAACAACCCACAGGTTTTACAACGGGTTCACCTGCAAACCTTACAACCACAAGTTTTGCGGGCTAACTTGCAACCTATGGAGATTTAGAGAATCTCTAAATGCTCTCCCTTACAAATGTAAGATAACAATTATGTTCACTCTATGAACTGATTGTGATAAACACTTAAGTACAAATGACTCTCTCTAAGAGTAGATGATGTTACTCACTTAAGTACAAATGAATGACTCTCTAAGAATGTTACAATTTTAGATCTGAGAGAAGACGAGGAATGTAGAAGATGATATATCAGATAATATGCTCTGTTCTTCCAACTATCTTCTGAATATAGATGTTCCTTTTATACTCGGCTTCAAAGCTTGGGCGGCAGGTTGAATATGTCCGTTTGAATATAGCCGTTAATCCCATGTTACCGTTGAGAGGTACATCTTCATTAATGCTTAGCAGGGTTGACTTGCTTTATCTCTGAAAAGTAGTTCTGACACCTCTGCTCTGACTAAAGCATTCTGACTTCTGAGTATGTGATGTTTACTCTTGTACTCTTGCTGACGGATGATCTTCATTCATTCGCAAGTGGTAATCTTGCTCCGCAAGTGTTAATCTCTGAATCCCAATGCCAAGAGTCTTTCCATCCGGAAGCTCATTTGCATCCGGAAGTGTGACTAAGTTCTGCACATACTGGTTAGTCCATCATAGCAATATATATATAAGAACTATACATGCTGTGGGAAGCTTGTTTGCTATGAGGAGTAGTCTTACTTAGACTATGTTCTGACTTAGTCTATCATGTATCCGGAAGCACTCTTACATCCGGAAGTAAAACCACTGGATGAAGGATTTTGTTCACTATAACTCACTCTCGCTCGGTGTCCCTCAATCCAATAGTCAGCGCTAGTCACTGCGCTATCGGATGTACTTTCACTTGACGAGGTAGACTCACTGACGCTTAGGGTTACATCTATTCTATCAGTCTGCGCCAGTCAAAATCTATCAGGAAGCCATTTCACTTGATGTGGCTTTTTCACTGACACTTGGGGTTATTCTATTTTGTCAGTCTGCGCCAGTCTAAATCTAACAGGAAGCACTTTCACTTCCGGTTGAATCATAGCTTAGTCTTAAGGTTTTGTGTACCTAATGCTCATGGACCAAGTTATTTCCCTAGTGAGTTACTCGTTGTCGCTGGGGGATAAATCATTCATCCGCGTGTGCGAGTCCTATTCTATCCGGAAGTAAATCCACATCCGGTTGCACTCTTACTTGGGATCCTATGTTATCCTATTGCTTCTTAGGCACTTGGTTTAATCCTTTATATTTTAGTCTTCATCAAAACTTAAGATTCTAACAAGCTTCAATCCCAACTCACATGCTTCACTGCAACCCGCCATCATCGAAAAATTCGTCGGGCTCGCCGGAGATGAAGAGAACCAGTCGCCGTTGGTTCGCCGGAAAACGGCCGCCACCAAGTATGGGCGAAAAAGAAACCATAAAACGAAAGAAAACAATGAGAAATAACATTAAAATGGAAGCATAGCCCGGAAATTACTAGAAAGGATGAAGCTTTTTACTCGTTTCTCACCTCTGCTTCGCCGGAAAACGCCACGCTCGACGGAGATGAAAGAAACGAACGATGAAGCTTGCTTGAAGTAGAGAAAACGAGAAGGAAGAGTTGTGGAAGAGATAGTGAGGGAAGGTGCCGCTGCCGTGGTGCCGCCGCCGCCGGAAGATGCTTCACTCGTCGGAAACCGCAGGAGGACGAGGAGAAATCAAAGAGGATGAGAGGAGGGGCGCGGGTTTGGGGTTGTTTGCGAGGGAGGGCTAGCCGCACCGACGACGGCTAGCTCCGCCGCCCTCCGTCGCCAGAGGCGACGGAGTCTGAGGAGAGAAGAGAGAGAGATCATCGAAGGTGGGGGGGGTTTCGACCGAAATATTTATAAAGAAAGGAAGGGGTGTGTTTGGTTAAGGAGAAATAAGGGTGGTTTTGGTTATTTAAAGCCTAAACTTGCTATAGTGTACTCATTTTGATTTAAAACCACTTAAACCAGCCTCCAATCTTCTTAAACTTCAAAATATTTTTAGCTCTACCACTCCCTCATATTTCAAACTCTTCATTTCTTTAGTAATTATATGCATTTTAATTGCTCTAAATTTCCAAAAATCTCCAAAAATTCCTAAAAAATTCCAAAATTTCCCAAAACACTCTCTAATCCTGAATTAAATTTTTCAGGATGTTACATAATAGGAGTAATGAGGGATAGAAAGATAAACATTTTATGTCTTCAAGAAACTAAATGGGTTGGTGAAAAGGCTAGAGATATTGGTGGTTATAAACTCTGGTATACTGGTAAAGTGAGTTATAGGAATGGTGTTGGTATAATTGCGGATGAAGAATGGAAGAAGAATGTGGTCGAAGTTTTTAGGATTGAAGACAGATTAATATCGATAAAAATACTAGTTGAAGAGGAAGCAATTAATATTATTAGTGCATATGCCCCTCAGGTTGGGACAGAATTGCACATTAAGGAACAATTTTGGGACGAATTGGAGGAGATTCAAAGAATACCTATCAATGAAAAATTTTTTATTGGTGGTGATCTTAATGGACATGTTGGTAAAGATGCAGGACAATACACACAAGTTCATGGTGGTTTTGGATTTGGTAGGATCAATAATGAAGGACAGTCTGTTATTGAATTCTGCATAGCTCAAAATCTAAAAATTGTTAATACTTGTTTTGAGAAAAAGAAGAGCATTTGATTACATATAAGAGTGGAGATAATAGATCGCAGATTGATTTCTTTTTAGTAAGAAATTCGGACAGAAGAATTTGTACAAATTGCAAGGTAATTCCAGGTAATGGAGTGACAACACAACATAGGCCTTTAGTTTTAGATATTCGTATGAAGTTTAATCGAATGAAAAAGCGAGAAATGTTTAATCCAAGAATTAAATGGTGGCAATTAAAAGGGGAAAAATGATAAATTTTAAAAATAGGATGACAAATGAATGTGTTTGGGATAAACAAGTGAGTGCTAATGATTTATGGAAAGAAATGATTAAGAGGGTGTTAAAAATAGCTAAGGAAATTTTAGGTGAATCAAAGAGTTATATTAGGTGTAAAAAGGAGACTTGGTGGTTGAATATTAGTGTTCAAGAGAAAATTAAATTCAAAAAACAGTGTTTTAAGGATTTACATATGTGTGATAATGAGGAAAATTGGGTTAAATATAGATTAGCAAAAAAGGAGGCGAAAAAAGCTGTAAGTATAGCTCGTGCTATTTCTTTTGAAGAGTTTTATAAAGAGTTAGGGACAAAAGCTGGGGAACAAAGAATGTATCGAATAACAAAAATAAGGGAGCGGAAATCAAGGGTTTAGATCAAGTAAGGTGTGTGAAGGATGAAGATGATAATGTATTGGTTACAGATGATAAAATTAGGGATAGATGAAAGAATTACTTTTATAAGTTGTTTAATGATAGTGCTAAAACTTTGAATTACAATATAGATGATTTGGGGTTTAATGAAAGGAATATCAACTATAAAGGTAATAATAATAATAATAAGATTAGAGCGAGTGAGGTTGTGATTGCTCTCAGGAAAATGGAAAGTGGTAAAGCTGTGGGACCCGATGGGATTCCTATTGAAGTTTGGAAATGTTTGGGAGAATATGGAGTGTTGTGGCTTACTAATGTATTTAATGAAATTTTAAGGTTTAAGAAAATGCCAGATGATTGGAGGGAGAGTACATTAGTTTCTATTTATAAGAATAAAGGATATATTCAAAATTGTGCAAATTATAGAGGAATAAAACTTATGAGTCATACTATGAAGTTATGGGAAAAAGTAATTGAGCGTAGGTTACGAATAGAAACTAGTATATCGAAAAACCAATTTGGTTTCATGCCGGGTAGGTCAACTACAGAAGCAATTTATTTAATTAGAAGTTTAATGGAAAAATATCGTAGTAGAAGTAAGGATTTATATATGATTTTTATTGATCTTGAAAAAGCATATGATAGGGTACCAAGAGATTTACTTTGGAGAGTTTTAGAAAAGAAAGAAGTACAAGTTGAGTATATAAGAGTAATTCAAGATATGTATGAAGGAGTAAGGACTAGGGTTAGAACTCCTGCAGGAGAAACAATTGATTTTCCAATAAGAATTGGACTGCCCCAAGGTTCGGCATTGAGTCCATATTTGTTTAATCTTATTTTGGATACCTTAACTACAAGTATACAGGAAGAAATTCCTAAGTGTATGCTTTTCGCGGATGATATAGTTATTTTAGGGGATTCAAAAGTTGAAATTAATTGGAAATTAGAATTATGGAGGAGGACTCTAGAGTCAAAAGGTTTTAGAATAAGTAGAAGCAAGACGAAATATATGCACTGTAGTTTTAGCTATAGACAAGTACATGAGGATATAGAAATTAAATTGGGTGATCATGTTATACAACAGGTGAACAAGTTTAGATATTTGGTGTAACATCCTGAAAATTTAATACAGGATTAAAGAGTGTTTTGGGAAATAATAAATGGAGAAATTAGGAATTTTGGAATTTTTAGGAATTTTTGGAGAATTTTGGAAATTTTGAGTAATTAATGTGCATATAATTACTAAAGAAATGAAGAGTTTGAAATATGAGGGAATGGTAAAGCTAAAAATATTTTGAAGTTTAGGAAGATTGGAGGCTGGTTTAAGTGGTTTTAAATCAAAATGAGTACACTATAGCAAGTTTGGGCTGCAAATCATCACAAACCTCCCTTATTACACCCAACCAAACACGCCCCTTCCTTCTTCACTCCTTAAATTTGCGGACTCCTCCTCCCTCTGAACGGAAAACGCGTCGGCCACCCCCTCTTCGCTTTATTTTTCTTCATTTTCTCTACACCCACACACTCATTCATCATCCTTTACTCAAAAAGCTTCTTTATTTCCATTCTTCATCTCTTCTTCTCTATAGATTAGTGAGAAACGCGTCCGATCTGTGGCTAGTAGTGGGGAAACCGGACGCGCAGCTTTCCGGCGACGGTGGTCCTGTTTCCGGTGAACGACGGCGGTGAGCGGTATGGGGGCCCTGTTCTGTCATTTTCTTGAGTTTTCCTCTTATTTCAACTTCATTTCTTCATTTTTCCTTTCCTTTCTCTTGCTCTAGCTCTGCCACCATCAAAAGAGAAGTGTTTCCGGCGACTTTAGGCGGCGGCCGGAGGCAGTAAGGCTTCCTTTTTCATTTTTGAACTCCGTAAGTTTTCTTATCACTTTGTAATGTAAATTTTTGATTGAAGTTGCCTCTTTTGAGTTTAGGGTTTGGCCATTAATAGATTTTTGGGACTTTAAGCAATGATTGTATCATGTACAAGTGGTAAATTGGAGATTCTTGAAAGTACTTAAGTTGTTGAAGTTGGAAATTGATTTCTGAATTTTTGTTTTGGCTCTTTAAGTAAGGGTTTGCTAAAGGATATGGCTTTGGACTAAATTGGTGGTTAGGAAGTGATAGTTGAAGTTGTTTGTTGATGTTGGAATGTAAATTTAGTTGGATTGGTGTTTGGGAGAAAGTTGGATAATTAAAGTGTTGATTTGAAGTGACTTTAGTAAATTAAAGGTTGCTTGAGTTGGAAGAGAATTTTGGGTGTTATGGAGGTCTTTTTGAGTGATCCATTTTAATGCAAATGTGGTATTATAGTGGGAGTTTAATATGGTGGGTTAATTTTACAAGGATTGCAAGAAATGGTGAGGTTAATGATTTGGAAGTTATGAATGGATGGTTAATAGAATTACGATAGTTTAAAGGATGTAAACATGGTTTGTAATGGAAGTAAATTATTACTTCAATAATGTTTTTGATTTTGGTGAAAGGTAGGCCAAAGTCACTAATATTGTGTTTTGATCAACTATGATATCATTGTAGACATTGGTGAATCGAGTGGAGCTCGTGAAAAACAATAGTTGCGAAGATCCATTATTTTTGAGCTGGACAGGTAATCATCCTCACCTTACTGTAACAGTGAGTATGATGTTAGATGGGATTTTTCAAATCCTTTTCCATATACATACATTTATATTGTAAAAGCAAGAAATTAGTTTATAACAATCAGGCTATTGGGTGCCTTTTCAACTCAACTATCTTCTTATATTAAGATTTTTATTTACTATATAGTATCCTGTGGTGAATACTCTGATTATGGATGGTTGCTACATGACACTGGTTGTACCATCGGCAGATGTAACCGTTTGATAGCGCAATCAATGGTTAGTTGTACTAGTCCTATTGAGTAGAGACAGAGACTGACGGTTTCCGAATAGAGACGGGCTCCGTATTACTTCTTGCTGAGTAGAGACAGGGGAAGTATGCCTGCTGATTAGAGACAGAGGCGCAGTGTCATTTATGTTATTTGGTTTATTTGGAGATGGTGAACCATATTACGGATTGACGCAGATCTGGAGAAACATGCATAAACATACATATATTCATTACACTGTTTTTTTTTATATGGCACCTTGTAGACGCCCTGCTACCGCATACCTTATTTTTACAGTGAGTTGAAAGATGATTATTGAGACAAAGTTGTCTCACCCCACGTTTATTGATATTTTTGCAGGTGTTCATGCCGAGACCCAGGGGACGGGGAAGGGGAAGGGGCCGTCCGGCCCTCACCAATGATGTGAGACAGCCGGAGGTAGTATTTTGGAATATATATATTGCCAATACTAGGGTGCATACGCTTCCGCATTATGTTGTATTGTGTTTGAATGTGGTGGAAGAATTTTATGAATTACTTGTTTATATTGACTTTTGATGGTACATACAAGTGCCGGTATTATTTCCGTTATGTATGAAGTTACGGAATCGGGCCACCAGCCACGATATGCCACATGGTTACTGCAATGTATTCAGTACTTAGGATTTGTGTTCTGTGTTGGCATAGTCATATTATGCTGAAATTATGGTCAATGATGTGATGTTTGTACAGGTTTCAGAATTCTTGATCATGTTAAGGAATATACTTTTCCTAACATGGTTAGTTTGTTAATGTGATATCTGGTATGAATTGAGGATGTATTCTTTTTATATAACCATGTTAGATGGGCCCCTCTCTGGCATGGTTATCTGTTAATGTGTTTAGTTATTTATGATGTTGTTTACTTTTTCTAACCATGTTAGTTGCATTTTTTTTCTAACATGGTTAGGGATTAAATATCCATGATAGTATTATTATATTAGGATATCCTTTTCTATCATGGATAACAAATGAATGATTAGAAATTTCTTTTCTAACTATGATAGTGATAGTGATCTTATGGAAACATTCTTTTTCTATCATAGTTAGTAAATGAATTTATCGAATTAGAAATTATATATCTATCAATTTAGGGAATATGTAATAGATTGTTACAACTTGGTATCAGTTTTATGGTAAACGATACCCTGCCTGTTTGCATTGCATTTAGAATGACAATATATATTCCTTATTTTCCCTTCCCGATTTGCATGATCACTTACCTTTTATGTTTATTATCGTTTCTCCTTAGGTGGGTGGAAGTGGTAGTTCCAGTCAAACTCAACAATCTAGTCCGGTTCCAGAACCATTTTTGAATCAATTTAGGGACATGATGATAGAAGCAATGGATGAAAGATTACAAAAATTTAAGGAAGATTGGATGCGGGAGAATCAGGGAGAAAAGGAAAGTTCAAAATGAGAGTAGTGACGTGAACCAAAGTGAAAGAGAAGTTGAGAATGAAAGTGATATTGAATTACAGCCAACTCAAGGAATGGTTAGGCCTGAGGATTTAGCTGTTAATCAAATTTGGAAAGATGTGGCCAGGCATAACCCGAGAACTTTTGGTGGGGGTCGCAATGCAGAAGCTGCTGAAGAATGGATTGACAGGCTAGAAACTATTTTTCAAGCAGTAACTTGTAATGAATACCAAAAGGCTAGGGTGGCTATTTTGTTGTTGACTGAAGAAGCAAAGAGGTGGTGGAGATCTGCGGGAGGTGTTAATGATAAATGGACTACCTGGTCAGAGTTCAAGGAGAAATTCTTTGAACATTATTTTCCCCCTGCAGTCAGACACGAGAAAGAAGTGGCCTTTCATGAACTTGCGCAAGGGAATATGCATGAAGATGAATTTATTGCTACCTTTACTGAGTTGTCAAGTTATGTGACTTATTTACAGTACAGGGATGACCCATACTGGAAGCATTTGCAATTGATTCAAAAAGCCAGGTCAGACTTGCGACCATTTCTGTTAGCGAGACCTTTCGTGAGCTTTGAAGATACATGTAATTATATGTGTGTTTTGGCTCGATCTCAGAGGAGTTCTACAGCTGGAGGACTTGAGAGTAGGCAGAACAAATCTTCTAATTATTTGGGACCCTCTGGAGGAGTCAATAAGAATTTTAGTGCTGGCTCGAGTAGTTCAGGTGGTTATGGGAAGAAGTTCCAGGGTCAGGGCCATAGTCAGGGACACTTTCAGAGAGGTGGATGGCGTCAGCAACGCCAACAGGGGAGGTCTGGTCAGCGAGGTCAATTTAGGGGTGGTAGGACCCCGTCTTTTAGTGGTGGAGGCCGTAATGGGGGTAGTCAGAGGACTTACCAAGAGTCTGCTGCCTCAGCTCCTAGTGTAAGTGGTCCTTGTATTAGTTGTGGAGGATATCACAGAGGAGCGTGTTGGAAATGTTTTAACTGTGGTGTGATGGGACACACTGCAAGGTTTTGTCCTCAGCCGCGGCAGCAGCAGCATCAGTTGAACCAGAGTGTTCGCCCCTCAGTTCCTGGGAGAGTCTATGTGACCACTAGAGAGGAGGCTGGATCGTCTCCTAATGTGATCAGAGGTATGGTTTCCATCCGAGGTCATGATATATATGTGTTATTTGATTCGGGTGCAACACATTCTTTTATTTCCTATGACTGTGCTAAAAAATTTGGCTTTGCTTTAACTGAACTGTCATATGATTTGAAAGTATCAACCCCTAGTGGAATTGTGTTCGTGACGGCCCATGTTTGTAAAGACTTGAATCTTCAGTTTGAAGGTTGAGACTCTGTGATAGATCTTGTATGCTTACCTTTAAAGGAAATAGAGGTTATTATTGGCATGGATTGGTTGATAGCCAATAATGTCATTCTACTTTGTAAGGAACGGACCGTGAGATACGCAATGAGTTCTTTGTCCGTCGAAGGTTCCAGTGGTTCCTTACTTTTATCTGCCACACAAGCTGAGAGGTGTGCGCGGACGGGTTGTCAGGTTTTTGATATTTTTTTCTCAATCAATTCTGAGGAGGAGATTTGCATTGAGGCGATAGATGTGGTTAGGGATTATTCTGAAGTTTTTGCTGATATCCAGGGACTTCCACCTGAGCGAGAAGTGGAATTTACCATTAAATTGGAACCAGGTGCTACCCCGATTTCTAAGGCACCATACAGGATGGCTCCAGTGGAGTTAGCTGAGTTGAAGAAGCAGATCGAAGAATTGCTTGAGAAAGGCTTTATTCGACCTAGTGTTTCGTCGTGGGGAGCTCCAGTTTTATTTGTTAAGAAAAAGGACGGTAGCTTGAGGTTGTGTATTGATTACCGTCAGTTGAATAAAGTTACTATAAAGAATAAATATCCTTTGCCCAGGATTGATGATCTGTTGGACCAGCTGGTCGGGGCTTCAGTATTTTCTAAGATTGATCTGAGGTCAGGATATCATCAGTTGAGAGTTCGGGTAGAGGACGTTCCTAAAACGGCTTTTAGGACCTGTTATGGCCACTACGAGTTTTTGGTGATGCCTTTTGGTTTGACCAATGCTCCTGCTGTGTTCATGGACTATATGAACAGAATTTTCAGGCCATATTTAGATAAATTCATTGTGGTGTTCATTGATGATATCTTAATTTATTCCAAGAATGAGGAGGAGCATCGTGAGCATTTGGGCATCGCTCTGAGGATTTTGAGGGATCATCAACTGTATGCTAAGTTGTCTAAGTGTGAATTTTGGTTGAGGGAAGTTAAATTTTTGGGCCATATGGTTTCTTCTGAAGGGGTTGCAGTAGATCCAAGTAAAGTTGAGGCAGTTTTACAGTGGGAATCTCCAAAATCAGTAACAGAAGTACGGAGTTTTGTGGGCTTAGCTGGTTATTATCGGAGGTTTATACGTGGATTCTCACAGATTGCCCGTCCTTTAACTAATTTGACCAAGAAAGATCGTCCTTTTGTTTGGACAGAGCAGTGTGAAGCAGCATTTCAAGAGTTGAAGACTCTTTTGACCACAGCTCCAGTTTTGGTTTTGCCGGATTCATCTCAACCCTATGAGGTGTATACCGATGCATCATTGATGGGTTTGGGTTGTGTATTGATGCAAAATAGCCAAGTGATTGCTTATGCTTCGAGACAGTTAAGACCACATGAAGTGAACTACCCAACTCATGATTTGGAGTTGTGCGCAGTGGTGTTTGCTTTGAAGATTTGGCGACATTATCTTTTTGGGGCTCAATTTGAGGTGTTCAGTGATCATAAAAGTCTCAAATATTTGATGGATCAAAAAGAGTTAAATGGCAGACAGCGCCGTTGGATGGAGTTGCTTAGTGATTATAAGTTTGAAATCAAGTATCACCCCGGGAAAGCCAATGTGGTTGCTGATGCTTTGAGTAGGAAATCGGCTCATGTCTTTGCAATGAGTCTTGAGGAACAGGCTTGGTTGGAAACTTTGCGTGATATGCGAGTCGTTCCTAGAGTGAAGCAGGCCAATTTGAGAGCAGTAGTAGTTGATTTTGACTTGTATAAGGATTTGCGGGTAGCTCAGGAGAAAGATGACAAGTTGAGTAAGATCCGAAAGGAATTGGAGGATGGTTCAGTCCTAGATTTTGAGATTGATGGCTACGGAATTCTCCGGTTTAAGTATCGTATTTGCGTTCCTGATTGTGATGAGGTAAAGCAGACTATTTTGGAAGAGGCTCATAGGAGTAAATATGCTATGCATCCAGGAATCACCAAGATGTATAATGATTTGAAGCGAGGGTTTTGGTGGCCAGGGATGAAGAAGGATGTGACGCAGTTTGTACTTAAGTGTTTGACTTGCCAGAAAGTCAAGATCCAACATCAGAAGCCTGGTGGATTGCTGCAGAGTATTGAAGTGCCTCAGTGGAAGTGGGATGATATATCTATGGATTTCATCGTGGGGTTACCGCGTACTCAGTCGGGTCATGATTCTATTTGGGTGATTGTGGATCGGTTGACTAAGTCAGCACACTTTTTGCCTGTTCAGATTTCAAGCCCAATGGAAAAGTTGGCTCAGTTGTATGTTGATGAGATTGTACGATTACATGGAGTACCAAAGAGTATTATCTCAGACAGAGATCAGCGGTATAGATCGGGCTATTGGACGTCATTGCAAGCTGCTTTAGGCAGTAAACTTAAGTTCAGTACTGCGTACCACCCGCAGACTGATGGTCAGACTGAGAGGGTTAATCAGATCCTTGAGGACATGTTGCGGGCGTGTGCTATTGAGTTGCCTGGTAGTTGGGATAAACATCTTCCTTTAGCAGAATTTGCGTATAACAATAGCTACCAGTCGAGTATTGGTATGGCTCCTTATGAGGCATTGTATGGCAGGAAGTGTCGATCGCCAATTTGTTGGACAGAAGTGAGTGAAAGGGCTGTTATTGGTCCGGATATTGTAGACCAGACGACCCAGAAGATTGAGATGATTCGGGAGAAATTGTTGACGGCGCAGAGTAGACAGAAAAGTTATGCAGATAAGCGTCGGCAACCACTAGAGTTTGAAGAGGGAGATCATGTGTTTTTGAAAGTTTCGCCGATGACAGGTGTTGGCAGATCAATTAGAGCTAAGAAGTTGTCCCCTCGATATATGGGTCCATATGATGTGATTGAGAAGATTGGTGATGTTTCTTACCTGATAGCTCTCCCGCCACAGTTATCAAGATTACACGATGTGTTTCATGTGTCACAGCTGAAGAAATATCACCCTGATCCTTCTCATGTTATTGAGCCTGAAGAAGTAGAGTTGGAGGACAATTTGACTTATCAAGTGGAGCCTGAAAGAATTTTGGATGTCAAGGATAAGCAATTAAGAAATAAAACCATTCGCCTTGTGAAGGTTTTCTGGAGAGGTATGACTCCAGGAGATGCGACTTGGGAAGCTGAGAATCAGATGCGTGAGAAGTACCCACAGCTATTCCTAGGTACATTTTACCTCATTTTTCTATGGTTTTCATTTGGTAAAGATGTGATGGTAATGAATTTTGAGGGCAAAATTCTTAAAAGGTGGGGAGAATTGTAACATCCTGAAAATTTAATACAGGATTAAAGAGTGTTTTGGGAAATAATAAATGGAGAAATTAGGAATTTTGGAATTTTTAGGAATTTTTGGAGAATTTTGGAAATTTTGAGTAATTAATGTGCATATAATTACTAAAGAAATGAAGAGTTTGAAATATGAGGGAATGGTAAAGCTAAAAATATTTTGAAGTTTAGGAAGATTGGAGGCTGGTTTAAGTGGTTTTAAATCAAAATGAGTACACTATAGCAAGTTTGGGCTGCAAATCATCACAAACCTCCCTTATTACACCCAACCAAACACGCCCCTTCCTTCTTCACTCCTTAAATTTGCGGACTCCTCCTCCCTCTGAACGGAAAACGCGTCGGCCACCCCCTCTTCGCTTTATTTTTCTTCATTTTCTCTACACCCACACACTCATTCATCATCCTTTACTCAAAAAGCTTCCTTATTTCCATTCTTCATCTCTTCTTCTCTATAGATTAGTGAGAAACGCGTCCGATCTGTGGCTAGTAGTGGGGAAACCGGACGCGCAGCTTTCCGGCGACAGTGGTCCTGTTTCCGGCGAACGACGGCGGTGAGCGGTATGGGGGCCCTGTTCTGTCATTTTCTTGAGTTTTCCTCTTATTTCAACTTCATTTCTTCATTTTTCCTTTCCTTTCTCTTGCTCTAGCTCGGCCACCATCAAAAGAGAAGTGTTTCCGGCGACTTTAGGCGGCGGCCAGAGGCAGTAAGGCTTCCTTTTTCATTTTTGAACTCCGTAAGTTTTCTTATCACTTTGTAATGTAAATTTTTGATTGAAGTTGCCTCTTTTGAGTTTAGGGTTTGGCCATTAATAGATTTTTGGGACTTTAAGCAATGATTGTATCATGTACAAGTGGTAAATTGGAGATTCTTGAAAGTACTTAAGTTGTTGAAGTTGGAAATTGATTTCTGAATTTTTGTTTTGGCTCTTTAAGTAAGGGTTTGCTAAAGGATATGGCTTTGGACTAAATTGGTGGTTAGGAAGTGATAGTTGAAGTTGTTTGTTGATGTTGGAATGTAAATTTAGTTGGATTGGTGTTTGGGAGAAAGTTGGATAATTAAAGTGTTGATTTGAAGTGACTTTAGTAAATTAAAGGTTGCTTGAGTTGGAAGAGAATTTTGGGTGTTATGGAGGTCTTTTTGAGTGATCCATTTTAATGCAAATGTGGTATTATAGTGGGAGTTTAATATGGTGGGTTAATTTTACAAGGATTGCAAGAAATGGTGAAGGTTAATGATTTGGAAGTTATGAATGGATGGTTAATAGAATTACGATAGTTTAAAGGATGTAAACATGGTTTGTAATGGAAGTAAATTATTACTTCAATAATGTTTTTGATTTTGGTGAAAGGTAGGCCAAAGTCACTAATATTGTGTTTTGATCAACTATGATATCATTGTAGACATTGGTGAATCGAGTGGAGCTCGTGAAAAACAATAGTTGCGAAGATCCATTATTTTTGAGCTGGACAGGTAATCATCCTCACCTTACTGTAACAGTGAGTATGATGTTAGATGGGATTTTTCAAATCCTTTTCCATATACATACATTTATATTGTAAAAGCAAGAAATTAGTTTATAACAATCAGGCTATTGGGTGCCTTTTCAACTCAACTATCTTCTTATTAAGATTTTTATTTACTATATAGTATCCTGTGGTGAATACTCTGATTATGGATGGTTGCTACATGACACTGGTTGTACCATCGGCCGATGTAACCGTTTGATAGCGCAATCAACGGTTAGTTGTACTAGTCCTGTTGAGTAGAGACAGGGACTGACGGTTTCCGAGTAGAGACGGGCTCCGTATTACTTCTTGCTGAGTAGAGACAGGGGAAGTATGCCTGCTGATTAGAGACAGAGGAGCAGTGTCATTTATGTTATTTGGTTTATTTGGAGATGGTGAACCATATTACGGATTGACGCAGATCTGGAGAAACATGCATAAACATACATATATTCATTACACTGTTTTTTTTTATATGGCACCTTGTAGACGCTCTGCTACCGCATACCTTATTTTTACAGTGAGTTGAAAGATGATTATTGAGACAAAGTTGTCTCACCCCACGTTTATTGATATTTTTGCAGGTGATCATGCCGAGACCCAGGGGACGGGGAAGGGGAAGGGGCCGTCCGGCCCTCACCAATGATGTGAGACAGCAGGAGGTAGTATTTTGGAATATATATATTGCCAATACTAGGGTGCATACGCTTCCGCATTATGTTGTATTGTGTTTGAATGTGGTGGAAGAATTTTATGAATTACTTGTTTATATTGACTTTTAATGGTACATACAAGTGCCGGTATTATTTCCGTTATGTATGAAGTTACGGAATCGGGCCACCAGCCACGATATGCCACATGGTTGCTGCAATGTATTCAGTACTTAGGATTTGTGTTCTGTGTTGGCATAGTCATATTATGCTGAAATTATGGTGAATGTTGATGTTTGTACAGGTTTCAGAATTCTTGATCATGTTAAGGAATATACTTTTCCTAACATGGTTAGTTTGTTAATGTGATATCTGGTATGAATTGATGATGTATTCTTTTATATAACCATGTTAGATGGGCCCCTCTCTGGCATGGTTATCTGTTAATGTGTTTAGTTATTTATGATGTTGTTTACTTTTTCTAACCATGTTAGTTGCATTTTTTTTTTCTAACATGGTTAGGGATTAAATATCCATGATAGTATTATTATATTAGGATATCCTTTTCTATCATGGATAACACATGAATGATTAAAAATTTCTTTTCTAACTATGATAGTGATAGTGATCTTATGGAAACATTCTTTTTCTATCATAGTTAGTAAATGAATTTATCGAATTAGAAATTATATATCTATCAATTTAGGGAATATGTAATAGATTGTTACATTTGGGATCAATTATACAAGAAGATTGTGAAGTAGATGGTGATGTTAACAATAGAATTCAAGCTGGGTGGTGTAAATGGAGAAATGCTTCTGGAGTTATATGTGATAATAAGGTTCAAGATAAAGTAAAAGGAAAATTTTATCGAACAGCTATTAGACCGGCAATGTGATATGGTAGTGAATGTTGGGCAATTAAAAGACATCAAGAACATAAGATGGATGTGACAGAAATGAGAATGTTGAGATGGATGAGTGGGTATACAATAAAAGATAGGATTCAGAATGATTATATTCGTGAAAGAGTTGGGGTAGCACCGATTTCGGAGAAAATGGTAGAAAATCGTTTAAGGTGGTATGGACATGTTCAAAGAAGAGAATTAGATGAGCCAGTAAGAAGAGTGGATCAGATGGTAGAAGATCCATATATAAGAAAAAGAGGGAGACCAAAGAGAACTCTTAATGAAGTTGTTCAAAGAGATCTTTCAGCAAAAGGTTTATTACCAGGTATGACTTATGATCGTGCAAAATGGCGACGTATGACTCATGTAGCCGACCTCACTTGAGTGAGATAAGGTTTAGTTGTTGTTGTTGTTGTTGTATTTATTTGTCATTTTCCAAAATTTAAATAGTTTTGTTTATTTTTAAAAGGGTAAAATATCATTTAGTCCATCTATAAAGTAATCACTTTGCATAATTGGACACTTCAACTAATTGGTAACTTTCCACACGTAATAAAAGTGACTTAATTATATATACGTTTGATCGTCAAAAACTTTTGTAAAATTACATATGAATGCTCATATATTTTTCTGGATACTTAAATACAGTGATTTCCTATGACAGAACCCTCAAACGAACTAACTA
This sequence comes from Mimosa pudica, assembly GCA_029929735.1. Lineage (NCBI taxonomy): Eukaryota > Viridiplantae > Streptophyta > Magnoliopsida > Fabales > Fabaceae > Mimosa > Mimosa pudica. The sequence continues at coordinate 2,818,429 of JAKELP010000012.1, read as the reverse complement.
CTTTATTCTGGATTTGATTCAATTCACCCACACACCCAATTCCAACACAAACCAAACATATATAGTTCGACATGCGAACATCAATAACCCAACTCATAATACAATAGCAAAACAAAATCCAGAAAATACACGATGGTGGTACAGAGTGAAGATGAGGCTGTGACGGTGACTTGAAGGTAGTTGTGAAGGATAGGAGAGGTTTTGAGAGGAAGAAGTTGAGCTTTGGTTTGTGAAATCAAATTAAAGTTAACGTTTGATTTTGATACGTTTGACGTTATTGATGGTCGACCACTTTAAGATGGAAATGTATCAGTTGCGCCTAAGGAAACATAAAATTTATTTATTTTATGGGCAAATAAAGGTGCTTGTTTCTGTATAAAAAAAAAATGTGCTTGTTTAATACTCCCTCTGGTCCCTAATATAAGATCCCAAAATTTGAATGGTTTTGGTCCCTAATATAAGAGCTCATTTCACATTCTCTCCCCATTTAATGCATTTTTCCTATTTTTCCCCCAACTCTCTTTCATATTTATTAATGCTTATGTATTTCTCTCTCTTAAAAGTATCATAATAAATATGGACAATATTGGAAAAGAACCATTAACTTCAGACACCCAACTAACATTCACATGTTTTCTTAAGAAGCGTTTTTTTTGGGGCTAGCTCTTATATTAGGGACCGGAGGGAGTAATATAAAGGCTAAAGTATGTTTTTAGTCCCTTAACTTTGGAGAAATTCTTGTTTCAGTCCTTTAACTTTGAAAAGTGTGTTTTTAGTCCCTTAATTTTGAACAAATTCATATTTTAGTCCTTTAAATTTGAAAAGTGTGTTTTTAGTCCTTTTAAATTCGATCAAAGTATGTTTTTGGTCCCTTAACTTTGCACAAAGTCATGTTTTAGTCTTTTAACTTTGAAAATGAAGGGACCAAAACATATTTTATCCTGTTTTGAAAGGATTAAAAACATCACTTTGTCCAAAGTTAAGGGACCGAAAACAATTTTTTCAAAGTTAAGGGACTAAAAACACACTTTCTCCAAAATTAAGGGACTAAAAACACATTTTTCAAAGTTAAGGGGCCAAAACATGACTTTCCCCAATGTTAAGGGATCAAAAACATACTTTAACCTAATATAAAATATGATATTTTAGATTATAGTTAATTTTGGATAATGATGAAGATGAGATGAAATGATTATTAAGCATTATTTATTGTAATAAAGGGTATTTTGGTAAACAAAATGGGTCAATCCTGTAATTTAATGATGAAAGTTGGAATTTTAAAATAGAAGTGATGTTTATGTTCCATACATTTTGATTTCAAAAAAGGTTTATATATTTGTTAAAATCGTTATTTTAATATGAAATTTTAAAATGGCGATTTTCATATTTAAAATTATTTTATTCTGGAAATAAGAACCCAAAGTTAAACTGTATTGTTATTTTTTTTATACGGTAACAATATCATTCAACCCAACCATAGAAATTAACCTTAAATTCAACTAAAAAATTCTGTTATTACTTCACTTTGCAAAAAAGTACATGTTTAACTTATAAGACTAAAACATCTTTATTGAATTTTGTAACAATAATCCTTGATACTTGTGGAAAATGTCCAATACGTTTGTACTTCTTTCCAATATCAATGTAAGTATTTTTCAAATCTCAAAAATCATGAAATTTAAACGCATATTAAAGCATTCAACATTTTAGAAGGACACATGGATTTTTTAAGATGTTTGTGCTTATTTCAAATACTAACGTGAATATTTTTTTAATTCTCAAAATTCATGGAGTCTAACAATAAAATATCGAAAATGTTCCAACCAAATTTTCGGGAATTATTATATGGAAATTTTCATTTGTAATTCTTTCTAACATCAATGTGATCATTTTTCAAGTCTGAATATATAACACTAAAACATCAAACTATTCACAACTGCATTTTGAAAATTACTTAGATATATTTGGGTCTTTCAAAACGTTTGTGTTTCTTTTAGTGATAACAATTTGTTTTTTTTTTAGCTGAAATGTTTAGTTTCACTTTGTTTTCTTTAGGGTAAAGCGATGTTTCCGAATTACCAATAGGTAATTGGTTGAGCTGGTAAGTGGGTTACAACCACCGTAAGCATAAGAACGCGTGTTTGAATCCCGGGAAGCGCTCTTATTGGGAGAGGGGACAACCTTGCCTATGTGGGCAAAAGAGAGGGGACAATCATGCCTATGTGGGCAACACTCCTACCCCTTGAGTCCGGATTAAACCGGACGGTGATTAACAAAAAAAGTGATGTTTCCAAATTTTGTTGGGTGGTTTGAGGTTAATTTGTTTGAGGGGGTTAAATGACATTTTCCCTTTTATTATTAGCTTGAATTTTTAAAGCGTGATTTTTTCCACACTAATCACCCTTATTCTATGTATTCACATTCTATTTCATTCTTATTTATAACAATATTAGCTTATTTCTTTTTTATATATATACTAAATCAGTCAATTATAAACAAAGAAAAACATGAAAAAAATTAAAACTATCAAACATATTCTCTAATTTGAGGGATTTGTTTGGTTAGTAACAAGATGACTGGTATAAACTAAGTTGCGACTAGGGAATTTTAAATAGACCATGAGATTAAATAGTGTAGAATTGGATTTTTAGTCTAATTTGCAATTAGGATAGACATATACCTAGAAGTCCTGCATAGTCACATTAGAGCAGTACCGGTATAAATTAGTCCTAGTAAATTAGTGCAAGACATTGTGTAATTAAACTAGGCAAGGATATAGGTGGAAACTGAAAGGCATTTATAGACCTAGTACTCTAGATTAGCTAGTTGAATTAATTTATAATTAATTTAGTGGGAATAAAATCTAAGAAGTGTTGGAGATTGTTGGAGTTCCAATGAAAACATGTGGGTGTGTCAAAAAGAGAAATCGTCCCACATTGCTTGGGAGTGAGAACATACAAGTGTATATAAGACACTTGTGTTCTAGCTCAAGTTAAAGGGACAAAGGAGGTATAGGCATCCGGCTCACAAGTTGGGCCACCGTTGAGGCAAACGTAGTGGAAATCCGGCGATTCCCCCCTGCGCGCGTGGTAAATACGGAGTCAGCACATTTTACTTATCCGGATAATAAGTTTTTATTACCTTTGTACTTTAAAATTGTGGACGTTACAGGTTGCAAGCTCATCTGAGTGTATGCTCATCCGGATAATAAGTTTGCTTAACGTCCGAATAAATATTCCAACGTTAAAAAACCGCTCTTTTTAATTGTCATTATTTTGTAACCGTGAAATAATGCGTGTTAATGTGCCATCACTGTCATCCAACGTTCACTTGGTTCTACCGCCTATAAAAGGCAGAGTCTGCAGAGAGTCCAAGTGCACGAGCTCTAGTGATTGAGCTTTCTCTTCCTCCTTTTAAAATTTGTCTGCTGTTTACTATTTTTTCTTTTGTTATTCTGTTAATCCTTGCATTTGCAGGACGAGTCTATTCAATCCTGGGGAGAGCCGCTTCCTAAGCTTTCTGGTGGTCACTGGATACCTCTAAAGGACAGTGTTCCTGAGGACGCGACTCAGATCATTACATTATAATATTTATTGTTCTATTTTGTGCAGCGCTAATAATCATACCGATACAAAAGGAAGCATATCGATAGAAAAGGAAGCATATCAATAGCGCGAGGAATGTATCGATAGCACACAAGGGAGTACAACGCCAACAATCTTTAGAGGTATTCCCTCATTGAGCAAAATACTGGTGATGAACATACTGGACAACCCTGTATTACTGTTGTTGTATCGGGAGCAATCCCTATGCCCAGACCGTTTCCAGACATTACCAGAATTGAGCAATTTGACGGGAAAAATTTCCGACGCTGGCAAGAACGTGTTTATACAATTCTGGATCTGCATGGTGTGGTCGATGCACTCACTGAGTCTGCTCCTCTTCCAGATGTTGACCAAGCAAAGATTACTGCTGGGACCTATGCGAATAAGGTTTGCAGACACACTCTGATTAATACTTTATCTAATGATCTGTTCGATGTGTACCATGTATCAAAGAGGCAAATAAAATATGAGAGTCGTTTATTCTCAAGTACGCTACTGAGGATGCTGGAAAACAGAAGTTCGTTGTTGGAAATTTCTGTAAGTGGGAGATGACAGATGAGAAAGATATAAAGCTACAGATCAATGAGTACCACAAGCTACTTGAGGAGCTAAGAGCCGAGAACATCAATCTGTCAGATGAGTTCGAGGCTGGAGTTTTGAATGAGAAGCTGTCGGATTCATGGAATGACTACAAGCCGCAACTCAAACACAAAGAGAAGCAGTTGACGCTCACTGACCGGATCACTCATATCATCATAAAAGATACAAACAGAAAGGCAATACAAGCTGCAAAAACAAAAGAAGCAGCTGTTAAAGCAAATCTGGTGGAAGACAAGCCTCACTCCAAGAGATATGATTCCAAATATAAAAAGAAACAGAAGCAAAAACAAAATTCTGATTACAAGCCTAAGGATAGTAACTCCAAATTCAAAAATAAAGGAAATTGTTATGTTTGTGGAAAGCTCGGTCACTATGCAGGACAATGCAGGAAAAGAGCTTTGGGAGACAATTTGTAACATTCTGTTACTTAATCCCTAATTAACTAATGATATCCATTTTAATTCTATAATCTATTTACTAACTATGATAGGAAAATGATTTTCCATAATATTAATATACCTATCATAGTTAGAAAAAGAATTGAATAAAACATTATCCATGACAGAAAAGGATTTCCTGATACAATATAGATGCTATCATGGATAATTAAAAGCTAACCATGTTAGAAAGGATTTGCCTAACATGGTTAATAAATAAAACTGATTGATATTAAACAATAAATATATATATACATGCGGAAGCGAATGCAGACCTATAAATTGGCAATATACATTTCTAAACAAATTAAATAACCTCCACAATCTAATTCCCTTTCCCGATGCTTGCACCTGTACATGAATACCTGCAAAAATGTGAGTAATCGTGGAATGAGACAAATTGTCCCAGTAATCACCGCTTAACTCACTATAACAGTGAGATGTGTGGTAGCGAGGGCGTCTAAAGGGTACCACCTTTTAAAAACAGCAATATATACGTATATATCACATTTTCTTTCATCCATCACTTAAATCCTTTTGTCACGTCTCAATCAACTCAAATTCATCATCTCTACTCCCCATGTATCACTCAACATCCCTCAGTCAATTCCACATTAACTAAATTTCATCTCTCAGTCTCCAATCTAATGATGCTACCACAACTCTCACACTCACCTATAGATGCATTGTGCCATCATGGGGCATTCAAGCATCTTATCTTCTCTATATGATTTGACACTGTGCCCCTCTCTATAATGAGGGGGCAAATTTCCCTCTCTGGCAATCCCCAGAGAGGGAACTTTCTGTTTTCCATTGCAGAATGGGAACGGTTGGGCTCTCAAATGCCCTAACAACCGTAGGGGTGGTTGGGCTCTAAAATGCCTTAACAACCGTAGGTCACTTCTCTCAATAAGTTGACCTATGATCCCCGATCCAATCAATCCGAAAAGGATCTGTACAAATAACTGTCGATTGGCCAATCGACAGTATCATCGCACGATGGTATATAAATATCTCAGTGTCATGCAAAGTTCACAACATCCATCCCTATCCATCCATTTCATTCTCATTCAGTACCACAATCTCAACTATTCAATATTTCAATCTCACATTTCATGTTTTCCACAACATAGCTCTCTATAATCTCAAACTCAACATCTAACTCCTTGTTCTATGCTCATAACCTCACTACTCGAATACTATACCCATATTCATTCCACACCATTCCAGATCAATAACCACCACCAAGCAGGATAATATAAATTTAATAAATCAAATTTCTTTATACGAAAATAATCGCGTTTGAAAGGCACCCGATAGCCTATTTTGTATAAAAATAACTTTTCAAAGATAATATATATAATATGATGAGGGTGAAAAAGGATTTTGAAATCCCCAACTAACGTCATCCTCAATGTTATAGCAAGGTTAAATGTGATTACCTGTCGCCCAGTAATTTACACGATTTCTCATCCTTTCTTTATGCCACAAAAGCCATATCGCAATCAATCCTATAATGTAGTACAGAATGATAAATTAGTATCATTCAACTTCATGTTTAACGTCTCTCTCGTATCCACATTACTACCTAGTTTCCCCTTCTTAATTCCAATTCTCTTATTTATTCAAATCCTCATTGATTAACTAGGTAAGAGTCTAATATTTTCTGATGATGTATAGAAATCTTGTAACATCACAATAAAGCATATACATTCAGTCATTAATCAATAATTAAATCTTCCTTCATCAAAGAACAACCAAACAAAGCCAATAACAAAATCTGAAACTTCAATAGTCATTGTAACGCCTCAATAGAATTTCGATCATACATAGACAAAAATGTTCACTAAATAACAAAATGGATATCCAATATAAAAATCCAGCAAAACATCATATTTAATTTCAAAATAAAATTCAACCCAAGTAATAAATTTTAAAACTTATTGGTAGTTAAAATGACAAAAACAGAAATCTTTGGTCCTTGGCAAAATAAATATCATAACAGTGCTCGAGTAGTACAATAGAGCCTTTAAGGCTTACTCCTCAAGTGTCTTCCCTTGCCTGCTATTTGAACCTTCACCTAAAAATGTTAATAATGGGGTGAGATCGATATCTCAGTAACTACCGAAAAATCCTAACATACACCAGCAACTCATATACAAATATATTACAAATAATTATACTCAACGAAATAATTTACAGTCTCTAATTACTCACATATTACACAGCACAAACACATAAACAAAAAAAATATAATAATTAACTCATGAAATTAAAGAATGTATCATGCATGCCTCCCTTGTACTGCCTCCACCCTTATTCCGCTGACAGGAGCCATAGGCTAACCCATACACATAGTCCAAACAGAAACACATCCAATTGACTGGATTGTTTCAAGCTCACCATTACTTGAGATGTACCCTGCCAAAGGTACAGAGCTCAAGCATGGACTATGGCTCCCCTCCTTAAAGAACGAACGTAAGGACGTGTCACATGTCCCATAACTTCTTGAAATCCCTGGCAAAGGAAATCATAGAAGAGAGGGCCCTGACAAAGTACCACTCACTGTGCACCGAGTGATGCGTTACCACGTGATAACACAATTCTCCACACAAATCTCCTCTAATCCTACCCATTACCATGAATGCAAATGCTATGACATTTTTATCAATTCCCAGAGAAACAACATATACAATTCTAGTTCATAATATCATAACATTCCCACAACATATAGAAGACAAACATGCTTAAAAACAAGACTAAAATAATATTCAATCATAACAATACACTAAGCATGCTTGAAAAGGGACAAACTATAACACATATCATATAATATTCATGGCAAACAAGCATGCTTAAAAAGACTAACGTATCATATAACAATATAATTTATCTTACATATTTCAATCAAGTCGTAATTATTTATAATACAATTATACACAAATCACAGGTATACGGAAGAATTTTCCGGAGTTACCTGTCACTCCTTAGCACACAGGTGAACTAACAAGGTCACTTCAAATCTCTCACTGCGTATCTACAAAATCATAAACACATATATACCTATTAATACACTACACAATACTATCTTAAGTTTTCTAACACTAGCCTATACTCTCATGTTACAACTTACTTTATAATGTAATTTTTTTTTTTGTTTATACTGGAGTATTAATATAATTCTTGGGAATATATATATATATATATATATTTAAATTAATTGAGGGATTTGTTCAATCGGACAGCAGCATATTGATATTATAATAGTCACATAAAAATGTTACTCTTGCATTAACGACACCGAAAAGAATCACAAGGCTTTACAGAATATGTGTTATATATAGGCAAGGTTTTAAAACCCGAGCCGGACGTCGAGCCGGAAAACTGAGCGGGTCATGGTTGAAACGGTTGAAACGGTTGGACCGTTCGGTCGAACCGGTGACGTAATAATTTAATGAAAATTAAATATATAAATATTGTTAATACTTAATAACTTAATATAATTAGAATGAAGATATTTTTTTAATCAAGTTCATTTTTTTTCTGTTGATATATTTTTTTCTGCAGTTGTCAATTTCTGGCCGGGTCAAAAGCGGGTCAACTCGGGTCAACCCCGGGTCAACCCCGGGTCAACAGCGGTCGACCCGGGTCAACCCCGGGTCAACCCGGGCTGTACAGTAAACCGGCCCAATCGAGGTGATTGGGCCGTTTTAGCCACCGGCCGACGGTCCGACCGGTCGGACCGTCCGGCTCGGTCCGGCTTTAAAACCCTTGTATATAGGTATTCACTAAAACCAAATAAAAATAAAGGAAATCTAATAAAGGGTGTCACTCTTGTTTTTGTTTTTTTTTTTTTAATTGTAATAAGTAAAAGCATGTGTGATTGCGTGAGGGATTTGCACAAAATGAAAAGAAGGAATCACATTGGTTTTTGTGAAGCAAGTGGTAAAGACAAGTTACATTACAGAAGAGAGAAGAAAGAAGACTATGGGTTTTTCTTGTGTGTGATGCATCCCAAAACTTAATGACTATGGGTTTTGCTTGTGTGTGATGCTTTCGAAAACTGATTTCCAATAGGAATATAATGGACAAAAGAAAACTTGGGGCATGTGAGGGAACTATCAAGATGGGACAACTAATATAAAACAATTGGGAAAGGAAGTAAAAGTGTTGATAAGACTACAAGTGAGATATAATGAAACAAAAACTTGAAGAAGATGAAAAGGGATACCTTTGACAGTGTTGAAGCATAATCGGCGCTAGAAACAAGAAAGAATGAAGGGAATGTGTGTCAATGTGTATATAGGAGAGAGGCTTCCTAGGGTTTTTGTTGTAATTGGGCCTTACACATGTGGAATATTAGATGGGCTTACACCTTATTCTATATGTTGGTAATAATGTTTTTTTTTCTCACATTATAGTTGCTCTCCTATTATGAAAATCTTTTGAATATTAATAATCATTATATATATTTTTTTTTTTTGAAATTTTATTAATTAATTGATTTCATTTTTTTTTATAAAGTCTTACACAAATAAAATAAAATAAAATAAATAACTAAATCCTATTATAAAATGAGGGATGTTACAATCTCCCCTCCTAAAAAGAATTTTGTCCCCAAAATTCATACTACACTAAAGGACATACCTAGTTAAATAGACGAGGATATTCTTGTCCCATCTTCTCTTCCGTTTCCCAAGTGGCCTCACCGTGAGTCATTCCTCTCCAAATCACCTTTACTAGTTTGATGGTTTTATTCCTTAGTTGCTTATCCATAACATCCACAATCTTCTCCGGTTCCACTTTATAAGATATGTTATCCCTTAGTTCTATTTCTTCTGGTTCAATGACATGAGAAGGATCTGGTTGGTATTTCTTCAATTGAGATACATGGAAGACATTATGAATGTTCGCCAACTGTGGGGGCAAGGCAATCCGATAAGCCACCAGTCCAACTTTATCCAAAATCTCATAAGGACCCATGAAACGAGGAGTGAGTTTCTTTGCCCGAATCGACCTGCCAACGCCAGTCATCGGTGTGACTCTTAAGAATACATGCTCGCCTTTCTTGAACTCCAATGGTTTTCTTCTTCTATCAGCATAACTCTTCTGTCTACTTTGAGCAATAACCAATTTCTCTTGTATCAGTTTAATCTTCTGAGTAGTCTCATCCATTAAATCAGGACCCAACAAACTTCTCTCGCTCAACTCAGTCCAACAGAGAGGAGACCTACACTTTCGTCCATATAATGTCTCATAAGGTGCCATGCCAATACTCGAGTGATAGCTATTGTTGTATGCAAACTCTGCTGAGGGAAGGTGACTATCCCAACTTCCTATCAATTCAATTGCACAAGCTCTCAACATGTCTTCTAGAGTCTGAATAGTTCTCTCTGTTTGCCCATCTGTTTGGGGATGATAAGCAGTACTGAACTTTAGCTGCGTCCCCATGGCATTTTGCAATGATCTCCAGAATCACGAAGTGAATCGTGGATCTCGATCAGATACAATACTCTGTGGAACCCCATGTAATCTGATGATCTCTTTCACATATATGTCTGCTAACCTCTCTAAAGGATATTCTTCCTTGATAGCCAGAAAGTGAGCTGACTTAGTCAATCTATCGACAATTACCCAGATCTTATTGTTTCCTGATGCGGTCGTAGGAAGTCCCGTGATGAAATCCATAGAAATGCTATCCCACTTCCATTCTGGAATGTCCAAGTTCTGCAATAACCCCGAGGGCTTTTGGTGCTCAATCTTGACCTTCTGACAAGTCAAACAACGAGTAACAAACTCTGTCACATCTTTCTTCATACCTCGCCACCACCAATTCCGCTTTAGATCATGATACATCTTGGTTGCTCCAGGGTGAATTGTATACTTGCTCCTATGAGCTTCATCAAGCATGAGTTTCCTTAATTCCCCATCGTTAGGAAGACAAATCCTCCCTTTATATCTCAATATTCCATCCGCACCAATTTCAAAATTTGACTCTCTTTCTTCTTCAACATCCTCCCTTATACCCAATAGATACTCGTCTTCAAACTGAGCAAATTTAACTTCCTTCCAAGTTGCACTTTCAATAGTTAATGCTTCCATACTAGCAATCAAACCTGACATTACATCAATAGGAACATTATGCACATCCTCTAACAATTTATGTTCTTTGACCATCAACTGAGCTACATGGATCGACTTTCTACTTAATGCATCTGCCACGACGTTTGCCTTTCCTGGGTGATACTTCAAACTATAATCATAATCCTGAAGAAGCTCCATCCATCTACGTTGTCGCATATTAAGTTCCTTTTGGTCAAATAAATACTTTAAACTCTTATGATCGCTGAATACCTCAAACTGTGAACCATAAAGATGATGTCTCCAAATTTTCAATGCAAATACTATGGCTGCCAACTCAAGGTCATGAGTAGGATAGTTTCCTTCATGTGGCTTTAACTGTCGAGAAGCATAAGCAACAACCTTACCATCTTGCATCAGAACGCACCCCAGACCTTTCTTAGAAGCATCTGTATAAAGGGTAAAGGTCTGTGTAGGATCTGGAATCACAAGCACTGGTGCAGTAGTCAACTTAGTCTTCAAATCTTGAAAGGCTGCTTCACACTCCTCACTCCAAACATATGGCTGATTCTTTTTAGTTAAATTGGTTAGTGGCATGGCTATTTGTGAAAACCCTTTGATAAATCTCCGATAATAGCCTGCTAGTCCTAGAAAGCTTCTGATTTCTGTTACACTTTGTGGTCTCTCCCAATTCAACACTGCTTCAATCTTGCCGGGATCCACTGTTACTCCTTCGGCTGACACAACATGACCCAAGAATTTTACTTCTCTAAGCCAAAAATCACATTTAGATAATTTGGCATACAGCTTGTGCTCTTTCAACACTTGCAACACAATTCGTAGATGCTCCTTATGCTCTTCCTCGTCCTTAGAGTAGATAAGAATATCGTCAATAAAGACAACTACAAATTTATCCAGGTAAGGTCTAAAGATGCGATTCATGTAGTCCATAAATACAGCTGGGGCATTAGTTAGCCCAAAGGGCATAACAAGAAACTCATAGTGGCCATATCTCGTCCTGAAGGCAGTTTTTGGTATATCTTCACGTTTGACCCTTAATTGGTGATAACCATATCTTAAATCAATCTTGGAGAATACGGATGCTCCGTTCAACTGGTCGAGTAGATCATCAATCCTAGGCAAAGGGTATTTATTCTTTATGGTCGCTTTGTTCAATTGACGATAATCAATGCATAGTCTCAAACTCCCATCCTTCTTCTTCACAAAGAGTACTGGTGATCCCTAAGGGGACACACTAGGTCTGATAAAACCTTGCTCCATTAACTCCTCAATCTGTCTCTTTAATTCCACTAATTCCGATGGGGACATTCGGTAAGGGGCCTTAGATATAGGTTCTGTCTCAGGCGCTAGGTCAATAGAAAACTCTACTTCTCTCTCTGGAGGCAACCCGATCATTTCCTTTGGGAATACCTCTGGAAATTCATTCACCACCTCAATCTGATCTATCCCTTCTTCCACCTCTACTTTAATAGAGAAAAACACCATATAGGCCTGACATCCTTTACGAATACACTTTTCAGCATGCACAGATGATAATACTTGCGGTTTACTAGTACACCTAGATGGAACAGATAAAACTATAGTCTTCTTTTTACAATCTAGAATGACATTATTTGCTGACAACCAATCCATATGTAACATCCTGAAAAATTTAATTCAGGATTAGAGAGTGTTTTGGGAAATTTTGGAATTTTTGGGATATTTTTGGAAATTTTGAGTAATTAATATGCATATAATTAATTAAGAAATGAAGAATTTGAAATATGAGGGAGTGGTAAAGCTAAAAATATTTTGAAGTTTAAGAAGATTGGAGGCTGGTTTAAGTGATTTTAAATTAAAAAGAGTACATTGTGACAAGTTTGGGCTACAAATTATCATATAAACCCTTTATTTCACTCCACCAAACACGGCCCTCCCCCTTACTATAAATACCAAACTCCCTCCGCCTCCGACCCTCCCCCATCAGACCTCCCTCCTCCCTCTGCCTCGGACTCTCTCTCTCGATCGCTCTCCCTTCTCCTTCTCTGTTTCGTCGGCCGCCTTTGAGGCCGCCGCTGACGGCGACAGCGGAGAAGCCGCCGAGGCTTCCTTCTACATCTCCAAACCCGTCGACCCCCCACCCTCACCATTTTCGCATTCTCCCTCCTCCGCCACTGCTCTTCAAATTCCGGCGGTGTAGCCGCCGATTTCCGGCGGCATGGGTCCCAAAGAAAAACCGAACCCTCTCTTATCTTCGACTGTCTTTCACTCTTCTCCGTTCTTCTTCAACTTCTCCGCTGTTCTTTTCATTTTCCGGCAAACAAGCGGCGGTTGGCAACGGGATAACGGTAAAGTTCCCTCCTTTCTTGAGCCTCTCGAGCTATACTTCTTGTATTGTTGATTTCTCATATTTTCCCCTCCTTTCTTGGTTTCTTTTTCGGGCTACCACTGTTATGGCATTTTCCGGCGAGTTTTCCGGCGACGGCGAGCAAATTTTGGGACCTGCAACCTCGGGTTCAACTTTATTGGTGAGTTTTCTCCGCAAACCTCACTTTTATTTGTGATTTCAGGCGAGATTTGAGTGAAATCCGAAAATGGGGTTTGAGTTTTGGGTTAAAAATCATCCAAAGAACATCCTAAGTTTTGGGTTGGAGTGGTCAAATTGTTTATTTGAACATTGATTAAGGTTTGGTGAAGTTTATGCAAAATCCTAACTTTAGGGATTTTTGATTCTCTGTTTGGTTCAATTTGTTGATGCTATGTATGTGTGTGAGTGGTTGATTCTGCATAGAGTAGTAAGAAGAGTATTTTGAGATTTGGTAAAGTGGGATAGTGTTGTTATTGGTGGGTGTATAAAGTTTCTACAATTTTGGCTAAGATGATTGGGTGAAAATTTGGGAAGAGAATGTATATTTTGTTTATGTTAGGATAGAAATCTGTTTGGTTCTCTTTTTGACTTGTTGAATCATAAGATTTGATAATGTAATGGTTATTGTTAGAGTTTTATAAAGGAGTAGTTGAAGTTATTATATTATTAGAAGAAAACTTGTGTTACAATAAGGTTTATAGCTTGAACTATGCAGAATTATGGAAGTGTGTTGATGATTAATGAGTTTTGATGTGTATATGTGTGAGGTGTAGAAACACTGTTGTGTGTGTGTGTATATTTATATATATATCCTAGTTTTGGTATTAAGTTGAGCATTAGGAGTTATTTGACTAATTCTATGCTGGTTGGTTATGATGGGTACATGGAAACAGAATACTAAAGCTATGAATAACATTAACATGATTTTAGCTATGATATAGAAATCTAAAATTTTTAGGGAGTTGATGTAGTCTTGTGGGAGGAGTATATAGGATTTCCGTTCACTAACTCTAGTGTTATGGGCTGTGGCTTTATCATTCTGTTCTTAGTAAATTAAAAGTGAAATTTAATGTGACAGTTAAAAGAAGGATTGAAGGGTTATTGATTTCTATTTTTGGACAAATTAAGTTAAAGGTTGAAGGTAGATGATAGCTATTGCTAAATAAAAGTTAATGAAGGCAGTAGTAACATTGTGTTAACTAGATACTTGGCTTGTGGAGGCATATTTACGAAATAGGTTGTTTGGTTATTAATTGACTTCTTTGATATATATGTAGAATTCTTGTATTTAAGTGAGTTAGCTTATTGTCTCTGTTTTGATCAAACTATTTTCTGATGCATTGAATGCTTGTATGCCAAATTCAGGGAAATTTGAGCTCCAATGGTTTGATTTAATGGTGTAGGAGTGGTTCTTATATTGTGGAGATTAAAAAGGAATTTTGATGATACAAGGTGTGAAGGAATGGAATTTTTAGGAGTTCAAATGCTGTAGTCATTCTTTATTGTCAATATAATTATGAGTAACAAGTTTGAGTTTCAAATGGTAGTGTAAAAGTACAGTATGCTATATATATGTTAAACAACATTCTGGTGTGCCTTTAAGGTTTGAAATCATAATTTAAATCTGATTTTAATATCTTATTTCATGATTTCCAAGTGCAAACAAGTTTTATTGCTTTCTTGTAATCAATGAGACATGTTGGTTCAAGTTATTAAAGAATTCTTGAAGTGTAGACGTGTTTGCTATACATGTATGAGTGAAAGTCTATAATTTCCTTTACAAAATGTTCTAGATATATGTGTGTGAGTGTATGAAATATGATTTGGAAGGATGTTTAAATTAAAGGCTAAAGAGGAGATTGGGATGATTGTGGTGCATTGTGACTGAATATGTGTTTAAAAGTTTTAAAATGTTGTTTGATGAAATTATTTAGGGAGTACATGGATAAAATCCGAATTTCTATTTGAAGTTTGATTCTACCTAATAAGGTATTGATTTGGTGAACCTGTGATTGATCATGGTTGTATTTGGGTGAATTTATCTGTGTTGATTTGTATAGTGTTTTAAATGGAAATGTATGTTTGTTGTTCCTTGGCTTTTTGTTCATGAATGTGAATTTAGTTATTGGCCTTGATTGATTGAAGATGTTTACCTTAGAATTAAACATATAAGAAAAGGGATTGGGTAGTAATACAGGAACGAGAGAGACGTTAGTTGTTTATGATTTAGGGTGATTCTTAACCCCTATTACTACATGGTGTAATAATAGGAAATGATGCGATATGCATAGATTTCTCAAGGTATGGTAAGGAAAAGGAAGAACAAAAGAGTGCTACAGGGCGACAGGTAATCACTCTTACCTTACTATAACATTGAGGGTGACGTTAGTTGGGATTTTCAATCCTTTCTAACCCTCAAATCTTTAAAAGTTATTTTTATACAAAACAGGCTATCGGGTGCCTTTTAAACACGATTATTTTTGTATAAAGGAAACTTCATACATTATATATATGGTATCCTGTCTGGTGGTAGTTCTTGGATAGTGTGATAGAGATATAAGTACTGAATTACGAGTGTGCTTTTGAGAGTATTGAGAATGGAATGAGAATGATATGTTGAGTTGATATTGTGGATAGTTAGGTTGAGGGAATGAATTGAATAGTTGTGAATGATATTGTGATATTGAAGAGAATTGTGATGGAAATGTTAAGGTTGTGGATGAGATTTGATAGGGATGTTGTGATCATTGCATGACACTGAGATATGTACCATCGCGCGATGATAACCGGTTGATAGGCCAATCAACGGTTATTTGTACGGGTCGACAGATTGGAGACTGTGACCATTGGTCAACAGATTGGAGACTGTGACCAGCAGTTTTCTGATTGGAGACAGGAACTGCTCCCTTTCTGATTGGAGACAGATTGGGGTTTCCCTCTCATGGGGTTACAGAGAGGGAAATTGCCCCCTCACTTTTGAGAGGGGCACAGTGTCAACTCATTTAGAATATATATATATATATATATAGAGCTCGAGTGTAGTGCCTCCGGGATGGCATGAGTAGAGCACCAGGGTTGTACATGGATTAAAGCTGAGAAGTATGTGTTGGAGATTCACAAGAATGACTGCATGGATTTGGAGATTTGACGGAGAAGTTTATTGATGTGGATTTCTGATTGAGGGGTTTTGAGTGATATTTGGAAAGTAGAAAAGATGGAATTGATTTGTTTTGGATGTGACAGAGGCTATAGAATGATAAATGGATAGAGACTGAATTCTAATATATATATGTATTGACTTTTTTTAAACTGTGGTACCCTTTAGACGCCCTCACTACCGCACATCTCACTGTTATAGTGAGTTAAGCAGTAGATTACTGAGACAAGTTGTCTCACCCCACGATTACTTACATTTTTGCAGGTGATCATGCACAGGCGCGAGCGACAGGAAAGGGGATTAAGTTTCAAAGGTTGTTTAGATTATTTAGACATGTATATTGCCAAAAATGTATAGGTCTGCATTCGCTTCCGCATATTTTTATTCGTATAGATAATATTGGTTAATCAGGTGAATGTACTAGGTTATTCCTTTTGTCTAACCATGTTAGGTGATTCTTTTCTAACATGGTTAGCTATTTAATTATCCATGATAGTATTCAGGTTATATTAGAAAATTCTTTTCTATCATGGATAATGATTATTAATAGGGAATTCTTTTCTAACTATGATAGATTTATTGATATTATGGAAATCATTTTTCTATCATAGTTAGTAACGATATTATTGATTTAATTCAGGAAATTAATAACGATATGTTACAACTTGGTTATCAGTATTTGGTATACGATAACTCTGGACTGTGTTGCATTGCATATAGACTGGCAATATACATTCTCTGAACTCCCTTTCCTTTTGTGCATGATCACCGGCTCTTTTAGATGTATATCGTTTATCCCTTCGTGGGGAGAGTGGTAGAATCGCAACAAGAACGCTCAGGTGATATTGGTAAATGGATTAGGACTCTATAAGAGTGAACAGTGAAATTGAATTATTAGAAGAGATTATTAGTTTGTTTGTGGTTTCCTTGGTTATTTTGGAGTTCAGGGATTTGAGAGGTTGCTTTAATTGTGGTTTTATGATATGAGGTATTGTGGATTATGGATGAGTTCGATAGGTTATCGTGGTGATATAACGATATTGTTTTAGTTAGAGCAGTTGCAATTTACCTTAGAGGTGTTTTTGATAACTAAAGTGTGTAATAAATTGGAATCTAATGGAGAAGTCTTAGGATTTTGAGTATGAGAGGTGATAAAAGAAATTTAAAGAGTTAACTTTTACTGAAAATGAAGTTGATTGGTTGTGAGAATTTAAAGATTCGAAGTAGAAAATCAATTGAAAGGTGACTAAAGTGAATAGATGTATTAAGCTTTATTCTAAAGGTTAAGTGGATTAATGAGTATTTTGGTCGAGTTCATGAGGAATGGTATAGATTTAGGAATTTTTCGAGGTAAGACGGATTTCAATGATGGAAAAGAGGATTAAATCTTATGATGGTGGAGTTGATTAGTACACATTAGTGTATGATATTGCTGGGGGGTGAGATTGTGTGAAGTGAGATGGCTATGGAATTTGATGTCTTGTTCAAATGTTTTCATAATAGTGGAAGAATTTAGATTGGTTTAAGTGGAGCGATATATGATCTATAATTTATTAGAAAGTGTGAGACAAAGTAGAAATAGCTATGAGAATTAGATATAATTTGTGGGGAAAAAGTTACAATAATGGTTAGAGGACTCATAGTGTTTTTAATAGACTATTACTAAATTTTGTTGATATTGGATTTTGAGATTTAAGTGTGTTATGGAATAGAGTGTATGAACGACTATCTAGAAATTATGAAGGAATTTTGATACAATTTCAAGTTGTAAGGGTTATAAGTACACTTTTTTTTAAGTGGGAATTTAAGGGTTTATGGAGTTTTGCTTTAGATTTATGAGAGTAGATGGAAGATTTATTGAGTTAAATCGTGAAAATAAAGTTGAATGGTTTTTACGGAGTTGGAGTTAACTGAGGATTTGAGGATCTGAGTTATATATAGATGGATGAATGATGTTTGATGGTATAATTGACATTGAGATGAAGTGTAAGAGTGAGGAATCAAGTTAACTAAGGGTAACTTGTTTAGTTCAAATGGTAGAGTTTTAGGATTTGAGTTCAATGATTAAATAAGATCAAGGTTTAACTCTCTAATTCCAGGTTGGGCAAGGATTTCCTATCTTTCTATCTAAATTTCTCTAGCATCCGGTGAGGATTTTGGGAATGTAAGTAATGAGACTATGGGTTTATGGAAAGTATTAGAACTTTAATATTCAATCAATTGATGAATTGGTTTAACTGAGATGTTATTTGATTGTGTTGGATGCTAGTTTGGAATTGTGTATTGTTAATCAGATGTTTATTGTAGGCCTGTATGAATTCGAAATGACTTCGTGTGTCTGATTATGTGCTGAAATTGATGTTTCCCAATGTTTCTCTTCTCGTTTATGCTGGACAATTTGTTGATATGTGTGGAATTGATTTTGTGATTTAAAGATGCCAGATGAAGATTATAGTGCTGATTTCTGTGCGTGCATGGTTATATGTTAAGTTTTGTGTAGATTGTGAATGTTGTTTCTTTCTTTTCTTTCCTTGCTTATTCAAACTGCTGCTTGGAAATGGAACTCTAATGTTCATGAATTGATATGTGTACGTATGCTCAATGTTGGGTTTGGTGGATTTTTGTTTTGGTTGTTGTTGTCTTTTCTGTATCGCCCATGGTTCTGTTAGGTTATGGTATGATGAAATTGATATTGAATTTTTCTAGAATGCAGAGTGATGGATTTTTGGATTGTTATTGATTTAGTTTGAGTTCCTTGTTTATTTGGAGTTTTGATGTGATTAATGTGAACTTACTGCATGATAATGAAGTAAAATAAAGAAGTAAAATAGAATTTGAAATAGTTAGCAATTATGATGAAATAGAGATATAAGCTAGACAAGATGTAATAAGTAGATAATGATAGTTGAATAGGAATTTCTGGAGGAAATTGACGGAATAAGGATTCTTCTTTTGGGGTCTCGGATATAATTATGAACCTAGGCATAATCATTGTCGAGGCATCATTGAAGACCTTATGAGTCAAGGAGAATAATGAAAATTTAGAAGTGATTGGATTTAATTAATATAGGTTGAAGTAGGAAATATTGAATTTCTCTTATGGTTGCTAGATGAGGGTGCTCGTTATTGTTATAGGAGACTTATCAAAAGTGTGAATTTTGTTGAGAAATGAGGTTGAGGAATGATGTTAGGACACTAAAGTAAAAATTTGTATAGGGTAAGTTGGAGTAGGGAAGGTAATTTAAGGTTGTATTGAAAGGATTATGCTATGTATTAGTTCTAAGAGAGGTTAGTCATGGTGAATTTTGGGGGCAAAATTCCTAAAAGGTGGGGAGAATTGTAACATCCTGAAAAATTTAATTCAGGATTAGAGAGTGTTTTGGGAAATTTTGGAATTTTTAGGAATTTTTGGGATATTTTTGGAAATTTTGAGTAATTAATATGCATATAATTAATTAAGAAATGAAGAATTTGAAATATGAGGGAGTGGTAAAGCTAAAAATATTTTGAAGTTTAAGAAGATTGGAGGCTGGTTTAAGTGGTTTTAAATTAAAAAGAGTACATTGTGACAAGTTTGGGCTACAAATTATCATATAAACCCTTTATTTCACTCCACCAAACACGGCCCTCCCCCTTACTATAAATACCAAACTCCCTCCGCCTCCGACCCTCCCCCATCAGACCTCCCTCCTCCCTCTGCCTCGGACTCTCTCTCTCGATCGCTCTCCCTTCTCCTTCTCTGTTTCGTCGGCCGCCTTTGAGGCCGCCGCTGACGGCGACGGCGGAGAAGCCGCAGAGGCTTCCTTCTACATCTCCAAACCCGTCGACCCCCCACCCTCACCATTTTCGCGTTCTCCCACCTCCGCCACTGCTCTTCAAATTCTGGCGGTGTAGCCGCCGATTTCCGGCGGCATGGGTCCCAAAGAAAAACCGAACCCTCTCTTATCTTCGACTATCTTTCACTCTTCTCCGTTCTTCTTCAACTTCTCCGCTGTTCTTTTCATTTTCCGGCAAACAAGCGGCGGTTGGCAACGGGAGAACGGTAAAGTTCCCTCCTTTCTTGAGCCTCTCGAGCTATACTTCTTGTATTGTTGATTTCTCATATTTTCCCCTCCTTTCTTGGTTTCTTTTTCGGGCTACCACTGTTATGGCATTTTCCGGCGAGTTTTCCGGCGACGGCGAGCAAATTTTGGGACCTGCAACCTCGGGTTCAACTTTATTGGTGAGTTTTCTCTGCAAACCTCACTTTTATTTGTGATTTCAGGCGAGATTTGAGTGAAATCCGAAAATGAGGTTTGAGTTTTGGGTTAAAAATCATCCAAAGAACATCCTAAGTTTTGGGTTGGAGTGGTCAAATTGTTTATTTGAACATTGATTAAGGTTTGGTGAAGTTTATGCAAAACCGTAACTTTAGGGATTTTTGATTCTCTGTTTGGTTCAATTTGTTGATGCTATGTATGTGTGTGAGTGGTTGATTCTGCATAGAGTAGTAAGAAGAGTATTTTGAGATTTGGTAAAGTGGGATAGTGTTGTTATTGGTGGGTGTATAAAGTTTCTACAATTTTGGCTAAGATGATTGGGTGAAAATTTGGGAAGAGAATGTATATTTTGTTTATGTTAGGATAGAAATCTGTTTGGTTCTCTTTTTGACTTGTTGAATCATAAGATTTGATAATGTAATGGTTATTGTTAGAGTTTTATAAAGGAGTAGTTGAAGTTATTATATTATTAGAAGAAAACTTGTGTTACAATAAGGTTTATAGCTTGAACTATGCAGAATTATGGAAGTGTGTTGATGATTAATGAGTTTTGATGTGTATATGTGTGAGGTGTAGAAACACTGTTGTGTGTGTGTGTATATTTATATATATATCCTAGTTTTGGAATTAAGTTGAGCATTAGGAGTTATTTGACTAATTCTATGCTGGTTGGTTATGATGGGTACATGGAAACAGAATACTAAAGCTATGAATAACATTAACATGATTTTAGCTATGATATAGAAATCTAAAATTTTTAGGGAGTTGATGTAGTCTTGTGGGAGGAGTATATAGGATTTCCGTTCACTAACTCTAGTGTTATGGGCTGTGGCTTTATCATTCTGTTCTTAGTAAATTAAAAGTGAAATTTAATGTGACAGTTAAAAGAAGGATTGAAGGGTTATTGATTTCTATTTTTGGACAAATTGAGTTAAAGGTTGAAGGTAGATGATAGCTATTGCTAAATAAAAGTTAATGAAGGCAGTAGTAACATTGTGTTAACTAGATACTTGGCTTGTGGAGGCATATTTACGAAATAGGTTGTTTGGTTATTAATTGACTTCTTTGATATATATGTAGAATTCTTGTATTTAAGTGAGTTAGCTTATTGTCTCTGTTTTGATCAAACTATTTTCTGATGCATTGAATGCTTGTATGCCAAATTCAGGGAAATTTGAGCTCCAATGGTTTGATTTAATGGTGTAGGAGTGGTTCTTATATTGTGGAGATTGAAAAGGAATTTTGATGATACAAGGTGTGAAGGAATGGAATTTTTAGGAGTTCAAATGCTGTAGTCATTCTTTATTGTCAATATAATTATGAGTAACAAGTTTGAGTTTCAAATGGTAGTGTAAAAGTACAGTATGCTATATATATGTTAAACAACATTCTGGTGTGCCTTTAAGGTTTGAAATCATAATTTAAATCTGATTTTAATATCTTATTTCATGATTTCCAAGTGCAAACAAGTTTTATTGCTTTCTTGTAATCAATGAGACATGTTGGTTCAAGTTATTAAAGAATTCTTGAAGTGTAGACGTGTTTGCTATACATGTATGAGTGAAAGTCTATAATTTCCTTTACAAAATGTTCTAGATATATGTGTGTGAGTGTATGAAATATGATTTGGAAGGATGTTTAAATTAAAGGCTAAAGAGGAGATTGGGATGATTGTGGTGCATTGTGACTGAATATGTGTTTAAAAGTTTTAAAATGTTGTTTGATGAAATTATTTAGGGAGTACATGGATAAAATCCGAATTTCTATTTGAAGTTTGATTCTACCTAATAAGGTATTGATTTGGTGAACCTGTGATTGATCATGGTTGTATTTGGGTGAATTTATCTGTGTTGATTTGTATAGTGTTTTAAATGGAAATGTATGTTTGTTGTTCCTTGGCTTTTTGTTCATGAATGTGAATTTAGTTATTGGCCTTGATTGATTGAAGATGTTTACCTTAGAATTAAACATATAAGAAAAGGGATTGGGTAGTAATACAGGAACGAGAGAGACGTTAGTTGTTTATGATTTAGGGTGATTCTTAACCCCTATTACTACATGGTGTAATAATAGGAAATGATGCGATATGCATAGATTTCTCAAGGTATGGTAAGGAAAAGGAAGAACAAAAGAGTGCTACAGGGCGACAGGTAATCACTCTTACCTTACTATAACATTGAGGGTGACGTTAGTTGGGATTTTCAATCCTTTCTAACCCTCAAATCTTTAAAAGTTATTTTTATACAAAACAGGCTATCGGGTGCCTTTTAAACACGATTATTTTTGTATAAAGGAAACTTCATACATTATATATATGGTATCCTGTCTGGTGGTAGTTCTTGGATAGTGTGATAGAGATATAAGTACTGAATTACGAGTGTGCTTTTGAGAGTATTGAGAATGGAATGAGAATGATATGTTGAGTTGATATTGTGGATAGTTAGGTTGAGGGAATGAATTGAATAGTTGTGAATGATATTGTGATATTGAAGAGAATTGTGATGGAAATGTTAAGGTTGTGGATGAGATTTGATAGGGATGTTGTGATCATTGCATGACACTGAGATATGTACCATCGCGCGATGATAACCGGTTGATAGGCCAATCAACGGTTATTTGTACGGGTCGACAGATTGGAGACTGTGACCATTGGTCAACAGATTGGAGACTGTGACCAGCAGTTTTCTGATTGGAGACAGGAACTGCTCCCTTTCTGATTGGAGACAGATTGGGGTTTCCCTCTCATGGGGTTACAGAGAGGGAAATTGCCCCCTCACTTTTGAGAGGGGCACATTGTCAACTCATTTAGAATATATATATATATAGAGCTCGAGTGTAGTGCCTCCGGGATGGCATGAGTAGAGCACCAGGGTTGTACATGGATTAAAGCTGAGAAGTATGTGTTGGAGATTCACAAGAATGACTGCATGGATTTGGAGATTTGACGGAGAAGTTTATTGATGTGGATTTCTGATTGAGGGGTTTTGAGTGATATTTGGAAAGTAGAAAAGATGGAATTGATTTGTTTTGGATGTGACAGAGGCTATGGAATGATAAATGGATAGAGACTGAATTCTAATATATATATGTATTGATTTTTTTTAAACTGTGGTACCCTTTAGACGCCCTCACTACCGCACATCTCACTGTTATAGTGAGTTAAGCAGTAGATTACTGAGACAAGTTGTCTCACCCCACGATTACTTACATTTTTGCAGGTGATCATGCACAGGCGCGAGCGACAGGAAAGGGGATTAAGTTTCAAAGGTTGTTTAGATTATTTAGACATGTATATTGCCAAAAATGTATAGGTCTGCATTCGCTTCCGCATATTTTTATTCGTATAGATAATATTGGTTAATCAGGTGAATGTACTAGGTTATTCCTTTTGTCTAACCATGTTAGGTGATTCTTTTCTAACATGGTTAGCTATTTAATTATCCATGATAGTATTCAGGTTATATTAGAAAATTCTTTTCTATCATGGATAATGATTATTAATAGGGAATTCTTTTCTAACTATGATAGATTTATTGATATTATGGAAATCATTTTTCTATCATAGTTAGTAATTATTGATTTAATTCAGGAAATTAATAACGATATGTTACACCATACCTACTATAACATCAATACCTATCATAGGTATACATACATGATTTATTATAGAGGTCATACCATCAAACTCAATCAAACAATTCAAACAGGCTTTAGAAGTTTTCATAGAGGCTCCAGTCGGTGTGGAAACCATCATATCATAAGGCAATTCATAGGCATGCAATTTCAATCGAATTACACAAGCATCAGATATAAATGAGTGTGTTGCACCAGAATCAAATAAAGCTTCAATTTCAAAGCCTTGAAGTTTGAGTATACCTTTAATCAAATCTGGTGATGCACTGGCCTCCTGCTGCGATAACGCAAACACTCTTCCTGGAACTGCAGTTCTAGCATTACTAGCTCCTTGTGAGCCATCCTCACAGAATCTGGAGATGTGACCTGGCTTTCCACACTTGTAACAAACTAGACAATTCCCCACATGTACCCTTCCATACTTCGAACACTTTTGGCTATTAGTTGTACTGATGGCAGGTGTTGAAGAGCCATTGAAAGAGTTTTGTCCTCCGCTAAACTGACTTCTTGGAGGTCTACTGAATTGACTCCTGGAAGGCCTATTAGAATAGTTCCTTGACGGCTGATTAAACCGGTTACTCACTCCACTGAAGCTCTGACTGTTCCTCTTGCTAATTCCTCCTGTTGGTCTCATGAATGAAGCAGATCTGGCCTGAAATTCCTTTCTCTTCTCAACTTCCTCCTCCCTCTTTCTTCTAGCTGTAGTACGCAGCTTGTCACACATCCTTTCAAAACTTGTTATCTCATCCAAAAATGGAGCTAAAGCTGTCTTCAACTCTGGCTTAGCTTTTTCCACCAAGCGATCACACATCCATTTAGGGTCATGACACTTCTGTGTATAGGAGCAATACTTGGATAGTTCCAAGAAACGAGCAGTGAATTCATCTTCATGGAGATTCCCCTGCTGGAAAGTGAGAAACTCGGTTTCCTTCTCAACTCTAATAGAAACGGGAAAGTAATGTTTCAAAAATTTTTCCTTAAACTCTTCCCAATCGTAGAATACATCATCGTCTTTTGTACTATCCCACCATTCCTGTGCTGCTTTCTGCATCAATTGCTCAGCCATCAGCACCTTTTGTTGAGAGGTGCATACCACAATCTTGAAAATCTTTTCTAACTGTTTTATCCATTCAACTGCTTCAGCTGGATCTGGCTTTCCCTCAAATTTAGGAGGATTGAACTTTCTAAAATTTGACCAAACTTGGGTAATAGACTCAGAGGGGCGCTGAGATTGGGTGCCACTGCTGCCTCTTGACTCAGATATTCCATGGTGGTCACCTCCAGACTGCTTATCACTAGGCTCTTCTTCAATAGTATGGTCATTCTCCGGTTCAACGTTTCTGGCTGCTAAAATATTATCATGCCTTTTGACTCTCTGGTCAATACTTAGTACTAACTCATGTAAACTCCGTAGTATGTCGTCATTAGTTTGGGGATGACGTGTAACAGGAGTCGAATTAGTCCTACGAGTGGTCACCATTCTCCCCTCCTATAGATAACACCACAAGGAGTCTAAGTAAGCTACACAGAATCCAACAATGAAGTCTATACCTAAATAAAGAGAAGACATATGATATGATACTTAATTTGCCAAGACCTTTAAGAATTTAAGAAATAATTTATGTAAGGAAACAATAAAAAGTAAAACAATCAAACCAAAAGCCAAGGAACGTAATTGCTCTGATACCAAATTGTAACGCCTCAATAGAATTTCGATCATACATAGACAAAAATGTTCACTAAATAACAAAATGGATATCCAATATAAAACTCCAGCAAAACATCATATTTAATTTCAAAATAAAATTCAACCTAAGTAATAAATTTTAAAACTTATTGGTAGTTAAAATGACAAAAACAGAAATCTTTGGTCCTTGGCAAAATAAATATCATAACAGTGCTCGAGTAGTACAATAGAGCCTTTAAGGCTTACTCCTCAAGTGTCTTCCCTTGCCTGCTATTTGAACCTTCACCTAAAAATGTTAATAATGGGGTGAGATCGACATCTCAGTAACTACCGAAAAATCCTAACATACACCAGCAACTCATATACAAATATATTACAAATAATTATACTCAACGAAATAATTTACAGTCTCTAATTACTCACATATTACACCGCACAAACACATAAACAAAAAAAATATAATAATTAACTCATGAAATTAAAGAATGTATCATGCATGCCTCCCTTGTACCGCCTCCACCCTTATTCCGCTGACAGGAGCCATAGGCTAACCCATACACATAGTCCAAACAGAAACACATCCAATTGACTGGATTGTTTCAAGCTCACCATTACTTGAGATGTACCCTGCCAAAGGTACAGAGCTCAAGCATGGACTATGGCTCCCCTCCTTAAAGAACGAACGTAAGGAGGTGTCACATGTCCCATAACTTCTTGAAATCCCTGGCAAAGGAAATCATAGAAGAGAGGGCCCTGACAAAGTACCATTCACTGTGCACCGAGTGATGGGTTACCACGTGATAACACAATTCTCCACACAAATCTCCTCTAATCCTACCCATTACCATGAATGCAAATGCTATGACATTTTTATCAATTCCCAGAGAAACAACATATACAATTCTAGTTCATAATATCATAACATTCCCACAACATATAGAAGACAAACATGCTTAAAAACAAGACTAAAATAATATTCAATCATAACAATACACTAAGCATGCTTGAAAAGGGACAAACTATAACACATATCATATAAT
This sequence comes from Mimosa pudica, assembly GCA_029929735.1. Lineage (NCBI taxonomy): Eukaryota > Viridiplantae > Streptophyta > Magnoliopsida > Fabales > Fabaceae > Mimosa > Mimosa pudica. The sequence goes on along the minus strand of JAKELP010000012.1, from coordinate 2,791,562 downwards.
ATTCATGGCAAACAAGCATGCTTAAAAAGACTAACATATCATATAATAATATAATTTATCTTACATATTTCAATCAAGTCGTAATTATTTATAATACAATTATACACAAATCACAGGTATACGGAAGAATTTTCCGGAGTTACCTGTCACTCCTTAGCACACAGGTGAACTAACAAGGTCACTTCAAATCTCTCACTGCGTATCTACAAAATCATAAACACATATATACCTATTAATACACTACACAATACTATCTTAAGTTTTCTAACACTAGCCTATACTCTCATGTTACAACTTACTTTATAATGTAATTTTTTTTTGTTTATACTGGAGTATTAATATAATTCTTGGGAATATATATATATTTAAATTAATTGAGGGATTTGTTCAATCGGACAACAGCATATTGATATTATAATAGTCACATAAAAATGTTACTCTTGCATTAACGACACCGAAAAGAATCACAAGGCTTTACAGAATGTGTGTTATATATAGGTATTCACTAAAACCAAATAAAAATAAAGGAAAACTAATAAAGGGTGTCACTCTTGTTTTTGTTTTTTTTTTTTAATTGTAATAAGTAAAAGCATGTGTGATTGCGTGAGGGATTTGCACAAAATGAAAAGAAGGAATCACATTGGTTTTTGTGAAGCAAGTGGTAAAGACAAGTTACATTACAGAAGAGAGAAGAAAGAAGACTATGGGTTTTTCTTGTGTGTGATGCATCCCAAAACATAATGACTATGGGTTTTGCTTGTGTGTGATGCTTTCGAAAACTGATTTGCAATAGGAATATAATGGACAAAAGAAAACTTGGGGCATGTGAGGGAACTATCAAGATGGGACAACTAATATAAAACAATTGGGAAAGGAAGTAAAAGTGTTGATAAGACTACAAGTGAGATATAATGAAACAAAAACTTGAAGAAGATGAAAAGGGATACCTTTGACAGTGTTGAAGCATAATCGGCGCTAGAAACAAGAAAGAATGAAGGGAATGTGTGTCAATGTGTATATAGGAGAGAGGCTTCCTAGGGTTTTTGTTGTAATTGGGCCTTACACATGTGGAATATTAGATGGGCTTACACCTTATTCTATATGTTGGTAATAATGTTTTTTTTTTCTCACATTATAGTTGCTCTCCTATTATGAAAATCTTTTGAATATTAATAATCATTATATACATTTTTTTTTTGAAATTTTATTAATTAATTGATTTCATTTTTTTTATAAAGTCGTACACAAATAAAATAAAATAAAATAAATAACTAAATCCTATTATAAAATGAGGGATGTTACAGTCATCACGCTCCATTAGATTCTCATATAAGTATACAAGCATTCAACAAATAAATCAGCTTTATATTCTTTTATCACCATAAGAATGTTTCTAAATCTTTTATTCATGCGTCCAGTCCAAACAAAAACTTCTCAAACCAACATCCAAACCTACAAACATATATAATCTCACATATGCAAGCAATCAAGCAATTTCAGCAAGTTCAAACAACAATTAATACTTCCAAACATCCTTTCGAATCCGACACAAAAGACGAAATGTGAAAATCAGATTTGAACTTATAAAAGCCGTCACAATCAACAAGAAAACAAAATAAAGCCAATAATAACTGAATTTCTTAACTTCAGTTAGCACCAATCAAAAACACATCTTATTTCACTTTCTTCAACCATAAACCAAATAAATCCCATTCTGCGCATGAAAATCCAAATAAGCATAGCACATGATAATTTTTGGCAACCTAAATCACTTTTAAAACACATAAATCATATTACCACATCAAACACCTAAATGGTCATACTAGGAAGAAACAGGGAGAAATAAGTTCAAACCAAATGTGTAACACCACAATTTCACTACAGTGTTTTGTAACTTAATTAGAGAATTTCTCATGTTCAGTTTTCAATACTACAATCCACAAGAAAATGCCAAGACACAAATGTGCAGCACTAGCCTTTTAAGTATAACCCTAGAAATCAAAGTTTTACTTCAACCATTCCTCATTAAAGTTAACATAAAGCAACCATTTCCTTGTAAAACAAACACCACAAGCTAAACCCTTCATACCACTCTAAATGACATCATATAGCATATTCTTCTTTCTCTCCCTCAAAATCGAACACACACCATCTTTTACTTATATTCAATTATTATTTCATTCATTCATCTATATTACAAACATCCAAATCCAGAAAAATCAAATAAGAGACAAAACAGAGTTTGATTCCCTTTAAGATCAGAAATGCAACTAAACAAATCAACTCCAAAACCTTTCAAACAAAGCCTATGCTACATTTTAAGATTTAGAAATTCCTCAAGCTTCAACTACTCATAATTAATTTCCTCTACAATCAGAATTTTATCATCAACCAAACATTTATTACAATTCAAAGCAACACTAATAATTTGTTCTTAATAATTCAATTCGTTCCATATCCATCTATTTCTAGTTAGCACACACATGTACTTACACAAGAAGCACTAATACAATTTCCATTAGCATTTGCAATTAACATTATAAACATCACACAATCTAATAGTTCAGCCACAAAGAAATAGAAACATAAATCTTCAAATTAACACACAAATGTTAAAACATACATCAAACTTCAAGAAAATCAAACATGTAGCACAATATTTGACTTCATTACACTTCTACTTAAACAATTTGAAGATTTTTAAACTTAAAACCTAAGAAAACTTGTAACACCCTAACAAAATCATATACAATTTATATAAAATTACATTTACACTCCAAAAGTCTCAAGTCAAAGTGACAAATTTAAAAATTGATAATAGACCTTTTTAAAATAAAAACAAAGTAAAACATTAAAGGCTGAGGTCAATGACAAAATAAATATAAAATAAAAGTGTGCTTACACATCAAGTGTCTTCCCTGGCTTGCTATTAGAATTCCTTCACCTAAAATTGTTAATAATGGGGTGAGATCGACATCTCAGTAACTACTGAAATCTCCTAACATACACAAGCAAATTATATATAATTACAATACGAAAGTCATTCTCACATCAACTCTTTATCCATCTCAATTGACCTCTTAATTCAAAAATAATTCCTTCACATTAAGATCCTTTAATCATGCTTTAATCATGCATAAATGCAGTATGTCTCCCTTATATCACCTCTTCCTTATACCGCTGACTGGAGCCATAGGCTAACATATAGTCCAAACAGAAATAAATCTAATTAACTAGATTATTCCAAGCTCATCAGTACATGAGATATACCCTGCCAAAGGTATAGAGCCCAAGCATGGACTATGGCTCCCCTCCTTGAAGAACAAATATAAGGAGGTATCACATGTCCCATAACTTCCATGCAATCCTGGCAAGGGAAGGCATAGAAGAAAGGGCCCTGACAAGTACCACTACCATCCACTGTGCACCGAGTGGTGGCATACCACGTGGTAATAAAATTCACTATACAATTTCTCCTCCTCTAATCCCTATCCCATTACAGATGCTCATGCAATGCAATGACATATATATACGTTCACCAACACAATGTAATATCATCATATAAGGAAGCATGCTTGAAAAGAATCAAACCACATATCATTCACATATTACATATAAAAGCATTAACAACAAGCATGCTTGAAAAGGAACAAACTAATCAATCATTCACATTTTTAAATTAAGAGGTAATCAGTAATCAGTCAGATTATAATTATCCATAACTTACAAGCATACGAAAGAATCATTCAAAGTTACCTATTACTCCAAAGCTCACAGATAAATACCAAAGATTTACTCCAAGTTCTTAATGAAAGTCTACTTGGAAGTCAAGTGTCTTACAAAATTACATATTTGATATTGTAGCCTCCACTTCACAAAACACTCATGACTCGCCATACTTTTAAATTTTCTCTAAGAAAGTATTCTGCTCGAAAATTAATCAAAAGGAAATATATCATTATTCCAAATATTATCCAAAACTCGCTGATGATGTGTAGAGTAAAAATATAAAAATCATAATAAAACTAAACTATTTCTAGACCATTATCAATAAATTTATTTATATAAAAGTTGACCTAGATTGCTGGCCAAAACTGGATCACAGTATAAATAACATTTTAAAATGAAATGACATTCCTTTTTTTTGGTAACTAAATGAAATGATATTATATGTGGATTGTTATTGAGGCACAATCTTAAAATGATTTGCATAGTACGTGTGAATATATACACACACCCAGATTTGCACAAACTAAAAATATAAAAATAGTTTCAATACACTATAATATAAAAATAATCCATGGAATCAAGAAAATAGGATTATTGGTGAATTTCAAATATGTGTACATGTATTCGCTTGCTAAGAAAAATTATGAGGATTTATATGTGTGCCACGTGCTATTTGAGAAAAATGGGAATGATTAATGTTTGATAATATTGAAGAGTATATGGAATATAATAGTAGAGAATGAATAAAAGGTAGTAAAAAGTTTCATAAGAATAAGAAAACGTGCAGGACAATATGAATGAGTAATAGTGGGAGTGGAAGGTACCTGACAAAGGAAAAACAACAATGACGGCTAATGTTTACAAAGGAGAGAAAGTAATGTTTTAAATGATTTGAATAGGGTTTTTGTTACATTGGGCTTTTGGGCTTTTATTATTATTTTTTTAGGAAAAAGGAACTACATTTTATGTAAGTGCATATTTTAACTGTATATTAATTATACTCTCATAATATACAAAAGTGATCTTCACATAATTTTTTTTTTTGGTAACTTTTAAACTAAATTCATTATTGAGTACCTATCTTAAATAAAAATTTTAAAGGTTATACAGACGATTTATTTTTAAATGATAAAAATATGGGATGTTACAAAACTCGTCAGCCCTAGAGTACCCAACATTTAGGGTTTCCAAGAACGGTTCCAAACTTCAATCAAGATCAAATTGCTCAATCAAAACAATAAGAATACAAGCTAAAGTTTCAGATTCCTAGCTATAAGACAACACAAACCCCATAATCAGTTCGGCCATCACTCAATCTCGCCCAAAAATCATATGAACAGCGGGTAGAACAAAGGGGAAACTCCTCACCTGGGTTGCAATCGAGCTTGCCGGTGGTGACCACCGCACCGCCGCCGGAAAAGTGCCACTGAAGTGGCAGCCAGAACAAACCAGCAAAAGGAGAAGGAAAAGAAGAAGACAAAAAAATGAGAATGAAGTTGGAAACATGAAACTAACTTGAAGGATAACATAACACAAGTCTCACTGTTCATTGCCGCCGTCCGATGCCCGAACCGCCGGAGAACGAAGGAAACCGCAAGGGAGGGAGGACACGAAGTAGTGAGACAGAAAAATGGGTTAGTGAGGAAGATGAAGGAAAGAAGAGGAAGATGATGGACTTGTGAGGGGTGGTCGGCGCCGCCACGCTTTTGGCCGCCGGAAAACTCAAGAAGGAGGGCGGAGGAGAGGAAGAGAGGAGAGTAATCGAAGGTGGAGGGGGGGTCGGCGGCTAGGGCAGGGAAATGAAGAGAAATAAGGAAGGAGGTGAGTTTATATATATATACTTTAGGGAAAATTACAATTAACTACCCTAAGGTTTCTTCGTAATTATATTTCTAGCCCAGAAGTTTGTATATATTACTATATCCCCTTCTTTCCATCATAATATTATCTACTATCCCAAATACTTGTTCATGAAAGTTTCTAACTCCAAATAATTATTTTAACTATATTTCCTTAAATTCCAAAAATTAAGATTTAATAACAATAAATCTCCATAAATTTCTCCCTAAAACTCAAATTTTCTAAATAACACCTCAATAATTTTCAATTAACCTTAATCAAAATTTGGGATGTTACACAATTCTAAGAAAGGCAATAATCCATCAAAACCAAAGGTCAATTTGGTCTATGGTGATGGAAGTAGTTCTGACGATGAGGTCATTGTTGCAGTGGTCTCCCAAGTTCTAGTTTCTGATGTGAAGAAGTGGTTGGTATATTCTAGAGCTACCAAACATATTTGTGCAAATAAAGAAATGTTTACCTCCTTTGAAGAAGGGGAAGACCGCATTTACCTTGCTGCTCATTCTCAAACCGCTAAGGTTTTGGGAAAAGGAAAAGTGGTACTTCAACTCACATCAGGAAAGACTTTGGCACTAAATGATGTACTATATGTACCTGAAATTAGAGTCAATTTAATTTATGTGTCTCTGCTAGGAAAGACTGGATTTAAAGTTTCTTTTGAGTCTGACAAGATTGTCATGACTAAGAATAATATATTGATTGGTAAGGGCTATTGTAATCAGGGTCTGTTTTTGCTTAGTGTTGATGAGACGAATAACAATGCATCTTCTTCTACTTACTTGATTGACTCGTTTGACCTGTGGCATGCTAGACTAGGACATGTTCATAAGACATATGTTACTAGACTACAACAATTAGGGATAATACTTAAAATTGATAATAATGTGAAAAATAAATGTGAAGTTTGTGTAGAAACTAAATTAACAAAAAGAACACATTTTTCTACATAAAGGGAAACTGAATTATTGTCCTTAATTCATATAGATCTAGGTGATCTAAAACAAACTGAGACTAGGGGTGGCAAAAGATATTACATAACTTTCATCGATGATTTTTTAAGATATACTAAAGTATATTTGTTAAGGAATAAGGATGAAGTGTTTGATAAGTTTCGTTTGTACAAGGTAGAAGTAGAAAACCAACTTAGTAGGAAAATCAAAAGAGTTAGGTCAGATAGAGGAGGAGAATATTTATTGTTTAATGTTTTTTGTGAAAAAGAGGGAATAATTCATGAAATAACACCTCCTTATTCACCTGAATCAAATGGTGTTGCAGAAAGGAAAAATAGAACTTCAAAAGAAATGATGAATGCTATGATTGTGAGTTCTGCTGCACCTAATAATTTGTGGGGAGAAACTTTATTGTCTGCTTGTTTTTTACAAAATAGAATACCTCATAAGAAAACTCAAAAGACACCTTATGAATTATGGAAAGGATTTGTACCAAATCTAAATTATCTGAAAATGTGAGGGTGTCTTACAAAAGTTTTATTACCTGATTTAAAAAAGAGAAAAATTGGTTCTAAAACTTCTGATTGTATGTTTATTGGTTATGCTCAACAAAGTGCTGCCTATCGTTTTTTAGTTTTGAAAAGCGATATTTTAAATCGTAATAATATCATTGAAACAAAAGATGCTGAATTTTTTGAAAATATATATTGTTAGAATCTTAAGTTTTGATGGTGACTAAGGTATGATATGGTCTAGTACTTAAGAGAACATAATCAACACTTAGGAGGGATTAGATGACATGGTTAGAATCCTGAGTTAGATCACTTGAGAATGCAAGATCACTTCCGGTTAGATTAGGACTTGCGCATGCGGATGAATGCTTTCATCCCCCAGCGTCAGCAAGTAAATCACTAGGGATTTAACTTAGTCCATGAGAATTAGGTACACAAAACCTTAAGACTAAGCTATGTTTCAATCGGAAGTGAGTTTGCTTCCTGTTAGACTTAGACTGGCGCAGAGCGACAGAATAGATATTACCCCAAGCGTCAGTGAGTCTACTTCCCCAAGTGAAAGCGCTTCCTGTTAGACTTAGACTGGCGCAGAGCAATAGAATAGTTATTACCCCAAGCGTCAGTAAGTCTACTTCGCCGAGTGAAAGCACTTCCTATTAGATTTAGATTGGCGCAGGTTGATAGACTAGATATAACCCCGAGCGTCAGCGGAAATGCAACATCAAGTGAAGTTGCTTCCTGTTAGATCTTGACTGGCGCAGACTGATAGAATAGATTTCACCCTAAGCGTCAGTGAATTCACCACGTCAAGTAAAAGTGCTTCCGATAGCTCAGTGACTAGCGCTGAGTGGTGGAATGAAATAGACTAAGCGAGAGCAAGTCATGGTGAACTAAATCCCTCGTCAAGTGAATTTACTTCCGGATGTAGAAGTGCTTCCGGATACACCTTAGACTTAGGATCACCCACTGCATGAGACTATATGATTATATTGCTAAACTAACGTTCAAGTGCAGCACACTCAGTAAGGTTGCTTCCGGATGAGAAGTTGCTTCCGCAAGCAATCAGAATGTCTGAACGTTCAAAGAGATGCAGTGTCAGAATGCTTTTAACAGAGCAGAGGTGTCAGGACTACTTTTCAGAGATAAAGCAAGTCAACCCTGCTGAAGCATTTAAGAAGATGTTCCTTCCAACGGTAACAAGAGGATAACAGACACATTCAAACAACATTGTTACCTACCAAGCATGAGGAGTATGAGAACATAATCTGAAGATTCACTCAAGGTGTCAAAGCTCATACTGCCCACAAGAGTCAGAGTCCATAAGAGAGCTTCTGATAGCAAGAGAGGATCCAATAGCAAAGCACTCTTATCATTCATGGACAAGTGCTTGGAAGACAAAGTTCCTCTATGTGATAGCAAGCAAAATGTTAGAGTCCACGAGCTTCAGATAGCAAGAGAGCTTCCGATAGTGAGTCTCTTAACATCCTGGACTTATGCTTGAGGAACGAAGTCCTCTCTGACAGCAAGCAAGAGTCGGACCGTACAAAGTGTTTAGATGCCAGAACGACTTTTGTCAGAATAGTATTGTCAGAACAGTGTTGACAGAACAGCATGGTCAGAGCACCTTTTCAGATAAAGCAAAGTCAACCCTGCTGTGCATTAATGAGGACAACGTAAACAAGGCCCCAACGTCTATAATCAAACGATCTTATTGCCTCTCCAACGGCTAGATATTCAGAGGCTGGTATAAAAGGGATGTTCTTCATTTCTGAAGGTGCAAGCTTAAATGGAAGAAAAAGAGAGAACAGAGCATTGTATCTGAAATATCATATTCTTCGTTCTACACATCTTCTACTACTCTCCGATCCAGATTTGTGATAATCTTCAGAGAGTGATTCTGTTGTACTTAAGTGAGGAACATCACCCACTCTTAGAGAGAGTTAGTTTTGAGCCTAAGTGTTTAGCACAATCAGTTCATAGAGTGAACATAATTGTAATCTTACATTTTGTAAGGGGGAGCATTTAGAAGTTTTCTAAATCTCCATAGGTTGCAAGTTAGCCCGTAAAACTTGCGTTTGTAAGGTTTGCAGGTGAACCCGTTGTAAAACCTGTGGGTTGTTAGGTGAACCCGTGCTCGTAAAACCTAAAGTGTAAAGGCTTCTCTTGTGCCTGGTTTAAACAAGAATAGTGGATTGAAAATCTCAGGTGGAGCCTGGGGACTGGATGTAGGTCTGGGTGACCGAACCAGGATAAATTTATGTGTGCATAAACTTACATTTAAACATTCTATTTTTGCATCACATAACATACTGACTTGTGCATACCATTACTCAGTAACATCATCACCAAGCACAAGCAGTCTTTCGAAAAGAAATAGTTTTATTCCCTCACCCAATTCACCCCCCCCCCCTCTTGGGTGACAGCCACGCATTTCATTTGGTATCAGAGCAGGTCACTTGTTTAAAGGATCAAACGATCTCAAGTGCAAAGACCTTGGCTGATTTGGGTTAAAATGTTTTCCAAAGGCTTTGATCATACCATTCCACCTGTGTTAGAAAATATTGATTTTTGTTGGTGGAAAGCAAGAATGGAAAGTTTTATAAAATCCACTAGTTTGAAAATGTGGGATATTTTTGAAAATGATTTTGATTTCAAACCAAGAGGAAACTGGACTGAAAGGGAGAAAAATTTGTTTTCCTTAAACATTAGAGCAATGCAAATTTTATACAAAGGCTTAACTGAAAATGATTTCCAGAAAATCAAACATTGCTCTAGTGCTAGAGATATTTGGAATACTCTTGATGTGATATATGCTTCTAACCCATCTCTTGAAAGCACAGCTGTCCAAAGCTCAACTCGTGCTCTGTGTGGATCATCTACTGATGAGCTTCTGGAAGCTGATATTGAGGAAGCAGACTTCAGTGAAGAGAGTATCCATCTCTGCCTAGAAGATTCAGAAAGTGAGGTATCTGGATCTGAACTTGAACTCTCTGAATTGCAAGATGCATACAATGAGTTATATACCGAATATTGTAAACTTGCAAAAGAACTTCTAGGCTTAAAAGAAAAGGATAGGAAACCTGAAAAACTAATTTCTTCTTCTACGTCCAAAGTTTCCAAGGTTTCTCTTAAAGAACTAGTTGTTCCGATAGTTAGCCCACGATCGGCAGAGAAAACTTCAACATGTCTTGAAAAATGTTTTGATTGTAAACACGTGTTGAAGGAAAAAGAAAAGCCTTCAAAAGAAACTGAGATTTCAAAGGAACAAAAAGCTTTTCTAAAAGAAACTAATCATGATAATGATAGAAAATCTCATTTTGATTATCATTCCATTATCTGTCATTATTGTGGTAGATTAGGACATATTTCTCACACATGCAGTCTTAGAAGAAATACAAATGTGAGAAATAAGTTTGTATGGATTCCTAAAGGACAAGTAAGGTCCAGTGCTAACCATGTAGGACCCAAGTACAAATGGGTACCAAAACATCCTCCTAGTGCCTTACTTGTGCAGGATAGATCAAGAGTTCCTCTCATCCCAAAGAAGAGAACTCGTGGTGATGCAACTGCTGAAACCCACTGGTACAATCATAAGAAGCTGTCGGCCACCACAAGGGACAATGGTTCTGTCTCAAGGATGAGCTATCACAAAGTTCCATTCAACTATCCTGAGAAGAACAAGAGAGAGTGGATTCCTCGATCATCATTGAAAAGGCTCTTGAATCCTACCTCTCAGAAGAAAGTGCTTCGAACCAAGGATAAGTATAGAAGATCTCCTCGGGTAAACAAGGGATCACTTAGCAACGAAGCATTTGATAGTAAAATCTCCTATGCTAATATTAGATGGACTTATTGAGATTTTACATTAAGCATCCTACGATGTGAACATTATATTCATCATTGAAGAAAGCTTAAAGAAATAAGTAATGTTCATAATCTACATGAGATCCATGACTATCTTGATCAAAAACCTTGTATATCCTTGTGCATATAGTCATGATAGATTCACCATGCCATACACATAGCAAGTAATCTCTAAGTGCATGTGAATTACATATAGCCTACAAACTGACCTTCAGATCCAGACTTGGATACAAAAGGAAGGAACTATCTGATATTTTGTAGGAAAGGCAATCCGGAGGTTCAGCAAGACAAGGGTGAAGATGAGTTATGGGCTAAAATGAACAAGGAACATGAGCAAAATCAGAGAGAGATAGGCTAAGATAGCCACCCCTCGGACTTGACCAGGATGTCACTGCTGCCCTCAGAAGGGAAATTGAAATGAAGCGGATTGCCCAAGCAGGAAGGCTCGCCCTTGGGGAAGCCATCTGATTCTTGTGCCCCCAACAGTCTGCTGGCACAGAGGCAAGCTTGAGATAGCACTGAGTGATCAACCTGCGGAGATACCCTCTGCTGAACCTGTGTCTCTCTCTGCGCCAGCACCTAATCTGAGTGAAGAGCTGTGTAAGAAGTATGGGTTCAAGAGGCGAGAGATGCGAGTAGTAGTGATCACCAAGTGAATTCATCCCTCTGCACCAGCTCCAATTCATCCTATTAGCCTCAACAAGACTCAGGACTGTACCTCATCTGAACAATTAGTCAAGTCTTGATAAGCATTCGTCACGCATAGATTTTGGTGCTGCTCTGAAAATAGAATCCTTGCATTGTCAACCAAAATCAAGCGAGCTACTGCTTGATGCGAATGGAGCTATGGTGATATCATTCTTACCCTCCTCTTTACTTGAATAATCTTTTGGGTAGTAAATGCATGATAAGCTTAACAGATTTTATTTCTCTGAAATTGATATGATTTCCCTTATCTATGATAACCTTATTTTCTGTAAAAATGATCCTATCATATCAAATTCATTTTCTGATATAATGCATACTGATTTTACAGATTCAAGAAGTCTGACACTTTGAAACTGAACCTTCTTCAAAACCTACTAAATTTGTGCATGCTGAATCATTGTGTTCCAAGATTTCTGACATTGTTAAGAAGATTCAGAACTAGTTTCAGAATTTTGACACAAACAAAAAACCTTCTTCAGAGTTTTTCATATGGTGTCTAAATCGTTTTACTCATATATGCTGAGCAATTTTTTTTTGGGCGCCTCTCATAAAAGAAAATAGTTTATACATTCACCTTGATTTTTGAAAGATCCTTTTTTGAAATGCAAACTTTCAAAACAGATTCCGATCCTCTTTAAACCTACATGACAACCGTACCTCATGATAGCACTCAAAAGCTATTTCTGATTTTCCATTTCATGTGGTATCTCTTGCATCAACTTTTTCAATGCATAAGCAGCTATGGTTTCGAGAACAATACATCCCTCTTAATTACATCTTTAAGTTCTCAATCTACTAATGATCTCAGTTCAAGTTTGTGGTTTAAGAATGTTGACACAGATTATTGAAGCTTGAACAATGAATATAACCAAGAGAGAATGACAACGAAAATGTCTCTTATCAAGATGTGTGGAATGGCTATACCAAACCTGAGAAACTTTCGCCAATACACATGAGCATTTCTATCCCTTACATATTCTGTTGTGAAATTAAATGGATAGTCTCTCTCTTGTTTGACATGCATTAGAAATCTTAGGAAATGCCTTGAATTAAACTCTGCTAGATCTGTAAAACATGGCATAGTATCACAAGCATGCTATAATCTGTATTAATTTCAAGCTCGTTGATATCCTAAGAACAATGAGATCACATTGAGCATATCTAGAAGAACTCGAGCTAATATTTGGAAATTATTCTCGTAATCATATGCTGAAATTTGGTTGTTTTTGTAAAACGAATTCAATCCTAATCAAATTATTTTGTGAGGATGAAGATTCTCTTTTTCAAAATCTCATTATATTATTAATTCACATGTCTTCATGATCTAACATGAACATCCTTGAGGCATATGTATTGAACTATACTTGCTTATGAAACTCTGAAAATATGCCACCTGTTTAATATTCTCTGTACTATCACATTGATATTTATCCATGAGAGTATAAATAGAGTTCATGTCTTGATAGTGAAACTATGTGAATGTATAGATAATTTCAAAATTAGTTTTCACATAATCATTGCTCATATTTTCTTAAACCAATTAGCAAGCATGATTTCTTAAAATTATTAGCTTGTGCTGATTAACACAGATTGACTTGAATGTCCTGAGGATGGTCTTCAATGTTAAATCTTAAGTTCTTTCACTGACCATCAGAAAGCATTTGTTTCCTCAAGCATATGCAGGACCAATCATCAAGTTTGAGCAAGGTTGCTTTCACAACAATCAGCGCCTTCGATAGCAGGCCAACTATTGAACCATGGGAAGAGTAGAGTGACTGCCCAGTCATGTCTGCTTGTGGTTGTAGCTCAGCTTGCCGAAGCGAGTCATCAAAGCACTTGCGCTAGGGGTTTCCACTTGAAAATAGAGAGTCACATGCTGTCATCGATAATAAACTCTTAAGATGCTGTGATGCAATTTGTTTGGAAATTATTTTTGGCACTTTTAAAAACACAAATTTCATTTGATTTGATTTCATTTCATATGGTATCACAAATTTCATTTGGCATTCAATCATTTCCTTTGATACCACAAGTTCAAACTCACAGATCTCATTTGATTTCATTAGGTATCAAATTTCATCTCATTTGAATTTAAAATCACATATTTCATTTGATATCATAATCATCATTTTAAACACATCAAAATTACTTTTGATATCATGTTAATCAATTCGAGAGGATCAAAATTACATTTGGAAAGAATTTTGACCTTCAAAAAGAAAACTGTTTTGTATGTTTTGATCTTAATTTAATTATGATTAGATTTGATGTATCAATATCTCCTTTGAAAAACATGTTTAACTATCCTACATAGTGTTTAGGGAAAATACAATCATTTAGGATCATGAGCCATTATTGCTGTTCCTTGTTAATTCTCGTACATTGTATTGAATAGTCTAGAACAAATCTTTATTAGCGATACATAGGGAGAAATATTAGGTAGAAAGCCCATTCCTAGGAGAACGATAAAAGTATCCCCATCCCTAAGGCTAGCTTGCACCTGTTGGATTTTGATGAAGCCAAAAGGGGGAGAGAGATGAGATGTCTAGAGATGAGATGAGATATAAGATGTCTAGCTAGAGATGAGATATAAGAGGTCTAGCGAGAGATGAGACATGAGATGTCTAGAGCTGAGAGATAGATAAGATGCCTAGATTTTTGGGGAGAGAAATGGGGAAAGGAATATAGCTCTAGGATGAGTGATCTAAGTTTAATTATGTTCTCTAGTCATCTATGGGTTTGTCATCATCAAAAAGGGGGAGAATGTTAGAATCTTAAGTTTTGATGGTGACTAAGGTATGATATGGTCTAGTACTTAAGAGAACATAATCAACACTTAGGAGGGATTAGATGACATGGTTAGAATCCTGAGTTAGATCACTTGAGAATGCAAGATCACTTCCGGTTAGATTAGGACTTGCGCATGCGGATGAATGCTTTCATCCCCCAGCGTCAGCAAGTAAATCACTAGGGATTTAACTTAGTCCATGAGAATTAGGTACACAAAACCTTAAGACTAAGCTATGTTTCAATCGGAAGTGAGTTTGCTTCCTGTTAGACTTAGACTGGCGCAGAGCGACAGAATAGATATTACCCCAAGCGTCAGTGAGTCTACTTCCCCAAGTGAAAGCGCTTCCTGTTAGACTTAGACTGGCGCAGAGCAATAGAATAGTTATTACCCCAAGCGTCAGTAAGTCTACTTCGCCGAGTGAAAGCACTTCCTATTAGATTTAGATTGGCGCAGGTTGATAGACTAGATATAACCCCGAGCGTCAGCGGAAATGCAACATCAAGTGAAGTTGCTTCCTGTTAGATCTTGACTGGCGCAGACTGATAGAATAGATTTCACCCTAAGCGTCAGTGAATTCACCACGTCAAGTAAAAGTGCTTCCGATAGCTCAGTGACTAGCGCTGAGTGGTGGAATGAAATAGACTAAGCGAGAGCAAGTCATGGTGAACTAAATCCCTCGTCAAGTGAATTTACTTCCGGATGTAGAAGTGCTTCCGGATACACCTTAGACTTAGGATCACCCACTGCATGAGACTATATGATTATATTGCTAAACTAACGTTCAAGTGCAGCACACTCAGTAAGGTTGCTTCCGGATGAGAAGTTGCTTCCGCAAGCAATCAGAATGTCTGAACGTTCAAAGAGATGCAGTGTCAGAATGCTTTTAACAGAGCAGAGGTGTCAGGACTACTTTTCAGAGATAAAGCAAGTCAACCCTGCTGAAGCATTTAAGAAGATGTTCCTTCCAACGGTAACAAGAGGATAACAGACACATTCAAACAACATTGTTACCTACCAAGCATGAGGAGTATGAGAACATAATCTGAAGATTCACTCAAGGTGTCAAAGCTCATACTGCCCACAAGAGTCAGAGTCCATAAGAGAGCTTCTGATAGCAAGAGAGGATCCAATAGCAAAGCACTCTTATCATTCATGGACAAGTGCTTGGAAGACAAAGTTCCTCTATGTGATAGCAAGCAAAATGTTAGAGTCCACGAGCTTCAGATAGCAAGAGAGCTTCCGATAGTGAGTCTCTTAACATCCTGGACTTATGCTTGAGGAACGAAGTCCTCTCTGACAGCAAGCAAGAGTCGGACCGTACAAAGTGTTTAGATGCCAGAACGACTTTTGTCAGAATAGTATTGTCAGAACAGTGTTGACAGAACAGCATGGTCAGAGCACCTTTTCAGATAAAGCAAAGTCAACCCTGCTGTGCATTAATGAGGACAACGTAAACAAGGCCCCAACGTCTATAATCAAACGATCTTATTGCCTCTCCAACGGCTAGATATTCAGAGGCTGGTATAAAAGGGATGTTCTTCATTTCTGAAGGTGCAAGCTTAAATGGAAGAAAAAGAGAGAACAGAGCATTGTATCTGAAATATCATATTCTTCGTTCTACACATCTTCTACTACTCTCCGATCCAGATTTGTGATAATCTTCAGAGAGTGATTCTGTTGTACTTAAGTGAGGAACATCACCCACTCTTAGAGAGAGTTAGTTTTGAGCCTAAGTGTTTAGCACAATCAGTTCATAGAGTGAACATAATTGTAATCTTACATTTTGTAAGGGGGAGCATTTAGAAGTTTTCTAAATCTCCATAGGTTGCAAGTTAGCCCGTAAAACTTGCGTTTGTAAGGTTTGCAGGTGAACCCGTTGTAAAACCTGTGGGTTGTTAGGTGAACCCGTGCTCGTAAAACCTAAAGTGTAAAGGCTTCTCTTGTGCCTGGTTTAAACAAGAATAGTGGATTGAAAATCTCAGGTGGAGCCTGGGGACTGGATGTAGGTCTGGGTGACCGAACCAGGATAAATTTATGTGTGCATAAACTTACATTTAAACATTCTATTTTTGCATCACATAACATACTGACTTGTGCATACCATTACTCAGTAACATCATCACCAAGCACAAGCAGTCTTTCGAAAAGAAATAAAGTTTTATTCCCTCACCCAATTCACCCCCCCCCCTCTTGGGTGACAGCCACGCATTTCATATATCCCTTAAAAGTTGAGTATATACCAAAGAGAATTGGAAATAACGTCTCTTCTTTTAAACAAACACCAAATGAAGATTCTTTTGAGGATTTAAGGAGAAGTAAAAGGCAAAGAAAAGAAACATATTTTGGAGATGACTTTTATACTTATTTGATACAAAATGGGCCCAAAAATTTTTATGAAGCTGTCTCTTCTCCTGAAGCAAAATTTTGGAAAGAAGCTATACATGTTGAACTTGATTCTTTGAGTCAAAATAAAAGGTGGGTTTTAGTAGATTTACCTCCAGGAGCAAAACCTATTGGTTGCAAGTGGGTTTTTAGGAAAAAATATTTTCCCGATGGGTCAATTGATAAATATAAGGCCACACTAGTAGCCAAAGGTTTACACAAAAAGAAAATGTTGATTATTTTAATACCTTTTCTCCTGTGACTAGGATTGCTTCTATTAGAGTCCTAATATCTTTAACTTCTATTTATAAGCTTTTTATTCACCAAATGGATGTTAAAACAACATTTTTAAATGGTGATTTAGAAGAGGAGATTTATCTGGTACAACCCGATGGATGTATAGTTCGTGGACAAGAAAAAAAGTTTATAAACTTTTTAAATCACTTTATGGCCTTAAACAAGCACCCAAACAATGGCACGAAAAATTAGACCAAGTTTTGTTAAGTGGTGGTTTCTCTACTGTAGAAGTAGAAAGATGTGTTTATATAAAACTTGTAAATAATAACTGTGTGATCATTTGTATATATGTGGATGATATACTTATCTTTGGCACTACATGAGTGTTGTAAATGATACTAAGTTGTTTCTTGCTTCTAACTTTGATATGAAGGATATTGGTGAAACAAAAGTAATTTTGAGTGTTATGATCATAAGGAATGATAATGGTATCATACTTTCTCAAGAACATTATGTTGAGAAGATTTTGAGAAAGTTTGAAATCTCCTTTGAGTACTCCTTATGATTCAAATTTTATTTTATTAAAAAAATGAAGAAGATTATGTTGCTCAATCTGAATATGCAAAGATTATTGGAAGTCTTTTGCATTTGATGAATTTTACAAGGCCAGATATAGCTTACGCCGTGTGTAGATTGAGCAAGTAAACTCGTTGTCCGAGCGGTGGACATTGGACGACTTTGTTGCGGGTATTGAAATACCTAAGAGGTATCATGAATTATGGTATTCATTATAGTGGATATCCCGCTGTATAAGAAGGATACAGTGATGCGAATTGGATCTCTGATTCAGAGGAGTCTAAATCCACTAGTGGCTATGTGTTTAATTTTGGGGGTGGAGCTGTTACGTGGAAGTCAGCTAAGAAAACAGTGTTGACCAAATCCTCAAGGGATTCTGAGTTTATAGCACTTGAGTTGGCTGGTTCAGAGGCTGACTGGTTGAAAAACTTCTTAGCAGATATTCCACTAGGCAGTAAACTAATACCTTCAGTGTCAATACACTGTGATAACCAATATGCAATAGCCACAGCTAAAAATAAAACCTTTCATGGTAAGAGTAGACATATTCGACTGAGGCATAATATTATAAAGCAGCTGCTAAAAACCGGTGTAATCTCAATCGTTTATGTGAGGTATGAATTTATCCTCGCGAATCCGTTAATTAAACCCCAGGAGAGGAAACAAATTGTTTATTCAACGAGGGGAATTGGACTAAAGCCAATTTGAAATTGATAGCGATGGCAACCCAACCTCTGTGATTGGTGATCCCATGAAAGAGGTTCAATGGGTAAGAACAAGTCGTGCGTCAGTTCTGCTAGCACTGAATTAATATGCTAGTCCAATCCTATGGTACCGGAAAGTGCTAGATTGCATTTTTGGTAAGGCTGAGTATATACTCTTAATGATTTCATAGTCCTGTGGGATGGTGTGCTCATTGCAGGTACATTTAATGAAATCACCTCTACGAATGTCAGAGTGGGGCCGCTCCTATGAAACCTTGACAAAGTTTCTCGTGGTCGTCTTAACGGGCACAACCGCCGTTAACAGCGGAAATGTGGAGGTATAATCTGGCTATAATACCTCTAGTATACGCCAAGAGTTGTGAGTTCATAGTCCATAGGATCATTTACTTCTCTGTGTACTAAGTATTATTTGTCTAGGTCTAGTTCATAGTCCAGAGGACCACTAGATACAATGATTATATCCATGTGTGTAACACAACTAAGAGACTTTAATTTGACACATGTGGGGGATTGTTGGAGATTGTTGGAGTTCCAATGAAAACATGTGGGTGTGTCAAAAAGAGAAGTCTCACATTACTTCGGAGTGAGAACATACAAGTGTACATAAGATACTTGTGTTCAAGCTCAAGTTAAAGGGACAAAGGAGGAATGGGCCTCGCGCGCACAAGTTGGGCCACCGTTGAGGCAAACATAGTGGAAATCTGGCGATTCCCCCCTGCTCGCGTGGTAAATATGGAGTCGACACATTTTACTTATCCGGGTTTTGCAAAAATTACAAATAAATAAATATTTAGCTTACCATGATACCTTGTATTTTGGGGCTTCAGTTTTTTTATTATCTTTGTATTTTAAAATTGTGGACGTTACAGGTTGCAAGCTCATCTGAGTGTATGCTTATCCGGATAATAATTTTGCTTAACGTCAGAATAAATATTCCAACGTTAAAAAACTGCTGTTTTTAATTGTCATTATTTTGTAACCGTGAAATAATGCGTGTTAATGTGTCATCACAGCCATCTAACGTTCACTTGGTTTTATCGCCTACAAAAGGCAGAGTCTGTAGACAGCCCAAGCGCACCAGCTCTAGTGATTGAGCTTTCTCTTCCTCCTCTGAAAATTTCTTTGTTGTTTACTATTTTTTCTTCTGTTGTTCTGTTGCTCCTTGCATTTGCAGGATGGGTCTATTTAATCCTAGGGAGAGCCGCTTGCTAAGCATATAAAGGACAGTGTCCCTGAGGACGCGACTTATATCATTACATTATAATATATTGTTCTATTTTGTGCAGCGCTAATAATCATATCGATACAAAAGGAAGCATATCAATAGAAAAGGAAGCATATCAATAGCGTGAGGAGCATATCGATAGCACACAAGGGAGTACAGCGCCAACAAGAAGCACACAAGGGATTAGTGATTAGCACACAAGAGCATATCGATAGCACACAAGGTTGTTCTTTTGACTCATGAATTTCATTTGTGTGAATATTTTGTGTTATTTTACTTTCTTAGATTCTAGGTGATTAAAATCAACTTTGTTTTTACTCAACTTAAACGAAAATAGGATATTTAATTTCTAGTTATTAATTGTCTGAATCTCTGTGGGATCAACTTTCATTTGTCACTAATTTACTATCCGTACACTTGCAAATTTTTATCCAAATTTTGGTAGCATCAAACACAAACAAGACAAATGTCTCTATCAACAAAGAAAATTTCATATGGACAAGGAAAACAAAGTTTTCAACAATTAGCGGTAATTTGCAAAAACAAACATATTCCTCACTACAACCATCACATATCAAAACAAAATAGCTTAAATGATTAGCTACAAAATTAATTTCATATCCACACATATGTTAGACCTCGAACAAGTTAGTTGCCCCTGTCAACAACAAAAAGTCTCGTCTGAACAACAAAAAAGCTCCTTTAAACTACACTGAATGTATGGCCTAAAAAGCACACCACCTCAGAGACCAAATACACACAGAAAAAGCACATCAAATACACACGAGAGAGAGAAACTAAACCAAATACATATAGAGAATGATACATTCCCAAAAACATACCTCACCCAAACTTCAATAATTACTCCTTCTAAAACCGATTAAACTTCAATGAAATGAGAAATGTGTTTGGTTAAGGGGGTTTGAACATCATCAATGCTAAATGGGTCTTCCTCGTCTGAGAAGAAGAAGAAGAAGAAATGAGAAATGGATTGCATGAAAAAGAAGAAGAATGAAGAAGTTGTTTGTGTGTTTGGTTGTCAAGAATTGATTCTTTTTGCTCCATGGGTTTACCTCAAGAAAGAAGAAGAAGAAGAAGAAAAATGAGCAATGGTTTCCTCCATGAAAAAGAGGAGTGAAGAAGAAATTAAACGTGCTTTTTGGGGGTGTTTACGATTATGATCCAAATGCTTTGGTTTTAATTTCAGTTTGGGACCAAATAGGACTTTTTAAGTCTTTTCACACCTTATTTTACTTCACTTAAGGACCTAGGTCCTCCACAGACTTTTCAGAAAATTTTGGTCCTTCACAGAAATTAATTCCCAAATTTGGTCCTTAATTTTGAAATTCTCCCTCACTATATCATGTGTGTACGCGGAGCTCGCAATAGTAGAAGTTGATATGTCTTGGCAAAGACTCAGTACCAATCAATGCAAGACTTACAATTTTCTACTTGTCAATTTTCTACATGGAGCTATCAGAATATATTAGAATTTCACTTATAAACGTAACAGTTTGTTTTTTCCTTGAGTCGGCCACTCAGTATCTCTATGTGGTGTGAAGTTGATTGTCGCATATTAAAAGTGGCCAAACTTAAAGTACGGCCTGCATTCATAATTTATTTCATTTTTGACTTTTTAAGCAGGAGTATCATTTCCATTGACAAGTTTCTGTGTTCAAATCTTCCTCCTCCTTTTTCTTCAAAAGCTATATCATTCACGTCACCACCATTTTCCCCTACAATCCGCTGAAGTAAATCCCTCTTCTCTTCCATCTTTTCACTTCTATTTAATATCAAATTCGATTCTTTTCTTCATCAAAGATGGCTCCCAATGCTCCTGTCCTTCCTCTTCTTACACCTTACAAATTGGGAAATTTCAATCTATCCCATAGGTACTTTATAGTTTATATTCTAACCTTCATGCTCTTATGGGGATTCCATCTTCTGTGTAACCAGTTGGGTATAGTTAAAGATTATACTTGGGAATCACATACATATCACATATTTTTTTAAAAAAAAAATTACGGTAGTCATTTTGAGTAACGTATTGTTTCGTGATCACTAATTTTATTATTATCACTTTAATTTATTGGGTCCTGTGCCTCCAAGACTGATGAGCTAGAAAAGGGGAAAATTGTTGCCTGCCATGTAGTATTATTCTGATTTTTATAAGCAACCGTTTGACTATTTTGTGATTTGCTTATTAAAATTGGTTTGCTTTTTTTTCTATGCAGAGTTGTTTTGGCCCCATTGACTAGACAGAGATCTTATGGCAATATTCCTCAGAATCATGCTATATTATATTACAATCAACGAACTACCAAAGGCGGCCTATTGATATCTGAATCTGCTGGCATTTCTCCGTCCACTGCTATAGGGTAATTCCGATATTAAATATAGCCAACCATACTACAAAAACAAAAAATATTACCCAATTCTTACATAATCAAAACTATTTACCTTAGTACTGCACTTAAAATTCATCTGACCATGATGAACTTTCAGATTGTGAAGAAGTTCATCATACCAAGATGATCACTCTTGCTCACATCTCCCCTTGTCGCATAACCAGACATTTATATTCTTAATTTTAAAAAGTAAGATACCCCTTGTGACTTAAAATATATATCTTATTATTAGGGAAGTTGATTTCGGTCCTAAATATAAAATTTAATTCTAAATTTTGTCAATTTATTCCCAAATTATCTCTATAGGTATTCATCAAGAAAATAATTTTTATTTTCCATTTATGAACAAAATATTTTAAATGTCTCCTAACATCATCCCTTTTCATTTCATCTCAACCAAATTAGCTTTTGTCCTAATTAAGAAGGCTTTTAGTTAAGTTTAAATATTGATATATATACTTATTGTTAGGATAAATACATTGTCATTTTCTATTAATTATGTAAATTTCATAAAAGATTAATTACATGTATTAATGATAGTGATTTTTTTATCTTTTAATTTAAACATCTATATGACAAACCGTTTATCCACTTCAAAATTATCTTTTATTTGAGGTACGTGGAACATTTTGAAATTTTTTCCAGATGTGCATATGTTATTAAAGTATTTTATGGATCAATCAACACCCTACAATATTTTTAATCTCCATCTAACACCTCAAAACTTTTTGTTGCAAAATTGTGTCTTAAATATTAATATTGTCAAAGAAATATTATAGTCCATAAAGCTTTTTGTGCCTTAAAAATTTTTGTATGGAAAATAAAAATTAGTCCCTTTGATCATAAATATAATACACATTTGAATACTCCCTCTGGTCTTAATTATAAGATCAATAACAACAACAACAACAAAAAAAATTCTCATTCCAAATAGGCGTGAGGTCTTAATTATAAGATCAATTAAAATATTTTGGAGAAATTAATAACGAAAATTAAGATCTTAAAAATTTCTATAGTTATCTTTTTTTACTTAAAACTAATTCATTTTTTTTATGACAAAACTAATTTATTCTACTTACAAACTAACATAATATAATTATATGTTGAATATGTTATAATGTAGTGGTCTAATTTGGTTCCTTAATTTTTACCAAAACAGTCAATGTGATCTTATACTTAGAGGAAGTATTATTGTTGGATGAGTACCAATATGAATAAATTGGAAAGAAGATAATTAAGATAAATACGAATTATTATGTATTATTATACTTAGGGCCACCAATCAATTTCCCTAATAGGATTTATTTAGGGTGAGAAGGAATATTTTACTTTTTTAAATTGAAAAATACAAATGTCAAGTGATGTGAGGAGGAGAGATGTGAGGAAGAGTGAAGTTCTTCATCTTTCAGTAATAGATTTAGTTAGGGCGAGAAGGAGTATTTTACTTTGTAATGAACTTCTTTACAAATTAAATTGTAAGTTCATCTAGGTCTGACGAACTTTTAGTGTTTGTATTATTTGGATAAGTAGTTTTTTTTTATATCAAAAGGATAAGTAGTTTTAGTTATATATAGCATTTGGCGAATTATTTTTTTGTTTTTAGAGCATGGGTGTAAAAAGGCCAATTTAAATTATACCTAAATTTTTCAAAGCATTTAATGAGTTTTTTTCACTTTACCCATTATTATTCTCTCTATTCACATTCTCTTTAAAATTATTAATAACACTATTACCATATTTCTCTCATATGCTCAATCATAGATAATGACAAAACTAATAAGAAATTAAAGCAAAATTATTTTCATATATTTATCTCTCTCAACCTTTTTTTAAAATTTGTGATGTGATACTTTACCTTATTGGCTCTTACAATAAAGGATGAAAGGATTTATCAAAAAAAAAATAAAGGATGAAAGGAGTATTTGTATGACTTATGATAAACCGAACTTTAGTGTCAACACTACTCAACTTTTGTCAAATAAAAATCACTCAACTCAAACATGAAGCAGCTTTGCTTGTGTTTAGTCTTCTTCTGACATAGCTTTTTTCCCTCTAATTTTGAATATTCAAATTATCTTTTCAAATATTTCATACAAACAAGTTTTTTAAATTCGCATATCTAAAAATATGTCCAAATGTAAATTAGCTTCAGATTTCAAAAGCTTGTTGGAATAGAAGTCATTTTTACCAACATTAATCCAAATATAAGCCCTATATCATTTTGTTTATTTTCATCCGAATTTGTTAAGATGCTCCAAACTCATTCTTTCTATTTTATTTATTTTGTTGTTATTGTCTTCTTGTTCAATGGAAAGGTACACTAATGTACCAGGCATATGGGCAAAAGAGCAAATAGAAGCATGGAAGCCTATTGTGGATGCTGTTCATGCCAAAGGTGGAATATTTTTCTGTCAGATTTGGCACGGTGGAAGGGTTTCAAATTCAGGTATGTATCTGGACAAGTTTTTTATCATCTGGTCAGAGAATAATATCCATTTTAACTATCTGTCTTTTCAAAACTAAAGATTTGACAGTGTTGCTACATTTGAACTATTTTGTAATAGATTGTTGCTACATTTGAGACCAGAAATTATTTTTTATGTTGGGTGAAATTTTGCCAATAGTTGGATGCTAGATTTAACCCTTATTATAACCCTTTATTATGTTTCCTTAACCTCCCCATATTAGTTACCTAGCTTTATATGAAAAATTGAAAGGACTACATTTTATTAATTGTTTTGCATCATACGGATCAATATATATCTCAACTAAAATTAACTCTTGATTAGTATGGTAGGACGAAAGTGTTAAAATACCTATGGAGTAGTTTATTACAAAGTGCACCCGAACATTGCAAATTGTTTTTTGAGTTTAAAAGTGCCAAATGCAGCTACCAAAATGGGTCAAGATGCCTATTCCGTCAATATACACAAAAAGTGTGAAGTATTTCATCTTGGGCACTTCGATTCATATTGATAACTATGTGGGAACTTTTTCACACTTTATCATGATATCATATCATATGCCTTCTGCTGCCCCTCCTCTTTTTGTGTCCACTCTCTTTACATTATTCAATCACTACTTCCTTTATGAATGATCCATGGCTTCTGAACTGAATACATTTTCTTTAAACGAGTTAAACTCCTGTGTGATGCACGAGGGATTTTTCACAACTGCAATAACCTAAACCGGAAAATTACATTCATGAACAGGATTTCTTGTGGACAATAGTCAAATTGCCCAAACCTATAAGAAATCAAATCAATATTTGAAAAAACAATTGAAATGAGAAATGAACTTATATTTAACCTCAGTAAAAGATATAGTGGACAAATAAGTCGGTCAAGTTTTGTGCCAAAAGATCTTTTATAGATGAATACATAAGCAAAAGCATTTTAATAAAAAAATATTGAGCAAAAACATATTTTGCGGTGATGGTTAAAAGGCAAACTGATCTTCAAAAAATATTGAAGTGGGACACTTTGGTTTTTCTTTTATCAAAACTGATCTTCACAAAATCATCGCGCAACAATAATCATCGTCTGTGATAATTTGCCGAATTCTTCACAAGGCCGTTTGGTTTTTTAAAAAATATCAAAAGTGGGACCCTTTCATTAGGAAGGGTGATGAGATGGAATGAACAGGAAAATGGACTTTGAGCACTTTGTTTTTATAGTTATATAGATATGAAAAAAGGTAAACTCTTATTTATAAGTCTTTTCTTATGGTTTTATTATAACCAATTAACACATTTTACTTCATTAACTTTGCCTTAGATTATAACAACTTTTCAACTTTATTCCTATCTAATTTATACTACACTCCGAGAGTAAATAATCTACACAATAATAAATGAAGTGATAAGTTATATAATTTATTAAAAATTTAATGATGTGAATTATACTGAAGCACATTTTTTCTCTTTTTTATAAGTGTGAAGGCCCAATTTTGATACATAACAACTGGCCAAGAAACAAAAATAATACATGACTATTCCAAGGTACACCAATGATAACCAACTTTTACCATGTGATCAACAATGATATTTTCACCAATATAACAATAAGATTACATATGAAAAGTCCAAAATGACCTTATTAATTAAATAAACTCTCTTTCTCTTTCTTCCTTACCCTCTCCTTCCAACTTCCTTCTTCATGTTACTAGATCAAATTTGGTTGATGCATTGGATAATTGATCATTAATCATTCTTAAGTATTGTCTATATTTTGAACAACTTCCATTATACATGTATTTATTTATTTCTCATTAAGTTACTGTCAAAATTCAAAAGAATATCTTTCCAAAAGTAGAGATATATGATGAGTAATGATTAATTATTGGTAATTAAATTTAAAATAAAAATAAAACTTTCCATTTTAGTTTGATTTACATGAACACTTGGGCCAATAATAGAGTTAATTGTAGTTGATATCATTGGACATGTATACCATTGAAGTTATTGTTAGTAGTTTTCAAGATGTATATAGATATATAGATATGATTCTAATATTACATTTTGTCAGTTTTTATTGTGAAAATTAAAGATGCACAGACCTATTATTCAACACCTTTTAGGTGGGTGTGTGTGTGTGTGTGTTTTAACTTTTAAATGAAAAAATTAGAAGAATTTATTCAACACCTTTAGTGTGCGATTGATTTTTTTTTTTGGCCGAAAAGTGTGTGATTGATTTCACATTTTAACTTTTGAAAACACGATTTGGGCAGACAACCATAATCTAAAATTAGAAAAGCCAAATACTATAATTTTCAGAAATATTTTTAACCTCTTCAAAACAATAGTTTACGTTGAGCCAGCAAAAACCCTCAAACTTTTCCAAATACTATCTTTTAACCCTCAAAATCTTGTTTCGGTTATATACCCCTCTCTTTTCAAAATTTCTTCTCTAATATCAATCTTTCTCTAATCTCTAATTTTATAATATTTGGACTTACCTTACCCAAAATTCTTTGGAACCCAAGAAATTCAACGCATGTCACTAAAAAAATAATGATTTAGCAACAGAATTATATAAATATAACCAGATTTTACTCAGGAAGTCTGTCACTAATAATTTAGGGAGAACTAATTAGATGTCTCATGGAAGAAAAATAATTAAGATGATGTCCCACGAGTTGTAATTTACTCCAAGGGCCAACAATAACAACTTATTGGCCTCACATATGTCATAACAACTCATAGGATCTCATTTTAATTATGTTTTTTCCATGGGACCTCTAATTAATTCTCCCAATAATTTAATGATAGTCTATTTTAAGATGACATCCTAATATCATGTTTTAATAGTGTGAGTAATGTAACAACAACCTACTTTGTCTTGAACAGGTTTTCAACCAAATGGGCAAGCCCCAATATCAAGTACAGACAAGGGATTGCCTCCAGAAATTCACAGTGATGGTAGCGTAAAATTGTACACCCCACCAAGAAGGTTGACAACTGATGAGATTCCTCCAATCATTAATGACTTCCGACTCGCTGCAAGGAATGCTATGGAAGCTGGTACCTTCGCTAACTGTACAATGTTGTAATAAATCAAACATATTTGTCTCATCATTCAAGAATTAATGTCGTCAATTCTAACTTCTATTTTCTAACTGTTATGTATACTAATTAAAATACTACCTTTATTAATATACGATCTCATTGCATTGGTAGCATAAATTCAAGTACCTTACGAACAAGATCTTATTTTGAGTGAGATAGTATTTTATTTGTTCAGTATCATTAACTTTGAATGAAATTGAAACTTTTATGAGTGTCCTATGAAGTACTAAATGACGTTTCTTTCATCATCATCATCATCATCATCATCATCACATCATGTGATGCACTTGATGGAATGCAATTTGCAATTGTAGGTTTTGATGGGGTGGAGATCCATGGTGCCCATGGCTATCTTGTTGACCAATTTTTGAAAGATCATGTGAATGATCGAACAGATGAATATGGTGGATCGCTAGAGAACCGATGTCGGTTTCCATTGGAAGTTGTTAAAGCTGTTGCAGATGAGATTGGAGCAGAGCGAGTTGGAATTAGATTATCACCTTTTGCAAATTATAAAGAATCAGGGGATTCCAATCCTGAAGAACTTGGAATGTACATGGTGAATGCCTTGAATAAATACAATATTTTGTACTGTCACATGGTGGAACCAAAAATGAAGACAGTTGAGGAAAAAGTTGAGTGCTCTCAAAGTCTTTTACCAATGAGGAAGGCATTCAATGGAACTTTCATGGTTGCTGGAGGCTATGATCGAGATGAGGGCAACAATGCTGTGGCAGAGAATCATTGTGATCTTGTCGCCTATGGTCGGTGGTTTTTGTCAAATCCAGATTTGCCAAAGAGATTTGAGCTTGGTGCTCCACTCAACAAGTACCATAGAGAGACGTTTTATACTTCTGATCCTATTGTTGGTTATACTGATTACCCATTTCTTAAAGATAGCTTTTAAATTAAACCATTTGCATGTTAAAGGTTGTTTTTTACTTGTAACTTGTAAGTGTTTTCTTTCTTCGGACATCACATTTTTAGTGTTGATTGTGATGAGTTTCCTTGTGAAAAACAAGAAGCAATATAATAATTGAGTACTGGATTTTGTCTGGGAAGTCATAAAGTTGGTTATGTAATTTGTAGTAAACAATATACGATACTCTTCTTCTGGTTGTCATCATAGACTATATGTATACGATGTTCACGTTAAGATATTGATAATACAATTGAATCACAAAGTCTTCTATTCTGTTTTTGCTTCATAATTATTATCGATGCTCGTACCCTTGTGGCTAGCCCTTACGGTCAATAGTGAAGATTGAGTGAGTTGGAACTATACCTATGAACAAAATTAAATTATACTTTGAATAATGTTATATTTAAGGCTAAAGTATACTTTTGGTCTCTTATATTTGCATCAAGTTTCAATTTAGTCCTTTTTTTTTTGTTACCCAAGGGTATCCCCACCCTCGTGTCAAGTGAGACTAATCCCTCGCTGTTCTGAAGTCCCATATAGGGGGTAGACAGCTGGCCTGTGAATTTGCTTCATTCGCAAGAGCTGGGGATCGAACCCCAACCACTTGTTTAAGGGACGAGAGTACTTACCACTCACGCCAACCCGCCAGATTTCCAATTTAGTCCTTTATGTTTTAAGTAAAGTACACTTTTAGTCTCTTATGTTTGTATCAAGTTTTAATTTAGTTCTTTATGTTTAGAAAGTACACTTTTAATTCTGTCCTTTTTTGTTTACATTGTTAGC
This sequence comes from Mimosa pudica, assembly GCA_029929735.1. NCBI lineage: Eukaryota > Viridiplantae > Streptophyta > Magnoliopsida > Fabales > Fabaceae > Mimosa > Mimosa pudica. Next base: position 2,762,324 of record JAKELP010000012.1, on the reverse strand, counting down.
TTCACTTAAATTTAAATGATTATTCCATAATTAAATTGGGGCCAAAATGATATAATTTTTGAAATTATAAGAATAATTACACTAAAATAATTTTATCTAAGCATTTTTCATTATGTAATAACCATTTAAATTTGTTAAGTTAACATTTTCCGTTCAGTGAGGTAATTGTGTTAACAGGAAATTACTTAAAGTATACTTCCCAAATATAAAAAACTAAATTGAAACTTAACGTAAACATAAAGGACTAAAAATGTACTTTTCAGACATAAAGTACTAAATTGAAATTTGATCTAAATATAAGGGACTAAAAATATACTTTAGCCTATATTTAAAATATATTTTCAAAAACATTAAATTGTTTTCTTCAATATATGCTAAAATAACTTTTCCGTACAGATTACTTAAAGAAAATTAGTTAAAAATATTTGCATTTCGAAAGCCTTAAATATAAAATTCCGTAGCATCTCTTCATCAAGTTTTAACTTGTATATGTGTGCTTTTAGATATGCCACATTCCGAGTTATGTTCATTGTTGTTTTCCTTTCATGTCCAGTCATCATAATGTATTTTATTGGTTCATTGTGGGTGTCATATAATTAATCCCAATTCACAATATGTTATATAATTCTATTTGTGTGCCGCAAATTTGCGCGGGTTCTGTACTTCAGTACTTGTAATTGTGTTAACATTAGACACATTTGATTCAAGAATGGGAATGTAAATGGTCTATCCGGACTTGCAGCAAAGTGGTTGCTCTTCTTGCATGTTGATCGGTTTATTAAATTCAACTTGTAGTTGAAGATTACACCAATATACATCTCATCATTTGATATTAACTTCTATTCTAAATATAATAATATCATATTTTCAAGGGGTTAAATCTTAGAATACATCATATGTTTCTAATTATTGTTTACAATTTATGGTACAGCAAGCATATTCTTCAAAAATACTTGAAATGGGAGAGCAAGGCGTTGTGTACCTGCCAGGTCTTGCATTCGAACCCTGGGAAGTCCCATACAAAGGGACGACTCCGGATTAGTCTGCATACAAAGGGTGTGGGACACCGGGGCTCTAAGAAAAAAAATACTTAGAGAAAAATACATCTTCATTTGACATTTTTCAAACAGTTTAGTTAGAATTTATATTCATAGAAATCACAAACAAAGTAATCTCATTATATAAGTGCTTTGATGTGTAATTATCATAGTCATAGAAAAGTAGGCTTGTTATGTGACCAACGTAAAACTTAGAGATCAAGCAAATCTGTTATTTCTCTGTTCTTAATAATGATTATTTCATGTTTTTATACGTTTATTTTAGCCTTTCAAAATAGGAATACAAAGAATAAAGCTAACCAAACTTAGCCACCTTTTAATCTATTGAAAATCAAAATCATTCAATGTTTGTCGTATGGTAACAATATTTACATTCAACTGATTCAAGATGCTTAAATATAAGATAATAGCATGCTGGTTCATGTAAAACATCAACCTAGATTGACTACTAATAGTTATGAAACTCAACATTTATTTTTGACTTACATTGGAGCACACCTGAGCCTATATAAGAAACAATGAAACTCTTATAATTCTACTAAAAAGTTCACATTCTTAAATAAAATGGATGAAATAATAACTCATGAATCAATTTTATGGTATGAAACTCAAATTTGTTTTGCCAAGTCCCAAATCAGCCTACCCTTGCAATTTTAAAGCGTGTGCGTGCGCGCTTCCTTAAAACCAAACAATGAAACAAGTTTATATGGCAGACATGTCTAATAAACTTCTTCCACTGAAGAAAAAGCAGTTTCAGTAAATCAATAACATGGCGTGAAGATGTGTACACAAATAACTAAATTTCAAAAAACTGTCCAAAGCTGCAAGTTTAAAGGCGTGGGCGCAAAGGCATATATAAATGACTAAAGAAACTTCCAATCGTAGTGACATCTTAATAAAGTCCCACTACTATGGAAGATTCAACTTCTAATATTGTCGAAGTTTAGTATGTCAAAAAGCCATCACAGAGGGGAAGACTTGAACTCAGTCAGGATAAAAGGGAAAATGCATTCATTAGGCAAAAGTTGAAGAAAGCAATTATATAAAATACTCCCTCATGTCCTAAATATAAGACCTAATTGACTTTTTCTGAAAAATCCTTAAAAACAAAAATAAATTAATTATAATTTGATTTACCTAATTTTTCCCCTTAAACTAGTTTATTTTATCTATAAACTAATGGATAATCTAAAAAAAAATCAAATATGTCATCATTTAATAACCTATTTTGCAACCTTAATTTCTCAAAAAAAAAGTCAATTAGGTCCTATATTTAGGACCGGAGGTAGTACAAAATTGCAAACCGAAAACAATTGTTAATATTTGAAGAATCATCATCAAGAAAAAAACCCAAAACAATAATCTGATAAATCCGGCACTTAGCTGCAGATAATAAATATACTAGTAGGTAAACAAACAAAATTGCAAATAGAGAGGTTCTGATTTAAAGCAAAGAGAGAGGGGAATAAGAAAAGCTTAATTTAGTTTTAAGCCTCTCTATCTCAATGTGATGACTCTCAATCTATCAATATAATGAACCAATAGCATACTTTTCACCCTAAAAACAGACCATATTCATATAAAAGGACAAGTCTCAAATAACAGGCACATCTGCTTTAATCTGTTTGAGGTAATCATTCAAGATAAATCTATGAACCATCAAATTATATAGGTATTTTTAACCAAAAAAGTACCTTGTAATAACGCAATGTAAACATTTTAATTAAGGATCAAGAATCTTCAATGTAACTGTTGCAGACTAATACAAACTTTCTACATAATTGAAAATAAAAGGCATACAATCGCAACAGGGAATTTCAAACCTCTTTACTTCAGAAGAGAAGAGATTCATCATATATAAAACATCTTTTCCTCTTATCCAATGATCTACAAATTTGTGGACAATTTCATTCCCCCAAATAGTCAACGATCTTATCAAACATGAAGCTGGTATACTGCCATATTTCATAGTCCAGCAGCTCCATGCCTTCCTAAATGCACATGCTGCCTCTTCTAACACCCATAAACTAATGAAAACACCACAAGGTTCCCAAATGCCATCAAGTATGGCCAATTTGTTCTGATAAACTGTAAGATTTGTGATATCACTAAGGCTGAAGGGCATCGGTATCAATGTAAACTCTTCCTTTGCTATGTCAAATGAAATCAACACGTCATGCATATCTTTTTCTCCATACTCAACCTTAAACCCCCGCCAAAATATGGCCCCATTAACCGTGACAGTTTCACGACAGAAGGTCACACCTTTCAAGGCCCCAACATTAATTCCCTTCTTCCATGACCCTCTACGTAAAGAAAACATATTCATCCCACCAAAACGCCTAGAACAAGTGCTTACTATCTTGAAATCATTAACAACTGGACTGAACCCTGTTGGCAAACAATACAAAATGACAATGGTCGACAAACTAATAGGCGACAATGTGATAGACGACAATCTGATAGTTGACAATGTGATAGGCGACAATCTTGTAGATGACTATCTGATAGGCGACAGTGTGATAGGCGACAAACTTATAGCTGACAATCTGATAGACGACAGTGTGATAGGCGACAAACTTGTAGCAGACAAACTGGTGTAATCACAAAATCGATTGAGATTACACCAGTTTTTAGCAGCTGCTTTATTATATTATGCCTCAATCGAATATATCTATTCTTACCATTAAATGTTTTATTTTTCGCATTGGCTATCGCAGATTTATTATCACAGTGTATTGACACTGAAGATATTGGTTTACTGCCTAGTGGGATATCTGCTAAGAAGTTTTTCAACCACTCAGCCTCAGAACTAGCCAACTCTAGTGCTATAAACTCAGAATCCCTTGAGGATTTAGTTAACACTGTTTGCTTGGCTGACTTCCACGTTACAGCTCCACCACCAAAAATAAAAACATAGCCACTAGTGGACTTAGACTCCTCTGAATCAGAGATCCAATTAGCATCATTGTATCCTTCTAATACAGCGGGAAATCCACTATAATGAATACCATAATTCATGGTACCTTTTAGGTATCTCAATACCCGCAATAAAGTCGTCCAATGTCCATTACTCGGACGATGGGTATACTTGCTCAATCTACACACAACATTAGCTATATATGGCCTTGTAAAATTCATCAAATGCAAAAGACTCCCAATAATCTTTGCATATTCAGATTGAGCCACAGGATTTCCTTGATGTTTTGTTAAAACAACACTTGGATCATAAGGAGTACTCACAAGAGTTACATCATATTGTTCAAACTTTCTCAGAATTTTCTCAACATAATGTTCTTGAGAAAGTATGATACCACTATCATTCCTTATGATTTTAACACCCAAAATTACTTTTGCTTCACCAAGATCTTTCATATCAAAGTTAGAAGCAAGAAAACTTTTTGTCTCAAGCACAACATCCATATTGGTTCCAAAAATTAGCATGTCATCCACATACAAACAAATAATCACACAATTATCATTCATAAGTTTTGTATAAACACATCTTTCTACTTCTACAGTAAAAAAACCACCACTTAACAAAACTTGATCTAATTTTTCATGTCATTGTTTGGGTGCTTGTTTAAGACCATAAAGTGATTTAACAAGTTTACAAACTTTGTTCTCTTGTCCAGGAATTACACACCCATCAGGCTGTACCATATATATCTCCTAATCTAAATCACCATTCAAAAATGCAGTTTTAACATCCATTTGGTGAATATAAAGCTTATGAATTGAAGCTAAAGCCATTAGGACTCTAATAGAAGCAATCCTAGTTACAGGAGAAAAGGTATCAAAATAGTCAATATTTTCTTTTTGTGTAAAACCTTTGGCTACTAGTCTGGCCTTATATTTATCAATAGACCCATCGGGAAAATATTTCTTCTTAAATACCCACTTGCAACCAATAGGTTTTGCTCCTGGAGGTAAGTCTATTAAAATCCATGTTTGATTTTTATTCAAAGAATCAAGTTCAATTTTAATAGAATCTTTCCAAAATTTTGCTTCCGGAGAAGAGACAGCTTCATAAAAATTTTTGGGTTCATCTTGTATCAAATAAGTGTAAAAGTCATCTCCAAAGGAGGTTTCTTTTCTTTATCTTTTACTTCTCCGAATATTCTCAAAAGAATCATCTTCATTTTGAAAAGAAGAATTTCCAACTCTTTTTGGTATATGCCCATCCTTTAAAGGAAATATATTTTCAAAAAATTCTGCATCTTTTGTTTCAACAATTGTATTACGATCAAGAATATCGCTTTTCAAAACTAGAAAACGATAAGCACTACTTTGTTGAGCATATCCAATAAACATACAATCAGAAGTTTTAGAACCAATTTTTCTCTTTTTAAAATCGGGTAATAAAACTTTTGCAAGACACCCCCACACTTTCAAATATTGAAGATTAGAACAAAACCTTTCCATAATTCATAAGGTGTCTTATCAGTATTCTTATGAGGTATTCTATTTTGTATAAAACATGCAGACAACAAAGCTTCTCCCCATAAGTTATTAGGTGCAGCAGAACTTACAAGCATAGCATTCATCATTTCTTTTAATGTTCTATTTTTCCTTTCTGCAACACCATTAGATTCAGGTGAATAAGGAGGTGTTACTTCATGTATTATCCCTTCTTTTTCACAAAAATCATTCAACATTAAATATTCTCCTCCTCTATCCGACCTAACTCTCTTGATTTTCCTATCAAGTTGATTTTCTACTTCTGCTTTATGCGAAAGAAACTTATTAAACGCTTCATCCATATTTCTCAATAAATATACCTTTGTATATCTTGAAAAATCATCAATGAAAGTTATGTAGTATCTTTTGCCACCCCTAGTCTCAGTTTGTTTCATATTACCTAGATCAGTATGAACTAAGGATAATAATTCAGATTCTCTTTGTGTAGAACTATGAGGCCTTTTAGTCAACTTAGTTTCTGCACAAATTTCACATTTATTTCCCATATTCTCTTTAATACTAGGAATTATTTTAGCATTTTGTAGTCTAGTAATGTAACCTTTACTAACATGTCCTAGTCTACCATGCCATATATTAAACGAATCAATCATGTAAGCAGAAGAAGATGCATTATTATTCATTTCAGAAACACTAAGCAAAAACAGACCCTGATGATTACAATAGCCCTTCCCAATCAGTACAGTATTCTTAGTCATGACAATCTTGTCAGACTCAAAAGAAACTTTAACTCCAGCCTTTCCTAGCAGTGACACAGAAATTAAATTGGCTCTTATTTCAGGTACATATAGTACATCACTCAGCGCCAAAGTCTTTCCTGATGTAAGCTTAAGAACCAATTTTCCTTTTCCCAAAACCTTAGCTGTTTGAGAATGAGCAGCAAGGTAAATGCGGTCTTCCCCTTCTTCAAAGGAGGTAAACACATCTTTGTTTGCACAAATATGTTTGGTAGCTCCAGAATCTACCACCCATTTGTTCACATCAGAAACTAGTAGGACTTGGGAGACCACTGCAGCAATGACCTCATCATCAGAACTGTTTCCATCACCATGGACCAAATTAACATTTGGTTTTGGTGGATTATTGCCGTTCTTAGGATTGTCTCCCGTAGCTCTTTTCCTGCATTGCCCTGCATAGTGACCAAGCTTTCCGCAAACATAGCAATTTCCTTTCTTTTTAAATTTGGAGTTAGTATCCTTAGGCTTGTAATCAGAATTTTGTTTTTGCTTTTGCTTCTTTTTATATTTGGAATCATACCTTTTGGAGTGAGACTTGTCTTCCACCAGATTTGCTTTAACAGTTGCTTCTTTTGCTTAGCAGCTTGAATTGCCTTCCTATTAGTATCCTCTATGGTGATATGAGTAATCAGGTCGGTGAGAGACATCTGCTTCTGCTTGTGTTTCAGTTGTTGCTTGTAGTCATTCCATGATCCTGGCAACTTCCCGATCAAGACTCCAGCCACGAACTCATCAGGCAGATTGATGTTTTCGGCTCTCAACTCCTCTAGCAGCTTATGATATTCGTTAATCTGCAACTTGATGTCTTTCTCATCTGTCATTTCCCACTTGTAGAAATTTCCAACTACAAATTTCTGTTTCCCAGCATCCTCGGCAGTGTATTTGAGGATAAGCAACTCCCATATTTTGCTAGCCTCCTTGTACACATGGTACACATCGAACAAATCATTAGATAAACCTTATTGGCATAAGTCCAAGAATTAATCTTGGTTTGTTCTGCATCTGGAGGAGGAACAAGTTCAGTCAGTGCATCAGCCACTCCATGTACGTCCAGAATGGTGTAGACACGCTCCTGCCATCTCCTAAAGTTCTTTCCATCAAACAGCTCAATTCTGGAAACATCTGGAAATGGCCGCCTAGTGAATCGGAACAGCAAGTGTAATAGCAGGTTGTTCAGGGTTGACAGTATCGGAATTCATCTCCATCTCAGCAAGAACAATTAACTCTATAGATTGTTGGCAAACAATACAAAATGACAATGGTCAACAAACTGATAGGCGACAATGTGATAGACGACAATCTGATAGTTGACAATGTGATAGGCGACAATCTTGTAGATGATTATCTGATAGGCGACAGTGTGATAGACGACAAACTTGTAGCTGACAATCTGATAGGCGACAGTGTGATAGGCGACAAACTTGTAGCTGACAATCTGGTAGACGAGAGTGTGATAGGCGACAAACTTGTAGCTGACAATCTGAGTCGCGTCCTCAGGGACATTTTCCTATAGAGTTATTTCGCGACCCCCGGCTAAGAAGGAAGCAGCACTCCCCAGGATTAAACAGATCTCTCTTGCAGAAGCAAGGAAACAGAACAACGAAAGATAATAGAACACAGCAGAGTGTGAATGACCATGTTAAGGTCCAAGGCAGTGCTTGGTGCCTTCACTACTAGAAATATGGCTTTTCACGACCATAATTCACGACGAAAAAGCTAACATTGGTCGTGGATAAGAAACGCGGTGGCAAAATATGTAAATAACTGTCCAGACGGAGACTTTCCACGACCACACTTATGTGTGTGGTCGTGGAAAGGTCACTTTCCACGACCACAATTTAATATTTATGGTCGTGGAAAGTGGCCAACACCTTCCACGACCACAATTCCTTAATTGTGGTCGTGGAAGGCCACCCTTTCACGACCACAAGTTTTTAATTGTGGTCGTGAAAGGGTGTCCTTCCACGACCACAATTAAGGAATTGTGGTCGTGGAAGGTGTTGGCCACTTTCCGCGACCACAAATATGATATGGTGGTCGTGGAAAGTCTGTGTTTCAGAAAAATTGCCTTCGCGCCACAATTTATGTTCTTTCCCTCCTAAACCTAAACTTGTCTCACTTTCTTCATCTTCATCTCTCTCACTTGACACCTTCACTCACTACTCTCTCTTCTTCATCTCTTCTCACACTGAGCCCGCTGCCATCTTTCTCTTCTGTCCGTCGTAGATCTTTCGACCGCCGTCATCTTCATCTCGTCGACCGCCGCACACCCCCTCGCCGTAGATATCTTCCGCCGTCATCTTTCTCTTCCGACCGCCGTAGATATCATTGTAAACCTTTCTCTTTCGCCGCCGCCGTCATCTTCATCTCGTCGTCCGACCGCCATCACCTTCTCCGTTCTTTCTCTTCCGACGCCGTCATCTTCATATCGATTTGTTCTCTTCAGGTTTGTTCTCTTCTTCTTATGGTGACATAACATTAGGTTTTGCTATTGATTTGGATTTTAGGTATTTTATAATTGTTATTTTACTCATAATGTCTTATTTTTTATCTGGATTATTTGGGTTGCATTTTGAAAGAAATGTATGCTCTGTGCATGTATCCCGGGCTTAAGGCTTCAGGAATGTTCCAAAATGTATGCTTTTTTTCTTAAGGCTTCAGGACTTTTTTTAATGTTTTTCATGCTTTGATTGTTGGCTTATAGTTTTACTGCACAAGATTTTGAAAGAAAACATTTGATTTGAAAGTTAGTTTGCTTAGCATTTGCTTCAATGTGCAATCTTCCGCTTATGATGGGCATGTTTATTAATTTGTAGGATGGATTGATGCTGTCTAATTTTGCGTAGGAACAGCAATTACACACGGCAAGGCAAGAGCTTAGTCATGCTCTATATCAAGTAAGACCAAAAAATCATGTCATGTGATATGACTATAAAGTTGCATATCTTTGGTGATTTGTGGAAGTTTGTTGATTGGAAGTGATGTATGTTTCTTTATCATGTCAATCAAGTATGGTCAACTTCTATTGTGCCTTCTATTTATATATTTTAATTTGCAAGTGATTTTTTGATTCAGTAGGGTGAGCTTTATAATTTGGTGTAACACATGGAACATTTCAAGAGGATTTTAGAGTTGCAACTCTCAGTATCGTGATATGCATGTTGAAATTTCCTTTCTCCATTTGTTAAAGTTTGTTGGCTGGAAGTGATTTATGTTTCTTTTGTATTGTTATTAGCTTAGTGGATTTGCGTGACTAAACTGATTCTGAGGGAAATAAATGTTAAGTAACCAAAGCTTGTACAGCCAAATGGTTAGCTCATTGGTTCAATTGTCTTCTATTCTTTGAAATGAAGGCAAGTGTATATACATGCTGGATATTATGTCTGCAAATACATGTTGGATATTGTATATCAAGATCAAATTAAACAAGGGAGGAAATTCCAAAAGGTACGCACACTTCTAACATATATCTCCAAGAAAATAATGATTTCTAATTGTAAGTGGTACTTGTCTTGTCTTTTTTAATATTATTTAATTATGTTGCAGCTTTTGGAGGGACTGTATGGACTTAGTACCGACCCGTTTAAACAAGATGAGGATATTGACTTGGTACGAAACGTACTTGCAGAATTTTTAATCACTATGTGAGGCAGAACTTGTATAGGCTTGTTATACTTGTTTAAGCAGTCATCTTAGTATAGACATGTGCTTGTCTTGGCTTAGATTGTTGTAGCTGAATTTTGAACTTGTTGTAGCTGAATATGCCTTTTGTATTTTGTTGTCTAAGTAAGGTAATATTTATGGGATACATTTTTGCAATTGCTCTAGTATTCTGTATTGTGCAGTTGTATATGATTTATGGTGCTGTATTGAAAGTAGTTTGTAAATGATCTGCAAGAATGCAGATGGCTATACAATGCAGTCCAAAATATAAAAAAAAAGCAACCTTTCACGACCACATTTTCGTAACTGTGGTCGTGATAGAGGTTACTTTTCACGACCACATTTACTTAAATGTGGTCGTGAAAGGTCTATCACGACCACATTTAAGGAAATGTGGTCCTGAAAGCCTCTTAAGAGGCTTTTCACGACCACAATTGCAAAATTGTGGTCCTAAAAGCCTCCTAGGAGGCTTTCACGACCATAATTTTGCAATTGCGGTCGTGAAAGCCTCTTAAGAGGCACATAATTAGGTGTCTCCTAAGAGGCTTTCACGACCACAATATCCCAGTTGTGGTCGTGATAGGTAGCATCTATCACGACCACAAATATGTGGTCGTGAAAACACACTTTTTTACGACGCGGGATTCCACGACCACCTATTTGTGGTCGTGAAAAGCCCAATATTGTGGTCGTAAAAAACCTTATTTCCAGTAGTGCTTGGACCTCTTGCCAAGCACTGCCTTTTATAGGCAAAGACTTCAGAGACGTTGGACACACACTTAATCACCATGTTAATGACCATCAATTATCGGTTATTAACGTTACCAGTATTATGACAATAAAATGAATTAAATCAGCGGTTAGGATAAACACAAATGAATTCAAACGGGCATGCATACGTTGGAATTCATTCAAACTCCTGCTAACCGAATTCATGGGTAATCAAAAATATAATTATCAAATAACATGGTTTTCTGGTAAGACATATATATAAAAATAATCATTTATTATTTTCATAAAAACTGGTAATTACAAAGTGCCCAGTCCATATTTATCGTGTGCGAGCGGGGGGGGGGGGAATCGCCGGATTTCCACTCCGTTTGTCTCTTGGTGGCCCAACTTGTGCGCGAGGCCCACTCCTCTTTTTGCCCTTTAACTTGAGCTAGAACACAAGTTTATTCTATACCCTTGTAAGTTCTCACTCCCAAGCAATGTGAGACTTCTCTATTTGAGACACCCACATGAAAATTGTTGATTTCTCCAACAAACCCAAATCCTGTCACACATATATGATCACATGCATAACAATGAGGTGGAGGAATATGTGTAACTGATTTAGTTGCAGGGTTCACCAATGAATATGAAGGATAGGGGTAGTGTTTGTCAAAGTTTTCAATAAGAAGCAGGCCATTGCAGGAAGCAACTAAATTATGATGATTTCCACAGGTATGAACATCCAAGTAAAGTTCTTTATGAAGTTCATGCAATTTCAGGGAGCCATCAAGGAGATACAAGAGCAAGTGAGTATAATAATAAGTAGCATGACATCCCAAAACAAGAAAAGGGTTTTGTTTGCTATGCTGTAGAAAGTGTTGGAGCATAAAAGAGTGGCTTTTTATGACATGTTGCCAATGGTTGCAAACAGATTGAAATCAGAGTAAAGATTTCACAGGAAGACGTTTGAGAATGTCTATGATGATTTCCTCAGGAAGATATGGCATGTTGCTCTCAGTTTCCGTATGCTTCATGGTGATTGGTGAGAGAAAACTAGTTTTGAAGGAAAAGAAAAACATTAAGTAATCAATTGTCTGCACTGCACGCCATTATAAAGGAGAAGAAGAGACTCAGAGCAGGGTGGAGCATATAGAGCATATAGCAGGCTGGTAAATAAAAAAGGGCTTATTAGGTTATCATCATGCCCTATTAAATATTTTGATATCATTTTTTAAATAAAAATTATATTATTATAATTAATTGATTGATTTAATTATTATTAATTCTTAATATAAAATTATAATTGTTGGAAATATTTAATTGAATCTGCTCTTGATGGACCGGATCGTCTGATTGCTAAATCCGACGGTCTTTATAACAGCAGAAAATGGAATATAATTTGTGATTGATACTGATTGATTTAATTAGAATCAAATCGGTTAACAAATAAGAATTAATATATGATTGATGCTGATTGATTTGATTAGAATCAAATCAGTTAATAAATCAGCATTAATATATGATTTATGCTGATTGATTTGATTAGAATCAAATCAGTTAACAAATCAGAATTAATATGTGGTTAATTTGATTAGAAAATCAAATAAGTTATTATTGTTGATTGGTGTTATAATGACTGCAATTATTACAGTGATATTTCTACTTTTCTTAGTGACACTGTTGTCAATATAAATATATGTGTTATGTTGACAAGAGTGATTATATTTGTTTTGAACATATTTTACTGAATTTTTTTGATTTGAACATATTTTTTCACAATTAATCATAGATTCATTGTTTAAAGGCTAAGGTGCACAAATAGTAATGTGATTTTTTAGAGTAAAAGAAACCATATATCTATTTGCTCTTGTTTTGAAATGTTATCGGTACTTTTGCTCCAAAAAAGTCACATGGATTTTTTGCACCTTAACATGTTATTATTTAAAATTGTTGAGTTAATATTTTTCGTTTATTGAAATTAATGAAGTTAACAAAAAAACTAAATATGTTTTCAAATAGAAAGGACTAAAATGAAATATAATGCAAAAATAAATGATCTATATATACTCTAGCCTTGTTTTAAATAGTGTAGAGCTATTATAATTGAAAAATATTGTTGTCTATTTTTTTTACCAGATTATCTATTTATAATTGATTATCCAATAGTATATACTAAATGAAAAGGTAATGTAGATGTTATACAGTGGAGAGCCCTTTAAGCAGTTCCAAACATTCTCTTATGTTGTCCTCCGCTAGGATATGATTTACTTTGTTAAAATTATAGCCTTCTATCTATAAAATTAAATTGATAATCAATCTTCCTCCACGGAAGAAAAAGCAGTATCAGTAAATTAGTTATCTATGTACAAATATAACTAATTTCCAAAGATGTAAAAAGCCACAAGTTTAAGGGCGTGGGTGCACAGGCATATATAAATGACTAAACAAACATCAAAACACAATGACATCTTAATAAAGTCCCACTATTATGGAAGATACCTTCTGCTATTGTGGTAGTATGTAAAAAAGCCATGAGAGAGGGGAAGACATAGACTTGAACTCAGTCAGGAAAAAAGAGAAAATGCAGTCATTAGGCAAAAGTTGAAGAAAGCAATTATATAACAAAAAATTGCAAACCCAAAACATTTGTAATATTTGAAGAATCATCATCAAGAAAAAAAAAACAAAACAATAACCTGATAAATCCGGCACTTAAAGCTGCACATGATAAATATACTAGCAGGTAAACAAACAAAATTGCAAATAGGGAGGTTCTGATTTAAAGCTAAGAGAGAGGGGAAAAAGAAAAGCTTAATCTAGCTTTAAGCCTTCTATCTCACCATATGATAACTCTCAATCTCACAATATAATGAACCAGTAGCATACTTTTCACCTAAAAATATAAAAGGACAAGTCTCAAATAACAGGTACATCTGCTTTAATCTGTTTCAGGTAATCATTCAAGACAAATCAATGAACCATCAAATTATATAGGTATTTTTCACCAAAAAAGTACCTCAAAATGTAATAACACAATTTAAACATTTTAATTAAGGATCAAGAATCTTCAATGTAACAGTTGCAGACTAATACAAGCTTTCTACATAATTGAAAATACCAGGCACACGATCACAACAGGGAATTTCAAACCTCTTTACTTCATAAGAGGTGAGATTGATCATATATAGAACATCTCTTCCTATCACATGATCTACAAATTTGCAGACAATTTCATTCCCCCAAATAGTCAACGATCTTATCAAACATGAAGCTGGTATACTGCCATATTTCATAGTCCAGCAGCTCCATGCCTTCCTAAATGCACATGCTGCCTCTTCTAACACCCATAAACTAATGAAAACACCACAAGGTTCCCAAATGCCATCAAGTATGGCCAATTTGTTCTGATAAACTGTAAGATTTGTGATATCACTAAGGCTGAAGGGCATCGGTATCAATGTAAACTCTTCCTTTGCTATGTCAAATGAAATCAACACGTCATGCATATCTTTTTCTCCATACTCAACCTTAAACCCCAGCCAAAATATGGCCCCATTAACCGTGACAGTTTCACGACAGAAGGTCACACCTTTCAAGGCCCCAACATTAATTTCCTTCTTCCATGACCCTCTACGTAAAGAAAACACATTCATCCCACCAAAACGCCTAGAACAAGTGCTTACTATCTTGAAATCATTAACAACTGGACTGAACCCAAATCCTGTCACACATATATGATCACATGCATAACAATGAGGTGGAGGAATATGTGTGACTGATTTAGTGGCAGGGTTCACCAATGAATATGAAGGATGGGCGTAGTGTTTGTCAAAGTTTTCAATAAGAAGCAGGCCATTGCAGGAAGCAACTAAATTATGATGATTTCCACAGGTATGAACATCCAAGTAAAGTTCTTTATGAAGTTCATGCAATTTGAGGGAGCTATCAAGGAGATACAAGAGCAAATGAGTATCATAATAACTAGCATGACATCCCAAAACAAGAAATGGGTTTTTATTCTTAGACTGTTGAAGGTGTTGGACGACGAAAGATTGGCTTTTTATGACATGTTTCCAATGGTTGCAAACACATTGAAATCGGATTAAAGATTTCACAGGAACACGTTTGGGAATGTTTCTGATGATTTCCTCAGGAAGATATGGCATGTTAGGCTGATCAACTTTACCATGCTTCATGGTGATCAGTGAGAGAAAACTAGTTTTGAAGGAAAATAAAAACACTACGCAATGCAATGCACGCCATTATAAAGGAGAAGAAGAGACTAGGTGAACAAAAAAACGGCTTATTAGCTTATCATCATGCCCTATTAAATATTTTAATATTATTTTTTGAAATAAAAAACATATTATTACGGTTAGTTGGTGTTAATTATTATTAATTCTTAATATAAAATTATAATTGTTGAAAATATTGAATCGGATCCGCCCTCGATGTACTGGATCGTCTGATTGCTAAATCCGACGGCCTCTAGGAAACCAGAAAATCAACAAATTAGCATTAATATGTGATTGATGCTGATTGATTTGAATAGAATCAAATCAGTTAATAAATCAGTATTAATGTGTGATTGATGCTGATTGATTTGATTAGAATCAAATCAATTAACAAATCATCATGAATATGTGGTTAATTTGATTAGAAAATCAAATAAGTTATTATTGTTGATTGGTGTTATAATGACTGCAATTATTATGGTGATTTTTCTACCTTTCTTAGTGACACTCTTGTCAATATAAATATATGTGTGCTGTTGACAAGAGTGATTATATTTGTTAACTAATTTGATTTGAACATATTTTACTGAATTTTTTTATTTGAACATATTTTATCACAATTAACAATCTACAGATTCATTGTTTAAAGGCTAAGGTGCACAACTAGTAATGTGATTTTTAGAGTAAAAGTAATCATATATCTATTTGCTCTTGTTTTGAAATATTATGGGTAGTTTTGCTCCAAAAAAGTCACATGGATGGATATTTTTGCACCTTAACCTGTTATTATTTATAATTGTTGACTTAATATTTTTCGTTTATTGAAATTAATGAAGTTAACAAAAAACTAAATATGTTTTCAAATAGAAAGGACTAAAATGAAATATGATGCAAATATAAATGATCTATATATACTTTAGCCTTGTTTTAAATAGTGTAGAGTTATTATAATTGAAAAATATTGTTGTCTATTTTTTTTACCAGATTATCTATTTATAATTGATTATCCAATAGTATATACTAAATGAAAAGGTAATGTAGATGTTATACAGTGGAGAGCCCTTTAAGCAGTACCAAACATTCTCCTTATGTTGATCATCCGCTAGAATATGATTTACTTTGTTAAAATTATAGCCTTCTATCTATAAAATTAAATCGATAATCAATCAGAAAGTGTTTGTTTCAACCTTTTGTGCACCTCATCATCGTAGGACCAAAAGCAAGTTTTTACCCGCTTATATTGAGCCATGACTATATCAAATTGTTATGTCAAATATAACAAAATATACTGCATAACTAAGCCTCCTTCACCACACTGTTGAGCTGAAAAACATGGATCCAATCATCCAAACATGTCGCTAGGACTTGTTTAGTTTGACATTTGAGAGGTATGTTTGTAAAAGTCGAAATAATGCTCTTCCCACTAAAACACTCAATGCTTCATAAATCGCACCATAAAATCAGTTTATATTGACAATGCAAATATGCATTTAAATGTCTTGCTCTGGTCAATGCACATGTTCATGATCTTCACACTTCATAGGGCCGACGATCTTCACAATTCATAGGGCCGACGCTCTTCATATATGTGGATTCGGTTGATAGAACTATAGCTTCACACTAATGAGGAAACCATTTAAAGGCCCATGAATTCAATCGGGCCTTTTGCCGAAAGTTGTTTAGAGATACTCTGGGCCTTAATCACAAAAATATTACAATGAAAGAGTAAATTTAGTTGTCAAGTTAAAACTATAGACTAAATTCCCCTAACTACCCATGCCATTTATTCTTTTCTGTAACCCAATTCTGGTCCAGAGTAGTCCTATGGCCAATGTTTATATTTTTTTCTACTTGAATGGCTCATGTTTATATTTTTGTTGACCCTTAATAGCCCATGTTTATATCAAAAACTTAAATTTCTTCTCATTACAAATGGATCATATAATCGTTTTTTATAGCGGGTCACATAATATTTTCTTTTTTTGCCATTCAAACAAGAAACATATACGGGGAACCCCAAATAAATACCTCTGAATACCCAAAAGGACAAGTAAGGAACCTAAACTTTCAAAAGGACCATGAAGGAACCAGCACCTAACTGTAATTTTAAAATTTTGGGAAAAGACAAAATTGCACCATCCTAAAACACAAATTCCTACTCCATCTTAAACTTACCCCCTCAGCTCGCAATTTGAGTTTTAGGATAGAGTCAATTTTTATCTTTTCGCAAAATTTTCATAGTCCTTTTGGAAGTTTAGGTTCCTCACTTGTCTTTTTGGGTATTCGGAGGGATTTATTTGGGATTTTCCCAACATATATTCATACAAAATTTCATTTTTCTCACGCCCACCTTACTAGGAGTGGGAATAGTCTAGGTCGGTTCAGACATGTACTTTAATTAGTCTGACTTGTGTTGCAAAAGGATGTTTCAGCTTAACTTGTGGCTTACTAGAAACTATTTTTTCAGGCCTTAACTTAACATGTTAGGATGCCTGATAAATTAAAAATAGTACAATAAGAGGTTTAGAGAGGTGAATGGTGAATGATATCGTTTCAATGAATATGTTTAAAAAATTAGAGGTAACATTATATATTAAGAATTAGTTAAAAATAACATCAATTAATAATAATAATATAATTTTTATTTAAAAAGTAATATTAAAATGATTAATAGGTCACACTAATAAACTAACTAATAGGTTCTTTTAAGGGAAAATTAATTTGTAATCCCTTACAAGACACTTAGGGTATGCTTGGATAGAGGGAAAATGTGAGAGGAAAGAAAATAGGAGGAGGGAAAATGGAGAGGAAAGAAAAGTGGAGAGAAAATGTTATCCCTCATCATACTTAGATAAATGAGAGAAAATAGAGAGGACGAAAAATGTGTAAGTGAAGTGGCATATAATCATTGGATAATGATGGGTAACATTTCTCTCTCCCATAATCTCTCCATTTTGGGAGGGAAAACTAGGGAGTAAAATGTAGTATGTGGCCCACCCACTTTTCTTATCCCCTTTTTTTTCCTCTCTCACTTTCTCCTCATCCAAGCAGGGGGAAATACTCCCCCTCACCCTATTTTTCTCTCCCATTTTCTTTCCTCTCCCATTTTCCCTCCATCCAAGCAGGCCCTTAATAGCAGAAAAGTCCCATAAACTTCACATATTAAAGTAGGGTCCCTAGGGAACTTACTTTAATATACTTCAAATACAAAGAGACCATATTGCTCCTTTTAGTGACAGTCATGGGCAAGAAATGACGAGGTCATGCGCACGTATAACAAGATCATGGGCAACTCTAACAAGGTCATGACCCACCATGTGACAAGTTAATGGGCAAACATTGACGAGGTCATAAGTAGGAATGACAAGTTCATGGGTATGTATAAAAAGTTCATGGGTAGGGAAGAATGGGCAATCTGATCTTTTTGCATTTGAAGTATATTAAAGTAAGGTCCATAGGGACCCTACTTTAATATGTGGAGTTTATGAGACTTTTCTATTATTAAGTTCCTTGTGAGGGATTACAAATTAATATTCCCTTCTTTAAAAGACTCACCTGTTAGTTAAAATAGATAAAAAAAATTCATGGGTTAAGGTAGGGCCCTAAAAGTTTTTTTTTTTTTAGTTTTTAATCCGGTATCCTGGGTCAGCCCCTATGTCACGAGGAACTCAACAGACTCAAACTAATGTAGATCTGCACCAGGAACCTCCACTTAAAGGCAAAGTGCTGCCAAGTGCCGAGGGGTAGACAGTAGACTGCATTATCAAAACCTTTGGTTAAGGAGCGAAGTGAGGTTACCACTAAGCTAACCACGCTTGAATTGAAGGGCCTAATAGTTAGTTGGCCTACTGCCCCTCCTTCACTTCAAGGCAAGGAGAAAGAGAGGCTCTTCCACTTCCTCTCTCTCCTTTCTCAAATCTCTGTTCACATCATGCATTTCCCTTTTCATTCATCCTAAAACCCACAAATTCCTAACACCCACAAATTCCCACCAATGCATTCTTCATTGTACTTGTTTAGCCTCTCAAAAATTAAACTTTCACAAATCTCTCGCCCCTTAACATGTGTCACATCCCCACATTGTATCACTCCAAATTCTTCACCTTTAAACCCTTCTTCTCACATTCATTTGGTGCATTCTATTCTCTCTAATAACCTTTTGGATTCTTCTAACTGTCAATCTTTGATACCCCACTTGTCACCTCTTCAATTTGATCACTTTTTCCTTTCTATCAAATCCAATGTCAACATCAAAACAACCCTTCAATTCTTTCATTTAGCTGCTCATTCTTACAAGTTTACATTCACTGTACGCTCTTATTGCCTTTTGGTTCGTTTACTTCTGTGTAATGATCTGTTATATCCTGCTAGGTTGATTTTAATACGTTTGATTGATGGAAATTTGCCTGCTTTGTTTTGTGACAATGTGAATAGGCATATTGAAATAGCTAATGTTATGTTGGAGTTAAATGATGTAATGGGAAATAGTCAAAATGGATTGGACTTGTTGATATATGTTTTGTGTACCCAATTTAAAAATATGGGTCTTGATTGTGCTGTTGAGGTATTTTATTTGTCTTGGAGAAAAGGGGTGTTTCCGTCTTCGAAAGTTTGCAATTTGTTGTTGAAAAAGTTATTGAAGGGTAATGAACTTCACAAGTGTTGTGAAGTGTTTGAGGATTATTGTCGGCGTGTTTTTCCTGATGTTTACACGTGTACTACTGCGATCAATGCGTTGTTTAAAGGAAGCAGGGCGGATGATGCGGTTGGTTTGTTTTTGAGGATGGAGGAGATTGGTGTTTCGCCTAATGTTGTCACTTATAATAACATGATTGATGGGCTCTGCAAGAGTGGTAGATTAGAAGAGGCTTTTCAATTTAAAGAAAGGATGGTAAACAACAATGTGAATCCAAGTCTTGTGACATATAGAGTGCTTATCAATGCTTTGGTGAAGTTGGAGAAATTTAATGAAGCAAATTGTGTTTTGGTGGAAATGTCTGATAGAGGCTTGAAAGCTAATATAATTGTTTATAACATGCTTATTGATGGATACTGCAGGAAGGGAAATATGAGTGAGGCACTAAGGATCAATGATGACATGTCATCGAAGGGCATAAAACCCAATTCTGTTACTCTTAATGCTCTTTTACAAGGTTTTTGCAGAACTGACCAAATGGAGCAAGCTGAGAAAATATTAGAGGAGATATTGTCCAGTGGGTTATCTATTAACCTGGATGCATGCTATTTTGTAATTCACTGGCTGTGTAAGATAGCGAGATTTGATTCTGCACTTCGATTTGTTAGCAAGTTGTTGTTAAAGAATATCAAACCGAGTGATAGCTTACTTACCCCATTGGTCCATGGACTTTGTAAGTGTAGAAAACACTCAGAGGCTATCAAACTTTGGTTTAGCCTTGCGGATAAAGGCTTTGCAACCAATACTATTACCTCAAACACTCTTCTTCATGGACTTTGTGAGCAAGAGAACATGCACACGGTTAACACAATACTCCAAAAGATGTTTGAGAGGGGTTTGACATTGGACAGGGTCTCATACAACACACTCATTTTTGGCTGTTGCAAAGGCGGAATGGTTGAACAAGGTTTCAAGCTTAAAGAAGAGATGGCTAAGCAAGGAATCCAACCTGATATACGAACCTATAATTGCATAATGAAGAGTTTGGTTGATATGGGTAAAATGGATGATGCTAACAAGCTTTTGCAAGAGGGCCAGCAAAAGGGGCTGGTTCAAAATTCATATACATACGCATTGATGATTAAAGGATTTTGTAAGTCTGACAGAATTGAAGAGGCTGTAGGCTTATTCAATGAGTTAGCTAATAATAGGAAAGTAGAACTAAATTCTGTTGTTCATAACATACTTATAGCAGCCTATTGTCGAATTGGTAATGTGACAGAAGCCTTCAAACTTTATGATGCCATGAAAAGTAGGGGCATTCCTCCAACATGTGCCACATATTCTTCTCTCATACATGGCCTGTGCAATATTAGCCGTGTTGGTGAAGCTAAAGATATTTTTGAAGAAATGAGGAAAGTTGGCTTGTCGCCAGACATTGTATGTTATACTGCACTCATTGGTGGTTACTGTAAGATTGGTCAGATGGATAGGGCGAGGACTCTTTTGCATGAAATGTCTGCAAACAACATACACCCCAATAAAATAACATACACTATTATAATTGATGGGTATTGCAAATTGGGCAGTATGAAAGAAGCATGTGGAATTTTTGGTAAGATGATAAAAAATGGAATAACACCAGATATTGTCACTTTAAATGCATTGGTAAATGGGTATTGCAAAGGAAGGAAACTACAAGAAGGCTTTCAACTGTGTGATCAAATGTCTGGTGGTGGACTCTCATTAGATGAAATAACATATACTACATTGGTTCATGGGATTCATCCTCCTTCTGAACTTAGCATTCAAGAGTAATCAGGAATCTTTTCAGAATTCAGGCGATTGCAGATGATATAACTAGTAAATATGTTCCTCCTCATGTTTTATACCATATGTGAATCTTGGGGCTGATACTGCCATGTTCATGCTCCACCTCTGCATTTATTGAAGATGGATGTCTATGCTTGATAGCTGGACATGGGAGTTAAAGGCAACAACTTAAGCAGCATGATGCTCTCCTAAGATTGCCTGTTGAACAATGTACTTTGAGCTTTAGAGGTTGGTTATACAAGAAAACAATATTCTTTTGCATGTGTTTTTAATGTCTTCTGTTTGTGGTTTAAAAATTTTTTCATTGTTGAAGGCCATGCCAGGACTATGGTTGCTTACCTTTGCATGTGTTGTTGTTGCAAATATTGCCATATGGTGCGTTACTCCTTTCAGGGGTTAATTGAACACACAATTATATGATATTCTCTGAACCGTAGATCAGTTTATTCTATAATATGTATTTGTATATTGATAATTACAATACAAATCGTATTAGTTGTCTTCATCACTGTCTGAAACAGAGAAATTAGTTCTCTAATATATGATAATAATGAGTTGTTTTTCTTGTCTCTTTGCTGTAAAGAAGTAATTTAGCCTCTTACGATTAGGGAAAAAGGTAAACTTGTAATTCTTTTACAGGGTAGGTTAACAAAAATTGGTTTGGTTCTCTTAAAGGCCTTTGTCACATGATTTGTTCTTCTTCTTTGTTTTAAAATGGTTTGGTCATGTCATGTAATTGTTGATCTAGAAGTCATGTGGCTGTGTTATGTTGAATAGTCTAATATTTCTGAAAATATATAATATTTATTAGAAATTTGAAATAATCAACATGATCACAGACTCACAGTTATTGTATAATATTTGTTTTTTGATATTAAAAAAATTTCTGTTATTTTATATTTGTTATATTTTTTTAGTGATCTATTGCTTGTGTTGAAAAGCAGGGAAATTATATTCTGGAGTGTATAAGGACTGCCAGCACAGCAACAATTTTCTAGCTCCTTAACTAGCTACAAGGTTGTGGTCTTCTGTTGATTCTTGATTGGAATGTTTTCATATTTCTATTGTTTTAGAATTATTGCTGTGATTTTATTTCTTGCACGCAGGCAAAGTATCAAAAGAACTACTCTTTAATTTCTAATAATTTTTCCCCAGCCAGCGTCTCATAATATCTTCTTCAATTTTATGAACTGCAATGTGGGAGTCTCATGATGGAATTATTTTCTTCATCCAGGAGCCTCTGTCAATTACAGTTGATGCTGAAAGACTTTAAGTGATGAAATGAACTGAATCTACCATCAGATATAGCATCAGAGTCTTTAATAGGGACCAACTTTCTTGCTTGAACCTGTGAAATTTGGGGCAACCTCTCTTCCGCCCTTAGATTATTCATAGATTTTTTTTGCTTCTGCTATTTTTCATATTCCTTTACCTCTTGAAATTGTTTTGGTTGTAATGCAAGTGTTGCTTATAGCAATTAAAGACGGATGCAACTTGGTTGGACAAGCTATTTCAAGACTTGCCCTTGTTCTTTTTTAGTGTAAACGGTCGAAAATAGCCATATACTTTTATGTCCTACCAGTGTTTACCATCTACATTTAGAATCAGTTATTGTTCCCTGAATTTATCACAACTTTATTTTTGCAGTCAAAATAACGTTAATACTTGACATTAAATAACATTTAACATCTTCATTTATAATTAGTTACCCTTCCCTGAATTGACTTTATTTTCTTAAACCTTGATTATGGTTAGTATTGTGCAAACTTTTGCTCATCCCATGGTACCATTTGCAAAAAAAGCATGGAACTCTGATCAAATCAGCGCAGGCATCATATATAATAATAAGATTTATATTATTTATGATGGACAGGACTTAACTTCACACACATATATTTGTATTTATTTTGACCTGCAGGATAGATATGGAAGCTAGATTATGCACTGTACTAAAGTTGAAGATGAGAAGCAGACATGGGCTGGAAAATAGGATCAGCCTCAAGTGCAGTTGCCAGCTCTGGCCATAAGATAGCAGAGACAGTCCATGAGCCATCACCCTTACCACTTTGCCTCTGGTTCATATAACCTACTCCAACCCTTTCAATGGAGGTATAGACTGTCCCTAACAGAGGACTCCCAAACCCAAAGTCTACTTCAGTTACCGGAAATCTTCTTCCAGAAGACACAACAAGGACTGGTCCTTCCTGACCTAATACTGCCTTGGCTAGCATCAAGCCAGGCCTGTTACACTCAACCCAATCAATCAAATCCAAATAATGAGCCTCATTGTTCACCTCCATAATAGCCTCATGCACTATCTTGGCAGTTTCTGAGATTGAAGCTTCCTTCAACTCTTGAACCCTTGCCTCCCCAAAAGCTAATGACAAGACATTGCCTATGTAATTTGACATATCACCTCTCTTACCTTTTCCTCCTATCTTTTCTCTTCCATCCATTAACCAACCCATCTTGCATTTCTCAAATCTCTGATCAATGTTTTCAATCATTAACTTCCATACATAGGCAGAGAAAGCCTCAATCTTTGTTCTTTTAGTGCCACCAGCTGATGCAATTCTCTGAAGATCGTTAATGCTTGATGCATTGATGTGATAAAGACGCTTAAGCGTTATGTTGTTCATTGGCATGTTCTGTATTTCTTCCATAGTGCACTTGATGAAAGTCTGATCCAATGATGGGTGATAATTAGGTGGGAAACGAGCTTGTAGGTGTCTACTATGATCTGGAAGGATTGTAAGGGGCTTATTTTGAGCTCTCTCAGACCACGAGGTAATGAATTTACCAAAGGAACTTGCATCACCTAATGCATGGTCGAAAGTGAAAGCTAAAGAGATGCCTCCACAAGTGTAATATGTTACCTGAATTTGCATGGGGAAGCCTGGTTGAATTGAGACTAGCTTACCCTCAATGGTTTCATTGAGATTATAGAAATTTAGTTTCTTCATTGGGATATTGGCATGAGCTTCAATTACTAGAGCTCCATTGTTGTTACAGATGATTTCAGGCTCACCAGTTTTTGGATTCTGAACAATTTGGCCAGCAAAGGGATAGTAGTAACCAAGAATTTGTGCAAGAGAGCTCTTGAGAGACTCAACAAGTGCTCCAAAGTCATGGACTAATGGTTTGGGTGTGCCAAAGAAATACAAGTATGTCACAGGAAAACGACCAGAAAGAAGGTCAAGATTTGAGAGAGTGATTGAAAATGAAGCTGGTGGAAGATTCATAGCCTTTACAACACTTTTCTTGGTAATCTCCACTATTAACTTCCCAGGCACTGAGGCCTCAAAGTCATCAAGAATGTCTAGCATTTTTGGAATTTGGGTGGTACTTTTTCTATACTGAGGGTATATAATTTAAAATGTTATGATGTAAGTGAACCTAGCGAATGCTTAAATAGTAGTATGTGAAAAGAAAGGTAAGGAAACTCTGTTTGGTTTATTTCACTGTGTAATGTACATAGTGATGTTGAATGATGAGACTGTACTGAACTGAACTCATGATTATATAAGCTGATCTCAGAAGTCACTCATGATTCAGTCATGTTATATATAAGTCGTCAAGTTTGGCAGGCAACATAATTGTACACTTCATGATATCTTTTGTAGCACAATATCTCAGACCAACAACAAACTCAATGCCATGAGGTACATTAATTGCAAAAAATAATTCCATGTTATGAATTGATGATGTATAAAGCTGAAAACCTGATCAGTGAAAATAAGCATGTTTCCGTGAATAGTTCTAATTAGAAGTGACAGAACTAGCGGGTTATGGCAATAGCTGACTTGTTATATATATAAGATTAAATTTACTTTTTTGTTGAAGTTAATGAAGTAAATTAGACCATTAAATTGTAACATATGCTACATGTAATTAGACTAATGGTGGGTTTATAAGTAAAAAATTAGTTTTAGCCTTTCAGGGTGAAAAAATTAATATAAACAATTTAAATTGATTTATTTTGTATCTTTAATTACTCAAAAAAAAGTCAACTTGATTTTATAATTAGGATTGAATGGAGTATTTTTATTTCGATGATTTATAAATAAAATAAAATTTTCTTTTGATATTAATATGGTTTTAAATGAGACTGACATATAGCTACCTAATTTGAAAACGCTTTAGTGGCAGTTAAGAGTGTTCAGACATAAATTCAAACATAGATTTTATGAATGTTCATAACGAAGTAGTATAAATAGTTTGCTCCACTCCCATGGTGAACTAAGAGAACCCCAAGAGTTCCCATGAACTTGGAAAACACTAGCTAAAAGTGGCAGTGCACTTAAACGAAATATCTTGTGATTATTAGTTATTAACACTAATTTTATTGTTAGCTTTTACTCCATTATTCACTATAAAGGTTCTCTTGCAACACAAAGTAGTGCTTGTTTGTCACTTGAGAAAGTGGGCAATGAAATCAGCCATGACCACTTAATGGAATCATCATTTGTCACCAACCAACCACTTTAATTGCTTTACAGTAACATCCACCTTCAGCGGCTACACTAAATTGGCATTTTAATTGACATAGACTTTCCAACAAGGGAAGGTAATTATAGTTTCTTTTTTTGTTGGAGAATTTTAAGTTTGATTCTTCACTGTTCAGTGTTTAGAATAGGGATTCAGATTCTTTCAGAATATTGTTTTTAGATAATTTGTTATTCTAGTAAGCAATTAGGATTAACTTGAGAAAAACTCAATTTTTGTTCAACTAGCCAAAGTATAATGCAATATGACTCACACCCATCATCTCCTACCTTGCATCATGTTGTGATTTATTTGCAGTGGTTTGATAACAATTGCCCCCAAGGTTCGATCTGGCTTAACACATTCTAATTAAGATGATATATTTAATAAGATAAAAGAATGACCGATTTGACTCAATATCAACAGTAAGCTCACTTGTTATGGGTCTGGATGTTATAGGTTCGAATCAGCCTCTCTACATATAGCATGGGTAAGACTGTCTAGTAAATTCTCTTCACTACCACTCTCATCAAGTGAGGACTAGATTGAACCCTTTTATTTAATAGGATCAAAGTAATAAAAAAATCATTAGTTATGAATAATTCCTTCAAGGAAAGGAATAGTAAAGAAAAAAGTGAAGGAAGGGAAAAGTCAGTGATACTGCCAGCAAGAAAAGATCCAGTCCCAACTCAACATTGACAAAATTTATTAACTCCAATATAGAGAAATTTGACAGATCAGATATTTCTCCCAAATGAATGAATACAAAAACAATCTATCTAAAAAAACTAATTTTTCTCTAAAATGAAAAAGGGCATAACACAATGCTCATAGAAATTGAACACATTATCTCTTCATCACAGAATTAGCTTAGCTTACTGAGTCAATTTCATGCTGATATCCAACATTCACTAGCTCTTGCATTGCAGCCTTTTTTCTTTAATTTCTCCTTGATGGGGATGACACAATTTTCCAAAGAAATCAAACATAACTTTTCAGAAGAATGATTATTCCTTGATAATTTCAAATTCGGCGCCAATAGGTAGATGATCACTCGGATGACTGAAGTTTGGCAAGCCACCATCAACATCAGGGGCACTAGAGTCAGGAAGCTCAAGAAAACTATATGTTTTAATATTGTGTGAAGGGCAAAATAATATATAGTCAAGTGTTCCTGTGAATCCAGGAGTGCAGTTAGTAAATGGAGGCTCTCCCCTTGTATAAGCATAGACACTACACAAGGGAATGGGGGCGTTTTCTGAAGATTCAGGCATTGATGTTGATGAAGGATCACCTGAAACAAGGTATTGATATACCTGCAAAATATTGGGGATTCAAACTACTGGTGAACATGTTGAAAAAAAACAAACAATGTTAGACAAAAACATTCTTGAAGATATTCTTAAGAAATTATCAAGAGCAACGCCACAATGGCTTCTCTCCTTGTGAGTTCCATGATAATTTCACTGTTTTCTGATCGTGTATATTGAATTGCATCTATTTGATGAGTGATGTGGAATATACCTAAGGAATAACTCACATTGATGTTTAGTATCACGGATGGAAATCATTGTAATTACTAATTACCATTTAACAGATTTTTTTCTTTTAAAATTTGGAGCATGGAAATCATCATTACTCCCCCCAATCCTGGACCTAGACAAGGGGTTTATATTGGCCATAAGTATAAGATCTCAATCCTTTTTGTATTTTCAAAGTTTTCATTGTTTCCCCGAAGTATTCATATATTAGCTGCAAGTAGTAAAGGGAATTCCATAAAGGTAGTTTCAATGCACATAATTAGAAAGGTACTTTTGGGGAAATAAACACATCAGTTACAAATAACTAAATTAATTTCCCCAGCAAATTAGCCACATAACTCTTATAGATTGAAGGTGGTAATTTGGAAGTGCTTGCGTACCATATCCCCTGGTGTAGAATTGAAGTCACCAGCCACTAGGACTTCAGGTACGCATTCGAATTTTTCTGAAACCAGTGTTTTGAATTGTGCCAAGTGAGATAGAAGATATTTAGCTTGGGCAAGCTTGACATCAGCCCATTCAGGATCCCTGGTGTAAAAATGTAAACTTCATCAGTTTCAACATTGAAGTTGGGCAAAGCCATATTCCCAAGAACCAAGCCAAGTTTTGGCAAAACGTTTATAGTAAGTCACGAAAACTAAAAGAAAATGGTCATAAAACAGGCTTTTAAGTTATTTCATTACCAGTAGAGATGTGTATTAGCCACAATAACAACACAATGAGGAAGATCTTTGAACTTGAATGCCGTCAAAATACCAACGCAATCACGCTTTAGTCTCACTCGTGGATCATTAGGATCACCACGATCCTCTGAATTCTTTTTAGGTGCTGGATGTGAAAAATACAATTAATGAAGACATTGTCCAATGTGAGGTGAATATGGTGCAACAACAGCTTTTCTAACTTTAAATATTAAGATGGTTTTATCCGTGCCAGAAATGTATGTAGGCATAATAGCACAACATAAGAGTTACCATTACTGGACACAGCATCCTTTCGTTTCTCAGACTGATCATTGTTCTGTTCACCATTATTTGAAGAGTTCCCATCTTGAAGTGAATTTACCAGATCATTGTACTCAATTTTCTCCTCTAAGACCAGCTCTGCACTAAATAGAACAAAGTATGGATAAATATAAAACTAAGATTACTGAACATCGCCAAGATCGCCAAGATAACTATTCTCCCTAACAAGTCACAGCTCCTAAAATCCATTTGAAGAACGCCAATCATGTAGAAAACACATCTTCTATAATCTTTAAGGCAATATGAAGAATCTAACCAAAACCTATGTAATGTAAAGGGTAAAGGGTCAAATCTAGCACTGAACTATTGGCCTAAGTACACCCCACATAAAAATGTATTTTGGGGCTCAAAACTACCACTGTTCAAGTACAATTTGGGTCAGATATAGCAAGTCCGTCAATTTTGAAGGAGTTGACCGTTAAATTTGACTTGACTAGAACACATCATCTACCACATCACCAAATTAGGCCAGGTAGTCTACCACGTCAGCACCTACTCCACATCATCATCATCTTCCCCACCACCCCCAACACCTTCAAACCTTCCCTCTCAAGATCGGAGGTTCTTCTTGTTAACCCAAGCTCAGGCAAGACAAGAGTCTTTTGTCTTCATACTCAGATTTATGATCAACGTGAAGCCAAACATCTCTTTCTACACGTTGATTCAAGATCAGTCCTTTTTCTTCTTCACCATCAACATTTCAATGCCATTATTATTATTCTTTTCTGCCAAAACCCTTTAGAAAAACCATCAAAGTTCACAACTTTATCATCTAAAGGTTTTGGTGGAAGAGAAAAAAGACCATGATTGGGCGTAGAGATGGACCCCTTATGAGAAATAATACCCATTCTTTGCAAAAGTTCACAACTTTATCATCTCTTCCTCCCCAGCAACTCCCATATTACATATCTTCACCACAAGCCCAAACACCAGCCCCACCATTACCTGCCACAAACCACACCCAAACAAAAAAAACTCCCTCTTCCCTGCCTCCGCCATAAGCCCCACCACCAGCGCCGTCATCCATCTCCGCCGCCGCTATGTTCCTCCACCGCCACCGCCGCTACGCAGATCTGCAGTCCCACACCTCCATCAACGAGTTCCCACACCTACGAGGCAGATCTGCAGTGCAACCACCACATGTTCCTCCACCGCCACCGCCGCGACGCAGACCCTCCGCATGTTCCTCCACCTCCACCGCCACCGCGCTAGACCCTCCGCATGTCACTTTTTGTTAGAGTGTGATGAAGATGAAGGTGGGAGAGGGAGAGTGTGATGGAGATGATGATGTTGATGTGGCCAAGAGATGATGATGATGTTATGCTGACGTGGATTAATAAGATGACATGGCAAGTGATGTAGACTAAATAAGTCAAATTTAACGGTCAACTCCTTCAAAATTGACGGACTTTCTATATCTGACCCAAATTGTACTTGAACAGTGCTAGTTTTGAGCCCCGAAATACATTTTTATGTGGGGTGTACTTTGGCCAATAGTTCAGTGCTAGATTTGACCCTTTACCCTAATGTAAATAATGACGTTTTGCCAACTTTGCATTACAACCGCTACAAATAACTGGTCATGGGGTAAAAGTCATTTGATCTAACTCATTCCTTAAAATGAAAACGCAGATCTTGTAAGCAAACTTGGTTCGAAGGACAAATTTGATTCATAGGTAATACAAATTATAAATCCTATATGCAAAATTTAAGTTACAAATCACATCTCTGCAAAACTACAATCCACTTTCATTCTACACAAAAGGTTCAACATACCGATCATGCTTGTAAAATAAGCCACACCCATCACGTTTTTGTCCACTTCTCTTCATATAAACACTAGAATATCCTATGTTGAGCATGTTTCCTTTGTAAAAGCTATCATACTCATCAACTTCCTGAAAAGAGGAAGTTGGCATCAACAGAATATTTTGATTTTCAATATATCAAATAAAGTATATAAGAAATCAAAACTAACATTAAACTTTCATAGCATACAATATTAGCTTCAACTAAAAGCAACGCAAGAGAATGAGAGAAAAGATAAAAGAAGAGCCAAAGTTTGTAAAGAAAGTACCTGTAGACAGAAAAAATCAGCTTCTAAATTCTTAAGAACTGTTAAAATTGCATTTGAACGAGCTTTCCACCTGCAATTAGCACAAAACAATGTTAAAATTATAATGAAGCATAGATGCAGATCTTGCTGTCATTATTTGTAACTTAAGATCCAAAGTAATATACTTCAGTGAAGAAGAGGGAGAGTGCGGGAATAGAGAGCTCTTCACATAAGCCTACGCCACAAATAAAAAACAAAATAAATAAGGATATAGAGAACAAAAATAGATTTGAAATCTTAATGACTGAGCTTGTGCATAATCAAGACTTAACTTATTGATGACCCCTTCATCATCCTTAGAAAATATCATCAGGCTATAGTTATTAATTAACACCTTATGGTTTGTCTCAGCATAGAAAAAGGTACCCACATTCATTTAGAAATTGAATGGAAACCATAAATACCATACCTGAGCCAATATATTATACGACACAAGGCTGAATCTGAACCCTGTGATATTAAATTTCAGGTGTCTGTGAATGCTTCAACAGAATTGAAAGAAGAAAATGCTTCTTTTGACAGATAAGCATACAATACCGAGTGAGGCTGAAAAAAGACGAATAAATAAAGATGATATATCGAGTACTTGAAGAGTGAATGGCATGTTAACCCGTCACGGCCATGTTACTTATTCTGTCTAAATGTCAACAAAGTAAAGGCCAACACACAAGACCAGAAGAAGTGACAGCCATTTTTGTGGTCAAGTTGTGGATCTAACTATAAGGACTATGCCATTTTATAATTGTTAGAGAATCTCTTTGATATTGTTTGAAGAATCTGTTTGATATGCATAATCTCTTTGATATGCATTTATGTTTGATTGATTGTATTTTCCATTTTTATATTCTCTCCTCTCCTATATAATGTCTCACCACCATTGTACAACTAATCAATAAGAGAAATTATTCTTCTCCTTAAAACTTCTCTCTTCTCAATTATTACATGGTATCAGAGCCTTGTTCGAATCAGAGAATGGTTCGTTCGATCTGAATCCCGGAGAGAGAGAAAGCTAAGAAGAGAGTTCGGCCGGTGTAGATCTGGAGCAAACCATGGCGCGTTACACGACACCGCCACCACCGTTGAGTTCGCACGGCCGAGATCGGCCGGAACCTCCGTCGCGGCGTCAAACGGAGCCGCGCGTGGATCTCACGCGCCGCCCACTCGCCGGCGCGTGTGCTGCACGCGCCTTAACATTCCCGGCGCGACACCCACGCGCCGCCGCACGCGGCTGCTGGAATTTCGCAGATTCCAGAAACACTCTTGCTGCCTGGTTTTACTCCTCTGTTCCCCGCATTAGCTCCTTCCAAAGTTGACAAATCTAATTCTCATCTCATGGCTCGAATGGGTAGCTTCTCAAAAGGTTTTAAGAGGCCTAAAGAAGCACCAGAACTTCTGTCAGAGCCGCAGGTGATGATTATCGATTGCAAGTCAAGAGTAAATCTTGTTCAGTCAGGTAATTCCATAATTGCCCTTAATACTGCTATGACTGCTGATGATACATGGATCGTTGACTCGGGAGCTACGGATCATATGACTGGAAATAGAGGTTTATTCAAAACTCTTAGATTATGCCCTGAAAATCTTAGAGTCAAAGTTGCAAATGGAGTTGTTACAAAAGTTGCAGGAATTGGTTCTGTTTTGTTGACTAAACATTTAGAAGTTCACAATGTTCTATTTGTTCCTGCGCTCACTTGTAATTTGATATCTGTAAGCAAATTAATTAAAGGCAAGAGATGTAGATCTTTGATGAAATTGGGTGTACTTTTCAGGATTTAAACTCGGGGAGGACGATTGGCAATTCTAAGGAATGAGATGGACTCTATTATCTTGAAGGATCTAACCGAAGGAAACGAGGAGCAAATAAGGCACTTGCTAGCTCGCATTGCAATAATGAAGATGTTCTTTTGTGGCACCAAAGGTTAGGCCATCCAAGTTTTGATTATATGAAGCATTTGTTTCCAAGTCTATTGAATAAAAATTCAGTACCATTTTCCTGTGAAACTTGTCAACTTGCAAAACAAAAACGATCCACCTATCCTCAACTATCCTATAAGCTGACCGCACCCTTCACAATAATCCATAGTGACATTTGGGGGCCCGCTAAAACCAAAACCCAAACCAATGCCAGATGGTTTGTAACCTTTATTGATGATCATACTAGAACTACTTGGGTTTACCTAATGAAAGAAAAATCTGAAGTAAACTAAATATTCCAAAGTTTCTACTCTTATGTTAAAAACCAATTACATACCTCTATCCAGATTTTAAGGAGTGACCATGCTAAGGAATACTTAAGTGGTTCTATGAAAGAATTTCTAACCAAGCAAGGCATCCACCACCAAACCTCTTGTGTGTACACCCCTCAGCAGAATGGAGTGGCTGAAAGGAAGAATAGACATTTTTTAAAAGTAACTAGAGCTATTATGATAGAAAGAAATGTCCCTAAAATATTCTGGGGAGATGTCATCCTTACCGCTGCCTACCTTATCAATCGCATGCCATCTAAAGTTCTCAACTTCTCCACTCCTATACAAAAACTCCTTGAAACCTACCCCAACTCTCCACTCATTCATACCTTACCTCCAAAAACTTTTGGGTGTGTCGTGTTTGTTCACAAACAGGCTGAGGGCAAACTTGATCCTAGAGCAGAAAAATGTATATTTGTTGGGTATTCTCCAAGTCAAAAGGGTTATAAATGCTACAGTCCAATCACCCGAAAAACCATTGTCTCAAAGGATGTAGTGTTTTACGAAGGTGAGGCATCCTATCCCAAATTACCCATTCAGGGGGAGAGTGATGGTTCAGAATGGCTAATTGTGAATCCCACACCTAAGTCAAGCCTTGAACAAGAGATCTTAGTTTACCCTGAAATGTCATCCAACCCAGTAGACTCTGAAAGAGCCATAACCATCCCAGAAATAGAAATCACCCAGGACAACCTTAGTGAACACAATTCTCAACCCAGAGTGAAAAACAATGCTGAAATCAATACTGAGATGGTCTCTGAAGATCAACATGATGAGGAATTACAATCAGGCAATGAAGCAACTGATATTAGAGTTCCTTCCGCTCCGAGAAATGACCATGAATCTGACTCGAGAATAGATCCTGAAGAGATGGGCTGGCCTATTGCTCTGCGAAAGGGGGTAAGATCTTGTACTCAACATCCTATTCAGAAATTTGTTTCTTATGGTAATCTGTCTGCAAAGATGCAGAGCTTTGTAATTAACACTGCTCAGGTGAAAATCCCACACACTTTCCAGCAAGCTATGACTGATCCTAATTGGAAGTTAGCTGCAGAAGAGGAGTTGAGGGCTCTCAAAGAGAATAAAACATGGGAGATTACGAATCTTCCGAGAGGGAAGAAGGCAGTTGGATGCAGGTGGATATTTACTCCAAAATTTAATCCTGATGGGAGCATCGACAAGTATAAGGCCAGATTAGTTGCAAAGGGGTACACTCAGACATATGGCATTGATTACGAGGAGACGTTTGCTCCAGTTGCCAAGTTTAGTACCATCAACATACTTCTTTCTATTGCAGCCAACCTAGATTGGTCATTACATCAATTAGACATTAAAAATGCCTTTTTAAATGGTGACTTAGAGGAAGAAGTGTACATGGAAGTTCCAGAGGGTGTCAAAGCTCCTAATAACACTGTGTGCAGGTTGAAGAAGTCTTTGTATGGATTGAAACAGTCTCCAAGAGCCTGGTTTGACAGATTCTCTAGAGTGCTGAAGAAGATGGCCTTTGTTCAGGGGCAAGCAGATCACACCTTGTTCACTAAACATAATGGTGAAAAAGTGACAATTTTAATTGTTTATGTTGATGACATTGTTATTACAGGAAACGATGAAAGCTCCATAGCTCAGCTGAAACAAGCTCTAGCGAGTGAATTTCAAGTGAAGGATCTTGGTCAGATGAGATACTTCCTTGGCATGGAGATAACCAGAAGCAGGAAAGGCATTAATGTGTCCCAGCGCAAGTACACACTAGACTTGCTACATGAGACCGGGATGCTAGGCGCAAAACCGGAGGAGACACCTATGGATGACCAATGCAAACTAGAAATAAAGGAAAAGGGAGTTCCTGCTAACACTGAGAGATATCGGAGACTTGTTGGGAAATTGATATACTTGACTCATACACGTCCGGAAATTGATATATATATATATATATTTTTTTTTTATTTTGATAAAAAAAAAATTCATGCACCAACCACAAAAGGAGCATATGGATGCAGTTATGAGAATACTTGGGTACTTGAAGGGAAATCCAGGTAGAGGAATATTCTTTAAGAAAGGAACAGCAAGGAACTTGGAGATTTATACTGATGCAAGTCTTGCAAGAGACCTAGAAACTGGAAGATCTATCACAGGTTATTGCTCATATCTCTGGGGAAACTTAGTTACTTGGAGAAGCAAGAAGCAGACCATTGTATCACGAAGTAGTTGTGAAGCTGAGTTAAGAGCTGCATGTCTTGGTGTATGCGAAGGAATCTGGATCATCAGATTACTGCATGAATTGAGAATTCTTTTTGATGG
Source organism: Mimosa pudica (assembly GCA_029929735.1). Taxonomy (NCBI): domain Eukaryota; kingdom Viridiplantae; phylum Streptophyta; class Magnoliopsida; order Fabales; family Fabaceae; genus Mimosa; species Mimosa pudica. Next base: position 2,727,258 of record JAKELP010000012.1, on the reverse strand, counting down.
CCCACTGCAAATATGGTGTGATAACAAGTCCAGCATTGAAATGACCAGGAATCCTGTTTATCATGATCGAACTAAACATGTCGAGATTGATAGACATTACATTAAGGAGAAAGTAGAGGCGGGGATCATGGCATTGACGTATGTCCGTTCTTCTGAGCAGATTGGTGATATGATGACTAAACCACTTGACCGACCTACATTTGAGAGATTCAGAAGCAAGCTGGGAATGCTTGACATATACTCTCCAGCTTGAGGGGGAGTGTTAGAGAATCTCTTTGATATTGTTTGAAGAATCTGTTTGATATGCATAATCTCTTTGATATGCATTTATGTTTGATTGATTGTATTTTCCATTTTTATATTCTCTCATCTCCTATATAATGTCTCACCACCATTGTACAACTAATCAATAAGAGAAATTATTCTTCTCCTTAAAACTTCTCTCTTCTCAATTATTACAATAATGTTGTTTTATAAAGAAATGACCTTTTGGTTGGCATAATATAGAACTGTTGTTGGCACTTGACATAGTTTAAGGGCCTGTTTGGAAGTAAGAATTGAGTGAAGGAAATGGAAAGTGAAAGGTTATATGGTAATTTACATATATCCTGGGTCTACAAGTTTTCTATCTCCATTTCACACTTTTCCTGGGCCCACAAACTTTACTTTCCTATCATTTCCTCCACTTTCCATCCTTACCCTTTCCCTTTCCATTTCTCCACTTTCCTTTCTCAACACCAAACGGGCCCTAAAGATAGAAAGAGGAGGGAAAGGAATGCATGCATGCCTCATTTTTGGATCCTTATTCAACTTCCGTTCTTCCCATTTCCATCAGGAGATGAAAAAATTGAAAAAAAACACAGAAATATTAGGCTGCTTCATGGTTTCATTCTCTATTAAGACTAGCCCCATATTCACAGCATTCATTCAAATTCCTGAATCAAAATTCCAGCAATACATTGTGCTGAGCTCTACAGTTAAATTGTTGCACATCAAAGTCAAGCCAAGCCAAGCTCTTACACAGAAAATTGTGATACGGAAAACATACAAGTCAAATAGGCATGGCAAAAAAAGTGAACCAAATTACTACCTCCGTTCTTAAATATAAGATCACTTTCTCTAATTTGATTATATTAAGGATACTAGTTAAGTTAGTTATTATCACATAAAATTACCAATTCATCCATATACCGTATACTTTTATCCCCACTCTCCATCTCTTACTTGTTTATTATTGACAAGTATTATAAGGTTAATTTTGGAAAAATGGGGGAAAAGTTAGAAAGTAATATCTTATACTACCTCTGCTCCTAAATATAGGACCTAATTGACTTTTTTTTTAGAGATTAAGGTTGTGAAATAGTTTATTAAATGATGACATATGTGATACTATTATATATAGGATCAAAGTGAAATGTGAAAGTGATCTTATATTTACGAACTGAGGGAATATTATAATTACATAATTGGGAAACTTAAAATGGGTAAACTTAGAATGGGTAAAGTAAACAAGTAAGGAAATGGCATTACCATCTGGCTTACTTCTTGAATGCATATCACTTCCTTCCACGGAATAGAACTTGGGAATTTTGGGTGACTCAGAAACAGAAAGTGAGCTCATTTTGCTCAAATAAACTCTGCAACAAAACAAAATTCGTTCATAATTAAGAATTCAACACACCCCTTAAGCTAATTCAATAATATATAATCAACAATGAACATAAACAAAAACAAAAAACCATTTTGGTGTAATGTAATGTGGTGGTTTAAAAATAATGAGATGAGAAGAGAAGGGTGCGTAGGTAGGTAGGTACCTTGTGAAAGAGGAAGAGGGGATAGAAAGAAGGCGAGGAGGCGAAGGAATTATAAGAGCTTTCAACATAGGAGAGTATGTAATATGTGTGTATATTGTATAGTATAGTAGTGTTCGATTTTGCCGGTGAGCTTGTTTTGTTATTTCAACTTTCAACACTTGAACTTGAATAATCTTGTTTCTCCCAAAACCCCAATGCAGTTATGCAGTCCCGTTTTCTTTTGTTCATTGGAATCTAATTTTGCAGCTAAAAGAAGAGAAAAGAAAAAAAATGAAAGGGAAAACAAAAAGAAAAGGCTTAAGTATTCATTTGGTCCCTTATGTTTGCATCAAGTTTCAATTTAGTCCTTTATATTTGGAAAGTACACTTTTAGTCCTTTTTTGTTAACACCGTTAGTTTAACTTAACGGAAAATGCTAACTTAACAATTTTAAATGATTATTTTATAATGAATTGGATTAAAAATGATAAATTTTGAAAATATAAGAATATTTACACTCAAATATTTTAGGCTGGACATTTTTTCAGTATTTGATAATCATTTAAAATTGTTAATTTAACATTTTCCGTTAAGTTAAACTAACGGTGTTAACAAAAAAGACTAAAAGTGCACTTTCCAAATATAAAGGACTAAATTGAAACTTGATGCAAACATAAGGGACCAAATGAATACTTTAGCCAAAAGAAAAAGTAAAGGGAGAAATTTTGGCGGCTAAAAATGACTCTATTTTGTGTCTACATTCTTAAGAATCGAATTAGTCAGTTACTAATAGCGTCAGATACTAATAGATGAATTCAAAATCCAAAGAAGAGAAGCGAAGTTGGACTTGATTTGGAATAGATTAAGCAGTGGAATAATGTTTTTTAATCAATTTTGGTTTTATTTCTAAATTTTGAAATTGGTGGTTTTGTTACTCAAACTTTTTATCAATTATGTTCTTAGTCCTTTCCTTGAACTTTGAAATAGATGGTTTTGTTTCAAAATTTTGATCAATTGTATTCTTAGTTCTTAAATTTTCGGTCAATTTTGATTGGACCTTTGAGTTTTAAAGTTGTTTTTAAAGCTTAGGGATGACTAAGAGGAAAATTAACAAGTTTAGGAGCCAATACGAAAATCAATCGAAAGTTTTAAAACTAAAAGCATCTATTTCAAATTTCAGAGATCAAGACCAAAGTGATTGAAGGTTTGAAAATTAAAATCATTAATTTTAAAGTTCACAATTAGAATCGATTGGCTAAAAGGTGGGGAAAGATACAAAAATAATCATCGTAAATTTAAAAAAGAGCACCTGCAAATCTGTTATATTTAAGGGGGCAAAATTGTACATTGTAAACAAATATGGGGCAAATGCAACCTTCTCAAAAAGAGGTGTTAAATTTGACCATTAATTGACTAGGAATTCTGATGGGATTTATTGACTTGACAATATGTGGCTTTAGGTGTCATTTTTTTTACGTATCATAAGCTAAAGGGGCATATTGAGACTAATCAGCCCTACACAACACACAACACATTGAATCCCTTCAGAGATCAAACCAGCCTTATTTCGAACCCTAACCTTAGATCACTCATTGAAATGATCATTGGGTTTAGGGTTCAGATGATTTGAAGTGGATTTCATATAATTTGGGAAGGTATGAGTTATTCTAGTCGAAATGATTTGAGGGTTTAAGGTTCGTTTTAGATTATATAGGGTTCGACTGGATGCATTCCAGCTTCCACAATGGATTTTAGAATTGACATGTCATTTACTTATGGTGGGGCCCACGTCTGAAAGGTTATATTTCCCCATTTTAGTTCACAGTGTATGATTTTGCCACCACAAATTTACAAGAGTCTCAAGTGTTCCTTCATAAATTTATGATGACTATTTTTGCACATTTACCTCTAAAAGTTTGATGATCAAAAGTTGTTTTAACAATTTTTCATTTAGGAATTTCCAATATGTTTCAACCAGAAAAAGGAAAACATTAAACATCGTGAAGATGTTAACTATAAAAGGATGAAATTTCTCATTACCCTATAAATAAAACTAAATTAATATTACTAGCCCAAAAATTATAACCCAAACATGTTTGTTCTAACGCTTTTATGTGTGATATGTTTTATCCATACAATACACATTTAAAGAAAAGTTCCAGAAAAATATGTAATCATTGTGTTTTAGATATTGGGGGATCAATCCTTTTTCAGCTATTTCACTTAAATTGTTCTAAAACATAAAGTTCCATTTACTCATTATATTTGGTTTTCTTTTACAGTTACATCAAGGTTGTTTTTTTTAATAAAAAGCAAAATGATATTTTAATAATACTTAAAATGATATCTATAAAAGGAAAGGCAAAAATAAAACTATGAAATTGAGCAATAGAAATTGATCCTATAGTAATTGAATTAAAAGACTTAATTAGTTCTCCTACATCTCTAGCAACAATGTGACGCGGTGCTGGTGCCCATCCTCAGAATTCGATCATATGCTTGTGAACTTATCAAATGGTCATCTTGTTTAGAGGAAGATTTGAGCAAAGAATCCACTATAGAGTCATTCTAAAGCATGCCAAATTAATGATATATAACACATGGCACATGATGTTGTTTCCAAGTGAAGCTATGAAGAGGATGTATGCCTATGATAACAAACTAAGATATGGCAGAATGATGAGCGATTGAGCTTCCATTTCCTTATACATAAGTTTCATGGAGATAAATTCAGGGTAGCGGGCAGATTATGCTATGAATGGCCAAAAGATACTTAAGCTTTGCTCACGGTGTAAGAAAATAAGGACCCTTGGTGCATTAATAAAAAGTTTGGAGTCTGAATGTAATTATTCAGACAATTTGGGTAATTATAAATAATTAACCCATTATTATTTGAAATTTGAATTTCAAATAAAAGGAGTTTTATGTTTCACGTAAGGTATATAAAGTGGAATAGACAGAGAACAAAGTTCTCTGACTTCTTGAACTTTTACGTACTAAAACTTTCTTCTCTTATATTCTCCCAAAAAGTGTTTTCTGCTATATCAAAAGTCATCATCCATTTTGTGATCTTGGCTGCAAGGCTTACATCAGTTAGAAAGTTTCTACAAAAGGTATGTCCCTCACCCAACAAAGTGAATCATACAAGTCAGAAATAAGAAAAAAAATCCATATATTCGACCTTTGTTTGCATAATATCTGCATAAAATTTTTGTTTTACTAAAAAAAGAGAGAAGCTCAGCATCTTTATATCCTCATTTGTTTCAAGAAAAGTAAGTTCAATATTGGATTGCCTATCCAAATGCAAACAACTCTACTCCCAAAGGGAATTTTGAGAGACAATGAGAGAATTAGCAGAAACTTCCTGTGGAATCATAGAGAAGACTCAAGAAAGTTGCACCTTATAGCCTAGGACAGTATCAAAACGCCCAAGGAGGAAGGGGGACTGGGCATTAAGAATTTGGGGCACCAAAATATAGCTTTTCTGATGAATTTCTGTTGGGGACTCATTTCCAAACCGAACGCGTTATGGGTCAAATGCCTAAAGAATAAGTATGATTGTGGTGACGATAAATACCCGGTGGTGGCAGGTAAGTGTGTCCAATCTGAGGTTTGGCGTGGCATTACTTCATGTGGCAGACGTTTCAAGATTCAAGAGAGAGTTCCTACAAATACTTTGAGAGCAAGAATGTGTGAGAATACTACAAATGAGTGCCCCTTTGAGTGCCATTGTGAGAAAACACTTCTACATACACTGAGTGGCTGTGAAATAGCCAAAACAGTCTGAACCTATTTGATTAAACCTAATTTTACACGTGTTTTTCTCTCTTTCTTTGCTGGAAAGGATGAAATGGAACCTAAAGCACACGCCGGTTACCCGGAGATCATCACGCTGGCCATGGAACAAACTATATACTCCCTCCAGTCCTAAATAAATATACACTACAAAAAAAACGGGTCATTCCGGAGCACGCTTACCGGCGTTTTGGTCCGAAACGCCTATATGAGACGCATACCGGCGTTTTGGACCCAAACGCCTATACGCAAACGCCGATATATTTGGCGCGCGCTTCCCGCCATATTTCCCGCGTTTACATATCGGCGTTTTGGGGTATAGAAAACGCCGGTATGGTTTTTAAATATAAAAAAAGGACTGGTTGGTTTTTTTTTTCAAAAAAACCGCACATCGGCGGTTTGGGAAACGCCTATATGCGATTAAAAATCATATTTTAATCGCACATAGGCGTTTGCCAAAACGCCTATGTGCGTAACGTGCATTAAAAATACACTTAATGCACAGACCGGCGTTTTGCAAAACGCCTATCTGCGCATTAAGTGCATTTTTAATGCACTTAATGCATATAGGCGTTTCTCAAAACGCCTATATGCCATTAAAATATCATTTAATCGCATACCGGCGTTTCCCAAAACGCCTGTATGGTGTCCCAAAACGCCAATATGTGAACGCCTATAAAAGAACCGCCGATGTTCATTTTGGCGTTTTCGAAACGTGAAAAAGTGTAAGGGTCCCACAGAAATTATCTTTTTTCTTTATCTTTTCCTATAAATATTCCTCTTTGATAGATCACGTCTCGTCGTACCGGTAAAGCTCCAATAGACCCCGAAGAGCATCAACGATTGCGAGATGAACAACAGCGATTGTGGGACGAAGCAGAAGCCAGGCGTATAGAAGAGCGCTGGTTACAGATTGAGCAGCAGCCTAATCCGCCAGAGGTATTACAGTACGCCAGCCCCCCGCCTGTTGTGAGCCCTCTTCAGGCGCCACCTTGGACTCCTTTCGAGTTTGGTGGTAACCCGGAAGTCACGCAGGACGAGCTCTGGAGAGACTTGAACGTCCACATCAGCTACGAAGATATGCAGCAGATTTTGAATGAGGATAGGGAGAGGGCGGAGGGGGCGGAGGGCACCGGCGGTGGCGGTGCGGGTGGCTCGTAGAACGACGACGGTAGCTCGGCTCCAATGTTATAAAAGGCGTCTGAAAGCAGCTCAATCACGTCCGACATGGTCGCATCAGATGCGCCACGTTTACACTTAATACTGTACAACTTGGTCAAAAACGACAGTTTAGAGTATCTTTAATTCCCTGTGCAAACACATCTTTTGTCATCGCACGTACATAATATACATATATAATAAACAGTTAGAATAGATTAAACATTTATACATACCTGGGTACAACGGTTTGTCACCTTCCGTCATGAGCTCAAAGAAATCTCTGGCCACCTCAGTGCGTAAGTACTCCGCGACTGGTCCGTCCACCACTTCATCCCCGCCAGCACCTGCTGCTTCCTGCATACCAAATGCTTCCCTCACAGTGTTGTTACCCGGATTTGTTGGCTGGCCGCCTCCTTCACCGTCATCGTCACTGTCTTCGCCTTGCATTCGGCCAACGTGAGAACTCGAACCGACTTCTAGATCACCGGTAGTGTCGTGTAATCCATCCTCTCCATGAAACGCCCAATTGACATAATATCTGGGAAAATGCTTATCTAGACAATGAATAACTACCTCATCTCGAGTCTTCCATTTGTCGAACTTACACTTTTCACACGGACACTGTATCTTACCCCGAACACTACTGTGCATAAAAGCATAATCCAGAAATTGATTCAACCCCACCAAGTATTGCGGAGACGATCAGGGTAAAGAGATCCACGATTTATCCAACATTATTGCTTTTGCTGTTTCACAACAAAACGACAGATTTATGTAAGAATGAGAGGTTTGAGAAAGAATGTGGCAACTGACTAATGCTCTAGACGCATATTTATAATCAATATATCTTACTTTTCCGCGTTTAAGAAATGTAGGTTGTTTGAGGAGTTTTTTTTTTTTAAAAAAAGCCGTACCGGCGGTTTGCAACACGCCCATATGCATTTTAAGATTAAATAATTCATATAGGCGTTTTGCAAAACGCCTATATGCATGTTTATATTAAAATAATGCATATAGGCGTTTCAGGGAAACACATATATGCATTATTTTTAATAAAAATAATGCATATAGGCGTTTCAGGGAAACGCTTATATGCAATATTATATAAAAAATAATGCATATAGGCGTTTCCCTTAAACGCCTATATGCATTAGAACGCATATAGGCGTTTTAGAAAACGCCTATCTGCATTATTTTAATATAATTATTGCATATAGGCGTTTGCTAAAACGCCTATATGCACCTCCATTCCCTATAAATAGCACCTCTCTCCTTCAGCGAAATTGCTCATTTTCTCGTTTTCTTCTATTTTTCTTCTCTTCGTCTCTCTTTCATGTTGTTGTTGCTTTGTTTATTTGCCTTGTTGCTTTGTTTTTTTGCCTAGTATTGCTGATATTGTTTTTTATTTCGTGTTTTATGGTGATATTTGATTTTATAATGTTAACATGATTTTATTGCTTTTCTTTCACATATTGCTTGTTGTTTTGATTTCATATATTTGGGTATCTTGTTTTATGAATCTCTTGTTATTTCATTTATAATATTCTATATGTGTATGTAAGTTTGGGATTATCATATTATTTCTTATATATGAACATTTTTCTTCCTGGTTCTAAACAATCAGGAAGAAAAATGTTTTTTATTTTTTTTTTGGAATACTCATACCGGCGTTTTGGAAAGCGCCGGTATGAAATATTATTTTATAATACCGCACATAGGCGTTTTCGAAAACGCCGATGTGCGGTATAATAAAAAATATTATTTTTTTACCGGCATTTTTACCAATGTGCATGAATTTAAAAATTTTTTTCTATGTCGCACATAGGCGTTTTGTCAAACGCCGGTGTGCGTGACTAAAAAAAAATTAATTATTCCGCGTATAGGCGTTTGATTATCCGCCTATATGATAAAATAATACGCGCATAGGCGTGTTGCGAAACGTCGGTATGAGGTAATATTATATTATTTGTTTTAACCCTCATACCGGCGTTTCTCCCCTCGCCTAGGCGTTTTGCAAAACGCCGAAATGTAGCATTCCCACGGCACCTTTTTAGGCGTTTTACCAAAACGCTGTAGCGCGATTTCGCCGGAAAATTCCTCCGATTCGAGACCCTAGAAAACCCCGATATGGGCCCCGTTTTTTGTAGTGATAGGACCTAGATAGAGACTTCATTTTGGTCCTAAATATAAGACCTAGATACATTTTTGGTCACATTTTTCCTAAACTACCCTTCTTCTTCTTAACAATAAATTTGATAGGGGAGGAAGGGCTACTAAGTAGTTAAACTAATTAAGGAGGGTTATTATTGGAAACACATCTAAAATTAAGTCTTCCTTAGTCTCTCCAAAAAAAGTTATCTAGGTCCTATATTTAGGACCGGAGGGAGTATTTTGTACCATGTGCTGGCTGATATGGAAGAATAGATGCCAAATGGCATTTGAACATACGCATCGCACACCGTAGGATATGCTAAACCAATGCTTTTTCCAGGTGTGGAGCAAGGAAGATATTCACGAAAGCGGAACTGCAGGCGATAGCAATAGGACTCTAGGTTTGCAGGAGCTTGAATATCTACAAAGTCAAACTGTACCCCTCCATGAGTTGGCGCAGGAGGTGCGTGCAACGCTGTGGACTCTTGGAGACATGGAGCTAATCAACTGCCAGAGGGAGGCTATTGTTGTTGCTGATTGTTTGGCAAAGAACGCACATGATGTAGAAACAGACCTAAAATGGCTGAGTATACCACCAGATTACTGCTCGGATCAACTGCATGTTGACTGTCGAGAAGTAGTTGAAGCTATCAATGTTCTTATTTCCTCATTGTCTGAGAGGATGATGCAATAAACAAGCTGTTTAAGCTTGCCTTTCCAAACAAAAAAAATTGGATTTCTTGTTAATATCATGGAACACTTAGGACGACTAGTAAAAAAATCAGAATACTGGGTGTTCACAAATAAATAAATCCTAATTTTACTAGTGATAAGTAACTTTAAGGCAACATTTACACTACAAAAAACGGCTCTTATCGGCATTTTATTTGGTCTCGAATTGGCGAAATTTTCCGGCGGAATGACGCTACGGCGTTTTGGCAAAACGCCTATAAATATGCCGTGGGAACGCGGCACATCGGCGTTTTGCAAAACGCCCATAGGGGGTAAAACACCGGAAACAAAACCCAGGAAAATAATATAATATTAGCATATCGGCGTTTTACCCAAAACGCCGATGTGTAATATAATATAATATTATTTAATTCACGCACACCGGCGCTTTCCCAAAACGCCGGTCCGCGTTTTTTCAAAAAAAAAAAAACATTTTTCGTCCTGGTTGTTTAAAGTTAGGACGAAAAATGGTACAAAATGAACAAAAGATAAGCACCAAAGTGACAATAACAATAATAGACATAAATATAAGGAATACAAAATATAATTCAGAAAACATGATACATAAATATATATAATCAAACAACAACAACAATATGTAAAAGAAAAACCATAAGATCAAATAGATATCAACATTACAAAAGAAACGTCACCAAAAACCATAAAAATAAAAACAACAACAACATTAAAGGGGAAAGACGAATGAGAATAAAAACAAGAGAAAATGAGCGACATAGCTGAAGGAGGGAGGAGCTATTTATAGGAAACGAAGGTGCGGATTGGCGTTTTGAGAAAACTCCAGTACAAAAAATATTAAAATATCGCATATAGGCGTTTTGCAAAACGCCCACATGTATTTTAACATTAAATAATGCATATAGGCGTTTTGTCAAACGCCAATATGTATTATTTACATTAAATAATGCACATAGGCGTTTTGGCAAAACGCCTATATGCATTAAGAAATAATAAAATGCATATAGGCGTTGTGGCAAAACGCCTATATGCATTAAAAAATAATAAAAAGCATATAGGCGTTTTGATCAAAACGCCTATATGCTTTTTTTCCTGTAAAAAAAATAAAAAATGTCAGGTGCCTCTTTTTTTCAAATAAAATTTACATATCGGCGTTTTGGTACCCAAAACGCCGGTTGGTAAACGCGGGAAAAAAGGCGGGAAGTGCGCTCCAAATTTAACGGCGTTTTAATTAGGCATTTTACTCAAAACGCCTATATGTACATGCGGATAGGCGTTTTTCATCAAAACGCCGGCATGCGTGTGCCGGAATGAGCTGTTTTTTTTTGTAGTGTTAATATTAGAACTCATAAGTGGCCCAATATGACTTCTAGTGTTATAAAAATTAAAAATTGAATCATGTTACCATTGGCAGCTCATTGGTTTCTTAATTTGATGGTTAGTTGAACTGAGAAAATTATAGAAAAAGTCCTGAATTATAATAAATAAAATACAAATATAATAAAATGAATATTTTGGAGGTTGGACCATATGGAGGCCCCAAAATACAAATTATTTTGGGCCATGAGGGATTGTTGGACTATGGGTCACATCTATATATATTATAAATCTTTTTTCCTTGATTCCTGTTAATGGGAAAATGAGAGTACTATGGCATTTCTAGGTGTTACATTCTGAGGTCGTGGGCAATGTCAATCTGGGAGGTGATGCAAGTCATTTAATAAATTCTTTTCATGTCCATTCCCCATTGGTACACCTTACAATATTTATTTGGACTTACATATATACTTTAATTCATCTATTCTTAAAGTTTAAACTTAAATTTTTGAAAATCAATTTACAGGGCTTAATGGATGCTGAGTTAAAGAAAATGAGAGTCAAGAACTGCTACTCCCTTTTATATCTCAGTCCCTTCTCCTCATACTTCATGTGGTTCTTAACTTCTTATTATAAGATACCAACTGCAAATTGTCACAAATAAATATATATGGTTAAAATAATTGAATATGTCTTAAAAGTCAAGTGATTTACAATAGTGTCATAGTCAATGTAGTAAACTCCAATGCCATATTAATGACTACCTCTCCACTATCTTCATTGAGTATGGGAATAAATGGAAAAATGAATTAATGACCATTGAAAATTACAAGTTCCTTATAAAAAAGATTAAAACAAATAGGTAGTTGATAGTATAAAAAAGGTATTTGATGCCTTGTATAATAAGCACTTGAGATTCATAATAACAAAAATAATAAGGACTTGAGAGGAAGTAGTAATGATGACTAATGAGTGACTGAGTGAGGATGGGTGGAATGTTTTTAATTGTGCTTTTACAAGTCATTTTTATTTACCGAGTCTTAAATAATACTCCCATTGGTCGTAATATAAAAGTTCAGTGGCAAAAAAAGGCATCGTAACAAAATATGCAAAAGTTAGTTGGTTGTCTGGAGTTGATGTTTGTTTTCCAATATTGCCTATATTTATTATGCTACTTTTTAAGAGAGAGAAATACATAAACATTAATAAATATGAAAAAGAGTTAGAGGCCAAGTAAGAAAAATTGCATTACTTGAATGAAGAGAGAATGTGAGATGAATTCTTATATTTTGAATTAAAATATCAATTTTGGACTCTTATTTTACGGACGGGAGGGAGTAAGTAATTAAGAAAGTCCAAAGTTGGAACATAATCAATGTATATGTCAAATGTAGAAAATTAATACGCACCCGGAGTCTATCAAAAGATTTCTAAATGGCTTTGATAGAATTCCTTGCAAAAAATTTCCTTTTGACAAATGGAAACTTGTTCATTGGCTTCCATTTACGAAAAGGAAATAAATCTGTAGACCGAATCAAATATTATTCTATTACATTGATTTCAAATCAAAAGGATCAATTATGAAAAAAGAAATAGGTAGACCGAATTAAAAAGAATGATGAGAAAAGGATCAATATTATTCTATTACATTGATTTCATTTTTGTGAACTTCTCCTTTTATTAGTAGATCGTCATGGAGAAGAAATTGGTAACGGACGGTGATATAACTTATCTTCCTCAAGAAATCAACACTAATATTCTCAATCGACTTCCTGTGACATCATTAATCCGATTTCAATGTGTTTGCAAAGATTGGAAGAATCTCTTGCAGACCCCATCTTTCATCAAAGAACACCATCTTTGCTCCACTATGCACAAGGACTTTCTTCTTGTCATGAGCAGGCATTATAATAGTCACAAATATATTGGGCACTTCTTTTTTATCAATCGTGATATGCAAGTCAATGAATATCCTAAAACCTCCTCCTCAATAGTCAATAGTCAATACGTAGCCGCCGTATTGTTGGTTCTAGTAATGGCATTCTCTGTCTTGGTTATAGAAATTTTATTTTGTGGAATCCAGCAACTAGAGAGACCCTCCGTTTGCCTAAAGTTACAAGTCAAGTTGCTAGGGTTTCCCTCATAGGATTTGGTTTCAGTCCAGTTGTTAATGATTACAAGATAGTAATACTCTCTCATCTTAAAAGGGGAGATAGAGCATCATTAGTTCAAGTGTTTTCATTAAACACAGGGTCATGGAAAGATGTTGAAATTGAAAATGAGATAATAAACGGTATAATACATTGTGCATCTTATGGTTTCGCTTTTGGAGGAGCAATCTTTTGGCCTGTCCTTCACTCCACAATGGTAAATGAGCTTTGCTACGAATGTTGTCTGGTTTCATTTGACATAGCTACAGAATCGATTACATTGATACCATCTCCTGGACATGTATCACCTTTTGCTAGGCTTACTTTGTTTGACAACAAACTGGCTATGATATGTACAAGTTATTTGACAAGCACCAAATTATTTTCGACTGATTTGTGGGTCCTGGAGAAGATAGATGCATTGGGAGAAAGATGGGTTTGGACAAGAATAGATATAAGCACCCCTTATAATACATGCTTTTCAGGTCTACTACCTATTTGGAGAGATCAAATTTTGTGTGATAATCTTCAAGTATTTTCTTTATTCGTTGGAGAAGACATGGGATGTATGGACGATATTGGCAGTAATTTTGTTTTGTACAATCTCCATACTAACGAATTAAAGGTGTTGGACATTGGCAAATATCCCGTTGAATCTCATGTTTGGAATTATGCAGAAAGCCTAGTGTCACTTGGCAACATTCACGTTGAAGCTTCTTCATCCTGAATCCTAGTTAATACATTGCATCTTTAATGTTGTTTAGGGGTGCATGCTATCTACAATATATGATGAAAGCATATATATTATCATTATTACCTGATGTTTATATATGTTTGACCTATTTTAGTATTTGTAATCTTTGATTGCTCAAATTTTGAGTTTGGAACCAATGCTCCGTTGGTGAGAGGATGATGATGAGCATATGAGAGTGGCTGCAGCTTGAACTCATTGTGCATGAAGATGTTCCCTTATCAATTTGGATGTTTTAGTGTGTTGATGACAATAATAACTTCTCTGCCAATTGTTATATCTTATGCTTTTTAATTTATTTCGCTTCAAGCCTATGTGTGCGTGATTTGAAGAAGAGGTTGAAATAAAACCATTCATATGTCATAATTTAAGTAGTAGTTGCTATTGTTGTTATTCAATTTTTCGTTAACTTTGTTTCATGTTATTATATATGTTAATGTTGCTGCTATTGTCGCCTATTTTAGTGTCAATGTTTCTATTATGTTATTCTCCTTTGGTTTTCTTTCTTCCTTTGGCTCAATATAAAGTCATTACTTAATCTTACTAAAAAAGGCAATAACACTTCAATGATCGCCTCGATGTGTCTCTGTTGGTGCTGTTTTACCATGGGTAGAGAAGCTTCTTTTAACATGATGGCCATGAAGTATATATGAAACTGTTTCAAACACTTAAATGCTGGCCATGAAGTTTGTTTAATTACAGATAGATTATCAGGTTGCAGCCTTGCAGGTCATGTTCATTTCCCTTTATCACTATATGCAGTAAAGTAATTAAAGTTATTAGCCTTTAGTGTTTGGATTAAAACCTGACCTTTTTTATCCCCCATTATAAACCATCTATATGCAGTGTGGTATTTATAGTTAGTTGTCTTTATTGCATAGATTAACCGTCTTTTCAATATGATTTTTGTGCGATTCCATAAAGAACTATATGCATTATTTTGGATCAATGACTAATATCCATGTAGAATGTTCTCTAATATATGCAGTAGTGGTTTTGATATGATTTGCTTTAGTGGCATTATGGTTAGGCCTCACAAAATATTATATTCAGTGCTTGCCTTTTGGCTATCTTAGATTATCACGAAGGTCCATTTTACTCTGTTATGGTCGGATCAATGGTAGATATATGCAGCTCTTGCTTACACGTGATTTGACAGTTCAATTCATGTAGCTTCATTTTCACTGATGTGGGTCAACTAAGTATACTATCATTAGTGATTATATGTCAGGACTACGATACATTGGCCATTTTTGTCATAAGTATTAGCATGTGTAGTGTATATATGTCTATAGTGTCTTTACTGGTTATACTTATTTAGAGTTGGGTCAAAGAGAGTGACATTAACATTTATTAGCCCTGTTTTTGAGAAGTTGTGACAGATTCATGAGGCTCTTGATTATATGTTATTTGATATGGCTATTCCAACAAGTTAGGCCCGGATACTTAATTTTTTTTGTCAACAAGCTCTGATTTAGAATATTTATGTATCATAAATTATTACTCAATTAGTTGGAGTGTATTCAATGTTGCAGGATGGAGATTGGGTAAGAACTCTTTGCAAAGGATTCAGGTATAGATCCGTGATGGAACAAATGGATATGTAGTAAATTTTGAAGAATTGTTAATGGATAAGTAACTTTTGTTTAGTTTGGTTTGTAATAGTAGATTTTTGTGTGTGGACATTATGTGATGCACGTTTTATTGAATTTGTATCCAAGGTTGAAAGGAAAATCCTTACTCCATCCGCGCAACGCGCAGGGGATTAACTGCTAGTTTCCCTAATTTAACTCTTTTTCCCATCTGTATATCAAGTATAGTATTGTCCACCACAAGATCTGTCCACATTAAAATAAATTATTGCAAATCAATGCCCCCAATAAGAATACATATTCAGTTGACAAAAAAATAAGAATACATCTTAAGTTGAAAAAAAAAAGAATGCCTCTAATAAAAATCATGAGATGAAAAATTTAAGTGGTACTATAAAAAAAATACAAGTACAGTGGTCAAAACGACTTCAAATTCAATTCAAGGGTTTTTCTTTACTAATTTCACAATTTGATTACATTTACCGTACCCTACCCCCCCCGAACCAGCAGCCTTCATTTAACCTACGGGGCAGATGAAAAGATCATGTAACTTCATCACAAAAGAAATATCTAGTACTCCTTCCGGTCGTAAATATGAGACCTAGCTTTTTTTTTTTTTGAAAAATGCTATAAAAGCAAAATATAAATCCATTATAAATTGATTTACCTAATTTTTCCCCTTGAACTAGTTTATTTAACGTATAAACTAATGACTAATCTAAAACTATATCAAATACTCCCTTTGTTCCTAAATATAAGAACACTTTGACTTTTTTTTGGAGAATCCTAAGAAACCAAAATGAACAATTTAATCATAACATATTTTAAATATTATTAGATCATATGTAAGTTCATAAGCTAAATAAACTAGTTTAGTGCAAAAATCAATTTTTAATTACCATATTTTGCTTTCTTAGGATTCTCCAAAAAAGTCAAAGTGCTCTTATATTTAGGAACGGAGGGAGTATTTCATAATTTAATAACATATTTTGTAAACTTAACATCTTCAAAAAAAGTCAATTAGTTCTTATATTTAGGACCGGAGGGAGTATTACATATCTAATAGATATTGGAATCAGTTTGTACCATAAAAAATAAGCAAAGGAAATTAAGTTGATCGTCTAACAAGATATTTTAATGGATAAAAGATCTAAAATCAAATAAATATCAAGGATATAGGCAATGTCTATGTGTTTTGTTCTCCCTAATAATACTATAATGAGTAGGAAAACCAAAAGAAGTAAAAGCTATGACTTCTGTTCGGACAAGGTAAAAATTGGACATCTGCAATTGTTATTCGTTAATGTTTGGCCAAAGTAATTAAAAATTCGTGTCACTATTGTAATAGGAGAATGCGAATATCTATCTATCTATCTAATATAATTAAATGTTTTCCGTATTTGTAACCCCCACTGTCTTCCCACCTATGCCTTACCTTTAATTCATCCATTAATCACTCATCAAATGCTTTACCTTTAATTCATCCATTAATCACTCATCAATCATCAATATTAAATAGTAATAATTTACTGGGCCGTTTACCATATGTGGTTGCACAGCTTTTCAAATTATTCAATTATTCACTATTCATCACCATCTGTTACGTTTTTGCAGCCCATAAGCCCCTGCGTTTTTAACGTCAATTAAAGCTGCTCTATTTCTATGGTGGAAACGTTTTATCCCATCAGTTGTACTCCTTTACTGCACTCAATCGAAATTTCCTACCTCTTCAAATGGGCGGTTCAAAGATGTGTGGAAAAAAGATACGTCGTGGAGTGAGACAAATTCCTCCGAACTCACCCCCAACTCCACCATCCCCTCCACCTTTAGGCAACTCCCTCACTGAGCTTCCCAGCGAAATGCTTCTTGAAATTATGAAAAAGGTTGGAAGTGGGTCATTTATAAGCTTTATAAATGCAAAGGCATCATGCAAAGCATTGAAGGCGGTTGGTGAGGAGAATATTGTATTGGAACATCTGTCCTTCGATCAGGTTCCATTATTGATTGAATACGAAAATCCAAATGTTGAACATGTTGTTAATGCTGCCCTTTGCTGCAGGGAATTTGAGTGCTTTATTTCGTTTAGGAATTGCCCATTGTCTCTGTGCTGGAGGGGACTTTGAATATGACTTTCAATTGATACGCAATGCTGCAGACAAGAATCACTATGAGGCTGTATATGTGTTTAGTTTGATAATGGTCGCCCAATCTGATGATAATGATCCTAATATTGAAAGCATGGCCCTCAAAGCCTGGAACAAAATATTTGATGAGGAGAAGATTCAGGAAATTAGACAAAAGTTTCAATTTTTGTTTCCTCAATTGATTGATAGGCTAATGGGAGGTCCTGTGTTTCGAGTGAAGTCCTACAAATCCTGTGGTTCACATGGACAATCTGAGCAGTCGGGGCAGCTTTGTATGCAATGCCGGCTAGATATTGAGCTACAGTGGTTTGTTGAAACTTTAGGTGGTACTTATATTGTTCCTTAGAACGTTATAGTCAGCTACTAATCTTATCTGCCTTCAGGTAGTATCAGCAACTTTGTTGCTGCAAAAATAATACAGTGACGCTTTTAGATTCAAGTTAAATAATACAACTTTGTTGTTGAAGAATGACATCACTTTGTTTCCAAGATTTTGTGTACATGTTTACAATACAACAGTTTTATGTGGTTTATCAGAAATATCACCACAAACAAACCAAAATGAACCCTAGAAACCCAAATTAATATATCAGCACACAAAAATCATAACAATAAAAATATATGCCTATAAAGGTTTGTGTAATTAGTTTTCAACAGTGCTTTAAATCCATCTGATGTATCACTGGGAACAAAAATATACTAAAATGCCAAAATTTATCTCACTAAAGCAATCCAAACAAATCACTTATTAACAAAACTAAAATTTACGTTGTTAACCTCTTCATATAGACAAAATTTCAGATATGGTTTTATGATTCCACACAGAAAAATGGGAAGAAATCCTTAATCCAATATTAAGATTATGTTTCCAGATTGATAAAATGTAATAACAATAGGTTTTACACAAATACAGAGAAAAAAACATTGTTGTTTAGCTTTCAGTAGTGATTAAATGGAAATAACAAATAATGTGAACATTCATATATTTCCCAATTCATGTATCAGCATATGATGCAGTTCATAATGTTTTTTTTAAGATACACTTCACAAACCATATTACATAATTTTTGCAAGTAGTAATTACGTGGAAACTTTACAACCACAGTTGTCTTCATTTATAATGCCATTACCATAGTTGCTACATTAATCCCTGTAGTATTAAAATTTGTTTATTTGTATCAGTAGAGGAATACTAAAGAACAAAATATCAGTTACAAAAATATGAACAATTACATATGGTTGTAAATATTCGCATAGTCACCACAATTACATGAGCTCATATAATCTTCAATATGAACGATCAAACAGAGAGAGTGAAATGTTGATAGATGTTGAATAGATTGAAGAGGGAGATGATGAATAGATGTAGAAATGAGTTGAGCGGATGGTAAAAAGAAAAATGGAGTGATGAAAGTGAGAGTGAAGGTGAGACACGTGAACCTAAGCTACTTCCCTCCAACAACTTTACTTTTTTGCCCTTACTCCTTTTATCTTATTTTATTCATTTATTTTAACATCTGAAATTATACAAATAAATATTAAAACAAATTATAAAATATATTACAATAAAAACAATAAGACATATATTCTATACCCCACAACCTCCATATAACTAATAAAATTTCCATAACCACAATTAAATTGGTTTGGGATATAAATAAAATCTTACCAAAAATGAATTAACACATCCTTTCTCATATATATATATATATATATATATATATATATATATATATATACACACATTTCACTAGTATAATTAAATATGTCAATAATTAAAATAAGATAAATGATAATTATAATAAAATTTCATCCCCGTGCATCGCTATTGGAATAAAAGCGCTAAATAACTACTCCTTCGTCTTTTATAAAGTCTTTTTAAATCGTAAGTGAATTGTAAGTTCCTGAAAAGTAAAATTAGTTAAAACTAATAAATACATAAAAAATATACCCTTTTTTCAATGGCACTCTTATTCATGATCAGTGAGATTTTGAGAGTAATAAAGATAAAAAGGAAAGAGGATATGTAGTAAAAATAATGTATGATCAAAATGAAAAATTACATCAGTTTTTTACCTTTTTTTTTTTTTTGATCAAAAGTTTTTTACCTTTTATACTATACTCCCTTCGTTCTTAGTTTTTAAATTTAAATGTTAGTAAATTTTTTTCAGAATTATTTAAAATTTTATTTTCTGCATTTGACTTTAAAATGATATATGATATAATAACATATATTATAATTAAGTTAAATTAAAAAAGTGAGTATAATAAAATAATATTGGTAGGAGGAGTATAATAATAATAACAATGTAAACCTTATCACACTTGGGTGAGGTCGGCTACATGGGTCACACGACGCCATTTTGCACAGTCACTAGTCATTCGTGGCGATAAACCTCTCACTAATATATCTCTTTGAATAACTTCATCAAGAGTTCTCTTTGGTCTCCCTCTATTTCTTATATAAGGATCCCTTACCATCTGCTCCACTATTCTTACTGATTCATCTACTTCTCTTCTTTGCACATGTCCATACCACCTTAAACGATATTCTGCCATTTTCTCTAAAATTTGTGCTACCTCAACACTTTCACGAATGTACTCATTACGAATCCTATCTCTTCTTGTATACCCACTCATCCATCTCAACATATTCATCTTATTTTCTTGTTGTTTTTTAATTGTCCAGCATTCACTACCATATAACATTGCTGGTCAAATAGCAGTTCCATAGAATTTTCCTTTTACTTTATTTCTCACCATACGATCACATATAACCCCCGAAGCTTTTCTCCATTTACACCAACTAGTCTGAATTATATTATTGACATCTTCATCTACTTCACAATCCTCTTGAATAATTGCTCCCAAATAATTGGTAGGAGGAGTATAGTATTCAATAAAAAAAATGTTGGTTCAATTGGTAAAGAGATTTGACTCATAATTATGTGGCAGTGAGTTCGAATCCAGCCGATGTGAGGACCTTGTTGGTGGGCAATCCCTACTCAAAGAGCCTGGACGTCTGCTCTCACTTTGGTGAACCCAGGACCCAACTCAGATAAACTTTTCTTTATATAAAAAAAGTATAGCATGCATCAATTTTTGACATTAAATGATGAAAGAAAGACCAACATGTTGGCAGAGTAATAGGCCAGTTTTCTCGTCTTCTTCCTTATTCCTTACATTACATTACTCTGCCACTTCCACGTTCTCTCTTCTTCATGTGTCCCTCTTCCCAACGCCTTTTCTTTTCCCTCCCATTATTCTCTTTCTTTGGTCCCCTTTCTTTTCTTTTCTTTTCTTTTCCCTTCTCTAACTTTTACATTTCACTCTAACCACATCAATATTATGTAATGTTATGTTACTTTACTTCACCCACCAAAGTTCAAAGTTCCAAACTTTACCTTCAAACCAATGTGGATCTGAATTCTCAACCATTTTCCTTTCTGGGTTTTCCTTGTTATATTAATATACATACTTGCACATTTCTTACACTGTTGTGAACATGGGATCCACTAGTAGTAAAAACACTTCTTCCTCCAAGAAAGGCCATAGACCATTTCAGTCTCATTGTCTGGGAACAGCCTCTGCATCTCATGATGAACAGGTCAGCATTTAGTTCTCTACTTCTGTTTGAATTGTCTTTTATGGTTCCTTATTTGTGCTTTATGTTATGATTGGAAAGAGTAGATAAGGTACATTGTGAGTTTTAAAGGAAATGAACAATTTTTCATTTAGAATTCTGTTCAAAATATGGGGGCACAATCTTGTTTATAATACTAGACTTTTTTTTTGAGAGATTAAGGTTACGAAATAGGTTATTAAATGATGACATATTTGATATATTTTTAGATTATCCATTAGTTTATAGGTAAAATAAACTAATTTTTTGGAAAAAAATTAGGTAAATCAATTTATAATTAACTTATTTTGCTTTTTTAAGCTTTTCCAGAAAAAGTCAATTAGGTCTTATATTTAGGACCGGAGGGAGTATTCACTAAGAAGGAATTTTAAAAATAAGCTCTTGTCATGTTCACTACTAAACGAAATTAATCTAAGACAATGATATTTTTGAACTTTTATTTGGTTTGTCTTTTTGTTCTGGAGAAAATATTGGTATTGTGTTTATATAATGTTCTCTATCATTAACATACATGTTTTGTTTCTAAGTGTATAGATTTTACAATTCTGCATTGCAAATTGGATTTCTGAGAGAATTTTAATACACATTTTTGTTGGAGATCCTAGTGACAAATGTATAAGAAAATTAAGCCCCAGTCCGTTTGGTTTTTGGTTTTTTATCAGTGAGGTGGTTCTCTTTTATATGTAAGAGCAAGTGGACGTCTGATAATTCGATTTGTATATACTATGGCTGAATACTTTAAAAAAATTGAGGGGAGTTATGGTTAAAAAAATTTAATTGCCAACCTCCAATAGACCTCAACAAATTTATACATGTAAATATTAAGTATGAAGATGATATATATATGTTCTATTTTCTGTTGAAAAGAGTTCCTATTGAGTTTAAACAACACATTTGAACTCATTGTTTCTTTCATAAATGGGTTATGAATTGAAACTCGCTGAGTTGTTAAGCTGGTGCATGCTGCCTATAAACTTACAAAGTTACAATGTCTAGAAATGAGAATGCTAGGGTAGGTGGTGCTGATATTGAGTGTGTAGTGATATTCTGAGACCGGATTCCTTTCAATGCACTAATCATGGTTTGTATCTCATGCTGTGGGTTTGTGGTTCAGAATAAAGTACATGGTAGTGGTGTCACACATGACTGTTGCACTGTGACACGGTCAAGTGAGATGAAATCAAAGTCTTTTAGAGATGATAAAATGAAAACATCCGATGATATGCCTCACATGCCTTCCAACATTGACCTCAATGAGTGGGCTCAAACAAGCATCTCTAGTAATTCCTCCAGAATTCGTAAACGATCTGGTCGTACTTCTTCAACTGGTAGTCGATTTCTTTCTCGGTTTAGCTTTATTCCTGGTAATATAAGCTTCAGACTTAGCAGAACCACCAGTTTAGGGTCATCAAGGTCTTGCCATGTTTCTTCTACAACAATGTCAATATTCAATAATGAAGATGATCTTAGTATGCATCCAAGACCCACTGGCAGCTTGGTTAATAGAAATGAATCTCTACAGTGTAATGACTCGTTTCCTCCTTTTGGTAACCAAATGCCTATACTACAATATGATACTCATAATAGTTTATGTTATAATTTTCCAGCATCAGATTCATCTGGCAACTTGCAGGGTAATCCTTCATTTTCTTCTATGCATAATGTAATCAGAGATGAGAATGGATCATGTGAAGGGCAAAATGTTGTGGGCCGACAAAATGTAGTTCGAGAACCCGCTGAACGGAATTTTCGGTATAGCCGAACTTTAAGTGTTGGGAGGCTTCGTAATAGAGTTCTTCGTCAATCAACTTTATCTGATGTAAGCTTTTTCCCCCAGCAACAAGAGAGAGAAGCAAGGGATACTAGGGGGGATAATGCAAGAAATGTAGGAGAGGGAAGTTCAAGAGTATTACCATCTTTTAGCAATGCTATAAATTCTTCTACTATGTCCGGTTATCCTCCTTCCAGTATTTCTAACTCTTTATTCAACGTCCAAGACTATGAAATTGAGAATTTGAGGGCAAGAGGAGCAAGGTACCAGGATCTGATGGAACACAGATCCAACTTCCTTGAACGGAGAAGAAGAATAAGATCCCAGGTTTGTAAATTTTCTATATTTTAAGTAGGTACTGATGATTTTATATTTGCTTCCACTAAATAACTTGGCAAGGGGGAAACTGAAAGCATAACTAAATGTCATTATGAGACCATAATTGTGGCATACCCAGATGTAGAAAGGTAATGGCATTGGTGTTAACATGGTTCACTAATGAGATTTTAACATACAGAAAGAATAATTATTGATTCAGGATCATTCTGCTAGAGTTTATTAAATGTTATTGATCATTATATCAACGGCTTCAGGTTCGTGCTCTTCAGCGGTTGGGTAGCCGGTTTGAAAATCTATCTGGACATGACAGATCTTGTATCTTGTCTGGTCAACATAGAAATGGTCATTGTACATGCCGAATTGGTAGTCGTGATACTAGTTCAATTGATGATACTGGTACGAGAGCTAGCATCTCAAGAATTGTCATGCTAGCTGAAGCCTTATTTGAGGTATGTTTATATGATGGTAGCTATCAAGATGGACTTCCATTATGTTTTTATACAAAGTGAATCCTCTATACATATTTTAATTAGGTTCTGGATGAAATTCACCAGCAATCGGCGGTTTTATCTTCTCGCCCTTCTGTGTCTTCTATTGGATCTGTTCCTGCACCTAATGATGTTGTGGAGTCTTTGCCGGTCAGATTATACACAAAGTTGCACAAACATCAAGAGGATGCTGCGCAGTAAGTGTTCAAATTGGACCACTAATTGTAGTTCATTTTATCAAACACATGTAATGGATTTTTTTCCTGTTCTTTCATTGCTTATATTTCCTTTCCTTTATAATGGTATATATTTTACATTCTAACAAGTGACATATTGAATAAAGCAACTTTCTTGAAATTGAAGATATCACAAGGAATATGCAAATATTTGACAAAAATGATTTATCCTTGTTTTAGGAGTCTAGCTTAGATCTCATTGCCTTTGTGCAAGTTAAACCGTTACTTATTAAGCCTTACTGAGTTCATCATTTGTATTTCACTAATATTGACATTTTATGATGGAGTTTTGCCAATGTTGCTGTTATTCCTTAATTTCACAGATGCTATATATGCCTCGTGGAGTATGAGGATGGAGACAGCATGCGTGAGCTGCCTTGCCATCACCAATTTCATAGAACATGCATAGACAAGTGGCTCAAGGAAATTCATAGGTATGAAGGTTTTGCTGTTTCTTCTTTTAACTTGCTGAACTTCACATCTATGCTTAACGGCACTGAAGCTAATCTAGTAGGTGGTCTAGGCAAGTGTAAAACATTGAACAGTTCTTTTTGTTCTGTATTGGAGGCGCCTGAAGTGTTAGTTAGGATTGAGGAAACGGAGCTACTGTTATGGTCTGGCTGCCTTACATTCTAGTAACTAATAAATTGCGTTCCAAATTCCTGTATTATTGAAATAAGTCCTGAGTAGTATCTCCAGTCAATAGTCACTGCAGGAGAGAAAGTGGGGAGAGACAGAAAGATAGGATGGGACCCTTATCTTGACTTTTCCCTCCACAAAAAAGCACCTAATTTTTTCTGTCGGTTTCCTTTTTCCTCCTGTCACTAAAGAGAATCTAGGCCCTGCCCCTAACTGCTAAATGCCGTAGTTTGCATTATAAGGAAAAACATTGAATCTTTAACTATCATAGTTTCTATGGTGGCCATTTCTATATGTGCTATTCTAGTCTAGAGAAATATATTTTTGCTGATGTTGAGTATAATTTAGGACAGCTCAAATACCTCTGGAAAACCAGCAAACTTGATGCTATAAATATCTTTTAAACATTTAAGTATTCAAAAATTTCCAATTGCTTTGATTGTCACAAATTCACAATCTATCTTCTTATAGTCTTTGTTTATTTTAATGATCAATAATTCAACTTTCACACACGCAGGGTATGTCCACTATGTCGGAGGGATATATGTATATCTGATTGACTGTCAATGGAGAACTAAGTGGCCACTTGTTGTTCAAAATCTCCTAAAGACCTCAGAAGCTCAATGTTTGTGCAACCCAGCAAGACAAAATTCCAAGCAGTCCATTCCTTTTCTGCCAGTATTTTCATTTTTGACTAACTCTAATTTATTGTCATTGCTCATTGTAATTGTTTTGGGGGTCTAAATTGCTCAATGTAACTTCAAAATATGGCAGAAATGGACTGAACTATTTCTGCTATCTTTGCCTTCATCATTTGATGAAACTCAGAAAAAGAGTGATAGATGAGGATCATGTCTTTTGAGGAGGAACTTGTGAATTTGTTTCTGAAAAAGGGATCAAATAGTTTTTCTGCAGCTTGCATATATTTATGCCATTCTTTGAAGAGTCTTCCTGCCCACTCCTATTTTCCTTCACTTGTGCCCACTGTTCAAAAACCTACTCTATTTTTTGAAAGCAGTTATTGACATGCTTCTTTTAGGCATTTAATTATCATACCATAAAAAGAAAAGACAGTCAAATTGATTGCTCTTTGGTTCCCCATCTTTGACTGCAACTTTAGAGGAGTGCGTGCTTGCCATGAAGGCAATGATCAGTTTTGCATTCACTTTCACTTTTCCGGAGAAAAGGGATCAAAAGGAAAGCAAGAGTGGGGGAAGCAAAGCATGTTTGTTAACTCATTATTATTGGTAGTGTTTTGGGGTGAGACACAACACAAGTCCCTATAATTAAAATATTAATAAAATAATCAGGTCAGGCCCCCCTATTGGTTATGGAGCGTATGCCCAATGGTCAGATTACTCATATCCTAATATGGTTGGTCCCAAGCTAAATTGTGACAGACCATTTTTTGCATAGAACCGGATCAAGTCATGATAGGTTAATCGGGCTGCCAGACTTTTATGCAGCCCTACTTGCTATCATATTTTGAGCATGAGGGTTAAACATATTGGATAGAACTGAGCTGTGAATTGATTTTGGTAACGCGCACAAGATATATAAGTATGCATGTGTGGCTATGTATGATATATTTTTGATTTCTGTTAATACTTTATAAAATCATCACTATTGATTTGTTATCAACAATAACCAAGTGAAGAAAATATTCTCCATGTTCCCTAAATATAAGATCATTTTTCTTGATTTGATTTGATTAATGATGTTAGTAACATTAGTTATTAATTAGCACATGATATGATCAATTCACACTAATCATAAATCTTTAGTCCACACTCTCCTTCTCTTGTTTGTTGATTATAGATTATATATAAGTATTATAAAGGTTTATTTGGGGAAGTTGGCAACAACTAGAAAACTGTCTTCTATATAAGAACAAATTGAAATATAAAAGTGGTCTTATATTTAGACATGGAGGGAGTATGTCATATAATTAACTTAACTAACATCACTAATATAACTAAATTGTGCAGATAAATTTTACATTTAGAGAACAAAGTATTATTTATAATCAATTATAATTTACATTAAACTCCATTTAAAATGTTGGTCCCAAGAAAACTTCATATGTTGAAAACCTAAACAGAACCAAGAAAGTAGCACTTGGTCCGTTTGGTTGCAAGAAGGAAAGTGGAGAAATGGAAAGTGAGAGGGGTAAAGATGGAAAGTAGAGGTAACTTAAGTAATGATGAAAAATAAAATGTGTGGGGCCCAGAAAATATGAGAGATAGAGAGAGAAAACTTGTGGGCCCCAGGATATATGTATATTACAAAAATGCCCTCAACTTTCTCAACTTTCCAATTCTTTGTCAAATTTTCATGCAACCAAACATAGCCTTAATAAGTGGTTGTCCAAACTCCAAAGTTGAGCGAAACTGACCTATTTACTAAAGTAGCCATACCAATTTAGAGTGTTTATAATAGTAGATAGAGAAGCTACTTTTTTTAACATACTAGCTTTTTAAAAAGTAAGATTGAGTAAAAGTCAAATGGGAAAATTAAAAAAAAAGGACACTTGAATTTGAGTTGGACAAAATGAGTTTCGAATTCCAATTTGGACAAATAAGGAATAATCCCCAATTTGTCCTAAATAAAATTTGTGACTTTATGCAAAAAAAAGTAGTGGATGACGATTTTAAATTAGTTAACACTTAACAGCGATACTTGAGTAGTTAATGTATAATTACTCATGTATCGCAGTTAACTACTCAAGTATCGCTATTAACTACTATTCTCAATAACTACTCAAGTATCGCTATTAACTACTCCCTCCATTCCTAAATATAAGATTACTTTGGTTAATTTGGGGAGATTAAGGAAGACAATAAAATTACATGATCTTCCCAAAATCCCATCAATTACTTAACTTTAAAAGGAGGAGAGATTTTCAATGAAAAGAGGGAGTATAAGGTAGTTTGGGCAAATTTTGAGATAAAATAGGAAGTGATCTTATAATTAGGAATTTATCCACTTCCTCAAAGTGATCTTATATTTAAGAACGGAGGGAGTACTTTATAATCGTTATTCACTACTTTTTTAGCACAAAGTCACAAATTTCATTTATGACAAATTGGGGTCTGAGGACTATCCCTTATTTGTCCAAGTTGAAATTGAAGACCCCATTTTGTCTAACTCAAATTCAAGTGTCATTTTTTTTGTCATTTTCCCAAGTCAAATTGTGTGATTTGATTTATTTTTATATAATACTCCCTCCGATCCCTAATATAAGAGTCAAAATTTGAATGATTTTAGTCCCTAATATAAGAGCTCATCTCACATTCTCTCCTCATTTAATGCGTTTTTTCCTACTTTGCCCCTAACTCTCTTTCACAATTATTAATGCATATGTATTTCTTTTGATCAAAAAAAAAAATGCATATGCATTTCTCTCCTAAAAGTATCACAATAAATATGAACAATATTGAAAAAGAAGCATTAACTACAAACACCCAACTAACATTCACATGTTTTCTTAAGAAATGTTTTTGGGTAAAGGTGCAAAAATGGGTCCAAACAATTACGCCAGGAGCACATTGGGGTAACAAGTATTATCGGGTTTATAGGTCTGAAGAATAAATATATTGGTGCAATATAGGGTACGTCGTTAATGTTGACCGACGTTGAGACGTGGCGGGGAAATAAGATTTTTTTGCTGACGTGGCATGCTTATGTAGCAATATTTTTCTGAGTGTGTGTGGCAATATTTTGATATTTTTTTAATTTAAATAATGCGGGCCCCACACACTCAGAAAAATATTGCCACATAAGCATGCCACGTCAGCAAAAAAATCTTATTTCCCCGCCACGTCAGAGTTTAACGGTCAACGTCGGTCAACATTAACGACGTACCTATATTGCACCATTATTTATTTTTCAGACCCAGAATTGAACCCGAAAATACTTATTACCTCTATGTGCTCCTAACGTAATTGTTTGGAATGTTTTTTTGACGATTGATTCTTATACTAGGGATCCGAGGAGTATGACTATAAAACTGATTTTTTTTTCCCATTTGGGTATAAAAATAAATGGAACCTTGGATTGACGGAAGCTTGGCGAAACTGGAGAGCTAGTATCTCTTACCACCGCCGCCCGCCGACTCGCTAGTCTCTCTTCACTCCGGTCAGTCTCATATTGGTTGATTGGTGGGAAATAATATAGTAGATTGTATATTGAGCCTTTTCGTTTCTAATTTGTGTGTTCTCTTTTGTTTATTCTTCTCATATTAATGTTAACTTGGAGTTAAGGGGCCCACTGGTTCTGTTTCTTTGTATTTGTTAGAAGATTATTAGGAAATAATTATAGAGTATTAGGAAATATTTAGATATAAGAATATTATGTTTTTATTAGGGATTATTATTTGGTAAACTTGTAGGAGAGGTTTATTGTCTTTTAGGAAACTTTAATATTATAAATATGTAATAAATTGAAGACTATTTTTGTGAATCCCTTTTGTTTTCAACAGTATTGGGTTGTGCAGTGATCTAGTTATTAGGATTCACGCCTGAAATGAACTGAAATTATAGCTTATTTGAGTTTTAATTGGCTCACTATTTGGTCTGAAGGATTTAGTGGCTATTGAATGGTGGGAATGTTTTATGAGCTCCAGATTTAGTGTGCTAACGTTTAGGAATTATGCTTGGGTGAATTGGTGGAATGAGGTGATTAAAAGTTGGTTGAATTGATGTTTAGAGATAGGTGTTTGATTTTAGTCTAATTCAAACTTTGAAAGGAGAATGATTTGAATTGAAATCAAGGTATATGTGGATGATGTAACCAATGAATGTAAATTTCAGATTTATTTGCTCATGATTTATTTCATGTCATTGGTGTTAATAGTTTTTTCCCCATAATTTATTACAGGAACTGACTGCGTTGCCGTTGGGAATCAATTTTGAACTGCAATTTTATTATAGTGGATATGGAAGAAGAAGATGATTATGTGGAGTATGTGCCTGTGGCTAAGCGTAGGGCCATGGAAGCTCAGAAGATTCTTCAGAGGAAAGGGAACTCCTCCGCCGCGGCGGTTGATGATGATTTGGAGAAATTGAAAGTGGCTGAAGCGAAGCCGAGTCTTTTGGTTAAGGTTTCACAGTTGAAAAAGGATCAGCCTGAGATTAGCCCAACGGAGCAGATTGTTCAGCAAGAAAAGGAGATGATTGAGAACTTGTCGGATCGAAAAACGCTGATGTCTGTTCGGGAATTGGCTAAGGGAATCACGTATACAGACCCTTTACCTACTGGATGGAAGCCACCGTTGCCAATTAGAAGAATGTCAGGAAAAGCATGCGACTTGATTCGGAAGCAGTGGCATATAATAGTGGATGGTGATGACATCCCACCCCCAATTAAGAATTTTAAGGATATGAGGTTTCCTGAGCCAGTTTTGAAGAAGTTGAAAGAAAAAGGGATTGTTCAACCGACACCTATACAAGTACAAGGCCTTCCTGTGATCTTGTCCGGGAGGGATATGATTGGGATTGCATTCACAGGATCAGGGAAGACTCTAGTCTTTGTGTTGCCCATGATTATGATAGCTCTGCAAGAGGAAATTATGATGCCTATTGTTCCAGGAGAAGGTCCATTTGGCTTGATTGTTTGTCCATCAAGGGAACTGGCTAGACAGACTTATGAAGTGATTGAACAATTCTTGACACCTCTTAGAGAAGCTGGATATCCTGAGATTAGGCCATTGCTTTGTATTGGTGGGGTTGATATGAGATCACAGCTAGACATTGTGAAGAAGGGTGTTCACATTGTTGTAGCTACCCCTGGGAGGTTAAAGGATATGTTAGCAAAGAAAAAAATGAATCTTGATAATTGCAGGTATTTAACACTAGATGAGGCTGATAGATTGGTAGATTTGGGATTTGAAGATGACATTAGAGAAGTGTTTGATCACTTCAAAGCTCAAAGACAGACACTCTTATTTTCTGCCACTATGCCAACCAAAATACAGAATTTCGCTAGAAGTGCTCTAGTGAAACCAGTCATTGTCAATGTGGGTCGAGCAGGGGCGGCAAATCTTGATGTTATTCAGGAGGTAGAGTATGTTAAGCAAGAGGCAAAAATAGTGTATCTACTGGAGTGCTTGCAAAAAACGCCACCTCCAGTTTTAATATTCTGTGAGAACAAAGCTGACGTGGATGACATTCATGAATATCTTCTCTTGAAAGGAGTGGAAGCAGTGGCTATACATGGAGGTAAAGATCAGGAAGAGAGAGAGTATGCAATCGCTTCGTTTAAGTCTGGAAAGAAAGATGTGTTGGTTGCAACTGATGTTGCATCTAAGGGATTGGACTTTCCTGACATTCAGCATGTCATTAACTATGACATGCCTGCTGAAATTGAAAACTATGTTCATAGGATTGGAAGAACTGGGCGATGTGGCAAGACTGGCATAGCAACAACCTTCATTAACAAGAATCAAACTGAGACAACCTTGCTTGACTTGAAACATCTGTTGCAAGAAGCAAAACAACGTATTCCCCCAGTCTTAGCAGAGCTCAATGATCCAATGGAATATACTGAAGATATCACAGATAAAAGTGGGGTTAAGGGCTGTGCGTATTGTGGTGGGCTTGGTCATCGTATTCGTGACTGTCCCAAATTGGAACATCAGAAGAGCATGGCAATTGCAAATAATAGAAGGGATTATTTTGGTTCCGGTGGATACAGGGGAGAAATATGAAAATTGAAAAGCTCCTATTTGTTGTGTATCAGTTTATGATATTGTAACTGCAACATTATCTTTCGGGGATGAACTGTGATTAACTTTATGTCATATTTGAAGATGTCCAATATTGTGTTTCGTTCATTTGGAAATATTTTCATCTGCTCATGCTGTCTCCAAATATTCACATGTAGTTGGATCATTTGGTTTCGTGTTGCTGTGCTTCAATTTTCTTTCCCATGCATGTAGGTGGTCTCTGCTGCAATTATATATCTTATATGATTCGAAATATAAGATTGATTTACTTAATTTGATTAAAATAAGTGTAGTAGTTATATAGTTAATAAGACTTGTTTTTTCCCTGAATCATCACAATCATCTTATATATTTTTTTATTCTTTCCCTTATATTTGATTATTATATCCTGATATCAATAATAGTAATAGTAGTTTGACAGTTTTAATGTTGATATGCTTTGTATAAATTCGTAAATTGTATATTGCACCTGACCTTTGGAGGATTTTATCTTAATATTTTTATAAATTGTGTATTGCAAGATGTCTAAATTGTGTTGTTCTGAGTTAAGCTGAGAACTGATGGATATTGCGTAATTTCAGCAAGCTGTTACTTGGTGCAAACAGATGTTATCAAGAACCACCAATGATATAATTGATTTATACAGCTTATGCAGGATATTCATTATGGGGTGCATGACAATAATTTAACAGGCACACCTTATGTCCCTGTTTATGCAAAACTCCCAGTATGTTTGTCCCATTTGCTGCTGTTATCTTTCTGTTTTTGTTAAACCAGCATACCAATAACTGTCCAATTTCCCCCTGATACAGCAAACTAGACTCTGTGAGGTTCTGTTTTCGAGTCGTTGACATTTTATTAAATCATCAATTTCTATTTCTAAAATATGGATTTTACTGTAGGCTGGTATTATTAACAAATTTTTCCATTTGATTAATCCTGAAGGAATTAGACAGGATTTAATTCACAGTCTTTAAATTTTGATGGTGTCACTGTGGATTGTTGGTGGGGCATTGTTGAAGGTTGGAGCCCACAGAAATGTGTGGTGTGGCTATAGGAAAGTTTCTAACATTGTCAGAGAATTCAAGTTGAAGTTTCAGGTATTT
This sequence comes from Mimosa pudica, assembly GCA_029929735.1. Taxonomy (NCBI): domain Eukaryota; kingdom Viridiplantae; phylum Streptophyta; class Magnoliopsida; order Fabales; family Fabaceae; genus Mimosa; species Mimosa pudica. The sequence continues at coordinate 2,694,750 of JAKELP010000012.1, read as the reverse complement.
TTAATTGCTTCAAGACATGCATCTTATTCTCTAAACTAATTTGTTCTTATATTTATCACAAATTCATGTTTGTGCCTATTAGTGCATCTCCATTATGTTAGGGCCCAACTAATATCAAGACAGAAATTGCACCCAAAAGTAAATTGAGAGCTGAAACACATTACATTTATAGATAAGCACTGCATTGCTGCAATTTAAGACACAAATGGGACTAACACAGAGAGGATAACGATTACAGGACACCTACAAGCCATTCAAAGATACAACTCTCACAAGGTTGGGACAAAATGTTCTATAACATAAAATATAAATTTAACAAAAGGTCCCTAAATGCCAATCTTTTGAGAGGACTGACTCTCTCCACTCCCCAAAGGGATAGGAATGAATTTCAAATTCTTCCCTCCTCTTCTCTAAATAGAAAGCATATGTAAAGACCCAAAAAGTAACCCACACAACCCTATTCTCATAGACTTTTACTATAGCAACTTTATAGCCACCCTACTGCCACCTCCTTCTCTTTTTTTCTTTTCAATAGTAAGTTCTAGTTTTGAACAACACAAAGTACCCTTCCCCTTTCCATATGATCCTAACAGATTATCATCTCCGCTTTGGTAACAGGCTAGCCAGTTCTTTTCTGTTATTCTATTGCTTTTTTGGTCTTGACTTTTGTTGGAAATTCTGCTTACTATTACTAAAAACTTGGGTAAAAATTAGTGAAGGGAAAAATAGCAGGATACATTCATGTGATATAAGGGAATGATGTTTAATTGATTGTGATAAAGTTATAATTAATAATGTTTCTATTCTGGGGGATTTAGTGTTTGTTAAGAAGCACTGATACTGTATTTAGGGGCAATTTGAAGTGTTTTGTCATAAATGGTTTGTGATCAGAGATATAGAGACTACGTATTAGTTATTATCCATGAATGTCTTGCACAATTCATTGGGACTGAGGATCATTTATTGTTATTCCTCAGAAGGATTAGTGTATGCTATCTATTTTGAATCAGGATCCTGATTTTTGAGTTTGGATGATTGTCCTAATTGATTTAAGATTTTGTTCGGGCCATCTATTTGAATCTCATTTCAAATTTTGAAGGTTGTCATGGCTTATCATGAATATGGAGGGGATGATTCTAATGATTCATTGATTTCTCTAACACAATGGATTTTGGAGATTGGAAAAGAAAACCAGGATATTTAATTCACAGATCGTGAAGGACTGAGGAATACTGAATGTCTTTCTGGGGCATTGACAAAGAAAGAGTTCTGAAAGGAAGAACTGGAATCAAGGTATTAAATTGTCAATGTAGATGAGCATTTCATTTATTGGAGAGAAGAGGCCTTTTTGTTTGTTTCTCTCTTATTAGCCTTATCTTGTATGTGCAGGTCTATTTTGATTTCATGAGAAGCTTCCGGACAGAGTTTGATGACTTGTTTGTAGAAGGTTTCATATCTGCCATAGAAATTGGACTTGGGCCATCTGGGAGGCTGAAATAGCCTTCTTTTGTGATATGTATATTTGACTGGAATCATGTGTTGGATGAGAGAGATTGTATGGTTTTTGGGTAGGGGAATTTGATGGGAATGGGAGAGTGAATCAGGGCATTGTTTTTGCTCGAGAATAAAAATTTTCTATGAGGTTCATCCTGTAGAGTTATGTCATGTGAAAATGTTTTTGTGGAGCATTCAATAAATGATGGTGGTTGGAGAAAATTTTTGTGCTCTGTTATTATTGGTTATTGGTTGGTTATGAACCAAACTATAGACATTTTAATTGATGAACTCTGACTCGAATGATTCCCTCCAGTAATTTATGTCTCTTTTATGCTCCCTTCATTCACTGATAATTGTGATTGCTTCTGCCAAAAGTTTGTTGATTGTTGAAAAGGCACGGGCTTGGTATTCAAATGAGCTAACAATGAAAGAAGTTAATTTTTGAGTCTTCATTTCAGTGTAATTCATAGTCATAGCTTGGTTTCCTTTGGAAGACTGATTGTTACATTTACTATATTTTATTTGATACTGAAATTTTTATTGTGAAATCAACGGAGGGGTGCCTGAAAAGATGTTGGTGTGCAGAGGTTCATGCTGTATACTGGTGGTACAAGATTGCTACTCATGCAGCAGAGTTGACAGCAGTATACCACAACCCAGCAAATCAGGATGGATAGTCTTCTGTTTTTGAGGTTCCGAAAAAACATGGTGTGAGCATGAAGTTTGTTTGTTTGTTTAGGATTTCAACTCTCTAGTCATGAAACTGACGAGTCATTGTTGACTCAGAATTATATGATACTGATATTGTGATGTGGAGAGATATTGCCATATTGGTATTTCACTTACCTCACATCTTTTTTCACGCCTCACATTTTGTGTTTCTTTATTTTGCTTCTCTTCTCTGCCATGTCAGGCTCCTAAGCTTATTTTTTTATTTTAACTTTTGCTTTCCACTTCTAAGTCCAAATGTCCAATCCATTACTATAGTACTGCTCCCTCTTGTCAATAATAAATGAGGCTAAAAATTCTTATCTAATATATATCTTAAAATCTCCTATTTGAACCACTTTACTTTCACACCCAAAACTGGATTGAACAAACTTATTAATTGCTGGATCCCCTTTTCCTTCTATTTTTTTATGCTATATATATTTTATTTATTTTACACCCCGTGGGCCACACCCATTCAACTCTGCATGTTCCAACTTCCAAGTATCATCATTGCTCACCTGCTACCTACCACCAAACCCAATTTTTTTTTTTGATGGAACACCAATTCTGCTTATTCAAGAAGCCTCCCCACGTATCCCTTCTATTTTACCATCCCCAAAACCCTAACCCACCTTCAAGCTTCCATACAACAATGAAGGGCGGCGAGGCACTGGCGGTGGCCAATGGCGGCGGTCGGATCTTTTAAGCTTATTCATCTCCCACCCTCTACAATATCAGGCTTATTTATCTCTCACTTTTGAAGAATGAAACTCCCATCCGGATCTGCGACATAAAGCTTTGATTTGTGGCAATGGCGGATGGCGAGCGGCGGCGGATCACCTTGGAGAGGTATATATATATGTTTGATATTCTTTTCCCTCTCTTTATCTCCAACTATTACTTCTTCTTCACATATGAACAAACTTTTTCTCTTGCATTGTGTTCCTCAGATCATGAAATTTAATTTATTTTTGCTTGCCTGTAGTGTTCTGGATTTAATGCTCTTTCATGAATCTTTTTAGTCGAATTTGATCTTCTGCTTCCTTGCCCTTAAACTTAACTTTATTGTGAGTTTTAACCTCTTGCAACGCACGGTTTCATTGGAACACAATTTACCCATCTACAATATTTTGTTAGTCCTCCAGAAGAGGATGTTCCATGGGTTGCTTTTGTAGTCTTCGAGGCCTTTCTTACTATGTTCTTACTCATCGAGGAAGTAGCAATTCATTTTTTGCTTAATTTTTTCCCATTTAAATCTTGCACTTTTTTGTCATTAGAAGCAGATTAATTTTCTCCCCTCTGATAGATGCTTATATGTTTTTTTTTAATTCAGGTTGGTTTGAAGGATCATGATTTGACACAGATTGTGTTTGGAGGTTAAGAGGCTTGGGCTTAGTGCTGTGAGTATGGGGAGTCGTGGTTTTGGTGCTGTTCATCGTGGCAGTGATGGGAAGCTGGTGAGTGTTAATGATTATTGTGTTCATCATTGTGTTTGTCACTTCCTCTTTTCCCTTCATCACTCCAAAATTCCCTATTTAATTTGTACCTGAAACCAAATTTACCGCAGTTTATTTCATACACTCTAATACTTCACCTAGAAGCTGATTCATTTAATTCTACTTCAGATAATGATAGTGACGCTACCTGTTGGTGATTACTACCTATTAGTAAAACACTCATACAGTGCCCCTACCTTAACAATATATTTGTTATAGGTAGAATATTAAATACATGTGCCTATTGCACCACCTCACTACTTATAGTAATATATTCACCTTTCGTAGTAGGCATACCTGACAGGATTTTCTAGGAAAAATAAATTCAACAAAACAATATGGTATAGGGGGAGCGACCCTCCTTATACCTGGAGTACTCCACATAAATTTAAAATGCTGAAAATAAACCCTACCAATATCTGAAGCAGTAATATTAGTTATGACAGAAAATAAACCTAATGTGTATGAAATAAACCGCTACATGAACTCCAGGTATATCAACAATTATTTAAGGTGCCTTGGGAATTCCACATCATTGTTATCTCCAATTTCACCTACTGTGAAACAAGGAATTTAATAACTATGTTCGCATATATATTTTCGTTCTCTCACGAATCCTAACATGTTCAATACTACCCAACCCTTATGTAATTGTTCCATTCTTTGGAATCATTCTAATTCTTAAAGCTTATTTAATAATCATTAAGAGTTTCTTGCTAGTTTCAAGAATCCTCTAATCATTCAACAAGCATAAATCAAGTAGCAACTCATGATAAATTCAAAATTCCAAATGGAGTATAAAAATGATGAGAAATCAATACTAGAGTAGTATTATTCAATCAAAGTATGACCTCAATTGAGGTTTACAGAGACAGGATCAGGGCCCTGTGTACAATTAAAGAGGTACACACTCTCCTCACAACTCACTGACTTTACAAAAGTATCTATCAACTACTCCTCTCTTACTATTTATACTGTCTAATACAACAGCTGGCCTGCTTAGCTGTCCTAACCGCCTAACCCCCTCTGCTAACTATATGACAGCTGTATCTTCCTAAACACTCCTCCTAATACTGGACCTTAACATCCTAAACACCCTAACACCCCTCTTAATACCTGGGCCTTCTCTTATTGACAGCCCATGACTTCGCAGGTCCATCAATACCCTCCCCTGCAAGCCTGACCTTGTCCTCAAGGTCAAATGATGGAAATTGCTGTTTAATGGTTTTTGCTAGCTCCCAAGTACTGTCCTCATCAGACAATTGACTCCATTTGATCAAGACCTCCATGCTTCCATCAATCATCCTGCGCCACTTCAACACATTCTCTGGTTGTACCATCAATTCACCCTCAGCAGACAAGGATGAAGGAAAATCAGCAACATTGACATAAGAAGCAACTGACTTCTTAAGCTGAGATATAATGGAAGGTGTCCACATGTCATTGATAAAACAAAGATATGAGACTCTCTATCTATAAGAAATTAGATCCATTTGCATCCATTCAACCCAAACAAAACCCAACAGCCATATACTCTCCTTAATTCCCATAGCAGCTAGCGCACACTCCAAAACAGCATGAACAGTCCATACAAATGAATTATTTGGTTTGCCCATTACTTCAGCGAGCAGATTAGGTATGCACAATATTTTATTAACAATGATAAATTTCTGTTTGGGCCCATCTTTAATGATTGGGAAACAAGTTATTGCATGATTATACCTCATTATGCCCAATAATTTGAAGAATTCAGCCACAAAACATCTCATAGAAGTAAAAGGCCTCAGATACATCTCAAAAAATTCCAATTCATATGCAACATCAAAGTGATATTGGACTATCACTCCATTGTATCTGATTCCAATTTGAAACCATTCCCCTTCAAAAGACCCTTCCTTAAAGCTCCACTTCCTGGTTCTTCTTGCCACATATTTTTCATCTTCAATGTCACAAAAATTCTCAACAAGAGAAGGATGGGAAATAACAGGGAAAATCCCAATAGATTCAGAAATTTCTTCTTTATGATCATCTAGGCTAAGAAGAATGTTCAAAATCAGAAACCACTGTCTTTCTTCAAAGTGGGTGATGGAAGAAACAAAAGAAAATTCAAGCACAAAGCCATGAGCTCCCAGAAAATCATAGAGTAAGAAAATACCAGATAATTTCTTTCCAATTGCAGATGGTCCTACTTTCCCCAATTCAATAGTAAGAAGATAGAATGCTTCATGAATATACTTTAGTAAGCACAATAATCTGAGGACTCGAACAATAGGGGACCACAATTGAATAAAATAAGAATAGCCCTCAAGTAATACCTTCCAGTTCGCCCCTTCTAATACTGGGAATTCAGTAGCGCCTACTCCCAAATAATAAATCCCAATTTCAGTAACATCTTTAGCCTCCTCCACTCTTGTCACCAACACTGTGAGTAGTGGGTACCAGAAGAATGCCTTCGTTCTTGCGAGCCACCAGATTTCTACTCGCTGGATAACAGATGTCGCAAAATAGGTAAAGAGAAAGAGAGGCATCGCATCTTCGTCACACAACCTTGTCAATTTAGGGCAATTAGGTTGTGAGGATTGGGCTCGAATCTGGCCTATTAGGTCAATAACATTAAGCCCAAATAAAATGGTTTGCCTATCAATTTTAGGGCTTCGTCCCAAACGGGCCTTCTTAACCCTAACCAAGACCCATTTACTGAGAGAGCTTTCTTCAACCTCTTCTATTTTTCCTATCGTGAAAAACAGAGGCGAACCCCACAGCTCGTTCTCAAATGCGAAACCCCCCTGGAAAAATTGGTCCCATGTATAGTCTCCATTAATTTCCTCTTTCGATGATTCAAGAACATGAGTCGGCTTCTCTTGATTTTCTACTTTGATTTTGTTTGGGTGAGATTTTTGCTCTTCCCTAATCTCAGCCTCAACGCACAAAACCTTATTAGCAACTTCAATTTCCCATTTCATTACCGCTTCTCCATTCGCAATCTCTCCGACTTCATTTTCATCTTCGACTTCCTCTAGCTCATTTGAATCGTCATCCTCAAATTCCTCTTGATCGACATCCTTTCTAGCTGAATCCAATTCGGAATTCTTCTGTTTATCAACAAATTTCTTACAGCCTCCATAATCTGAATATTTCGCTAGGATCTCAATCATGCGACTCAAGGTGTCTATTACCCTCTCTTCAAAATTGTTCTTGTTCTCCATAAATTTTTTTTTTTATTATTATTCCAAGATCGGTGCTCTGATACCTTTGATGAAAATTCACAGCAATACTATTGAATATCAACAAAGTCACTTCTTCTCAGATCGAAATCTATAGAAGAATTACAGGAAAGAAATCACAGCAAGATACAATTGGTGTGTAAGTACACCACCCTCCCAAGACAAGCCAAAAACTCGCATAAAACCCCTCTCTGCCTATCCTTTTCCTATTTATAGTTCTCTCTATATTCCTTACTACATACGCTACTAACAGAATATTAGTCTAATACCGAAATTGCCCCTTAACAGAAATATTAACAGAATACCTAAACTACCCCTGACTCCCTACTTAACCATCACGTCATTCTTCCTCTTCCTATAATATGTATATGATGGGCCAATCTCATCAAAAAAGTGCTATAACAAATACACCTTTGCAATATCACTCACAAAGGTCAAACGTCATTTCATCACCAATAAAGCCAGCGTCAAACAGAGAGCAATCAATCCACCAATTTAGCAACTAAATTGCACATTAATAACACCATAATATTATAGTATAAACTCGGAATCAAACGCATACGCCAAGATCTGCAAGCAAAAATAGAAGTACTAGACACACAAAATCAACAAAATAGTCACTATAACATTTAAGGCCATGTTACACATAACGAAGTGCACAAACTCAACAATAATTATCACAAGGATAATCTGTTACCTAAATACAAACCAATCACCTAGATGCATAATTGAATGTATATGTATAAGTTACACAAAAGAGAATTCCTTTCTATCATACTAACCTATACAAATTGTAACATCAAAAATTGGAAGAAAAGGATATTAGCTAATCATGATATCTCAACTTATAATAGCTAATCATGATATCTCAATATTAGTTTACTTAGTATTTAAACATCTCTTAGAATTAAAATTCTTCTTTATTGACATTTTAAGTCTAAACTAGGGTGTTTTCTTGACTTACTCATTTTCAATCTTGTAGTGAAGAGAAGACAAAGTTTATGGTCTTATATGCATTGCTATGATTATTCATATTACACTACACGCTTAAACATCCCATTTTCTCTTGTATCAATTCAGCCATGTATAAACATTAATAAAAATTCCAAATTAGATCATTTTTCTGTACAAACACAGCCACAACAAAAACATATCCAAATAGCTAATAACTTTCCAACATAATTACCTACAACCAAAATTCCATTTTTTCATCACACACAATATCCTCTATATGACACTCATACCCTTTCTTTCCATTTAACTTCTTCCCATTTTTTTTTATAAAATTTAATTTGGGTGGCAACAAAGATGAGTCAATAGTCAAATGATTATTTCATTTACATAATAACATATTTATAATACAAAAATTTCCTAAAAGTTAATAAATGTCTCCTACAAGTTTACCTAATAATAATCCTTAATAATAACAAACATCTTCCTACTTTAAATATTTCCTAATACTATATTTCACAATTATGACTAATGTAATATCCCAAATTTTAATTAAGGATAATATGAGATTGTTAAGGTGTATTTAAGAAATTTAAAGTTTTAAGAATGAAATTATGATTTATTCATATTAAATCCTATTTCACTAGAAATTAAAGAAATTTAGTTAATGAGTTATTAGGAGTTAGAAATTGTATGAAAAGTACTTTGAAGTTTAAACAAATATATAATGGAAGAATGTTATCAATCTCATTGGGAATTATTTTTGGGAAGGGGTTAAATTTTAAATAATAAAGTTTGATAAGAGGGACTAAGTTGAAAAGGAAAGTAGTTATAGGGGCAAAAATATAATATTCCCTACACCTAAACTGCCTCTCTCCTTCCTCTTTCTTTCTTCAGACCCGACAGAGCCCCCCCCCCCCCATTTCTTCATCTTCTTCATTTTCTCCTCCCTTCGCCTGAAAGCCGTCGACGAACGGCGGCACCCAGCAGAGGCGGATCCGGCGCGGCTTCCCTCACTTCCTTCTCCTCTCCTCCTAAACTAAACCCTCTCTTCTTGTATTTGACTCAACCTTCTCTGTTCTTTCTTTGTTTTCGGCGGGTTTCCAATGGTGGTTTCCGGCGACGGCGAAGCACGGCGGGAAGGCCGTCGTTCTATGTTGGTTCACCTTCAAGCTTAGGTAAGTTTTGTTCCTAGTTTTCCATCATTTTCCTCACTTAAAAATCTGAACCCTAACCTCCCTCCATTGTTCTTCGTTTTCCGGCGAGTTTCTTCGGTTTCCGGCGAGTCAAACGGCGGTCCGACGGCTCGAGTTCCGGCAGCGGCAGGTGAACCTTCTTTTCAATCCTCACTATTTTTCTTGCAATTTCTGGACGAGTTTGAGAGGGGGTGAGTTTGGGTTGTGTTTTTGACTTAAGATAACACATCGAACTGAAATTAAGATTCTATTTGTAGTGTTTGAGAAGCGATTTGATGATTATTTGAATGTTGATTATGATTTTGGTTGAATTTGTGCAAAACCCTAACCTTAGGTCCAATGGGGTTGTGGGTTTCTAAGTGTTTATATCTTAAACTTAACTAACCTATAAGATTATTGAAGCTAACAAATTACTTTGTATGTTAATATGGTGAAGTTGGTACCATATACATTTTATGGGCCCATTTGCATAGTTGGAAAGAGAGACTCAAATTGTGATTTAAAGTTGATGAGTGATAGATTACTTAAGTTCGGGTATATATGGTATACTTTCAGGCCATTTATATGTTATTGATTTTCTTTCTTTGGCATCTTTGTTTGTTGGTGAGATTATGTTGTTTTACTCTGATTTTATAGCTGTTGTATTTTATTTCTTTTGTTCTTGATCTTGTAGGTATGGTGTTGCAATTTTTGGGATTTTAGGTTTGATTCTTGGTTATTATAATGTCCAGTGGGATTGAATTTACTTGTTTTGTTCACTATAAATATTTGACTTTTATTATATGGTGTGTGTGTTTGATGCTAAACATGATAATGATTTGTGAAGAGAAGTCAAGTGCTTTAATGCTTGCATATGAGATTGAATTAAGAATGTATCTATTGTTCATGTGTATAATTACGTTTTACTATACCTCGTAGTGAAATGACATTGTATGGTGAACCATATGCTTATCTTATTCTTTATGGGCATTTCCTTGGGCTGACTGATAGATCTCACCACTGTTTTGGTGTTATGTAAATTGTTTTAAGGGCATAGGTAATTGATTTTATGTTCAGATTGGTCATGAGTACAATGGAGAAAATTATATGGTTGCATGTGGGTTTTTGAGAATCAAGTTTCTATGCCTTTGAACTGGGAAGTATTGTGATGACTGTAATTAACATTGTTATAATGTTGTTTTGTTTAGGTAATGAAATTAAGACTTTGCATATATATCGTTAGTTAATTTAATAATAATTCTGCATAAGTGGCTGCTGGGTTCAAGAATAAAATAAGAGAAATGAAGGGATTTAAATGAATTTGGAATTTTAATTAGGTGAGTTTGATTCAGGCTTAGAAAATTTTGTGTGCTTGAAAATAAGAATAGAGTAATGGAATGAGTTTATGTTTCTTTTCTCTGAAATGGCTGAATTGGTTCAATGCAGAAGACATCTCAAATTGTAATATAATTATAGAGAGTAGAAGGTGTTGATTAGCTGTGTATATGAATGTTAGAATTGAATGAAAGTGATAAATAACAATGATGTGTCATCTTGAAGTGTATTAAATGGTGCTTTGGGACATAGGAAATGAATTATCTTTCCAGCTCCTTAGATGGCCAAAAGTAGTACAATTGAGTGTGACTGCAATATGTGACTTGAAAATAAATTGGACTTGCCTAGTGGGAATTTATGAGGTATACATGTTTGTACATGAAGAAAATTGATATATATGTCATCAATACTTGCTATGTTTTGGTGAGTGAATTGATCTATGAGGAGGATACTTGAGATCATGTAGGAATGTTATGGCGTTATAATATTTGATGGCGATTTGCAAAGTGAGAAGTTTGATTCTACTTAATAAGGTATTGATTTGGTGAAAGTGTGATTGGTTAGGGATGTCTTTGGTGATTTTATTTGTGTAAATTCCTATATTGCTTTAATGGAAATCTATACTTGTTGTTCCTTGGCTTTTGGTTCATTAATTTGAATTTGATTGTTGGCTTTAGCTTTGATTCGAAAATGTTTACTTTAAAATAAATTATATAAGAAAAAGAGATTGGGTAGTAATTAGGATCGAGAGCGACGCTAAGTAACATGAACAAGAATAGATGCTCACATTTCTTGTTATATGAATTAGGAGAGTATAGTAAGAGAGGTGCTTGGATGGAAAAACTTGCAAGGAATGGTAGGGAAGAACAACAAAGTGCTAAGGGCGACAGGTAATCACTCTTACCTTGCTATAACATTGAGGGTGAGGTTAGTTAGGGATTTTGTAAAATCCCTTTTCACCCTCTATATATATATTATCTTTAAAAGGGTATTTTTATACAAAACAGGCTATCGGGTGCCTTTCAAACACGATTATTTTCATATAAAGAAATTTGAAACTCTGTATATCTATTATCCTGTTTGGTGGTGGTTATCGAATTGGAATGGTGTGAAAGGTTTATGAATATAGTGTTAAGATAGTTGTTTGAGGGATTTATATAGATGCTATCAAGGATAGTGATAGTAGGTTGTGGGAAAGAGTTGAGTTGTTGTGAAGGAGATAGTGAATGAAATTGAGATATTCAAGGATACTTGTGATTGAGATATGAACTGCTGTGGATGAGATATTAACAGGAATATGTGAGCATTGCATGACACTGAATTTTGTGTACCATCGCGCGATGATAACTGTCGATTGGCCAATCGACAGTTATTTGTACTGAGGATCCTTTTCAGATTGATTGGATCGGGGATCATAGGTCGACTTAGTGAGAGAAGCGACCTACGGTTGTTTGGCATTGAAGAGCCCAACCGCCCCTACGGTTGTTTGGCATTGAAGAGTCCAACCGTTCCCGTTCTGTAATGGAAACAGAATTGGGGTTCCCTCTTTGGAGATTGCCAGAGAAGGAAATTGTCCCCTCATTATGGAGAGGGACACAATGTCAAATCATATAGTGAAGAATAGATGCTTGAATGCACCGTGATGGCACAATGCATCTATAGGTGAGTGTGAGAGTTGGGGTAGTAATATGCATGGATTGGAGATAGAGATGATGAGATTATTGTTGAGAAGTGACAGAGATTTGGATGACGTTTGGGAGAAAACTTGATATATATATGTATTATTGATTTTAAAACTGTGGTACCCTTTAGACAACCATACTACCGCACATCTCACTGTTACAGTGAGTTAAGTGGTGATTATTGGGACAATTTTGTCTCATCCCACGATTACTCACATTTTTGCAGGTGATCATGCACAGGCACGAGAAACAGGAAGGGAATTAAATTTCGAAGGTTATTTAGATTATGGAAACATGTATATTGCCAAAAATGTATAGGTCTGCATTCACTTCCGCATATTTTTATTCGTATTGATAATATTGGTTAATCGGGTAAATGTACTAGGTTGCTTCTTTTTCTAACCATGTTAGGTGATTCTTTTCTAACATGGTTAGCTATTAATTATCCATGATAGTATTCATGTTATATTAGAAAATTCTTTTCTATCATGGATAATGATTATTAGTAGGAAATTCTTTTTCTAACTATGATAGATTTATTGATATTATTGAAATCATTTTTCTATCATATATAGTTAGTGAAGGTAGTATTGAATTAATCAGGGAATTAGTAACACTATGTTACAACTTGGTTATCAGAGTTTGGTATACGATGACCCTGGACTGTGCATTGCATTTAGATTGGCAATATACATTTTTTTGAATTCCCTTCTCTGTTGTGCATGATTACCGGCTGTCTGTGAGGTTATGGTCAATCCCTTGGTGGGGAGAGTGGTAGAATCGTAACAGTAGAATCGTAACAAGAACGCTCAGGTGATATTGATAAATGGATTAGGATTGTATAAGAGTGAACCGTGAAATTGAATTATTAGAAGAGATTATTAGTTTGATTGTGGATTATGGATGAGTTCGATAGGTTATCGTGGTGATATAACGATATTAACTTAGTCGGAGTAGTTGAAATTTCCCTTGGAGGGTCTTGTGATTTTGAATACTGGAAGTTGATTACAGTTAATAGAGAGGGATATTTACAATAGTGAGATGAGGTTAGTGAGAAAAGCAATTGATATAGGAATATCTAAAGTTAGAAAGAAAGTGGATATAAGGGATTTTGTTAAAAGTTTGTAAGATTACTAGGATTTCTAGTGAATTGCTGGGCAATTTAGTGATATTGGAATAGAAGATTGTGCATTGTAATGTTAATCAATGTTGTATGATTATGGATTATAGGATAAAGGTGTGAAATGCCGAGGAAGAATTTGGAGATGACTGTGGACTATTCAATTAAAATCAGGATCTTAGAGGAATGTTGGCAATATTGTTTGAATTAAATTTACTGGGATATGGAGGTGATAAAGTATTTGAGTAAGTAATAGGTAAAAGATTGGTCTTTCTAAAGCAAACAAAGGTTTCATGTGAGTAATTGGTCTTGAAATGAGTGTATGGTTTCGTTCTTCTTGAGAGAAAATTTTTAAAGATTGCATATGATTTATTGGAAAGAGTGAATCAAAGTAGAATAGTTATGAGAATCAAGTATAAATTGTGGGAAAAAGGCTACAAAGATGGTTGAAGGACTAATAATGTCTTAAATAGACTAGTATTGGATTTTATGGATATAGGGTTTTGAGATTTAGGTTGTGTTATGGAATAGAGTTTATGGATGGACTAGTTATGTGATTGTTGAAGAATTTAGTTTGGTTGGAATAAGTATCGAGAATTTGGATGGAATTTTGATAAAATTTCAGGGTGCGAAGGTGTAAGTGCACTTTTATATGGAAATTTTAGAGTTTATAGAGTTCTTGCTTTAAATTTACTAGTGGATATGGAAGGTTTAATGAGTTAAATGGTGAAATTTATGTTGTTTGGATTGGATAAAGCTTGAATTAATTGAGAATTTGAGGATTTAGGTTATATATATATTGACAAATGAATAAGTTTGATATTATAACTGATGTTGAGATGAAGGCTACGATTGAGGAATCTAGTTGACTGAGGGTGACTTAATTGGTGTAGATGGTAGGCGTTTCAGGATTTGGGTTCAATTATTAGTTAAAATCAAGGCTTAACTTGCGATTTCCATTGTTGAGTGAGGACCCCATATTTCTATACAAGTTTCTCTAGTATCCGGTGAGGATTTTGAGAACGTCGAGTATTGGGATTGTGGATTTTTGGAACTTAAGCATTCAATCAATCGATAAATTGGTTTATTTGAACTGTTTTCTGACTGTGTGTGTTGGATTCTTGTTTGTATTAGGCATGACTAATTGGATGTTTATTGTATGTATGAATTTGAAATGACTTCATGTGTACATCAGGTGTTTGGAGTGATGGTTTCCAAAGTTCTTTTCTCGTTTATGGCTGACAATTTGGTGATCAGTGTGTGGAATTCACTTTGTGATTTAAGAATGCTAATTGCAGATTGTATTGTTGATTTCTGCACGTGCACAGTGATATATCGAGTTTTGTATAGATTGTAGATTTTGTTCTTTCTTCAGTCTGTTTGTTCAAATTGCTTGGGAGTGGAACCTTAATATTGTTGAGTTGATATGTGTGTGTATCTTCTGTATGTTCAGTTTTTGTTGGAAAATTGGGTGGATTTCTGTTTTGGTTTGTGATCTTCCCTTATTGCCTATGATTCTATTACGTTATGGTACAATCGTATTGATATTAAATTTCTGAAATGCGGGGTTATTGATTTATGGATTGTTATTGATTTGGTTGACTCCTTGGTTGATTTTGAGACTTTGGCGTGGTTAAAGTAAATTTGTTGCATGATGAATGAAATTGAATTAAGAGGTAAAGCATAAATATAAATAGTAAACAATTATAATGAAATAGAGATATAATTTAATCAAGTATAATAGGAATTAGATATTGAGAGATGAATAGGAGTTTTAGGAGAAAATTGACGGAATGAGGATTCTTCTTTTGGGGTCTCGGATATAATTATGAACCTAGGTGTCACATCCTGAAAATTTAATACAGGATTAAAGAGTGTTTTGGGAAATGATAAATTAAGAAATTAGGAATTTTGGAATTTTTAGGAATTTTTGGGATATTTTTGGAAATTTTGAGTAATTAATGTGCATATAATTAATTAAGAAATGAAGAGTTTAAAATATGAGGGAGTGGTAAAGCTAAAAATATTTTGAAGTTTAAAAAGATTGGAGGCTGGTTTAAATGGTTTTAGAATTAAAAGAGTACACTATGGCAAGTTTGGGCTACAAATCATTAGAGAACCCCCTAATTTCAGCAAACCAAACGCGCCCTCCCCCTTTTATATAAAAACCATCGAGCTCCCTCCGTCGACTCCACCCCTCTCCGTCACTTTCTTCTTCTTCTTCTGCGAGTTCCGGCGGCCTAAGGCGCGGCGGCGCCGGCCACCTCACCATCAACATCATCATCACACCTTTCTTCCTTCCTCACTTCTCTTTCTCACGATCTGCTCCAGTACCTCACTTTTCTCCGTCGCCTTTTTCGATTTTTCCGACGGGTTTCTTCAATCTCAGGCGACAGTGGCACGCGCAAGTTCAGCCCCGAGCTGAGGTGAGTTTTTACTCATAGATTCGTCCATAACTTTGTACATAGACTCCGATGTCTCATTTCTCTTTCTTTTCTTTCGGGTCTTGTGCTTCCTCACTGCTCCCTTCGTTTTCCGGCGAGTTAGGCGGTGTCCGGCGACGGAAAAGCTTCAACATAGTATGTGAAGGTCAAAACGAGTTTAGGTAACTTTATTTCTTTGATCCCTACCCTTTCCTTTCGATTTGAACGAACCTGAGAGAGGAATTCCGAATTTGGGGTTTACGAGCTTGGGTAAATCACAAAAAGATTATCTTAAGCTTAAATTTATTGTATTTTCAATGGTGATTTGGTGCTGTGTTGATTTTGTGAAGTTGCTTTAAAACCCCAAGTTTAGGTATGGTTCAATTCATAGGAATTTAACAGATTTGAGGCTGGAAGTTTCAAATGAAACTGATTTGTAACCTACTGATCATGTTTCAAAATGTTAATGAAAGATAAGAAGTATTAAATGAGATTTTGTTAGGCCTTCATTGGAAAAATTTAGGGTTTTAATGTAAATCAATTCCTATACTAGTTGAGTCGAATTAAGTGATAAGTGTGGCTGTCACCCAAGAGGGGGGGGTGAATTGGGTGAGGGAATAAATTCTTTTAAATCTTCTTTTCGAAAGACTGCTTGTGCTTGGTGATAATATATAAAAGTAGTGGTATGCACAAGTCAGTGTGTTATGTGATGCAAAATAGAATGTTTGAGTGTAAATTTATGCACACATAAATTTATCCTGGTTCGGTCACCCAGACCTACATCCAGTCCCCAGGCTCCACCTGAGATTTTCAATCCACTATTCTTGTTTAAACCGGGCACAAGAGAGGCCTTTACACTTTAGGTTTTACGAGCACGGGTTCACCTAACAACCCACAGGTTTTACACCGGGTTCACCTGCAAACCTTACAAATGCAAGTTTTACGGGCTAACTTGCAACCTATGGAGATTTAGACAACCTCTAAATGCTCCCCCTTACAAATTGTAAGTTTACACTATGTTCACTCTATGAACTGATTGTGCTAAACACTTAAGCTCAAAACTAACTCTCTCTAAGAGTGGATGATGTTACTCACTTAAGTACAATAAAATTACTCTCTGAAAAATATCACAAATCTGGATCTGAGAGTAGTAGAAGATGTGTAGAATGAAGAGTATGATATATCAGATACTTGGCTCTGTTCTCTCTTTTTCTTCCATAAAAAATTCTCTTCTAAATGAATGTCTCTTTTATACTCGGCTTCATAGGCTTCTGTGGCAGGTTGAATATGAACGTTTGAATAAAGCCGTTAATCCTATGTTACCGTTGAGAAGTACATCTTCATTAATGCTTAGCAGGGTTGACTTGCTTTATCTCTGAAAAGTAGTCCTGACACCTCTGCTCTGACATAAGCATTCTGACACTGCATCTCTTGAACGTTCAGACATTCTTTTTGCTTGCGGAAGTAACTTCTCATCCGGAAGCAACCTTACTGAGTGTGCTGTACCTGAACGTTAGTTTAGCAATATAATCATATAATCTCATGCAGTGGGGGTTCCCTAAGTCTAAGGTGTATCCGGAAGCACTTCTACATCCGGAAGTAATTTTACTCGATGAGGGATCTAGTTCACCATGACTCGCTCTTGCTTAATCTATTTCATTCCACCACTCAGCGCTAGTCACTGAGCTATCGGAAGCACTTTTACTTGACGTGGTGAATTCACTGACGCTTAGGGTGAAATCTATTCTATCAGTCTGCGCCAGTCAAGATCTAACAGGAAGCAACTTCACTTGATGTTGCATTTCCACTGACGCTCGGGGTTATATCTAGTTTATCAACCTGCGCCAGTCTAAATCTAATAGGAAGTGCTTTCACTTGGTGAAGTAGACTCACTGACGCTTGGGGTTATATCTATTATGTCGCTCTGCGCCAGTCTAAGTCTAACAGGAAGCAAATTCGCTTCCGATTGAAACATAGCTTAGTCTTAAGGTTTGTGTACCTAATGTTCATGGACTAAGTTAAATCCCTAGTGATTTACTTGCTGACGCTGGGGGATGAAAAACATTCATCCGCACGCGCAAGTCCTAATCTATCCGGAAGTAAATCCTCATCCGGAAGTACTCTTACTTGGGATCCTATGTTATCCTATTGCTTCCTAGGCACTTGGTCTAATCCTCTATATTTTAGTCTTCATCAAAACTTAAGATTCTAACATTCTCCCCCTTTTTGATGATGACAAACCTAGTTTTATCGATTAAGTTCCTAAGGAAGGATTAGCAAAAGAATAAAAGCAATGGATAAGAACAAGTAACTCAGACAAATATTATTGACAAGCAGAGGTTACAAGTCAGAGTTATATAATCGAATAACATATACAAGTAAAGAATGTATATAAATAAATTTCACTAAATGGAAATATGCATGAAAAACAAAATCAACAAAACTATTTGGATTAGGGATTAGAGTTTGTGTCTCTTTTTCTTTTCCCTCTCTTTCTGCCTCTCTTCATTTTCCTCACGTTCACTCTGGTTTATCTGGGCAATGATCTCTTGAAGCTCTTTTTCCTCTTTTTCCCTTCTGAGCCTTTCTGATTCAATGGACTCCTCGTATGCCCTTTTCATGTTCTCCACTTCTTCATACCCAGGGAAACCTGTAGCATCGTCGAAGTAGGAGACCTCTCCATTGGGATAGTGTACAGCCCGGATTCTCACATTCCATGCAGAGAAGTTGGGATCCTCCTCAACTTCCTGGGCTTTCCTTTTCCCTTTCCCTTTGCTCTTCCCTTTGCTCTTGTTAATTGGAGGAGTGGGCATGGCACTTGCTCTTTCAGCATCGAGGCAAGCCATCTGACCAAAGGATAATTTGTCAGTGAATCCATACTTCTCAAATTCATCAGGAGTCATGTCTTCAATCTCCAATTTGACTTCCTTCAGAATTGGAACCGCTTGGACCACTGGTTTTTCTTGCACAACCTGAGCAGATGAAGTTCCTTGCTCAGGTAGGTCAGATGGAGTCTCTTCCTCAGACTCATCAGATTCAGTGGTGGCAATCAACTTCCTGGCACGTTTCCTAGCAACGGCCTTCTTTCTGGACTCACTGAATCTGGCTGCTGGCTCAGACGAGGGAGGAAGATCAGAAGATTGCTCAGATGAAGGGATCTCAGACTCTTGCCCAGAGGATGTAGGAACAGGCCTGGCTATCACAATGGGAGGATGGTTGGGTTTTTCGAGTCCCCACTTCATCCTGATTTCCTCAACAATTTCTCTACTTGTTTTAGTTGGAGGAGGCTCTGATGATGACTCAGGTTGTGAAAATTGTTCATTCTGCCCATACACAACCATATCCCATTGTGGTCCTTGTTCAGCCGCTTTCTTCTGCTGCATGAACCGGACAGCCTCTCCTCTTATAAGGCTCTCTGCACCACTCAGCCTCTGAGACTCATATGCACGACGCAGGGCGGCCGTGATATCTTCATCAATCCAGAGTGATGGCTGGCTGAGGGCATCCCTTGTGGCCATGCTTAGGCGAAGAGTGGACATAACATTTCTCCCCCTTTTGTCATCATCAACAGGGGTGAGTGCCAAGGATGGAGTGGATGTGGAGGAGGATGGAGGTGGTTCATGGCCAAATTTCTTGGGAGGGGAGGGTGAGAGGGTAGAGGTAGAGGATGTGGGAGAAGATAGGTGTTCAGGAGTTTGAGGAGGGTCTGGGAAGCAACTGGAGGTGACAAAGAGATCCGTATAAGGATGAGTGGAGGAGTATTCTTTGTAGTTGGCGGAGTCAGGGGTAAAGGGTAAATGGTCATCGGAGAGTGGTTGAAGGCGGGGATACTCGTCGTATGGTTGGCTGAGGGGGTGAATGGCCGTTTCAGACCCTATGGGTCTAGGGCTTGGGTGGGTAGGGTTGGAGAAGCGGAGTGGAGAGCGTGTAGGGGCACCCGGTCGTGTGGGAATGGGCGAGGATGAGGATGAGGAAGGTGAGGATGAGAAGTTTCTAGGAGAATGGCGTGGAGAGTTGTGAGGTGAGTCTTGGGTTTGGTGGTCATGGGTAGGTGAAGGTTGGGATTGTTGGTCATTGTTGGGTGATGGTGGGGCTTGTTGGTCATTTTGTGGTGGAGGCTGAGGTTGTTGAGTGTTGGGCGGAGGAGGAAGTGGTAGTTGAGGGTGGTTAGGAGGAGGGGGGTTTTGAGGAGGAGGAGGAGGAGGTGGTAAGTTACCTTGTGATGAAGGTTGGGGAATTTGTAGGTGCTGGAGAATGAGGTCTAATTTTGCATCCATCCTGGCAAGGTGATTCTCGAGTTGTCCTACTCTGTCCTCGAGTTGTCCTACTCTGTCCTCGATCCGTTGGAAACCAGCTTCACTCTCAGCACGGAGAGGACCTACCAAGGACTCAGGCAATCTGAGGAGAAGCTCTTCCTTTACTTCTTCGGCAACAGCTCTGACAGAGGCCGGCACTCTCGCAATACGACTTGGCCCAGCATGTGAGTCAACTTCCTGATCCCCTGCTCCAGATGCAGAGGGGGCTGAAGTACCAGAAGCACTACTGGCTTGTGAGCGTGAGCGAGTGGGCTTAGGAGGCTTGAAATACTTGATCCCCATCCTTGCCATATTGGTTGCTCCCACAGGCCTACACTGGACATTCTCTTCTTCCACAGCAGATGTAGCCTTGATCAGATGCTTCTCAAGGAGGAAGGCAATGATGGTGGGATAGGGAAGATAACCTGACTTGTCATTGTTTAACCAGCGCTGAAGCTCTAGGCATATCAACTGCCCAGGGTTGAAAGGCTTGCGCGAGAGGAGTCTAGGGAACCAAGGGTTGTCCAGCAGTGTGAACTCGTTGAAGTTGCCTCCCTTATGAGTCATTATCCGGGAGTAGACGTAGTACAAGAGCCTGTTAGAATCAGACATCTTGGACACCTTCTTGCTGTTGGTGCCATACAACTCCTCGAGTTCCTCCTTGCTGTACTTGTGAGACTCAGGGTAGATCCATTCATTCATATCCTCTTCTGTGATTCCCATCATCTCATTCAAGGTTCTCCAAGTGAACCTGAAGGTTCTTCCTCTTACAGTGGCAGTGAAGGAGAGTTTGTGGACTTGCTCTTTCCCATCCACCTTCCTGTACTTAGCTCTGCCTGAGAGGGATTGGCAAAAGACTCGCAGGACGTTGACGTTGTAGTCCTGGTTGATGCCCAGCCAAGGCATATACTTTTCCAAGTAAGGGCGCAGATGAGCAAACCCTAGTTCATCCAACTTGTCCAGATTGATGAACAGGCCATGATTGAAGATGGGAATGGACGTCTCAAATTTGGCGGATACACCCTCCAATGCCCCATCTCTATAGACTGTGGGATCATCTTCTTCCTCAACCCTCTGCCTCTTGGAGGAAGGCTCCTCAGAAAATTGAACCTTCTTTTTCTTTCCCTTTCTCTGAGCATCCCTCTCTTGTTCAGAACCCACTGCCTGTTCCACTCTACCAGAGGTTCCAGGCTGACCCTGAACGTTTTCATCCTGTCCCTGTGATTGCCCAGAACCTTCATGGCGTTCATGATGTTCTTCATGATGTTCTTCATGGTGCCCAGATTTACCAGAATGCTTGTGAGTGGATTTCCCAGATTTCGACTTGTGTTTCTTGGAAGAAGAGGTTTTCTGGATGACTGGGTTGGATTCATGAGATCCGGCCATTTTTATATGAATGTTGTAGTAATAAAAAGGATGAAATGCGAGAAATGTGTAAAGGAGAAATGAAGAACACAATGGAGAAGATGAAAAGACTTTTTAGAGAAAATGATGCGAGTGAAAAAGATGTAGTAAAAAGTGAAAATGGAAAAATGACTTCTATTTATAGGTGAAACTTCTTGAGGATAGAATGGGCATAGTCTTTCAAATTTTCACACATTGGGTAACGTAAGTTTTTAAGTTGGAACGACACACCTGATGACACGTGTTGCTTCAGAGAAGGCACAACGTTTCATAGAGGAAGTTGAAACGTTTTCTGAAGTGATGTGTCCCTTGGTCTGGCACTGGCGCTCTTGATCATATTGAATTATCATCTAGCGCCAGCAAAAGAGTATCCGGAAGTGATTTTGCTTCCGGTTGGGCAGGCGCTCCTGGTTGTCTTGAGTAGTCATTCAGCGTTAGCATGAGAGCATCCGGAAGTAGCTTTGCTTCCGATTGTAATTACTTAAGATTTAACATTGAGGGACTTGTTGATGTTCTCTCTTGTGCATCCACATCGATCAAGCTTTCATAATTAAAGCTATATTTGCGTCAAGTAGTAGTTTGTTTGATCTTGGCATGGTGTTTGAACTTTTCAATTTCAGGAGCAGTCTTTCGAAAAGAAATAAAGTTTTATTCCCTCACCCAATTCACCCCCCCCTCTTGGGTGACAGCCACGAATTTCATTTGGTATCAGAGCAGGTCACTTGTTTAAAGGATCAAATGATCTCAAGTGCAAAGACCTTGGCTGATTTGGGTTAAAATGTTTTCCAAAGGCTTTGATCATACCATTCCACCTGTGTTAGAATATATTGATTTTTGTTGGTGGAAAGCAAGAATGGAAAGTTTTATAAAATCCACTAGTTTGAAAATGTGGGATATTTTTGAAAATGATTTTGATTTCAAACCAAGAGGAAACTGGACTGAAAGGGAGAAAAATTTGTTTTCCTTAAACATTAGAGCAATGCAAATTTTATACAAAGGCTTAACTGAAAATGATTTCCAGAAAATCAAACATTGCTCTAGTGCTAGAGATATTTGGAATACTCTTGATGTGATATATGCTTCTAACCCATCTCTTGAAAGCACAGCTGTCCAAAGCTCAACTCGTGCTCTTTGTGGATCATCTACTGATGAGCTTTTGGAAACTGATATTGAGGAAGCAGACTTCAGTGAAGAGAGTATCCATCTCTGCCTAGAAGATTCAGAAAGTGAGGAAAAATCAAGAGTTCCTCTTATCCCAAAGAAGAGAACTCGTGGTGATGCAACTGCTGAAACCCACTGGTACAATCATAAGAAGCTGTCGGCCACCACAAGGGACAATGGTTCTGTCTCAAGGATGAGCTATCACAAAGTTCCAATCAATTATCCTGAGAAGAACAAGAGAGAGTGGATTCCTCGATCATCATTGAAAAGGCTCTTAAATCCTACCTCTCAGAAGAAAGTGCTTCGAACCAAGGATAAGTATAGAAGATCTCCTTGGGTAAGCAAGGGATCACTTAGCAACGAAGCATTTGATAGTAAAATCTCCTATGCTAATGTTAGATGGACTTATTGAGATTTTACATTAAGCATCCTAAGGTGTGAACATTATATTCATCATAGAAGAAAGCTTGAAGAAATAAGTAATGTTCATAATCTACATACTGTCCATGACTATCTTGATCAAAAACCTTGTATATCCGTGTGCATATAGTCATGAAAGATTCACCATGCCATACACATAGGACGTAATCTAAATGCATGTGAACTATATATAGCCTACAAACTGACCTTCAGATCCAGACTTGGATACAAAAGGAAGGAACTATCTGGTATTTTGTAGGAAGGGCAATCCGAAGGTTCAGAAAGACAAGGGTGAAGAAGACCCTTGCTAAAAGGAAGATCTCCTCCCCCCACAGTGAGCCATCTGATTCATGTGCCCCCAACAATCTGCTAGCTCAGAGGCAAACTTGAGATAGCGCTGAGTGATCAACCTGCGGAGATACCTTCTGCTGAACCTGTGTCTCCCTCTGCGCCAGCACCCAATCTGAGTGAAGAGCTGTGTATGAAGTATGGGTTCAAGAGGCCAGAGATGCCAGTGGTAGTGATCACAAAGTAAATTCATCCCTCTGCACCAGCTCCAATCCATCCTATTAGCCTCAGCAAGACTCAGGACTGTACCTCATCTGAACAATTAGTCAAGTCTTGATAAGCATTCGTCACGCATAGATTTTGGTACTGCTCTAAATATAGATTCCATACATTGCCAACCAAAATCAAGCGAGCTACTGCTAGATGCGAATGGAGCTATGGTGATATCATTCTTACCTTCCTCCTTACTTGAATAATCACTTGGCTAGTAAATGCATGATGGGCTCAACAGCTCTTATTTCTCTGAAACTGATATGATTTCCCTTATCTGTGATGAACACTTATTTTCTGTAAAAACGACCCTATCATATCAAATTCATTTTCTGATATAATGCATACAGATTTTACAAATTCAAGAAGTCCGACACCTTGAAACTGAACCTTCTTCAAAACCTTCTGAATTTGTGCATGTTGAATCATTGTGTTCTAAGATTTCTGACATTGTTAAGATGATTCGGAACTAGTTTCAGAATTTTGACACTAAAACTAAAAATCTTCCTCAGAATTTTTCATATGGTGTCTAAATCATTTTACTCATATATGCTTAGTGAATTCTTTTAAGGGCACCTCTCATGGAAGAGAATGGTTTATGCATTCACCTTGATTATTGAAAGATCCTTTTGAAATACAAACTTTCAAAACAGATTCTGATCCTCTTTAAACCTACATGACAACCGTACCTCATGATAGCACTCAAAAGCTATTTCTGATTTTCCATTTCATGTGGTATCTCTTGCATCAACTTTTTCCAATGCATAAGCAGCTATGGTTTCGAGAACAATACATCCCTCTTAATTACATCTTTAAGTTCTCAATCTACTAATGATCTCAGTTCAAGTTTGTGGTTTAAGAATGTTGACACAGATTATTGAAGCTTGAACAATGAATATAACCAAGAGAGAATGGCAACGAAAATGTCTCTTATCAAGATGTGTGGAATGGCTATACCAAACCTGAGAAACTCTCGCCAATACACATGAGCATTTCTATCCCTTACATATTCTGTTGTGAAATTAAATGGATAGTCTCTCTCTTGTCTGACATGCATTAGCAATCTTAGGAAATGCCTTGAATTAAACTCTGCTAGATCTGTAAAACATGGCATAGTATCACAAGCATGCTATAATCTGTATTAATTTCGAGCTTGTTGATATCCTAAGAACAATGAGATCACACTGACCATATCTAGAAGAACTTGAGCTAAAATTTGGAAATTATTCTCGTAATCACATGCTGAAATTTGGCTGTTTTTGTAAACCGGATTTAGTCTTGAAATCAAACTATTTTGTGAGGACAAAGATTTCTCAAAATTTCATTGTGTTAATAATTCACATGTCTTCATGATCTAACATGAACATCCTTGAGGCATATTTATTGAACTATACTTGCTTACGAAACTCTGAAAATATGCCACCTGTTTGATACTCGCTATACTATCACATTGATATTTATCTATGAGAGTATAAATGGAGTTCATGTCTTGATAGTGAAACTATGTGAATGTATAGATAATTTCAAAATTAGTTTTCACATAATCATTGCTCATATTTTCTTAAACCAATTAGCAAGCATGATTTCTTAAAATTATTAACTTGTGCTGACTAACACAGATTGACTTGAATGTCCTGAGTATGGTCTCCAATGTTAAATCTTAAGTTCTTTCACTGACCATCAGGAAGCGCTTGCTTCCTCAAGCACATGCAGGACCAATCATCAAGTATGAGCAAGGTTGCTTTCGCAACAATCAGCGTCTTCGATAGCAGGCCAACTATTGAACCATGGGAAGAGTAGAGTGACTGCCCAGTCATGTCCGCTTGTGGTTGTAGCTCAGCTTGCCGAAGCGAATCATCAAAGCACTTGCGCTAGGGGTTTCCACTTGAGATAGCACACCTCTTGAAGATGTCAGGAAGCATGCTTATCTGCGTATGATTCAGATTCCTGAGTCTAATAGAGTATGAGTACCCCTCATCTGTGGTAACATCTACACCTTACCATCTCTTACATATGATGCATACATGGCATTGGTAAGGGTGTCAACTTAGGATGTTTCTCTCAATCTGCATTGACTTCAAAATCATTCACTGTCTTAGAAAATCATCCTAGCTCACACATCTGTATCCTCTAAATGACATGCTGGAAAGTAATTGATAACATACCTCTCTTATATGCTTCCCTTCTTGATTTAATGATGATTAATCTTAATATAGAAGAGAAGTAAGTGGACATTACCTGTTAATGATCCCTTGAAGATAGAGAGTCACATGCTGTCATCGATAATAAACTCTTAAGATGCTGTGATGAAATTTGTTTGGAAATTATTTTTGGCACTTTTAAAATCACAAATTTCATTTGATTTCATTTCATTTCATATGGTATCACAAATTTCATTCGGCATTCAATTATTTCATTTGATACCACAGGTTCAAACTCACAGATCTCATTTGATTACATTTGGTATCAGATTTCATCTCATTTGAATTTAAAATCACATATTTCATTTGATATCATAATCACCATTTTTAAACACATCAAAATTATTTTTGATATCACGTTAATCAAATCGAGAGGATCAAAATTACTTTTGATATGTTTTGTATGTTTTGCTCTTGACTTAATCCTTGAAAAACATGTTTAGCTATCCCACATAATGATTAGGGCGAATACAATCATTTAGGATCATGAATCATTATTGTTTTCCTTGATAATTCTCGTACGTTGTATTGAATAAGTCTAGAACAAATCCTTATTAACGATACATAGGGAGAAATATTAGGTAGAAAGCCCATTCCGAGGAGAACGATAAAAGTATCCCCATCCCTAAGGCTAGCTTGCACCTGTTGGAATTTGATGAAGCCAAAAGGGGGAGAGAGATAGAGATGAGATGTCTAGAGATGGAGATGAGATGTCTAGAGATGAGATATAAGATGTCTAGCGAGAGATGAGACATGAGATGTCTAGAGCTGAGAGATAGATAAGATATCTAAGTTTAATTATAGCTCTGGGAGTGCTCTGGGAGTGATCTAGTCATCTATGGGTTTGTCATCATCAAAAAGGGGGAGAATGTTAGAATCTTAAGTTTTGATGGTGACTAAGGTATGATATGGTCTAGTACTTAAGAGAACATAATCAGCACTTAGGAAGGATTAGATGACATGGTTAGAATCCTGAGTTAGATCACTTGAGAATGTAAGATCACTTCCGGATAGATTAGGACTCGCGCACGCGGATAAATGTGTCATCCCCCAGCGGCAGCGAGTAAATCACTAGGGATTTAACTTAGTCCATAAACTTTAGGTGCACAAACCCTAAGACTAAGCTATGGTTCAATCGGGAGCGAAGTTGCTTCCTGTTAGACTTAGACTGGCGCAGAGCGATAGAATAGATATTACTCCAAGCGACAGTGAGTCTACTTCCCCAAGTGAAAGCGCTTCCTGTTAGAATTAGACTGGCGCAGAGCGACAGAATAGATATTACCCCAAGCGTCAGTGAGTCTACTTCGCCAAGTGAAAACACTTCCTGTTGGATTTAGACTGACGCAGGCTGACAGAATAGATATATCCCCAAGCGTCAGTGAATCAGCCTCGTCAAGTGAAATTCGTTCCTGATAAGATTTAGACTGGCGCAGGCTGACAGAATAGATATATCCCCGAGCGTCAGTGAATAAGCCTCGTCAAGTGGAATCACTTCCTGATAAACTTTCACTAGCGCAGACTGATAGAACACGATAACACTAAGCGTCAGTGAATGTAAGCAACGTCCAGTAGAAGTGCTTCCGATAGCTTAGTGACTAGCGCTGGCTGTTGAAGTGACCTAACACTGAGCGAGAGTGAGCAATAGTAAACAAAATCCTACATCTAGTGGATTCACTTCCGGATGGAGAAGTGCTTCCGGATACATCCTAGACTAAGTAAACTCCCACTTCATGTGATTGTGTGTTGACTTAATATACATAGCATGAATGACACACTGAGTCACTTAGGAAGACTTAGAGTAAACTAACGAGACTTAAGCTGACTATTGGAATAGAGATCCCTTAGAGTCAGTAGACATTACACTAAGTCAGAACATAGTCTAAGTAAGACTACTTCCCATAGCAAACTTCCCACAACATGTGTAGTTTTACTATATCTGATTATATATATTGCTATGTTGGACTAACCAGTATGTGCAGAACTTAGTTACACTTGCGGATGCAAATGAGCTTCCGGATGGAAAGACTCTTGGCATTGGATTTCAGAGACTAACCCTTGCAGAGCAAGATTGCCACTTCCGGATGAACGATGATCATCCGTCAGCAAGAGTACAAGAGTGAACGTCACATACTCAGAAGACAGAATGCTTTTAACAGAGCAGAGGTGTCAGGACTACTTTTCAGAGATAAAGCAAGTCAACCCTGCTGAAGCATTTAAGAAGATGTTCCTTCCAACGGTAACAAGAGGATAACAGACATATTCAAACAACATTGTTACCTACCAAGCATGAGGAGTATGAGAACATAATCTGAAGATTCACTCAAGGTGTCAAAGCTCATACTGCCCACAAGAGTTAGAGTCCACGAGCTTCAGATAGCAAGAGAGCTTCCGATAATGAGTCTCTTAACATCCTAGACTTATGCTTGAGGAACGAAGTCTTCTCTGACAGCAAGCAAGAGTCGGACCGTACAAAATGTTCAGATGTCAGAACGACTTTTGTCAGAATAGTATTGCCAGAACAGTGTTGACAGAACAGCTTGGTCAGAGCACCTTTTTAGATAAAGCAAAGTCAACCCTGCTGTGCATTAATGAGGACAACGTAAACAAGGCCCCAACGTCTATAATCAAACGGTCTTATTGCCTCTCCAACGGTTAGATATTCAGAGGCTGGTATAAAAGGGATGTTCTTCATTTCTGAAGAAGGGGGCTTGAAAGAGAGAGAGAGAACAGAGCTTATTGTCTGAAACACTATTCTACATTCCTCTCATCTTCTACTCTCGGACTTAGATATGTAATATTCTTAGAGAGTGATTCTTTTGTGCTTAAGTGAGTAACATCATCTACTCTTAGAGAGAGTCATTCGAGCTTAAGTGTTTAGCACAATCAGTTCATAGAGTGAACATAATTGTAATCTTACATTTTGTAAGGGGGAGCATTTAGAAGTTTTCTAAATCTCCATAGGTTGCAAGTTAGCCCGTAAAACTTGCGTTTGTAAGGTTTGCAGGTGAACCCGTTGTAAAACCTGTGGGTTGTTAGGTGAACCCGTGCTCGTAAAACCTAAAGTGTAAAGGCTTCTCTTGTGCCTGGTTTAAACAAGAATAGTGGATTGAAAATCTCAGGTGGAGCCTGGGGACTGGATGTAGGTCTGGGTGACCGAACCAGGATAAATTTATGTGTGCATAAACTTACATTTAAACATTCTATTTTTGCATCACATAACATACTGACTTGTGCATACCATTACTCAGTAACATCATCACCAAGCACAAGCAGTCTTTCGAAAAGAAATAAAATTTTTATTCCCTCACCCAATTCACCCCCCCTCTTGGGTGACAGCCACGCATTTCACAAACTTGGATCTGACTGGTCAGTTTGTAGGAAGTATGTGATTCTTATGCACTTAAGAATTATTCACTATGAATATAGCATTGCGAATCAATTATGACTATATGCACATGGTTATACATGGTTTCTGATAATGATAGTCATAGATAGCATGTAGAGTATGAACTTTGTGTGAAATATCTTATAAGCCATATCATGTTCATGCTTATGATGCTTAATATAAAATCTCAATAAGTCCATCTAACATTTGCATAGGAGATTTTACTGTTGCATGCTTCAACCTTAAATAATCCCTTGCTTACCCAAGGAGATCTTTTATACTTATCCTTGGCCTGAAGCACTTTCTTAGGAGAGACAGGATTCGCAGGTTTTCTCCATGTGAGTTGAGACATCCTCTCTCTTTTGTCCTTCTCAGGATAGTTGAATGGAACTCTGTGATAGCTTATCCCTGAGACAAGGTCTTTGTTCCTTGTGGTACCGCACTGCTTCTTATGATTGAACCAGGTAGTTGCAGCAGTGACATCACCACGAGTTCTCTTCTTTGGGACAAGAGGAACTCTTGATCTTTCCTGCACAAGTAAGGCACTAGAAGGGAGTTTTGGTACCCATTTGTACTTGGGTCCTACATAGTTAGCGCTGGACCTTACTTGTCCTTTGGGGATCCATGTATATTTATTTCTCACATTTAAATTTCTCTTAAAATTGCATGTGTGAGAAATATGACCAGTTCTACCACAATAATGACAGATAATGGGATGATGTTTAGAATCAGATTTCTTATCACTATTATGGTGGTCAGTTTTCTTTTCAAAGACTCTATGTTTATTAACTTTTGAAATCTCAGGGTCTTTTGAAAAATCTTCTTTTATGAGTGGGACTTTGGACTCCTTGGTTGTAGAAGAGGGAATAAGTTCCTCAAGTTCCCTATTCCTTTTTCTTAAGCCTAGAACTTCTTTTGCAAGTTTACAGAATTCATTATGTAGCTCATTATACATATCTTGCAATTCAGAAGTTTTGAGTTTAGGTACCTCATTTTCTTCAGCTTCTGAATCTTCTAGGCGGAGATCCACACTCTCTTTGCTGATACTAGCTTCCACTACATCACCATCCAGTAGCTCATCAAAAGTGGATTCACAGGGAGCACATAGTGAGCTTTGGACAGCCTTAACTTCAAGACATTGATTAGAAGCATACATAGTATCAAGAGTGTTCCAAATATCTATAGCCCTAGAGCAATGCTTAATTTTCTGGTAATCATTGTCAGATAAACTTTTGTGCAAAATTTGCATTGCTCTAAGGTTTAAGTAAAATAAACTTTTGTCCTCTTCTGTCCAATTTACTTTTGGTTTGAAATCAGAGTCCTTTTCAAAGACATCCCACATTTTGAAATCAGTGGATAGTATAAAACTTTTCATCCTTCCCTTCCATAAGTAAAAATCAGCATTTTCTAACACAGGTGGGATAGTATGATCAAAACCTTCAAAACACATTTTGTAACCCAAATCAGCCTAGGTCTTTGCACTTGAGATCGTTGGATCCTTTAAACAAGTGACCTGGCTCTGATACCAAATGATAAGTGTGGCTGTCACCCAAGAGGGGGGGGGGTGAATTGGGTGAGGGAATAAATTCTTTTAAATCTTCTTTTCGAAAGACTGCTTGTGCTTGGTGATAATATATAAAAGTAGTGGTATGCACAAGTCAGTGTGTTATGTGATGCAAAATAGAATGTTTGAGTGTAAATTTATGCACACATAAATTTATCCTGGTTCGGTCACCCAGACCTACATCCAGTCCCCAGGCTCCACCTGAGATTTTCAATCCACTATTCTTGTTTAAACCGGGCACAAGAGAGGCCTTTACACTTTAGGTTTTACGAGCACGGGTTCACCTAACAACCCACAGGTTTTACACCGGGTTCACCTGCAAACCTTACAAATACAAGTTTTACGGGCTAACTTGCAACCTATGGAGATTTAGACAACCTCTAAATGCTCCCCCTTACAAATTGTAAGTTTACACTATGTTCACTCTATGAACTGATTGTGCTAAACACTTAAGCTCAAAACTAACTCTCTCTAAGAGTGGATGATGTTACTCACTTAAGTACAATAAAATTACTCTCTGAAAAATATCACAAATCTGGATCTGAGAGTAGTAGAAGATGTGTAGAATGAAGAGTATGATATATCAGATACTTGGCTCTGTTCTCTCTTTTTCTTCCATAAAAAATTCTCTTCTAAATGAATGTCTCTTTTATACTCGACTTCATAGGCTTCTGTGGCAGGTTGAATATGAACGTTTGAATAAAGCCGTTAATCCTATGTTACCGTTGAGAAGTACATCTTCATTAATGCTTAGCAGGGTTGACTTGCTTTATCTCTGAAAAGTAGTCCTGACACCTCTGCTCTGACATAAGCATTCTGACACTGCATCTCTTGAACGTTCAGACATTCTTTTTGCTTGCGGAAGTAACTTCTCATCCGGAAGCAACCTTACTGAGTGTGCTGTACCTGAACGTTAGTTTAGCAATATAATCATATAATCTCATGTAGTGGGGGTTCCCTAAGTCTAAGGTGTATCCGGAAGCACTTCTACATCCGGAAGTAATTTTACTCGATGAGGGATCTAGTTCACCATGACTCGCTCTTGCTTAATCTATTTCATTCCACCACTCAGCGCTAGTCACTGAGCTATCGGAAGCACTTTTACTTGACGTGGTGAATTCACTGACGCTTAGGGTGAAATCTATTCTATCAGTCTGCGCCAGTCAAGATCTAACAGGAAGCAACTTCACTTGATGTTGCATTTCCACTGACGCTCGGGGTTATATCTAGTTTATCAACCTGCGCCAGTCTAAATCTAATAGGAAGTGCTTTCACTTGGTGAAGTAGACTCACTGACGCTTGGGGTTATATCTATTCTGTCGCTCTGCGCCAGTCTAAGTCTAACAGGAAGCAAATTCGCTTCCGATTGAAACATAGCTTAGTCTTAAGGTTTGTGTACCTAATGTTCATGGACTAAGTTAAATCCCTAGTGATTTACTTGCTGACGCTGGGGGATGAAAAACATTCATCCGCACGCGCAAGTCCTAATCTATCCGGAAGTAAATCCTCATCCGGAAGTACTCTTACTTGGGATCCTATGTTATCCTATTGCTTCCTAGGCACTTGGTCTAATCCTCTATATTTTAGTCTTCATCAAAACTTAAGATTCTAACATTAAGTTGTCCCAAAACGATATTGAAGTGGTCTCTAACTAGATTATGGGTTAGGATTGCTTGGTTTGGTGTTAGAATGAAGTTTGAGAAAAACTAAAGTGTTAGTAAGTTAATATTTGAAGGGGATTTAAGAGGTAAATGTGAGGTTCTCTTTGGATTTTCTACCCCTTTTCCTTTTGTCTTGGGCGAGATCAGTGAGAGAAACGAATTGGGACTAATGCTTTTGGGTTCAATAATCACTTGAACCATAATATAATTTCTATTCCTTATGAAAGAGTGAAGAATCAAAGAGGAATTTAGGAGTTTGGTAGTATAATCGAATTTCCCTTTCTTGCTCAGTTTGGTTGAAGTTCTGAATTCATGTACGTTTTGTGTTTGTTTTGATGTTCTTTAAATTTCTTTTTTCTTCCATATATGGCCGAAGTGGTTGTTGGCATAGGGGGTCACTATTAATGGCTTGATTTTGTGACTTCTTGACTTAAATTGTTTGAGAATAATTATTAGAAGTAAACTGGAATTAATTTATGGAAATTGCATGTGAAATTTCTACCAATTTCTTTCTCTTCTCTTTTTGTTTTCATTTGTTTAAGTTCCTGCCTTGCTGGGTTCTTCATTGTTTTCATTTATTTCTATCTTCAAAAGGCTGATTGGTTGTGTGTCAAGACGATTTGAAATGATTTAGGTTGCCTCAAATGTTTGTTGTCAAATTTGTGAAAGTTTGCAATGGTTATTGGATCTTCCTTGTCTCTTTCTGTTACAAAATGGACTGTTGCATGTTTGATGTTTGAAAATATGAGTGTCGTTTAATTCTAATATTGTATGCTTTGCTATTCCTGCTCTGTTTGAATTGAATTTACTAGCTGCTCTTCAACATTTGACAATAAGGTGATTTCAGTGAGATATTTTCCTAGTTTATGGATTGCTCTAGAACCTTGCTGAATCATGGTTGAATCTGGAATAATCTTTAAGCTCGTGGGATTTTCATTCTTGATATATGGTTCTTGCTTACAAGTGTTTGTGCTGCTTATATATTGAAAGAAATTTCAGTGGATTAAGCCATATCTAATGAATTCTTGTTGGTTTCATGAATGTTCTGCCCATTTGCTATTACTTACTGAATTGATTTGTCTTTTAAAAAAAAATGATGAATGAATGGAATGATGTGATTGATTTTAAATTGGAAGTATTTAATTGCTTAGCTTGGTCTCTTGTAATTAAATTGGATGGGTGATATTGATGAAGTGGAAGTGCTTGATGTAGTCTTGATTATTTTTGAGTTCATATACAAATGTTTAATCGTAATGGTGTGTTTATATGTTTGACATGGTTGATTAAGATAGGGTACATAAATGGAGGGAAAATATTATGTTGGGTACTTCATGATAGACTATGCACATGGCTGAATGGTACTTGAAATGAAAATATCCTTGATTTTAGTTAAAGATTAGTAAGTTAACCTTGATGAGATGTAGTTTATCCAATATTGTGATGATGGATGTTTGGCTGTCCTATTCAATTTGGTTAGGTAATGAAAGAGAAGTAATTGATTGGTTATGGTTGTATTTGGGTGAATTTATTTGTTTTGATTTGTATAGTGTTTTAAAAGGAGATGTATGCTTGTTGTTCTTCGGCTTTGATTGGTTGAAGATGCATACCTTTGAATAAAACATATAAGAAAAGAAATTGGGTAGTAACATATAAGAACGAGAGAGACGTTGAACTACGATAAAAGGGAAATGATATTAATTTATCATTTGGCTATATATTATTATAGGAGTGGATGCAAGTAGGCTTTCGTGGCATCAAGGAAGGAAGGTTGAGAAATCGCGTAGAATTGCTAAAGGGCGACAGGTAATCACACTTAACCTTGCTATAACATTGAGGGTGACGTTAGTTAGGGATTTCGTAAAATCCCTTCTCACCCTCTATATATATATATTATCTTTAAAAGGTATTTTTATACAAAATAGGCTATCGGGTGCCTTGCAAACACGATTACTTTCATATAAAGAAATTTGAAACTCTGTATACCTATTATCCTGCCTGGTGGTGGCCATTGATCTGGAATGACATGAAATGTATATAGGGATAGTGTTGGGTAGTGGTTTAAGAGGTGATGAGGATAGAAAAGAGAGTTACATGTTGAGTTGAGATTGTTGAGAGCTATGTTGATGGAATATAGAATAGGGATTGTGAGTATTGCATGACACTGATTATTAGTACCGTCGGCTGATGTAACCTATCGATTTGCGCAAACCGATAGGTTAATTGTACAGGTTCCTCGGATTGTAAAGGAACCAGGGATGTTTACACTGTTTATAGTGCTCCCTTTTTCAGGGACGTTTTCACTATTTAAAGCGCTCCCTTTTTCATGCTTTCAGATTTGAGACTGGGCACAGTGTCAATCACGTTTATTTTCATCTGTTGAGTTGACTTGGAACTGACGGAGGGATTTGAGTGATATGTGGGAAGTAGAGATGATGAATTTGAGTTGATTAGACGGAGGGACTTGAATGATGAATGAAAGACTTGACATGTATATATATATATTATTGGTTTTAACTGTGGTACCCTTTAGACGCCCTTACTACCGCACATCTCACTGTTATAGTGAGTTAAGCGGTGATTACTGGGACAAATTGTCTCATCCCACGATTATTGACATTTTTGCAGGTATTCATGCATAGGCGCAAGCATCAGGAAAGGGAATTAGGTAGTAGAGGTTATATAATTTATTTAGAGTTGCATATTGCCAATTTGTATAGGCCTGCATTCGTTTCCGCATGTATATAACTATTTATTGTTAAATATCAACTAGTTTTGTTTAATAACCATGTTAGGCAAATCCTTTCTAACATGGTTAGCAATAAATTATCCATGATAGCAGCTGTGCTGTATTAGTTTATTCTTTTCTATCATGGATAGTATTTAATCATTAGGAAATTCCTTTTCTAACTATGATAGGACATTGATATTATGGAAATCCTTTTTCTATCATAGTTAGTAAAGAGATTATTGGATTAAAAGAGATGTCACAGATTAATTAGGGAATTAGTAACACAGTGTTACAACTTGGTATCATAGTTTGGTATACGATAACCTAGGACTGTGCTGCATTGCATATAGATTGACAATATACATTGTTAGAATTCCCTTCCCTCTGTGCATGAATATCTGGTCTTTTGACAGGATTATCGCTCATCCTGTGGTGGGGAGAGAGTGATAAGAGAAATTGAATAGGTAATGTGGAGAGATTGAGATGAACATAGAAAGAATAACGAAATAATGTTGATATGTATAAGAATTTAGGAAGAATGACGAAATAAGGATGCTTTTATGGGGTCTCGAGTATAGTTATGGGCCGGCCATAATCATAGTCGAGGCATCATGAGATCCCTTATATTGGGTTAAGGGGTTGAAGAAAATTTAAAAATAAGATTTAATAATGAATATGATGTGAAATAAGAATCCTTGAGCTTGTTTCTTATTCATTTAGTTTATTTGTTGAATGGTTGGTTTAATTGATGGATGGAATTGTAATGTTTGCTTGTTTAAACAGAAATCCTTAAAAAAAAATAATAAATAAATAAATAAAATATTGTTTCTTTGGTTGAGAATTGTGTGTGCTATATCCAAGTGTATTGCCATTATTCAAGTTTGGTATAGGTTGAGGGGAAACATCCTTTCTAATGTTTCCCTTGTTATTCGTGTGTTTGTTTAGTCAAAGAATGATAAAAATGAATGATTTGCATACTTGTTAGGAAGAATCTGAAGCTTACATGTTAACCTGTCAACTTACTGGAAATCATTAAGGATTTTTGAAGAAGGAAATTGTGACAATATTGTAACATCTACTAGAAAATTTAATGGCATTTAAAAAGTGGATGTTTGATTTTTCCAAGGAAGAATTATGGGTTGAAGTAAATTGTTGTATACTCTTTGAATAAGTTATATGATGCAATTGGAATTTGGTTTAGTGGTCCTATACTTGTTCTCATATTGCTTCGTTGGATTCTTTCAATAGGATAATATTGTGATATGAAGGATTACTTCTTAATATAGTGAGTATGATTGTTTACAAAGAACAATAAGAAGTAACTAGTCTCTCATTCTTTTCCCTTTTTGGTCGATTAAATGGTAGGAAAAGATATAAATTTGTTTTGCTTGACAACGATTTAAATGGGGGGTTATCATTCCTTAGTACATGTGTAATGAATTGTGACTGAAATGTGTACACTATGTTTGTTGGATTTTAGTTCAACTATTCAAATGTGAGATTAGAAATTCTGTTTTCCCTTCTTCTTTCAATGTTGGCTATGACTATTATAGGAAAGTGAAATGTTAAGTTGAAATTGGTTAATTCATTGCACTATAAAGTTTTGAGTTATAAAAGGCTATCAATTTTTGAAATCTGATTTGATGGATTGCTTTACTATGGAAATTGACCTCAACTCTTGTTGGATTTTACTCACATGTTTGTTAGTCTTATTATGTGATGTATATGTGGTTTTACTAACGTACACTATTTTTGAATTGAGGAGAGGATTGAAGTAGTTGAATTATAATTCTGAAAAGTGATTAGATCTTTTGGTAAGTTTTAAGTTGTACTTGCTGCTCAATGAGTTATTATTGCTAAATAAATCATGGTGATAGAACATGAAATGCAATTAAAATGAATAGGTGAGGGAATGGAATAAAATTTGCGAATGCTTATGTACTTGATAATTGATATAACTTAAATATCTATGTGTATATACGATTTTCATAGGACAAAACTATCCAATTGTTCTTTTTGATTAGCATTGATTTCAAGGGATCTTCAATTTTGTACATTTCTAAGTGTTTATATCTTAAACTTAACTAACCTATAAGATTATTGAAGCTAACAAATTACTTTGTATGTTAATTTGGTGAAGTTGGTACCATATACATTTTATGGGCCCATTTGCATAGTTGGAAAGAGAGACTCAAATTGTGATTTAAAGTTGATGAGTGATAGATTACTTAAGTTCGGGTATATATGGTATACTTTCAGGCCATTTATATGTTATTGATTTTCTTTCTTTGGCATCTTTGTTTGTTGGTGAGATTATGTTGTTTTACTCTGATTTTATAGCTGTTGTATTTTATTTCTTTTGTTCTTGATCTTGTAGGTATGGTGTTGCAATTTTTGGGATTTTAGGTTTGATTCTTGGTTATTATAATGTCCAGTGGGATTGAATTTACTTGTTTTGTTCACTATAAATATTTGACTTTTATTATATGGTGTGTGTGTTTGATGCTAAACATGATAATGATTTGTGAAGAGAAGTCAAGTGCTTTAATGCTTGCATATGAGATTGAATTAAGAATGTATCTATTGTTCATGTGTATAATTACGTTTTACTATACCTTGTAGTGAAATGACATTGTATGGTGAACC
Source organism: Mimosa pudica (assembly GCA_029929735.1). Lineage (NCBI taxonomy): Eukaryota > Viridiplantae > Streptophyta > Magnoliopsida > Fabales > Fabaceae > Mimosa > Mimosa pudica. The sequence goes on along the minus strand of JAKELP010000012.1, from coordinate 2,657,113 downwards.
ATATGCTTATCTTATTCTTTATGGGCATTTCCTTGGGCTGACTGATAGATCTCACCACTGTTTTGGTGTTATGTAAATTGTTTTAAGGGCATAGGTAATTGATTTTATGTTCAGATTGGTCATGAGTACAATGGAGAAAATTATATGGTTGCATGTGGGTTTTTGAGAATCAAGTTTCTATGCCTTTGAACTGGGAAGTATTGTGATGACTGTAATTAACATTGTTATAATGTTGTTTTGTTTAGGTAATGAAATTAAGACTTTGCATATATATCGTTAGTTAATTTAATAATAATTCTGCATAAGTGGCTGCTGGGTTCAAGAATAAAATAAGAGAAATGAAGGGATTTAAATGAATTTGGAATTTTAATTAGGTGAGTTTGATTCAGGCTTAGAAAATTTTGTGTGCTTGAAAATAAGAATAGAGTAATGGAATGAGTTTATGTTTCTTTTCTCTGAAATGGCTGAATTGGTTCAATGCAGAAGACATCTCAAATTGTAATATAATTATAGAGAGTAGAAGGTGTTGATTAGCTGTGTATATGAATGTTAGAATTGAATGAAAGTGATAAATAACAATGATGTGTCATCTTGAAGTGTATTAAATGGTGCTTTGGGACATAGGAAATGAATTATCTTTCCAGCTCCTTAGATGGCCAAAAGTAGTACAATTGAATGTGACTGCAATATGTGACTTGAAAATAAATTGGACTTGCCTAGTGGGAATTTATGAGGTATACATGTTTGTACAAGAAGAAAATTGATATATATGTCATCAATACTTGATATGTTTTGGTGAGTGAATTGATCTATGAGGAGGATACTTGAGATCATGTAGGAATGTTATGGCGTTATAATATTTGATGGCGATTTGCAAAGTGAGAAGTTTGATTCTACTTAATAAGGTATTGATTTGGTGAAAGTGTGATTGGTTAGGGGTGTCTTTGGTGATTTTATTTGTGTAAATTCCTATATTGCTTTAATGGAAATCTATACTTGTTGTTCCTTGGCTTTTGGTTCATTAATTTGAATTTGATTGTTGGCTTTAGCTTTGATTCGAAAATGTTTACTTTAAAATAAATTATATAAGAAAAAGAGATTGGGTAGTAATTAGGATCGAGAGCGACGCTAAGTAACATGAACAAGAATAGATGCTCACATTTCTTGTTATATGAATGGTGTGAAAGGTTTATGAATATAGTGTTAAGATAGTTGTTTGAGGGATTTATATAGATGCTATCAAGGATAGTGATAGTAGGTTGTGGGAAAGAGTTGAGTTGTTGTGAAGGAGATAGTGAATGAAATTGAGATATTCAAGGATATTTGTGATTGAGATATGAACTGTTGTGGATGAGATATTAACAGGAATATGTGAACATTGCATGACACTGAATTTTGTGTACCATCGCGCGATGATAACTGTCGATTGGCCAAACGACAGTTATTTGTACTGAGGATCCTTTTCAGATTGATTGGATCGGGGATCATAGGTCGACTTAGTGAGAGAAGCGACCTACGGTTGTTTGGCATTGAAGAGCCCAACCGCCCCTACGGTTGTTTGGCATTGAAGAGTCCAACCGTTCCCGTTCTGTAATGGAAACAGAATTGGGGTTCCCTCTCTGGAGATTGCCAGAGAAGGAAATTGTCCCCTCATTATGGAGAGGGACACAGTGTCAAATCATATAGTGAAGAAAAGATGCTTGAATGCACCGTGATGGCACAATGCATCTATGGTGAGTGTGAGAGTTGGGGTAGTAATATGCATGGATTGGAGATAGAGATGATGAGATTATTGTTGAGAAGTGACAGAGATTTGGATGACGTTTGGGAGAAAACTTGATATATATATGTATTATTGATTTTAAAATTGTGGTACCTTTAGACGCCCTTACTACCGCACATCTCACTGTTATAGTGAGTTAAGCGGTGATTATTGGGACAATTTTGTCTCATCACACGATTACTCACATTTTTGCAGGTGATCATGCACATGCACGAGAAACAAGAAGGGAATTAAATTTCAAAGGTTATTTAGACTTTTCTTTTGTCCTTCCCTTTCGATCTCTGCAAGCTAGGACACTCAGCCTTGAAGTGGTCAGGCTTTTTACATTCAAAGCACACTGGTGCCCTTTCCTTCTTAGATCCCTTCCTCTGGCTGGAATCACCTTTCTGAAAGCCTCATTTCTTCTTGAAGAACTTTCTGAATTTTCTCACCATCATAGCCATCTCCTCGTCATCCAATTCCTCCTCATCATCCTCATCGTCATCATTATCATCATTCTTCTCCTTGCTGGGAGCAACAAGGGCAAGATTCTTGGTTTTGGATGAGGCTTGAGGAGCTCTCAGAGACAGCAGGGTTGGTTCGTACTCAGCCAGAGAACCAAACAGTGCAGTGATGGAGCTGGTTGACTCTCCTTGGACTTCCTGCAAGATTGTAACTTTAGTGATCCAATCACCTTTCAAGACTTTTAAGATCTTGCTGACTTGTTCTCTTTCAGGAATATCTTTGCCCAGAGAGGCCAGGTTATTGATAAGATGACTGAACCTGAGCTCCAACTCTCTGATTGGCTCAGTTGGACTAGTCATGGCAAATTTGTGAAACTCTTCTACCAACATCTCGACTCGTCTTGCCTTCACTCCCTTGGTTCCAGAGTGAGCAGCCTCAAGAGCCTCCCACATATCCTTAGCAGTTTTGTGGTGGTTGATCCTATGAAACTCCTTAGGACTAAGGGCGCATTGAATGTAGTGCATGGCCCTGAAGTTAAGCTGGACTAGAGCATAGTCCTCGTTGGTGTATCTGGATCGCTGCTTTGCAAAGCCATCATCATCAAGAGGGGTGTGATTCCCATGTTCAATCACATCCCAGAGTCGGATGTCGCTAGACTTTATGTAAGTCTCCATTCGGAATTTCCAGAATGGATAGTTATACCCATCAAAGCCTGGAGGCTTGTTGGGTTGAATAGAGACATCTGGCAAGGAATAGTCTGTATCCATTACTGGATCTTTTCTTTCTAGATTCGTGGGAATCAAGTCAGAAAGACCTCATCTGATACCAAATGAAAGTAATGGATGCACAAGAGAGGGTGAATTGTGCTACCAAATAAAAATCAAACAATAACAACACAAGAGTTTATACTGGTTCGGTCTTCCTGACCTACGTCCAATTCTCAACCACCCAGGTTGAGTTTCACTATCCCCAGGTTTTACAACGGGTTCACCTGGAACCTTTACAACCGCAAGTTTTGAACGGGATCACTTGCAACCTTACAACCACAAGTTTTACTCAAGGCTCACTTGCAACCTTGCTAACTAACTCCCCCTTACTACCAGCAAGGGTTCAACCTTTACAACTAAAGGATTTTCTAAACTTAGTTCTCTTGAAGAACGGATAGTGTTACACACTTAAGTACAATCAATGCTCTTAATACAAGAAGAGACTTAACAACAAAGAGTACAAGATTAGTTGATGAAAAGAACTCTCAATGCGTTAAATGCTCTTTCTCTTTTTCCTGGGCAGCTTTGAATGCTTGAAGGATTTCTTAGTTTCTCACTCTAGCTTTCTTCAAGATGTCAAAGATATTAATTGTCTTCATAAATGAAGGTGAGCTTGTTTATATAGTTTTCAAGTATTCTCACTCTTGGTAGGTAGGTTAGCCGTTTGAATATGACCGTTTATCCCAAGTTACCGTTTGCCCAATTAATGCTCCATTAATGCTTAGCAAGGTTGACTTTGCTTTATCTCTGAAAAGTAGTTCTGACACCTGTGCTCTGTCAAAAGCATTCTGACGCTACATTGCTCTGAACGTTCTGACATTCTGATTGCTTGCGAAAGCAAGTCCACATCCGGAAGCAACTTTACTCAGTGTACTGCATTTTGAACGTTAGTCTTAACAATAAAGGCACATACTCATATGCAGTGGGAGTTCACTTAGTCTAAGGGAGTTCTTTTCCATCCGGAAGCAATTCCACATCCGGAAGCACTTTCACCTGGACGTTGGTTTATGTTCACACTTTACTCACTGAGGCTCAGTGTTATCAATATCAACAGACAGCGCTAGTCACTAAGCATTCGGAAGCAGATCCACTGGACGTTGGGTTATGGTCACTGGCGCTCAGTGTTATCCATACCAACAGCCAGCGCTAGCCTTAATATTGTAACATACTGTTACTAATTCCCCTAATTAACCTGTGACATCTCTTTTAGTTCAATAATATCTTTGCTAACTATGATAGAAAAAGGAATTTCAATAATATCAATATCTCTATCATAGTTAGAAAAAGAATATCCTAATGAGTAAATTATTATCCATGATAGAAAAGAATAAACTAATACAATACAGCTGCTATCATGGATAATTTATTGCTAACCATGTTAGAAAGGATTTGTCTAACATGGTTAATAAACAAAACTAGTTGATATTAAACAATAAATAGATATATATACATGCGGAAGCGAATGCAGACCTATAAATTGGCAATATAAAATTCTAAATAATATAAACAACCTCTAAAGCCTAATTCCCTTCCCTGCTGCTTGCGCCTGTGCATGAATACCTGCAAAAATATTAGTAATCGTGGGGTGAGACAATTTGTCTCAGTAATCTACTACATAACTCACTATAACAGCGAGATGTGCGGTAGTGCAGGCGTCTAAAGGGTACCACAGTTTTAAAATGAATATATATATATACAAGAACCAAGTCTTCTTCTATTTATCACTTTGGTCTCTCTGTCACGTCCTATTCAAATCAAGTTCATCATCTCCACTTCCTAAATATCACTTAAAATCCCTCATTCAATTTCCACAAATCCAACCTCTCGGCTCACATCCATGTACAACCCTGTTGCTCTACTCATGCCATCCCGGAGGCACTACGCTCGAGCCCTATATGTATTCCAAATGAGTTGACACTGTGCCCCTCTCAAAAGTGAGGGGGCATTTTCCCTCCCTGGTAAACCCATGAGAGGGAAACCCCAATCTGTCTCCAATCAAAAAGGGAGCAGTCCCTGTCTCCAATCAAAAGACTGCTGGTCACAGTCTCCAATCTGTTGACCATTGGTCACAGTCTCCAATCTGTTGACCCGTACAAATAACCGTTGATTGGCCTATCGAACGGTTATCATCGCGCGATGGTACATATATCTCAGTGTCATGCAATGATCACAATACCTTTCAATATACCAATCCCTTTGAATATTTCAATATCACATCAACGTCCAACACTCTCCAAATTCCCTTCAATCTCTCCATGTCAATATTTCAATATTTTCCCTCAACTTACTCCCCAACATCTCAAATCCAACATTTAATCCTCTTATATCTACATAACCTTTCCAATACCACTATCAGATCACTCTACATGTGTAAATGTCACACCATTCCAGGATTTTCACCACAACTAAACAGGATACTACATATATAATGTGTCAAAATTCTTTATACGAAAATAATCGTGTTTAAAAGGTACCCGATAGCCTATTTTGTATAAAAGTAGCTTTTAAAGATTTTGAGGGCTAGAAAGGATTTTGAAAATCCCAACTAACATCACCCTCAATGTTATAGCAAGGTAAGAGTGATTACCTGCGGCACCTAGTGTGCTCCATTGCTTTTCTTTACCCTTCCTTGAGAATTTCCAAGTATCTCCTCTTAATTTCCTCCTATATTACACAAAGTAATAATAGTCATAAACAATTATTCTTGTATACATGATTAATGAGTAACGTCGCTCTCGAATATATATATATATTCTACCCAACCCTTCTTAATCCAATTACTCTATACAACCATGCCTACACCAAATTAGCTACTTTAGCTTTCATTCACATACATTTCATATATACTCATTCATTTTGCTATACTCACCATTTCTCAAAGACAAAGAAGATTCATTGTACACCCAAACTTACATTCAAACATACAGGATTCTGAATCAAATAGAACAAAATAAACACTAGCATTTAACTTTCTAAAACATTATCAATCACAACATCAATAACAACTCAGGGTTCAGTCAAAACAAAAGATTACAAATCCTACTAATATAATACCAATCAAGAAGGAAAATCACATTTCCAACCTCATTTAACTACACAGTCACAACTCCCATACACCAAAAGTCAACAAAGCATAAGATAAACCACTAAACTTATAAATTGTATTACTCCTTTCCTTTAGCACCAATTTCAGCAAAAACATAGAAAGAGGTTAGGATTCGCAATAACCACACGCTTACAGGGCACATCAGCCCAAACTCACATGTATATTTGTATTAATTCAGCTTATAGTTCCTACCTACAACAGATTTTATATGCAACAACTTCTTTAGTTAATTCACACTCATATTCATGCATCTTCAAATATGAAGTCGATCCACACTAAGTTAAATCACCAATTTCCTGTTGTACCTCTTAATTAACACATTGTCTTACAAGAACAATAAACACTAAAACAATTCCCCTTTCTTCATGTGTTCCTCCTCTTAGTTTAATCTAATGAATTTATATTTTCTAAGTACCAACATATTTTTGAATCATCATCCTCCATTAGGCCAGGAATCAATTCAGCCGCTAAGAGAAAAAGGAACAAGAATATAAGAATTCACTTATCCAACTTAAATCATTCCTGCTTATTTGCATATCATTCTTTAACTCCCAATTTGAATCACCCCTACTTCCACACTCATTTAATTAATGCAGCAAAATAAAATGTGTCATTGCCCTTCCCCATGGGAATTAACAAAAATCCTGAAATTCATGTCTTAAGATTTTCTTTAACAAAACTCAAGATGCAAGATCCCAATTATTCTTCATCTTACTTCTCAATCCTAATCTAAGCAGAACCAGACTAGACCTAAACAATACTCTTTATTTTCCTAAAACTACTCAGCCATGGAAGTAAGACAATACAGAAAGTTCATAACATATATGCAGTAGACCTACTTGAACTAAATCCATGCTTAAACATATATAGTTTGTAATCACATCTATTTATTTGCTCATAGAATTCATCAACCAGAACAAGGAAGCATTTCATTCCTTCTTGAATGAGTTGGCCGATTAAAACAATAAAAACAAGAGTCCAAAGGTTAACATGCAAGGCTCAACATAATTGGCATTACTTCACCTATCCTAAATCAGTCACCATAACCAGCTTTAATCCACATTATTATTTACAAAGGATATTCAGAATTATTACAAAAATAAACATTACAATTTACAAATCAAACTTGAACCCATAACAAAGATATCACATTTGAATTCCCAAATCACATAGGCAAATTTCAAAGCCACTTCTCTTTATATCACTCAAATCCAATCAAGAGAGTAAACAGAATTCCCAATAGCTCACACCCAATCTAAACATTTAAGTAATAATCCAATCATCCAAATGAAACAAATCAAAGCTACAAAACACTGATGCCCAAGCCAAATCAAACAGTAATATAATCAAACTTAAACAAATTTTTGTTGTTGATTATTTAAGAAGTTTGAGCCCACAATGAGCTTAAACCCGTCGGCCCCTTTTTAACCCAAAATTAGGATTTTGCACCACTTCACAAAACTTCAATCAACATTCAATTTAACAGTTAAGATAGTAAAAGATGAAACTTTGGCTTAGTTTTAATCCCATATCATAACTAAAACCTAAAACCCAATTCAGACCCATCCTCACAAACGGCCAAAAACAAGAAATCAAAAGAGAGAATGGTGTACAAATTGCTTACGAAGTTCCAAGAATGAGGATAAAAAGTAGCTCGCCGCCGGCCGCCGCTCATCTCGCCGGAAATCGCCTCAAATGTGTAGGCCGAATGAAAATCAAAAGGAAAACGGAAAGTGTGAGGGAACACACATTAAAATGAAAGTATAGCTCAAGATGTACTAGAAAAATCGAATCTTTACCTTTAATCCGCCAAAACCACCGTGAGTTCACCGGAAATACTCGCCGGATTTGCAAAAAGAACATAAAGAAACGAAGAGCAAATAGAGGAAACGAAGGAGAAGAGTTTAAAGGGGAAGGGGAGGCCACGCCGCCGTGCCGTCGCGCCGTCGCCGTCGCCGGATTCAGAGGGCCGAAGGTTTAGGGTTCGAGTGGAAGGGAAGGAGAAAATGAAGAAGATGAAGAAATGGGGGGTCTGTCAGGTTTTTGAGGAAGGAAGGAGGAAGGGAGTGTTTGGTTAGGGAGAAATAAGGGTGATTTTTGATAATTAAAGCCTGAACTTGCCATAGTGTACTTATTTTGATTCAAAACCACTTAAACCAGCCTCCAATCTTCTTAAACTTCAAAATATTTTTAGCTTTATCATTCCCTCATATTTCAAACTCTTCATTTCTTAATTAATTATATGCACATTAATTACTCAAAATTTCCAAAATATCCCAAAAATTCCTAAAAATTCCAAAATTCACAATTTCTCTATTTATTATTTCCCAAAACACTCATTGATCCTATATTAAATTTTTAGGATGTTACAAATACAATCGGAAGCAAATCTACATCTGGAAGCTTCCTAACTTAGTCTCAAGGATTTTATATACTAATGCTCTTAGACTGAGTTATGACTTGGTGATATGCTTGCTGTCGCTGGGGGATGAGACGTTCATCCGCGAGCGCTAGTCTTAGTCCATCCGGAAGTAAATCCACATCCGGAAGCACTCTACCTTGAGGTTCTATATTAACCTAATATTCTCTAACTGTTTGGCTTGTTCTTTCATATTTTAGTCTTCATCAAAACTTAAGATTCTAACAAAAATAAGTCCAACCAAAAATGCCAACAACAACATCTCTTTAAAATAAGCAATTTATTCATAATAAATAGCTTATTTGGCCAAAATAAGTCCAACTAAACATACACTAATATTAGTAATAATAGTGGTTTGCAAAATATTAGTAATAACAGTGAAGGAATGAGGAATCACTTGGAAATTTTGAAAAATAAACGTTATCCGTACCTTAAATCATTCAAATTATTTAGCAAAGAACATTCAACAATGTATATTTTATTCTAAGCAGCAACAATTGCCAAACAACAACTTTGGAAACCATAGGATATCAACTAGTCCACCGTGCTTTATACTAGTTCTCCACTGTGCTGAATCACTCTAAGTGAAGACATATTAGCATCAAAAGCTACAAGAAGATCGACTTCAATGATGTAAACACCTTCTTCACCAATTGTTGTAGCAACAATGACATTGTAGGGTCCAAAACGGAATTTCTGTAGGTTAGAGACAAAAGTAAAAATATTAGGCAAGGACTATATATAACAGTTATATTAAAGGAATAATTACTTGTAGCACTGTCTAGTGGATTTTTTGGGACTGACCTTACATTGGTTTCCCTGGAATTCATGACATTGAATTTTCAACGTGTATGACATTTCATTGAGAGCCCGTTTGGTTGTAGGAATGTACAGTGAAGAATTAGAACGTGAAAAGGTGAAAATGGAAAGTATAGGGAATGATGAAAGTAAAGTTTGTGGGGTCCAGAAAATGTGAGATGGAGAGAGAAAATTTGTGGGTCCCGGGATATATTTAAATGACCAAAATACCCCATACTTTCCTCACTTTCCAATTCCTTCTCACTTTCATTGTGCAACCAAACAAGCCATGATATATAGGTAAAACATTTGGGTAAGGACAATATAGTTTCAATGTGAATATTTAAACCCAATAATCTTTACACCCAAAATAATCTTTGAAATTTGATAAAAAAAAAATCTTTGAAACATTACCTCAATAAGGGCTTCGGCAGATTTGGAAGGCCCAACAAATATAAATTCAACATTCAAATATCTTTAATTGAAGATTTGACTAAAATTATCAATTCATTGTGTCTTGGTAACAAATTTACTTTGATTTTGGCATCTAAGTTGGCATTTAGGGTCTGTTTGGTACGAGGGATTTGGAGGGGAGGGAAGGGAAAAGAAAATTTTTGTGAGATGAATTTTTTAATATATGGGCAATGACCCTATTTTCCCCTTTAAGTAACCACCATGAACCACTGGGCATCCTAGACTAATATCGGTACAATTTTACCCTTGAAGTAATCAAAGTGGTCCAATTTTACCTTATAGCGAATGTAATTTTGACACGTGTTGTCCACGTGTCAACATTAGATTCACCTTAGGGTAAAATTGGATCACTTTAGTTACTTCAAGGGAAAAATTGTACTCGTTATTAGTTTAGGGTGCAGAGTGGTTCAGGGTGATTACTTAAAAGGCGAAATTGAGTCATTGTCCATATATAAGAAATGGGGTTGTGATATTTTAATAAAGATAAGATGTTAAATATAAGAGTTATGTGTGTGTGTCTATATATATATATATATATATATATATATATATATATATATATATATATATATATAGAATTTTCAACCCCACTTCTCAAATTTTTATAAATTCATGTCACAAAATTTTTTCCTTTGCCCATTTCCCTCCCCTCCCCTCGTACCAAACAAACCCTTAAAGTAAATACCATCTGCTAGGAATTTGAATATTGAAATCTGATCAGTTAAGCATGATGGTTTAGCCTCTAACTTTGGATGCTTAACCCTTCTTGCCTTTTTTGTTTTTATGGTACTCTGGAAGTTTTGTACCACAGCTCAAAGCCATCATCTACTAACTCGCAAGTTGGATTGATGTTAACTACTGCATAAAGAACTTGAAATAAATTTATTTATGGATCATTCAAGAATGCTTATTATTATTGAGATTGATGATATTGAATCATCATTTTGTATTCTAGATACCTGAATTCTCATCTATTAATTCTAACTGAGTAGCAAGGTGGTGGACAATGAAAGATGGGTTTTCTATGAGACTGTTCTGATCTTTGCAAACATATTGAAATTGAACATGATACTTTACCGGAAGTCGCTCCATTGCTCTCTCATTCACGTATGAGAAGAAAGCCTTAGTCATGAAATCACATAAAAGTGATGAAACTACTAGCGGCATAGATGGAATGGGTTGAAATTTGGGTTTTATTTTTTATTTTATTAATTAAAATATCATATCATATTCATATTCAAAATAATGAGTCAAATCTCTTGTATGAAAACTTAACGGAGTTAAATGAAATTTAGTTCCATAAAAGTTGGAAAAGTAATTGTTACATTTGGTGTAAACTTGGAGGACTAAAAACATGTGTTTTAAACTTGAGAGACTAAAAGCAAAATTGGGTGAGATTTGAGAGATCAAAATTATTTTAACCCAAAAAAATATATCCATCAAATTGGGTTTATCCAACGCATAGGCGTTTCGTAAAATACTGTTTTAATTTCTCTGAAATCATGCTACTTTTGAAAATTTGACAGACACACATGCTTAAATGTCAAAATTATATGATCTCGATTGAATATTTCTTTTAGTTAAAAAAATATTGTGGGGGTGCATGTATTGTTCTACTGTGTGTAAATGTTTTAAACACTTTCATATTGGTATGTTCATATTCATCGCATAGTTTTTTTCATGAGACTCTCGACAAATCAAAAGTTATTTAATTAGTGTAGGGTTTAATATTAGTAAAGTAGCCATTAAATTATTGATATGTTCTATAACAAATGTTTAAACGCTTTCATATTAGTATTTTCATATTGTGCTAGTTCTGAAGCCTTGTATCATTTTATAAACGCAGACTAATGAAAGTTACGGACGTCTCCTTCCTCGGTATAAACCGGGGAAGGAGACGCCGATGAATAAGCCCATAAAAGACGAGAGAAAAGATCCCACCACCACCCGAAAAGTAGAGAGGAGGGGGAGAGAGGATAGAGCCAACAGTAATTTTCATTGGTCTGTTTTTATGTTTCTTTCGTTTTGAATGGCATGCCTATGCTAAAATAAATTGGTCTGGGAGTTGTGATGACAACAGTAATTTCTTCTATCCAACCTTCACCTTATTAGTTTTGCGGGTGTCTTTGTTTCTGTGAGATCTACTCATGGAGAGGTTTTTTAAAAATCAAATTTATTGGTTTATTGCCGATACGAGGTGTAGATCCTTCTTTGGGATGATTCTTTGAACAACCACTACTCAATGGTTTTTCTACCGATTACGGTTCTTTTCTACCCACAAATTCTCATGAAAGAAAGATGAAGAATATCGTAGGGATTTTGCGACAGCGGCTGCTCATTCCTACCCAAGATCATCTTTTTAGGGTTTTTCTTTTTGTTTGTTTGTTCAACCTTTTTAGGGTTTCTATGTATTATCATTTGAATTTTTCCTTTTGCAGATCTATTTTGTATTTCAATTTCCTAGTTTAATAAAAGGGTAAAGGTGCAAAAATGTGTCCAAACAATTACGCCAGGAGCACATAGGGGTAAGAAGTATTTTCGGGTTCAATTCTAGGTCTGAAGAATAAATATTGGTGCAATATAGGGTATGTCATTAATGTTGACCGACGTTGACCGTTAAACGCTGACGTGGCGGGGGAAATAAGATTTTATGCTGACGTGGCATGCTTATGTGGCAATATTTTTCTGAGTGTGTGAGGCCCACATAATTTAAATTAATAAAAAAATAAAAAAAATGCCCCCGCCACTATTTTTTATTTTTTTATTTTTTTTATTAATTTAAATTATGTGGGCCCCACACATTCAGAAAATATTGCCACGTCAGCAAAAAATCTTATTTCCCCTGCCACATCAGCGTTTAACGGTCAACGTCGGTCAACATTAACGGCGTACCCTATATTGCACCAATATTTATTCTTCAGACCCAGAATTGAACCCGAAAATACTTCTTACCCCTATGTGCTCCTGGCGTAATTGTTTGGACTCATTTTTGCATCTTTACCCTTAATAAAATCGTTTGTTTTTTGATAAAAAAAAGCCTTGTATCATTTTATTACCGATGGGCTCATTTAATCGTGGAGAGTGCAGCGATTTGTTCAGTCGAGTGGCTTGAATAATAACTCTAAAAGACAACAGTTTTAGTGCGCAACTCAAACCAGACTTTTGTTTGAGTTTTACAATTTCCCAACAATGAGTCCTAGATGTATGTCCTTTCTCTTTTCTTTTCCTTGTCAATTGCTTTTGTGTCAAAAAGGTATTGGCCCAATTTGGATACATTTCTAAAAGTTGTTCTGGCTCTCTGATTGCACCATATATTTGATATCTTTTCATGGCCAAATCCATTGAATTAATGCTTGTTTTGATATTAATTGCACCTAATTAGCATAGATTCTAGCTATTACTTAAGTTGTTGGAATTTGTTCTAGTTAAGGGCAATTTTGTCATATTTAACTTGATTTATTGTCATTCATGTTTTTAAGAACCTTGTGATGCTACTTCAAGTATTAATCTCGTGTAGGTTAATGGAAGAAAACACTCAAAGATATCATGGAAGCAAAACACAAGAATGAGGAAGCAAGGAAAGCAAATAAAGGGCAAAAAAAGGGGAAAATGGTCAGTTTGGCGCGCCCCTGGGCGCCATCTGGGCGCCATAACAGAGAGGCGGCGCCCAAGGGGCGCCCACGGGCGCCAATGTTTGGATATGATTGGGGCATTCATTTCTAAACCCTATGACCCAAACACTTAACCAACAAATATATCCTTTGTTTCACCCCTTTGGGCCATCACTTTCTTTTCTTCCACCTTGACCAATTTGGAAACATGCATCCATAGCATATACTTGCATTTCCATTGTTCTTGTATTGTTGTATGATTTGAAAAAGCATGCTACATAGTAAAAAAAAAAAGAGGAGAGAAAGAATAAAATGTGGCCAAAAGCCAAGAAAAAAGAGTGAAAGCACAAAGTGCTAATGTATGCCAAAGGCATAGTGTGAAAAGAAAAGAGAGGAAGCACAAAGTGCTTGTGCAAAAAAAAAAACTTGAGAAAAACAGTGGCATGCAGTATGCTAGTATGGAATTGTTATGACTTGAGTTACCATTTTTTGTATTTCATTTGTATGTGGTGGATAATTGTTTACATAATTGGTCATTGACTTCATTCCATTATTCATCATTGATTATTAGCCTTCTCCATCATTTCAACCCCACAAAATCCCCTTGATCCAGTCATGAGTGCATGCATACTGGAGATATTAGAGTAGTCACAAGCCTATGGTTAAATTGTTCATTGAGCAAGTAGAGTGACAAATTCCACAATAGGTGAGGAGAGTGAAACACTATTATCTTGAGAGTTCTCATCGCCATAATTCATGTCCAATTGCATTGCTTATTCTCACTATCCATTTTCTTACTTATTGATTCATACTAAATTGATGACTATTGATTTGTTAAAATCTTTTATTCTTTGCAATGTACCATTTGTCCAGGAGTACAAAGGTCTAAGTGTGGGGGAAATGATTGCACCATATATTTGATATCTTTTCATGGCCAAATCCATTGAATTAATGCATGTTTTGATATTAATTGCACCTAATTAGTATAGATTCTAGCTATTGCTTAAGTTGTTGGAATTTGTTCTAGTTAAGGGCAATTTTGTCATATTTAACTTGATTTATTGTCATTCATGTTTTTAAGAACCTTGTGATGCTACTTCAAGTATTAATCTCTTGTAGGTTAATGGAAGAAAACACTCAAAGATATCATGGAAGCAAAACACAAGAATGAGGAAGCAAGGAAAGCAAAGAAAGGGCAAAAAAAGGGGAAAATGGTCAGTTTGGCGCCCCCGGGCGCCATCTGGGCGCCATAACAGAGAGGCGGCGCCCAAGGGGCGCCCGTGGGCGCCATTTGGGCACCGATTCTGCAGCAAATTTCAGCTTTCGCGAAATTAGGGTTTTTACACCCTATATAAGCTTCCTTACACCCCAAACCTCCTCCCAAGCACCTATAGGCCGAAAATAAGCCCCCTAACCTAGGGTTCTTCAATTTTCTCCATTCCCCACTCATTCCAACTCATTTCTATGCATTCCAACTTCATTCCTACCATTTTCTTCACTTTTCCACCATCCTTCTACCATGTGTAGCTAGGCTTCCTGTAAAGTACCTCCTACTAAAGTAAAACTTAACCTTAACCTAAACCAATTGCTAAACAAATTAATCCAAATAATGGAGACTAACCATGTTAGTAAAAGATTCACCTAACATGGTTAGCAAAAGGATTTCTCTATAATTAAGAGATTACATATCTAACTATGTTAGAAAAGAGAATCCCCTAACATAGTTAGCAAAAGAATCACCTAATGAATCTCACAATCAATATCATAACCTAAATCTAAAAATAAACCATATTAGAGCGGGGCCCATCTAATATGATTGCACACGCAAGAAAACATAAAACACTCAGTATATCCACCATCTACCACATCAACATATTAGGAAAACCGAGTTTCCTATACATTCATTCCAGTTCTCATCACCTGGAAAACAGAATATACATCAACCAAGCTTGACATATTAGTCAAGGTAGTTCCTGAACTATCACAGTAGCAGGAACAACGCTATATAACAACCAAAACAGTACATTAAGTTACATTACAAGTCATACAGTTCACATATACAATAAAATTCACTCTAAACAACATTCATATATGCAGAAGCTGGTGCAGCCTAGTGAAATGGCGATATATGTCCCTAACAAGGTCACCTCTGGCCTACTTACTATATCAGTATGGGCCAGACGGCCCCTTCCCCTTCCTCTGCGCCTCCCCCTGGGCATGATCACCTGTAAAAATAAAGGGAATGGGGTGAGACAAAACAATGTCTCAGTAATCACAATGTAACTCACTGTGACACTCAGAAGTGGGGTAGTGGAGTGTCTACAGGGTACCACAGTTCAAAACCTGCATACAACACATAACATTTACAAATATATAGATGTATATATCCAGAATAGATGCATCCATCTCGCAATGGAAAAAATAAACGTGATTGACACTGTGCCCAGTCTCAAGTCTGAAAGCATGAAAAAGGGAGCACTTTAAATAGTGAAAACGTCCCTGAAAAAGGGAGCACTATAAAAAGTGTACACATCCCTGGTTCCATTACAATTCAAGGAACCTGTACTATTAACCTTTCGATTTGCGCAAATTGATAGGTTACATCGGCCGACGGTACTAATAACCAGTGTCATGCAACATACAAAAGATTATATATATAAATATGAATTTATATAAAGTACAGTTCAGTTGAAAGGTACCCTATAGCCCACGTTTAAGTATAACATAATCTGAATTCATTTTATTTATATATATATATATATATATATATATATACAAGTAGAAGAGGATGTTAGAAAATCCTCAACTACCATCACCCTCAGTATCACAGTCAGTTAAGTGTGATTACCTGCTAAACTTCACTGCAGCAGATATACGCAGATAACAGTTATCTTCAAAGTCCGCTTGAAAGATCACCGTAGAGTTCCAGAACGCAGGGAGGAGCTCCACTGCTGCCGGCCGCCGTCTAGAACTCGCCGGAATCGGCCCTTAGGTGGCTGGCCGAGCTTGAACAAGAGGAAGGAAAAAGGAAGATGATAGATGAAGTTGTAACATGAAGAAATCACAAAAAGAGCTAGAGAACTACCACTCACCTTCAACAACTCCCTTCGCCGGAAAATAGGACCACCGTTGCCGGAAAAACACTCCAAACCGCCGGCCGACTGGAAAAAGGAAATAGGAGTTGAGGAAATGACAAGAAAATGTTGGAAATGGAAGAACAACTCAAGGAAACCAAGAAAAATCAAACCTTTCCTCCCCAACCGCCCTTCACGTCGCCGGAACGCCTCGCCGCCGGTCACCCACTGCAGGCCGACGTTCGGACTCGGCCTATCAGACCCGAGAAGAAGAGAAAATGAAAAACAAAGTTAGAAGCTTTTGCACAAGGTTAACCGAATGTATGTGAGGAGAAATTGAGAGAAATGGTGAAGGGAAAGGAGTGTCGGTGTGATGAGAGGGAGGAGGGAGTTCGCGCAGAAAGAAAATGAGGAAGAAGAAAAGAGATCCGACGGTTTTAAGTCAAAAAGGGGGGCTGGGGCGTGTTTGGTATGCGTTTTCTGGGTCAGAAATGGATTATTTCGTACCGGAAGTTACCATAATGTCCTCTGTTAATTTAAAACCACTTAAACCAGCCTCCAATCTTCTTAAACTTCAAAATATTTTTAGCTTTTCCATTCCCTCATATTTCAAACTCTTCATTTCTTTAGTAATTATATGCATATTAATTACTCAAAATTTTCAAAAATTCCTAAAAATTTCAAAATTCCTAATTTCTCCTTTTATCATTTTCCCAAAACGCTCTTTAATCCTGTATTAAATTTTCAAGATGTTACAATTCTCCCCACCTTTTAGGAATTTTGCCCTCAAAATTCATTACCATCACATCTTTACCAATGAAAACAGTAGAGAAATGAGGGAAAATGTACCTAGGAATAGCTGTGGGTACTTCTCATGCATCTGTTCCTCAGCTTCCCAAGTCGCATCTCCTGGAGTCATACCTCTCCAGAAAACCTTTACAAGGCGAATGGTTTTATTTCTTAATTGCTTATCCTTGACATCCAAAATTCTTTCAGGCTCCACTCGATAAGTCAAATTGTCCTCCAACTCTACTTCTTCAGGCTCAATAACATGAGAAGGATCAGGGTGATATTTCTTCAACTGTGACACATGAAACACATCGTGTAGTCTCGATAGCTATGGCGGAAGAGCTATCCGGTAAGAAACCTCACCGATCTTCTCAATCATATCGAAAGGACCCATATATCGAGGGGATAACTTCTTAGCCCGTATTGATCTGCCAACACCTGTCATTGGCGAAACTTTCAAAAACACATGATCACCCTCTTCAAATTCCAGTGGTCGTCGTCGCTTATCTGCATAGCTTTTCTGTCTACTCTGGGCCGTCAACAATTTCTCCCGAATCATCTCAATCTTCTGAGTCGTCTCATCCACAATATCCGGGCCAATAACAGCCCTTTCACTCACTTCTGTCCAACAGATTGGCGATCGACACTTTCTACCATACAAAGCCTCATAAGGAGCCATACCAATACTCGACCGGTAACTATTGTTATAAGCAAATTCTGCTAGTGGAAGATGCTTATCCCAACTACCAGGCAACTCAATAGCACATGCCCGCAACATATCCTCAAGGATTTGATTAACCCTTTCTGTCTGACCATCTGTTTGCGGGTGATACGCAGTACTGAACTTAAGTTTACTGCCTAAAGCAGTCTGTAGTGACGTCCAATAACCCGATCTATAGCGCTGATCTCTATCTGAAATAATACTTTTTGGTACCCCATGCAATCGCACAATCTCATCAACATACAATTGAGCCAACTTTTCCATTGGACTAGAAATCTGAACAGGCAAAAAGTGTGCTGACTTAGTCAAACGATCCACAATCACCCAAATTGAATCATGACCTGACTGAGTATGCGGTAACCCCACAATGAAATCCATTGATATATCATCCCACTTCCACTGAGGCACCTCAATACTCTGTAACAATCCACCGGGCTTTTGGTGCTCAATCTTGACTTTCTGGCAAGTCAATCACTTAAGTACAAACTGTGTCACATCCTTTTTCATCCCTGGCCACCAAAACTCTCGCTTCAAATCATTATACATCTTAGTGATTCCCGGATGCATGGCATATTTACTCCTGTGAGCCTCTTCCAGAATAGTCTGCTTTAACTCAGCAGAATCAGGAACACAAATACGATGCTTAAACCGTAGAATCCCATGACCATCAATCTCAAAATCTAAGACTGAACCATCCTCCAATTCTCTTCGAATCTTACTTAACTTGTCATCCTTCTCCTGTGATACCCGCAAATCGGTATACAAGTCGAAATCCACTACTACCGCTCTCAAAATAGTCTGCTCTACCCCAGGAACAACTCGCATATCACGTAAAGTTTCCAACCAAGCCTGTTCCTCAAGACTCATTGTAAAGACATGAGCCGATTTCCTACTTAAAGCGTCAGCAACCACGTTGGCTTTCCCAGGGTGATACTTAATTTCAAACTTATAATCACTTAGCAACTCCATCCAACGACGTTGCCTACCATTCAACTCTTTCTGATCCATCAAATACTTGAGACTTTTATGATCACTGAATACTTCAAACTGAGCTCCAAAAGGTAATGACGCCAGATTTTCAAGGCAAACACCACTGCACACAACTCCAAATCATGAGTTGGGTAGTTTACTTCATGTGGTCTCAACTGTCTCGAGGCATAAGCTATCACTTTGCCATTTTGCATCAACACACATCCCAAACCCATCAATGACGCATCAGTATACACCTCAAACGGTTGAGACGAATCTGGCAAAACCAACACTGGAGCGGTAGTCAAAAGAGTCTTTAACTCCTGAAATGCTGCTTCACATTGCTCCGTCCATACAAAAGAGCGATCTTTCTTGGTCAAATTTGTCAAAGGACGGGCAATCTGGGAAAAACCACGAATAAATCTCCGATAATAACCAGCTAATCCTACAAAACTTCGTACTTCAGTTACTGATTTCGGAGATTCCCACTGCAATACCGCCTCAACTTTACTAGGATCCACCGCAACACCTTCAGAAGAAACTACATGCCCCAAAAACTTTACTTCGTTCAGCCAAAATTCACATTTAGACAACTTCGCATAAAGTTGATGATCCCTCAAAACTCTCAAAGCCATTCCCAGATGCTCACGATGCTCCTCTTCATTTTTAAAATAAATCAGAATATCATCAATGAACACTACAATGAACTTATCCAAATATGGCCTGAAAATTCTGTTCATATAATCCATGAACACTGCAAGAGCATTGGTCAAACCAAAAGGCATCACCAAGAATTCATAGTGGCCATAACGGGTTCTAAAGGTCGTCTTAGGAACGTCCTCTACCCGAACTCTTAACTGATGATAACCTGATCTCAAATCGATCTTAGAAAATACAGATGCCCCAACTAATTGATCCAACAAGTCATCTATCCTAGGCAACGGGTACTTATTCTTTATTGTGACTTTATTCAGCTGACGATAGTCTATGCACAACCTCATGCTACCATCCTTTTTCTTAACAAACAAGACTGGAGCTCCCCACGGTGACACACTAGGTCGAATAAAACCTTTTTCGAGTAATTCTTCAATCTGCTTCTTCAATTCAGCTAATTCTACCGGAGCCATCCTATATGGTGCCTTAGAAATCGGACTAGCACCTGGTTCTAAATCAATGGTGAATTCCACTTCTCGCTCAGGTGGAAGACCCTGAATATCAGCGAAAACTTCAGTATAATTCTTAACCACATCTATAGCTTCAATGCTAATCTCCTCCTCAGATTTAATTGAGAAGAAAACAGCAAACACCTGGCAACCCCTCCGCACGCACTTCTCAGCTTGTGTGGCGGATAGTAACAAGGAACCACTGGAACCCTCAACAGATAAAGAATTTACTGCATATCTCACAGCCCGTTCCTTACAAAGCAAAATGACATTATTGGCTATCAACCAATCCATTCCAATAATCACCTCTATTCCTTTAAGGGGTAAACATACAAGGTCAATCACAGAGTCTCGACCTTCATACTGAAGGTCCAAGCCTTTACATACGTGAGCAGTTACAAACTCAGCTCCACTAGGGGTAGTTACTTTCAAATCATACGATAATGCAGATAGAATAAGGCCAAGTTTCTTAGCACAGTCATAGGAAATAAAAGAATGTGTAGCACCAGAATCAAATAACACTTTAACACTATGACCTCGGATGGAAACCATACCTTGAATCACATTAGGAGACGCTGTGGCCTCTTCTCTCGTGGTAACATACACACGTCCAGGAGCCATAGGACGACTGCTATGACTTGCCTGACCTTGCTGCCCCATCCTAGGGCAAAACCTGTAGGTATAGCCCAACTCATTACAGTTATAACATCTCCAACAATTTCCAGCATGAAAATTTCCACATCTAACACAAGGACTTCCCACGCTAGATGCTGAGGCAGCTGACTCCTGATGAGACCCCTGACTAACACCTGTTCGACCTCTACCACCAAAAGATTGGGCTCTACCGCCCTTGAACTGATTTCTCTGCCCAGATCTTCCTTGGTGTTGTCTGCGAAAATTACCCCTCTGGTTATACCCTTGCGTATGACCTTGGCCTTGAGATCTTCTCCCAGAACTCCCAGAAGTACTCGTACCAGTACTGTGACTTTTTGAGATACCTCCTGAAGGCCTTAAGTAGCTAGTAGATTTAAACTGGTTATCAACACGATCCAAGGTACCTGAACTTCTAAAGGTTCTTGCCACAAGACAAAGATACTCACAAGAGTCCTCAAAACTAACAAACGGCCTAGCATACAGATATGGTTGCAACACAGGTCTAGCTTTCTGAATCAACTGAGTATGCTTCCATTCGGGATCATCTCTATATTGCAAGTACGTCACATAGCGTGATAACTCATTGAAAGTGGCAACAAATTCATCCTCGTGCATATTGCCTTGCGTTAATTTATTAAATTCAAGTTCTTTCTCATGTCTGATTGTAATGGGAAAGTAATGCTCAAGGAATTTTTCTTTGAATTCAGACCACACAGTCATGGAATCATCCATACCCCCAGCTGACTTCCACCATCTTTTGGCATCACCGGTCAAAAGTAAGATAGCAACCCTGGCTTTCTGGTACTCATTACAAGCAACAGCTTGGAAAATTGTCTCTAATCTATCGATCCATTCTTCTGCTACTTCAGGTTGGCGACCTCCTTCAAAAGTACCAGGATTGTGCCTAGACACATCTTTCCAAACTCTATTAACAGCACGGTCTTCTTGGGTAACTTCTTGCTGGGTCCCATGAGTTTCACTCTCATGGCCAATTTCAAACTCTCCTTCACTTTGATGCTGATGGCCCATATCTTGTTTAAATTTCTGTAACCTTTCTTCCATTGTCTCCAAAATCACATCCCTCAACTGATTCACAAACTCCGACCCAAAGTTTTGTGCCGGTATAGATTGTTGTGAATCTTGGAATTGATTATAACTATCTTCTTCTCCACCCACCTAGGGAATAATGATAATAATCATAAAAAGAGTTAGTGATCATAACAATAAGGAAGGGAAGGAAGGGGTTTATATATCGCCATTCTATATGCAATGCAACAGGCAGGGTATCGTTTACCATAAAACTGATACCAAATTGTAAAGTACCTCCTACTAAAGTAAAACTTAACCTTAACCTAAACCAATTGCTAAACAAATTAATCCAAATAATGGAGACTAACCATGTTAGTAAAAGATTCACCTAACATGGTTAGCAAAAGGATTTCTCTATAATTAAGAGATTACATATCTAACTATGTTAAAAAAGAGAATCCCCTAACATAGTTAGCAAAAGAATCACCTAATGAATCTCACAATCAATATCATAACCTAAATCTAAAAATAAACCATATTAGAGCGGGGCCCATCTAATATGATTGCACACGCAAGAAAACATAAAACACTCAGTATATCCACCATCTACCACATCAACATATTAGGAAAACCGAGTTTCCTATATGCATTCATTCCAGTTCTCATCACCTGGAAAACAGAATATACATCAACCAAGCTTGACATATTAGTCAAGGTAGTTCCTGAACTATCACAGTAGCAGGAACAACGCTATATAACAACCAAAACAGTACATTAAGTTACATTACAAGTCATACAGTTCACATATACAATAAAATTCACTCTAAACAACATTCATATATGCAGAAGCTGGTGCAGCCTAGTGAAATGGCGATATATGTCCCTAACAAGGTCACCTCTGGCCTACTTACTATATCAGTATGGGCCAGACGGCCCCTTCCCCTTCCTCTGCGCCTCCCCCTGGGCATGATCACTTGTAAAAATAAAGGGAATGGGGTGAGACAAAACAATGTCTCAGTAATCACAACGTAACTCACTGTGACACTCAGAAGTGGGGTTGTGGAGTGTCTACAGGGTACCACAGTTCAAAACCTGCATACAGCACATAACATTTACAAATATATAGATGTATATATCCAGAATAGATGCATCCATCTCGCAATAGACAAAAATAAACGTGATTGACACTGTGCCCAGTCTCAAGTCTGAAAGCATGAAAAAGGGAGCACTTTAAATAGTGAAAACGTCCCTGAAAAAGGGAGCACTATAAAAAGTGTACACATCCCTGGTTCCTTTACAATTCAAGGAACCTGTACTATTAACCTTTCGATTTGCGCAAATCGATAGGTTACATCGGCCGACGGTACTAATAACCAGTGTCATGCAACATACAAAAGATTATATATATAAATATGAATTTATATAAAGTACAGTTCAGTTGAAAGGTACCCTATAGCCCACGTTTAAGTATAACATAATCTGAATTCATTTTATATATATATATATATATATATATATACAAGTAGAAGAGGATGTTAGAAAATCCTCAACTACCATCACCCTCAGTATCACAGTCAGTTAAGTGTGATTACCTGCTAAACTTCACTGCAGCAGATATACGCAGATAACAGTTATCTTCAAAGTCCGCTTGAAAGATCACCGTAGAGTTCCAGAACGCAGGGAGGAGCTCCACTGCTGCCGGCCGCCGTCTAGAACTCGCCGGAATCGGCCCTTAGGTGGCTGGCCGAGCTTGAACAAGAGGAAGGAAAAAGGAAGATGAGAGATGAAGTTGTAACATGAAGAAATCACAAAAAGAGCTAGAGAACTACCACCCACCTTCAACAACAACTCCCTTCGCCGGAAAATAGGACCACCGTCACCGAAAAAACACTCCAAACTGTTAGAATCTTAAGTTTTGATGAAGACTAAAATATAAAGGATTAGACCAAGTGCCTAAGAAGCAATAGGATAACATAGGATCCCAAGTAAGAGTGCAACCGGATGTGGATTTACTTCCGGATAGACTAGGACTCGCGCACGCGGATGAATGATTTATCCCCCAGCGACAACGAGTAACTCACTAGGGAAATAACTTGGTCCATGAGCATTAGGTACACAAAACCTTAAGACTAAGCTATGATTCAACCGGAAGTGAAAGTGCTTCCTGTTAGATTTAGACTAGCGCAGACTGACAGAATAGAATAACCCCAAGCGTCAGTGAAAAAGCCACATCAAGTGAAAGTGCTTCCTGTTAGATTTAGACTGGCGCAGACTGACAGAATAGAATAACCCCAAGCGTCAGTGAAAAAGCCACATCAAGTGAAATGGCTTCCTGATAGATTTTGACTGGCGCAGACTGATAGAATAGATGTAACCCTAAGCGTCAGTGAGTCTACCTCGTCAAGTGAAAGTACATCCGATAGCGCAGTGACTAGCGCTGACTATTGGATTGAGGGACACCGAGCGAGAGTGAGTTATAGTGAACAAAATCCTTCATCCAGTGGTTTTACTTCCGGATGTAAGAGTGCTTCCGGATACATGATAGACTAAGTCGGAACATAGTCTAAGTAAGACTACTCCCCATAGCAAACAAGCTTCCCACAGCATGTATAGCTCTTACTATATTTTATATATATTGCTATGTTGGACTAACCAGTATGTGCAGAACATGGTCACACTTCCGGATGCAAATGAGCTTCCGGATGGAAAGACTCTTGGCATTGGGACTCAGAGCTTAACACTTGCAGAGCAAGATTACCACTTGCGGATGAATGATGATCATCCGTCAGCAAGAGTACAAGAGTAAAAATCACATACTCAGAAGTCAGAATGCTTTTGTCAGAGCAGAGGTGTCAGGACTACTTTTCAGAGATAAAGCAAGTCAACCCTACTAAGCATTAATGAAGATGTACTTCTCAACGGTAACATGGGATTAACGACTATATTCAAACGTTCATATTCAACCTGCCGCCCAAGAAGCCGAGTATAAAAGGAACATCTACATTCAGAAGATGGTTGGAAGAATAGAGCATATTATCTGATATATCATCTTCTACATTCCTCGTCTTCTCTCAGATCTAAAATTGTAACATTCTTAGAGAGTCATTCATTTGTACTTAAGTGAGTAACATCATCTACTCTTAGAGAGAGTCATTTGTACTTAAGTGTTTATCACAATCAGTTCATAGAGTGAACATAATTGTTATCTTACATTTGTAAGGGGGAGCATTTAGAGATTCTCTAAATCTCCATAGGTTGCAAGTTAGCCCGCAAAACTTGTGGTTGTAAAGGTTTGCAGGTGAGCCCATTGTAAAACCTGTGGGTTGTTAGGTGAACCCGTGTTCGTAAAACCTAAAGTGT
Source organism: Mimosa pudica (assembly GCA_029929735.1). Lineage (NCBI taxonomy): Eukaryota > Viridiplantae > Streptophyta > Magnoliopsida > Fabales > Fabaceae > Mimosa > Mimosa pudica. Next base: position 2,631,952 of record JAKELP010000012.1, on the reverse strand, counting down.
AAAGGCTTCTCTTGTGCCCGGTTTAAACAAGAATAGTGGATTGGAAATCTCAGGTGGAGCCTGGGGACTGGATGTAGGTCTGGGTGACCGAACCAGGATAAATTGTGTGTGCATAAATTTACATTTAAACATTCTATTTTGCATCACATAACATACTGACTTGTGCATACCATTACTTATTAACATCATCATCAAGCACAAGCAGTCTTTCGAAAAGAGTTAAAGTTTTTATTCCCTCACCCAATTCACCCCCCCCTCTTGGGTGACAGCCACGCATTTCATTTGGTATCAGAGCAAGGTCACTTGTTTAAAGGATCCAACGATCTCAAGTGCAAAGACCTAGGCTGACTTGGGTTACAAAATGTGTTTTGAAGGTTTTGACCATACTATCCCACCCGTGTTAGAAAATGCTGATTTTTACTTATGGAAGGGAAGGATGAAAAGTTTTATACTATCCACGGATTTCAAAATGTGGGATGTCTTTGAAAAGGACTCTGATTTCAAACCAAAAGTAAATTGGACAGAAGAGGACAAAAGTTTATTTTACTTAAACCTTAGAGCAATGCAAATTTTGCACAAAAGTTTATCTGACAATGATTACCAGAAAATTAAACATTGCTCTAGGGCTATAGATATTTGGAACACTCTTGATACTATGTATGCTTCTAATCAATTTCTTGAAGTTAAGGCTGTCCAAAGCTCATTATGTGCTCTCTGTGAATCCACCTTTGATGAGCTACTGGATGGTGATGTAGTGGAAGCTAGCATCAGCGAAGAGAGTGTCAATCCATGCCTAGAAGATTCAGAAACTGAAGAAAATGAGGTACCTGAACCTGAACCTTCTAAATTGCAAGACATTTATAATGAGTTACATATTGAATTCTGTAAACTTGCAAAAGAAGTTCTAGGCTTGAGAAATAGGAATAGGGAACTTGAGGAACTTATTCTTTCTACAACCAAGGAGTCCACAGTTCCATTCTTAAAAGAAGAATTTTCAAAAGACTCTGAGATTTCAAAAGTTAACAAACATAGTGTCTTTGAAAAGAAAACTGACCAACACAATAATGACAAGAAATCTTATTCTGAACATCATCCTATTGTCTGTTATTATTGTGGTAGAACAGGTCATATTTCTCACTCATGCAATTTTAAAAGAAATTTAAATGTGAGAAACAAATATGCATGGATCCCCAAAGGACAAGTAAGGTCCAGCGCTAACCATGTAGGACCCAAGTACAAATGGGTACCAAAACTCCCTTCCAGTGCCTTACTTGTGCAGGAAAGATCAAGAGTTCCTCTTGCCTCAAAGAAGAGAACTCATGGTGATGTCACTGCTGCAACCACCTGGTGCAATCATAAGAAGCAGTGCGCTACCATAAGGAACAATGACTTTGTCTCAGGGATAAGCTATCACAAAGTTCCATTCAACTATCCTGAGAAGAACAAGAGAGAGAGGATGTTTCAACCTACATGGAGAAAGCCTATGAATTCTGTCTCTCCTAAAGTGCTTCAGGCCAAAGATAAGTATAGAAGATTCCCTTGGGTAAGCAAGGGATCACTTAAGGTTGAAGCTGCAATAGTAAAATCTCCTATGCAAGTGTTAGATGGACTTATTGAGATTTTACATCAAGCATCATGTATATGAACATTATATGACTTATAAGAGTTTATCACAATGTTCATAGTCTACATGCTATCTATGACTATCATTATCAGTGTATAACCATATGCATATAGTCATAGTTGATTTGCAATGCCATATTCATAGTGAATAAATCCTTAGGTGCATGTGAATCACATATCTCCTACAAACTGACAAGTCAGATCCTAGTCTGGATACTGAGAAGAGAAAAAGGGGTTATTTGATATATTGTAGGAAAGAAGACTGGAAGCAACAACAAGATTCAAGACTATACATCAGCTGAGATAATTGTCATATTTTGATGAGTCGTCCCTCATGTCTGCTTCCTAATGCACAAAAGTCATTGATCGTGCAAGTCTGTTCTTTTCTCACTTGAATGACATACTAGGGATCTAGAGTTAGAGCTTAATCACCAAAAGGCAACAAGGAGGGAAAGAAAGAATTGACATTCATCACAATACAAATGATGTTTAGTCATACTAAATCAATCAATGGAAGATCTCTCTCTTGATACTCCTTTTGGCCTTCAATGACAAGGATGATGATGGAAAAGAAAGATAACTCTCAACACTGTTGCTTCTTCTCCTGACACTAATATTGAAGCTGTGAGGAAGTCCAAAAAGGTCCCCCACAATGTTAAATCTTAAGTGAGTCCAACCGGAAGCAAAATCACTTCCGGATACTCTTTTGCTGGCGCTGGATGATAACTCAATGTGATCAAGAGCACCACTTCAACCAGAAGCAAAACTACTTCCGGATGATCACTCACTGACACTAGATGATCAAGTCAAGAGAGCGCTAGTGCCAGACCAAAGGACACATCACTTCAGAAAACGTTTCAACTTCCTCTATGAAACGTTGTGCCTTCTCTGACTAATTGAAGCAACACGTGTCATCAGGTGTGTCGTTCCAACTTAAAAACTTACGTTACCCAATGTGTGAAAATTTGAAAGAAGATGCCCATTTTATCCTCAGAAGTTTTATCTATAAATAGATGTCATTTTTCACTTTCACTTTTTACTTGCATCATTTTCACTCGCATCTTTTCTCTGAAAATTTACTTCATCTTCTTCATCGTGTTCTTCATTTTTCTCTATATACTCCTCGCATTTCATCTCTATTTACCACAACATTCATACAAAAATGGCCGGTTCGCATGAATCCAACCCAGTTACCCAGAAAGCCTCTTCATCCAAGAAACACAAGTCGAAATCTGGGAAATCAAGTCACAAGCACTCTGGTAAATCTGGGCATCATGAAGAACATCGCGATGAACATCATGAACATCGTGAAGTTTCTGGGCAAACACCAGGGCAGGATGAAAACGTTCAGGGTCAGCCTGGAACTTCTGGTCGAGTAGAACAGGTAGTGGTTTCTGAACAAGAGAGGGATGCTCAGCGAAAAGGAAAGAAGAAGAAGGTTCAATTTGCTGAGGAGCCTTCCTCCAAGAGGCAGAGGGTCGAAGAAGATGATCCCACAGTATATAGAGATGGGGCATTGGAGAGTGTGACCGCCAAATTTGAGACATCCACTCCCATCTTCAACCATGGCCTGTTCATCGATCTGGACAAGATGGATGAACTAGGGTTTCCCCATCTGCGCCCTTACTTGGAGAAGTATATGCCTTGGCTGGGCATCAACCAGGACTACAACGTCAACGTCTTGCGAGTCTTCTGCCAATCCCTCTCTGGCAGGGCCAAGTACAGGAAGGTTGATGGGAAAGAGCAAATCCACAAACTCTCCTTCTCCGCCACAGTAAGGGGGAGAACCTTCAGGTTCACGTGGAAGACGCTGAATGAGTTAATGGGGATAACGGATGAAAGCATGAATGAGTGGCTATATCCAGAGGTGCACAAGTACAGCAAGGAGGATCTTGTGACACTATATGGCACCGATGACAAAAAGGTGTCCAAAATGTCTGATTCATATAGACTGCTGTACTATGTGTACTCCCGGATGATGACTCACAAAGGGAGTAACTTCAATGAGTTCGCCAACATTGACAACCCTTGGTTCCCCAGACTTCTCAAACAACAACCTATCAATCCTGGCCAGTTGATCTGCTTAGAGCTTCAGAGATGGTTGACCAATGACAAGTCTGGCCATCTTCCCTATCCCACCATCATTGCCTTCCTCCTTGAGAAGCATCTGATCAAAGCTACATCTACTGCGGAGGAAGAGAATGTCAAGTGTAAGCCTGTGGGAGCAACCAATATTGCGAAGATGGGCATCAAGTACTTCAAGCCTCCTAAGCCCACTCGCTCAGGCTCAAAAGCCAGTAGTGCTTCTGGCACTTCAGCCCCCTCTGCATCTGGAGCAGGGGATCAGGAAGTTGACTCACATGCTGGGCCAAGTCGTGTTGCAAGAGTGCCAGCCTCTGTTAGGGCCTTTGCCGAGGAAGTAAAGGAAGAGCTTCTCCTCAGATTGCCTGAGTCCTTGGTGGGTCCTCTCCGTGCTGAGTGTGAAGCTGGTTTCCAGCACCAAGGGGAGCGGATCCAGCGGCTCGAGGACAGAGTAGGACAGCTTGAGAATCACCTTGCCAGGGTAGATGCAAAGTTGGATCTCATTCTCCAACACCTACAAATTCCCCAACCATCTCAAGGTAACCTACCACCTCCTCCTCCTCCTCCTCCTCAAAACCCACCTCCTCCTCCTAATCACCCTCAACTTCCCCCTCCTCCTCCTAACACTCAACAACCTCAACCACCACCACAAAATGACCAGCAACACTCACCATCACCAAACAATGACAACCAATCCCAACCTTCACCTACCTATGACCAGCAAACCCAAGACTCACCTCACAACTCTCCACGCCAATCACCCACTCTCTCACGACCTGGAGCCCCTACACGCTCTCCACTCCGCTTTTCAAACGAACCTTTCACCCACTCTAATTCTACCAACCCCTACTCTCGACCAAGATCCAACCCCTTGGCCGAGCAACTTGGTTTCCACACTGCCATTCACCCTCTCAGCCAAATATACATCAGAGACTATCCTCGCCTTCAACCACTCTCAGATGACCGCTTACCTTTCACCCCAGACTCCACCGTCTACAAAGAATACTCATCCACTTACCCCTTTGATGGCCTCTTTACCCACCCTACCTTCTTCGAAGGGAACTCCGTTCTCTTTCTCAACCCTCCTCAAACTCCAGAACACCTATCTTCTCCCACATCCTCTACCTCTACCCTCTCACCCTCCCCTCCTAAGAGATTTGGCCCTGAGCCACCTCCACCCTCCTCATCCACTCCATCCCTGGCACTCACCCTTGTTGATGATGACAAAAGGGGGAGAAATGTTATGTCTACTCTTCGCCTAAGTATGGCCACAAGGGATGTTCTCAGCCAACCATCACTCTGGATTGATGAAGACATCACGGCCGCCCTGCGTCGTGCATTTGAGTCTCAGAGGCTGAGTGGTGCAGAAAGCCTCATAAGAGGAGAGGTCATCCGCTTCATGCAGCAGAAGAGAACGGATGAGCAAGGATCACATTTGGAGATGGTTGTGTTTGGGCAGAATGATCAATCCTCACAACCTGAGTCATCATCAGAGTCTCCTCCAACTAAAACAAGTAGAGAGATGGTTGAGGAAATCATGATGAAGTGGGGACTCAAGAGACCCAACCATCCTCCCATAGTGATAGCCAAGCCGGTTCCTGCATCTTCTGGGCAAGTGTCTGAGAGTCCTTCATCTGAGCAGTCATCTGTCCCTCCTTCCTCGTCTGAGCCAACAGCCAGATTCAGTGAACCCAGAAAGAAGGCCGTTGCTAGGAAACGTGCCAGGAAGTTAATTGCCACCACTGAATCTGATGAGTCTGAGGAAGAGACTCCATCTGACCTACCTGAGCAAGGAACTTCATCTGCCCAGGTTGAGCAAGAAACTCCAGTGGTTCAAGCGGTTCCAATTCTGAAGGAAGTCAAGTTGGAAATTGAAGACATGACTCCTGAGGAATTTGAGAAGTTTGGATTCACAGACAGGCTATCCTTTGGTCAGATGGCGTGCCTCGATGCTGACAGAGCTAGTGCCCTGCCCACTCCTCCAATTAGCAAGAGCAAAGGAAAGAGTAAGGGGAAAGGGAAAAGGAAAGCCCAGGAAGTTGAGGAGGATCCCAACTTCCCTGTATGGAACGTGAAAATCCAGGCTATTCACTATCCCAATGGAGAGGTCCTCTACTTCGACGATGCTACTGGGTTCCCTGGGTATGAAGAAGTGGAGAACCTAAAAAGGGCATTCGAGGAGTCTATCGAGTCAGAGAGGCTCAGAAGGGAAAAAGATGAAGAAGAGCTTCAAGAGATCATAGCCCAGATAAACCAGAGTGAGCGTGAGGCCGAGTTAGCCCAACTACAAAAAGAGAATGAGGAGAGACAGAAGGAGAGGGAGAGGAAAAAGAAACACAAACTATAAACCCCCAATCCAAAATTTCCTTTTAACTTAGAAATTTTTCTTTGAATTGTTTTCATACATACTTTCATACTTGCTTAGTGCCATTTACATGTATATGTTCTTTACTTGTAAATGTTATTTGATTATATACTCTGACTTGTAACTTCTGCTCATCAACAATATCTGTCTAAGTTACTTGTTCTTATCTATTGCTTTTATTCTTTTGCTAATCCTTCCTTATGAATTTAATCGATAAAACTAGGTTTGTCATCATCAAAAAGGGGGAGAATGTTAGAATCTTAAGTTTTGATGAAGACTAAAATATAAAGGATTAGACCAAGTGCCTAAGAAGCAATAGGATAACATAGGATCCCAAGTAAGAGTGCAACCGGATGTGGATTTACTTCCGGATAGACTAGGACTCGCGCACGCGGATGAATGATTTATCCCCCAGCGACAGCGAGTAACTCACTAGGGAAATAACTTGGTCCATGAGCATTAGGTACACAAAACCTTAAGACTAAGCTATGATTCAACCGGAAGTGAAAGTGCTTCCTGTTAGATTTAGACTGGCGCAGACTGACAGAATAGAATAACCCCAAGCGTCAGTGAAAAAGCCACATCAAGTGAAAGTGCTTCCTGTTAGATTTAGACTGGCGCAGACTGACAGAATAGAATAACCCCAAGCGTCAGTGAAAAAGCCACATCAAGTGAAATGGCTTCCTGATAGATTTTGACTGGCGCAGACTGATAGAATAGATGTAACCCTAAGCGTCAGTGAGTCTACCTCGTCAAGTGAAAGTACATCCGATAGCGCAGTGACTAGCGCTGACTATTGGATTGAGGGACACCGAGCGAGAGTGAGTTATAGTGAACAAAATCCTTCATCCAGTGGTTTTACTTCCGGATGTAAGAGTGCTTCTGGATACATGATAGACTAAGTCAGAACATAGTCTAAGTAAGACTACTCCCCATAGCAAACAAGCTTCCCACAGCATGTATAGCTCTTACTATATTTTATATATATTGCTATGTTGGACTAACCAGTATGTGCAGAACATGGTCACACTTCCGGATGCAAATGAGCTTCCGGATGGAAAGACTCTTGGCATTGGGACTCAGAGCTTAACACTTGCAGAGCAAGATTACCACTTGCGGATGAATGATGATCATCCGTCAGCAAGAGTACAAGAGTAAAAATCACATACTCAGAAGTCAGAATGCTTTTGTCAGAGCAGAGGTGTCAGGACTACTTTTCAGAGATAAAGCAAGTCAACCCTGCTAAGCATTAATGAAGATGTACTTCTCAACGGTAACATGGGATTAACGGCTATATTCAAACGTTCATATTCAACCTGCCGCCCAAGAAGCCGAGTATAAAAGGAACATCTACATTCAGAAGATGGTTGGAAGAATAGAGCATATTATCTGATATATCATCTTCTACATTCCTTGTCTTCTCTCAGATCTAAAATTGTAACATTCTTAGAGAGTCATTCATTTGTACTTAAGTGAGTAACATCATCTACTCTTAGAGAGAGTCATTTGTACTTAAGTGTTTATCACAATCAGTTCATAGAGTGAACATAATTGTTATCTTACATTTGTAAGGGGGAGCATTTAGAGATTCTCTAAATCTCCATAGGTTGCAAGTTAGCCCGCAAAACTTGTGGTTGTAAAGGTTTGCAGGTGAGCCCATTGTAAAACCTGTGGGTTGTTAGGTGAACCCGTGTTCGTAAAACCTAAAGTGTAAAGGCTTCTCTTGTGCCCGGTTTAAACAAGAATAGTGGATTGGAAATCTCAGGTGGAGCCTGGGGACTGGATGTAGGTCTGGGTGACCGAACCAGGATAAATTGTGTGTGCATAAATTTACATTTAAACATTCTATTTTGCATCACATAACATACTGACTTGTGCATACCATTACTTATTAACATCATCATCAAGCACAAGCAGTCTTTCGAAAAGAGTTAAAGTTTTTATTCCCTCACCCAATTCACCCCCCCCTCTTGGGTGACAGCCACGCATTTCACAAACCGCCGGCCGACTGGAAAAAGGAAAGAGGAGTTGAGGAAATGACAAGAAAATGTTGGAAATGGAAGAACAACTCAAGGAAACCAAGAAAAATCAAACCTTTCCTCCCGAACCGCCCTTCACGTCGCCGGAACGCCTCGCCGCCGGTCACCAACTGCAGGCCGCCGTTCGGACTCGGCCTATCAGACCCGAGAAGAAGAGAAAATGAAAAACAAAGTTAGAAGCTTTTGCACAAGGTTAACCGAATGTATGTGAGGAGAAATTGAGAGAAATGGTGAAGGGAAAGGAGTGTCGGTGTGATGAGAGGGAGGAGGGAGTTCGCGCAGAAAGAAAATGAGGAAGAAGAAAAGAGATCCGACGGTTTTAAGTCAAAAAGGGGGGCTGGGGCGTGTTTGGTATGCGTTTTCTGGGTCAGAAATGGATTATTTCGTACCGGAAGTTACCATAATGTCCTCTGTTAATTTAAAACCACTTAAACCAGCCTCCAATCTTCTTAAACTTCAAAATATTTTTAGCTTTTCCATTCCCTCATATTTCAAACTCTTCATTTCTTTAGTAATTATATGCATATTAATTACTCAAAATTTCCAAAAATCTCCAAAAATTCCTAAAAATTCCAAAATTCCTAATTTCTCCTTTTATCATTTTCCCAAAACACTCTTTAATCCTGTATTAAATTTTCAGGATGTTACACTTCCTCAAGCTCTCTTGGTGATGGGTTAAAGTGGCTCAAGCAAGGGTTCTACAATAGGGGAGTTGTTCTTGTTTCAATCTTGTATTTATGACTTCCAACATATTGTATTTGGTATTTCTCATGAAATTTCCAGATTTTATGTGTTGTTGAGACTATGAATATGTAATTGTTGATAAGATACTTGTGTTGATGGATTGAGTCTTGTGTTGAGAACTTAATTTCACTAGTGTTAAATTCAATTGGAGTTTTTGTGGTTGTATTGTCTTGCATGATGTCATGTGTGATGATTTAATCAATTAGCTTGTTGATGTTGATGCTTATGTTAATCGTTATGGTTGAGTTTATTTAGGTTGAATTGCCAAGTTCACTAGTGCTTGGGTAATTTAATTAATTGAACTCCCATTGTAGTATTCAATACAATTCCCCAATCTAATCCACAAGAGTAATTGGGACAAACTCCTAGTTGGATGTGTTAGATATTTTAATATCTTATTTATAATATTGTTATTATTTATGTTTAATTAATATATCCATTAGGTGGCCCGTTAGTCATATTAGGCCCAGTCAAATTAGGGTTTTGCTTAGTCTATATATAAACGTCATAATCTTGATGGAAGGTAATGATGAGTGTGCACCAGACTAAGCTAAGAGCGATTTAGTAGACTGCTCCTTTAGGGTTCCCTTGACTTGATATGGCAATTCACGCATACCATCAGTGTGCCTACTCCTGTCAAGATAAGAACCTTTTGTTCTATGGTTTTAGATCATTTAGCTACGTGGATCTCTGCATCAAATGGACTAGCAATGGTAGAGGTATTTATAAGTCTTCCGCTGTTATAATCTGATTATAGTAGACATCATATATGTTATAGTATTTTATGATTGGTCTAACATGTGGTATCAGAGCCTCGTCATATTCTTTGCCTTGCTGTTTTTGAAATATGAGATTTATTTGTTTATCTTCTCATGTGATTTTGTTTTCATTCATGAGGTTGTTTGTGTTTCTAGATATGTTTTTGCATATAAACATATATAAAAAATAAAGGGTAACCCTTATATTTATATGAGAACAAACAAATTTCTTGAGAACAAAATCTTTAGAAAGTTCAAGTTTTTCATGAGCAAAACTGGTTTTGTATTCTATAAGGAAAATTTCCCGTGACCGAAGCTATGTTCTCCGAAAATTTTGGCATGAAAAAGTTTCGATTTTTCTTAAGAAATCATTAAGCAAATTAATGACTATAAGCTTGTTTTGAAATTTGGGATGAAACCCGTATTTTTTTTTTGTCTATAACGGTGCCGGAATCGAGCTCCGTGGCACCGTCAATGGTGGCTGGAGTTGATGGCAAGACTGAAGAAAAAGGAAGGGAACTGATCAATATTGGACTTTTTCTCATAAGGTGCGTCGTTGTAATGGTTCCCATAAAAGTGTGTTTGACTTTTTCTTTTAGATTATTAAAAAAAAAAATTGCAACGTTGCACAATGCCATGGAGTAGCTACGCCATTTTGCGGGTTTTGTGCTACACGTGTGCGCAACTTTCAGTCTATATAATAAATAAAAAAAAGGGATATTACACAAATTACGGTTTTAGTACCAGAATTTCCTATTTTTATTGCATTTTGGTCGGCATTAATTACATTTATTTCCCAATTAGTTTTCTGGAATTTTATTTAAGTCCCTAATTGCCAGAAGCACTTTTTGACATGCGAAAATTATATTTTTCCCCCCTTTTAAGTTTCTGGAATTATGTTTTAGTCCCTTGTCAATTTTTTAAATTGTTAAATTATTTTTATTTAATTCCAGAAAATTATGTATGACTAATATATTGACTTTATGATTGATTTAATTGTTTTGTGTCATATATTTTAGCATGTAAGTTATTCAGCATCATTCCTTGATTGTTTATATTTAAGAAATTTAATCTTGGCTATTTCATGTTTGGGATTATTAAGTGAAATATTTTGTAAGATTAACTATTAAACAATATTTTGAGGATGTTAAAATTAGTGGGACAAGTTATTAAATTAAATAATGGTTAAATTAATTTAATAATTCTCGTTAAGTCTTTGGGTGCATCATTTTGATCCTTTAATATTTTTGCGTTTTCACATTTGGAAATATTTAGTTAGTGTGAAATATTATGAACATTAATTATTTAAACAATGTTAGATGCAATAAATAGTGAGAGAATTTAGTATATGCTTACATAGTATTTTTTCATTAATTAGACCAAGCTATTAAATTCTCATTAAAGCATGTGCATATATGGAATTTTAGTGCACTAGTTGACATTTGTGATTAGCTTACAATATTGAGGAATAACCACAACATCCTCTAAATTGTATGCATTATTAACTACATGAGGTTTTGAAAATATCAACTTTAATAAGTTATTTTAATTTAATCAAAGTGGGAGAATCTATTTTGTATTTTATTGTTTTGTTTTGTTTTGATTATTTATATTGATTAAATTAAATGGTTGAATTCTCCATTAAGTTGTGCATATATAGAATCAAATGCACATAGTAAAAGGTGAATAAATTATTTTATTCACATTAAGCACTTGATTAAATTATAAGTACTTAATTATTGATTGAGTGTATAAATATGAATCTTGTTTGTACATAAATGATATCGGTGATATGTGTACATACCATGTTTAGGAGTAGCCACAGCATCCTTATACTTGTGTTGTAGACAAATTTATCACATAATGTTCAAAATATCATTTATGTTACATGTACATTCATTATACAGATTATTTATGATATTTTGTGATATGTCCTTGCCTTAAAGGAGTAGCCAAAACATCCTTTTCTTAAAGTTACATATATCAATTGTAATTAAGATATAGAATCATAATTATTCTTTGCCCACAGGTAGATTAATTATGAGAATGTATTTTAATTAGGGTGAAATAAAATGGCTTTATTATTTCCTAAGTTGCCCACAGGTATTGGGAAATGTAAATGCGATTTAGTTTCATCATTTTGAGACATATCACATATGGTTATAAAATATCAATTGTGATTAAAATATATAATTATAATTATTCTTTGCCCACAGGTAGATTAATTATAAGAGTATATTTTAATTGGGGTGGAATAAAATGGCCTTATTGTTTCCTAAGTTGCCCACAGGTATTAGGAGATATAAATGCGTTTTAGTTCCATCATCTTGAGATAAATACATGCTATGCTAACTTCTTTGCCCACAGGTAGATTTTAGTGATACGTATTTATGATTGTATATTTACATTGGTAAATATACATTTAAGATGTGATGGTTGTTTGCCTCATTTATAGTTTTTGTAAACAAATTTTAGTTTATTTTTATTTTAGAATTGCAGCATTATTGTTATTTGTTTAAATTTTGTTTTATATAGAGATATATGTTGAGCCTTAAAAGAGTAAATCTCTTTTAGTTAAGTCGACTTGATATTACGGAGTCTAGTACATATTGAAATTAGCATGAGATAATGTTATACCATTTGATTAACATTGATCTCTATTAAGAGCTAGTTATTATATGTACATAAAGAAATGACAAAGTCAACAGTCGAGTTAGGCTATATGACAAATTTTAGAATTCTCATCTGGGTCATTGTTGTTTTTATTTGCTAACTGTAAAGTGATTTGCCTTTAAATGTTGTGATAAGATGTCTCTACTACATTCGGTGGATCTTTAATTTACAATTTCACTCATGTGTTATTATACAATTTTGATGGATATTAAAATTCATGAAGTTGTATAAATAAATGATTGACTCAAATATGGAAAAGAATGAGTTTTAATTAAAGATCATTAATACACCGACTCTAGAACCATAAAAGGCATTTAAAAGATAGCATGCCTATAAATGAATGGTTTATTGGTAGTTGTAGTGGACATACTCTTATCATTATTAATGCATGTAAAATCTCATTTGTGTAAACATTTTATGAAATTATTTCCTTAAGGTATGTGGTATAGGAGATTATTCATGTCTCCTGAATTAGGATCATAGAGTTTATAAAGGTTGAGATTGAAAAATCCCTTAACTCTATTGACTCTAATTTGTGTATGATCTACATTAAGAAATGAGTGAACCAACACGCCGCTTAAAGGAAATTTCAGGAATCATAATTTGTTTGAGATTAAATGCATTTTGTTTGTTATGTTCTAAATAAATAAAGTAATTCATCTCTCCATTTAGAGCTCTTCACAATATTGAACACTACTTTACTTTATAATTAGGTAATGTCTTTTGACATTAATATATAAAGCAAAAGTGAGTGATTTAATTATTCATATTAATATAGTGAAGTCAAATTCGGAGTTATAAATAACATGAAGGTCCATGGACAATTGTCTAGTCTTTCGCTTGGGTTTCTTCATATTTGAAATTACCTTGTGTAATTTATAGAAGCAACATAAGCTAATAGGCATATTAGATATTACAAAACGATTTTTCTCTATAAGGACACACTTAAGACAATTTTTATAAAGATGAGATTCTTATGAAATTTTTCATAAAATAATATTTTGAATTTAAAAGGATGGAATCTCAAGTTATATAATTGTCTTAATAAGGAAAAGTGTAAGAGGAAAAGTTATCTCTAAATGACTGACATTGCATATTTTAGTAAAATGCACTAAGGTCTTTAGAATTTAAGCATTTTGTCCAGTCAACTTTTGTGAAGTATTGTAGTATTATTGAATGCCAAAAATTTTAGGAATGTCATGATTAGTGGGAGTGATCAATCTCAGTGATCAATCTCATTGATATTGATCATATAAATGATATGACTACTAATTAAGATGACTTATTGGTTTTACATTCAAATCAACATATGTTGATACTATGTAGAACATAAAGAAGTTATAACGTTTCCATTCGCAAATGTGAAACATAAAGAAGTTATAACAATTTTCTAAATTGGTCATACTGGAAATTAGGAGCATCAAATCTAATATCTACATCAATTATTTAGTTTTCAAATTTCTCAAAAGAAATAATCTTTCAAGGTTTTATAGCTCATGCTCTTATTTTTTACAAATTCAATCAATCAATTGATTGAGTTAAGACCAATGAAAATTAAGTTTTGGCATTATCTCAGTACTACTTATTGAGTAGAACATAAATATTAAGATTGATCCTATTTTCACATCACAACAAGGAAATTATTCCAACTAAAGACATCATCACATGATAGGTATGTGAGTTCTATTAACAAGCAACAATTTTGGTAAGTCGTAAAGTTGCTGATATGCAACACTAATGCGACATAAATGTTGTTTTGTTATAGTTTCTCTTTAAAGAAGGAATATGGTAAGACATCGTCTTATATTGAGAAATAATTCCTTTCATATCTTGATCAGGTTAATGTCTCCATTAAAGTGGAATAAAAGGTTATCTTTCTATTTTGGAAATAAGGAAAGACTCGTGTGAATTAATGGTGTGGGTCATTTTGTATAATAAGGGATTATAGTTAGCAAAATTCAGAAGTCTTCTTCATGATTGAATCTCACATTATTGATAATTAGGGTGTCATGATGAAATCACATACATGATCAAGTTGAAACATCATGATATTATCACTGGATTAGTGGAAGCTGAATTATCTATATAGGATAAATGATAATTCATTTTTGCCCATGTAAGATGACATAGGTTATTTCAAATAACATTTGTTCAAATTTGTGATATAACATATTTAGGTGTAATATTCTCTAATATTACATAGATAGATTATTCTCAAAATACTTGAGAATATCGTAAGTAACCAAAAATCACAAATTGAACATTTATAGATAGATGCTACTTGTTATGAGTAACACCTATTGAGAGAATAAGTTTAGGTTGTCCAATTCTCTAAGGCCATCATCATAAGGAAAGGGTGATGAAGCCTCATTTTAGTTTGATTACAAGACATTGACTACTTAAAATGCACATAAATAAGTAGAGCCAATGCAATGGAATTATATGAGGATAATCAAGCTGCAAGTCATAGAGTACATTACTAAATGTACATTAAGTTTCATGCTTTACATATAAGACAAATGTAATTCATGTGATTAGTTTTGTTCATAATAGAACAACTAGTTAATTATAAATAGTTAACATTATGATAGTTGCTATTATGAATAAATGGCGTCATGGTAGAATGCAGGATTGCTAAGTAATCATTGATTACTTACTTCAACCATGAACTGCTTAGACTAATCATTATTAGAGGCAAATTATAAAGTTTTTTCAAGAATTTCACTAAAGGATCCTGAATTATTAACTTGATTCAATCCATTAAAGGTGTAGTGTGACCATAAAGGTCAAACGGTTATAGGAACACATTTAGTATTGATCCACTGAATGAATTGCATGCATTTTTGGATTGTAAATGGTCGAACATCTCATATGGAAGACAAATAAGATCTGTTGTTTTGAATGAGGTGTTATCAGGTGATGAAATTCAAGTTAAAGTTTGTAATCTCAAGTTGGTACCAATTTATTAGAGATCTACAAACATATAAGTAATAGGAACTGAATAGACATTTTAGGTTTATTCATTAAAGGTTGACCCATTAAGTAGGGGTGCTACTTGTAATACATGGAAGATAATATTTCTCCTAAATATATAGTTTGACTTATCGCCATGATTATAGTAGTATTGCCTTATTTAATTTGATGAGCTATATGACATAAAAGTGCACGGGCCAAGTGGGAGAATGTTAGATATTTTAATATCTTATTTATAATATTGTTTTTATTTATGTTTAATTAAAATATCCATTAGGTGGCTCGTTAGTCATATTAGGCCCAGTCAAATTAGGGTTTTGCTTAGTCTATATATAAACGTCATAATCTTGATGGAAGATAATGATGAGTGTGCACCAGACTAAGCTAAGAGCGATTTAGTAGACTGCTCCTTTAGGGTTCCCTTGACTTGATATGGCAATTCACACATACCATCAGTGTGCCTACTCCTGTCAAGATAAGAACCTTTTGTTCTATGGTTTCAGATCATTTAGCTACATGGATCTCTGCATCAAATGGACTAGCAATGGTAGAGGTATTTATAAGTCTTCCGCTGTTATAATCTGATTATAGTAGACATCATATATGTTATAGTATTTTATGATTGGTCTAACAGGATGATATTGGCCCAATTACTCCTCACACCTCCTAATGTATGAGCCCAAGTTTGCCACTAAGACCCGAACCAAGAGAGCCCTCATCTTATTGATTGTCATCTATCATTCCATTTTACCCCGAAAATCCAAAAATATGTATTTACATTTAGTAGTTTAATTAGATGATCTTCTAAACCAAACCTCCATATTAATTCCTTTGTTTGTTTCAATTCCATTTAGTAGCTTAGGTAGATCATTAGACTCCTTGCGAACGATCCGGGGTTGTACCACTCGTTACAATCCTTGGTTTTATAAATAACTTGCATTTAACCCGCAAGGCGATAAGGAACCGGTTAAATCAATGGCGCCGTTGCCGGGGAGTCATTTTTGACTCCCTAAGGTAGCTAAGTGTCAATTGAGACATTTACAAGGGGTAGGAGTACTAGGTTTAGGTTTTATGTAGTTTGCATACTTAGGATAACTTGCATTTTCATATCTGTATTAAACTTTGAAAATACCAAAAAGATTGTTTACCTTTTTGCTTGTGTTACTGGTTGAGATTTTGTTAGTCGGTTGCTTAATAGTGGTTGACATTGGCACATACTTGTTTTTGACATTGCACCCATTCTGCATCCACGAAAACTCTCAACTTGCTCATTTTTGCACAGTTTTTCCACCATACTTTCACACTCACACATACTCACTCACTCACACACACACACACCCCTATATTTCACAATATACTCACTTGCACCCATTCATCGATTTTACATTGGATTGTGCAAGTTCTTTTTGCTCTGTTAAAGTCCTGGTAACTCTGGTAGTCCACTTGTTGTCTGTTCCTTGTGTGACTTTACCTTGACTTACTCTCTTGCTTTCTCATTGTCACCATGGAACAAACTAGAAAAACAATTAGGGATGCTACTCGTGTAGAAATTAATCATAGTCCTTTTGTCCATGCATTCCCTTCTTTCCATGATGATTTTGAGATTAAAAGTTCATTGATTCTATCTTTGCCCAAGTTTTATGGCATGCAGGAGGATGAACCTTACAACCACTTGGATGAGCTTTTCATAAAATGTCATACATTGAAGCCAAACTGGGCTCAAGTTGAAGATGTTATGAGGCGCGTGTTCCACCTTACATTGGAGGGAAGAGCTAAGACATGGTTTATGAGCCTTCCTAGGCTTGATCCAGACGCATGCACCTCTTGGGTGAATCTCAGACATGCATTTTTGGACAAGTTATATCCTGCCATAAAAACTTCAATGAGGCGCAAAGATATCAACTCCATCCTACAAGACCATGATGAGTCCCTTTATGACTATTGGACCCGATTCCAAGACCTTCTTGCTCGGTGCCCACATCACCAAATTCCAGAAGAGCAACTTGTACATACCTTCTATGATAGTCTATTGGAAAAGGATCAAGACTTGTTAGAGTCAGCCACTCAGGGATCTTTTCTAGATTGCACTCCTGATGATGCATGGCGAATAATCCGGAAATTTGCCCTTTCTAAGCAAAAGTACCACACCTCTAGCCGGTCCACCAATGTTGTAGACAAGGTTGAGCCCACTCCTTTTCATATAGCAAAGCTAGATGGTCTTATGGAGGAAGTCAAGTTGCTTTTTACTAGAATCGACAGATTTACGCCTCCTTCACTTATGAGTATATCAAGTAGAGAGTTGATAGCACCATGTTGTGATTTATGTGGATCTCAATTGCATATATCAAGTGGGTGTTCTAACCGCTATAAAAAGGTATTTACCATGCCACATGTTACTCCCAATCATGAGTCAATGAGCGATGAGATTTCTAAACTCCATGAGATCATTCAAGGGGAGAGAAGCCAACAATGAAAAATTCTCTCAACTTGCTTCTTTTGTCAACAAGTTCATTGATACCTTCACTCTCTTAACAAACAAAAAACAAGGGCCTTCTTCTCCTCAAGTTGTGACTATTAGCCATGATACCCAATCCCTCAATTCTATATCCTTAAGAAGTGGGAAACATGTTCAGTTCAAGGACCCTATTGAGGAGCATGAAGAGCCAGTTGATGAAGAGATTGAGTGTGAAATCCTCAAAAAAGCTAATAATGATAGACGGTCAAGGAAACCTCGTGGGAATAGTAAAGTTGCAATTGAACTCCTCAAGCGCAATGTAGGAAAGCCTTGTATTTCAAAGCCTCGACATGGAATATCTCACATCTCACCTGGCCCAACCAGATTTCACCAAGAGAGCTTTGAAGGAAATCTCTCTCGTAATGCTAAGGGGAGGCAATTTCAAGATATAAATCATGAAAAATCAACTCAAAATGGAGCCATATGTTAGAATCTTAAGTTTTGATGAAGACTAAAATATAAAGGATTAGACCAAGTGCCTAGGAAGCAATAGGATTAACATAGGATCCCAAGTAAGAGCGCTTCCGGATGAGGTTTTACTTTCGGATAGATTAGGACTTGCGCACGCGGATGAATGCTTTCATCCCCCAGCGTCAGCAAGTAAATCAATAGGGTTTTAACTTAGTCCATGAACATTAAGCACACAAATCTTAAGGCTAAGCTATGACTCAATCGGAAGTGAGTTTGCTTCCTGTTAGACTTAGACTGGCGCAGAGCGATAGACTAGATATTACCCCAAGCGTCAGTGAGTTTACTTCGCCAAGTGAAAGCACTTCCTGTTAAATTTAGACTGGCGCAGACTAATAGAATAGATATCACCCCAAGCGTCAGTACATTTACATCATCAAGTAAAAGTGCTTCCTGATAGATTTAGACTGACACAAACTGATAAAAGAAATATATCCCTAAGCGTCAGTGAGTTCACTACGTCAAGTAAAAGTGCTTCCGATAGCTTAGTGACTAGCGCTGAGTGTTGGGATGAAATACACTAAGTGAGAGTGAGTTATAGTGAACAAAGATCCTTCATCTAGTGGTTTTACTTCCGGATGTAAAAATGCTTCCGGATACATCATAGACCAAATCAGAACACAGTCTAAGTAAACTACTCCCCATAGCAAACAAGCTTCCCACAGCATGTATAATTCTTATATATATATTGCTATGTTGGACTAACCAGTATGTGCAGAACATGGTCACGCTTCCGGATGCAAATGAGCTTCCGGATGGAAAGACTCTTGACATTGGGACTCAGAGCTTAACACTTGCAGAGCAAGATTACCACTTGCGGATGAATGATGATCATCCGTCAGCAAGAGTGCAAGAGTAAACATCACATACTCAGTAGTCAGAATGCTTTTGTCAGAGCAGAGGTGTCAGGGCTACTTTTCAGAGATAAAGCAAGTCAACCCTGCTATGCATTGATGAAGCATTAAATGGGCAAACGGTAACAAGGGAAAAACGGACATATTCAAACGGCTAGCCCACCTACCAAGAGCTCAGAATGCTTGAAGACTATATAAGAGAACTCAACTTCATTTATGAAGCATCGAATTTTTGAATATTCTTGAGTAAAGTCAGAGCAAGAAAACGAAGAACATTCTCAAGCATTCAAAGCTGCCCAGAAAAGCGAAGAGCATTTAACACATCAAGAGTTTACACTCACCTACTTATTCTGTACTCTTGTTGTTAAGTCTCTTCTTGTCATAAGAGCATTTATTGTACTTAAGTGTGTATCACAATCTGTTCTTTAAGAGAACTTAGTCAAAAATCCTTTAAGTGAAAAGGTAAACCCCTTGCTTGGTGTAAGGGGGAGTTAGTTAGAAAGGTTACAAGTGAGCCTGAGTGAAACTTGTTGTAAGGTTGCAAGTGAGCCCGTGAAAACTTGCGGTTGTAAGGTTTTCAGGTGAACCCGATTTAAAACCTGAGGTTTAGTGGAACTCGACCTGGGAGGTTGAGGAACTGGACGTAGGTCAGGTAGACCGAACCAGTATAACTCGTGTGTTATTTTATTTGAGCATTTAATTTTTGAAACACAATTCACCCCCCCTCTTGTGTATCCATTGTTTACATTTGGTATCAGAGCAGGTCTTTCTTACTCGATTCCAACGAATCGCAGAAAGCAAAGATCTAAGTAATGGATACGGATTATTCTCTGCCAGATGTCGCTGTACAACCCAACAAGCCCCCAGGCTTCGATGGGCACAACTATCCATTCTGGAAGTTCAGAATGGAAACTTATATCAAGTCAAGCGATATCAGACTATGGGACGTGATCGAACATGGGGATCAAATTCCCTTAGATGAGGATGGATTTGCTAAGGTGAAAGCCAGATACACTCCTGAGGACTATGCTCTAGTCCAACTCAACCATAGGGCTATGCACTACATCCAGTGTGCTCTCAGCTACAAAGAGTTTCACAGGATCAGCCACCACAAAAATGCAAAAGATATGTGGGAGGCTCTTGAGGCTGCACACTCCGGAACCAGGGGAGTAAAAGCAAGACGTGTTGAGATGCTGGTGGAAGAATTTCACAAATTCGCCATGCTAAGCCCCACCGAGCCCATCAGAGATCTAGAGCTCAGATTCACCCATCTCATCAACAATCTAGCCTCGCTTGGTAAGGATATCCCTGAAAGAGAGCAAGTGAGCAAGATTCTGAAGATCTTGAGGGGTGACTGGATCACCAAAGTAACTATTCTGCAAGAAGTGCAAGGAGAATCAACCAGCTCCGTCACCGCTCTCTTTGGCTCCCTTGCTGAATATGAGCCTACCTTGCTGGCTATGAGAGCTCCTCAAACCTCATCCAAGAGTAAGAACCTTGCTCTCGTTGCTCCCAGCAAAGAGATCAATGACAATGATGAGGATGACGACGATGAGATGGACGATGAGGAGATGGCTATGATGGTGAGGAAGTTCAGGAAATTCCTCAGAAAGAAGGAAGGCTATCAGAAAGGTGACTCCAGCCAGAAGAAGGGATACAAGAAAGAGAAGGTCCCTGTGTGTTTTGAATGCAATAAGCCTGGTCACTTCAAGGCTGAATGTCCCAGCCTGCAGAGGTCTAAAGGCAAGGATAAAAGAAAGGCTCTTGTTTCCTCCATTTGGGTAAATAGCTCAGATGAGGAAGCAAGTGATGATGAAGAAGTTGCCAACCTCTGCCTGGTAGCTAGAGAAGAGGATGAGGAAGCATCTTCAGATCTTGACCTCACCAACGAAGAACATGAGGTAACTCTTCCTGAACTACAAGAGGCTTACAATGAGATTCATGAAGAATTCTCTAAACTATGTAAAGCCTATAAATTCCTGAAAACCAAAAAGGAATCACTTGAGTCCAAGGTGGACTCACTTAGTGAGGAACTAGCGGAAGCTAGAAGATTTCCAATGGTGGATGGACAGGGTTCTCCCCAAGCGGAACCCAACACCCCAATACCTGAGAGCTGTCCAAATTGCAGCAAAATCTCAGAAGAAAATAATAAGCTGCAAAATGCCCTGCAGAAATTTACCAATGGTTCAGAAATGCTAAATATACTCTTAATGAACCAAAGGGCATATAGGGATAGAACTGGCTTGGGATATACCCCTAGAAAGAAGAAATGGGAAGAACCAAAAGTAAAGCCTTACTTAAAGTTCTTCCATAAAGCCACCAGTCATAGCTCCTCACCTTTTAGCTTCTGTAACTACTGCAACAGGAAAGGACACTCCATGTCCACCTGTAATGCTAAGAAGCATGGAGCTAACAGCTCTTACATATGGGTGCCCAAAGGAACCAAGGCTACACAGGATCCTCCTCCTGCAAAGGACACCAAGGAAGGACAAAGATCCCGAGCCTGGAATCATCCCACAGGGAAAACCCAAGAACCCAGAGCCAGCACTAGGCCAAAAGCTCCAAATGTTCATAAGCCCAAGGTTAAGCCCAAAGCTAGACCAAGGGCACTAAACGCTACTAACAAGGGACCCAAGAAAGGTTGGGTACCTAAAGTTGCTTGATTGTTTCAGGTGTGTCTCAAGGCATCCAAGAACAAAAAATGGTACATCGATAGCGGATGCTCGAGACATATGACTGGAGACAGAGACAAGTTCAAATCTCTGGTGATCAAGGATGGAGCCACAGTGACCTTTGGAGGAAATCAAAGTGGCAAGATCACTGGAGTTGGAGAAGTCGGACCAGTCAAAGATGTATATCTAGTGGACGGTCTCTGTCACAACCTGCTAAGCGTAAGTCAAAGCACGGACAAAGGTAACTGGGTAATATTTGATTCAAATGAGTGCTTAATAGTTGACAAGCAGGATCTAATCTTAGACAAGGCCAACTTAAAGTATAAACTTAAGACCAATAGAAATGGGAATCTATATACCATAGATTTATGTCAACAGCTAGAAGAGAAATGTTTAATATCTAGTGACGAGAACAGCTGGCTTTGGCATAAGAGGTTAGCTCATGTCAATTTTACTCAATTGGATATGCTAATTAAAAATGAGCTAGCTATAGGTATTCCCTCTTTTAAAGTTAAGCATGATTTTATCTGTGAATCCTGCCAACGAGGAAAGCAAACAAAGTCCTCGTTTAAAACCAAGAAGAGAGTCTCCACCAGCAGGCCCTTGGAACTAATCCACATGGATTTGGTTGGGCCAGCAAGAGTAAAGAGCTTGGGTGGAAACCTATATGCTCTAGTGGTAGTGGATGACTATTCAAGGTTCACTTGGACTATGTTTCTTCCCTCTAAGCAAGATACTTTTGATGCTTTTGTTGTCCTGGCTAAGAAAGTGCAGAATGAGAGAGAGCTCAAAATCACAGCCATAAGGACAGACCATGGAGGGGAGTTTGAGAACCATAGCTTCTCTGAGCTATGTGAGCAAAACGGCATTGAACATAACTTCTCAGCTCCTAGGACTCCTCAGCAAAATGGAGTGGTCGAAAGGAAGAACAGGGTTCTGACAGAGATGGCTAGAAGCATGCTCAACGAGAAAGAGGTTTCTCAAGTGTTCTGGGCGGACGCTATGAGCACTGCTTGCTATATCTCCAACAGAGCCTATGTTCGCAAGGGCTTGGATAAAACTCCATACGAGCTATACAAAGGGAGGAAGCCCAACATCAACCACCTCAGAATATTCGGATCAAAATGCTACGTGCATAATAATGGAAAGGTAAATTTGGGTAAGTTTGATCCAAAGGCTGATGTAGGCATATTCATAGGATATTCCCTTAGGAGTAAAGCATATAGGATATACAACATGAGAACTAAAACTGTAGAAGAATCCATGCATGTTGTATTTGATGAAACTCCTACATGGGGACAATCCACAGAAGATGATGAAGCACTTAATCTTCCAAAACTACCATCATCTTCCTCACCACCAAAAGAAACACCAACAAGCAATCCCAAAGAAGAAGGTGAACCCAGTGATGAACCTAGAGAGCAACCCATGCCTGAGGAGGCACAGTTGCCAATAGCTAGGAGACATCACAGGGATCATCCTCTTGATCAAGTGCTTGGTGATGTTTCTTCTGGTGTCAGAACTAGAAGACAAGTTCAACATGAAGTTGAGTTCGGAGCATTCCTATCTCAAATCGAACCAACTTCAGTTGAACAAGCTCTTGAGGACTGCGACTGGATTATTGCCATGCAGGAAGAGCTAAATCAATTTGAGAGAAGTCAAGTGTGGGAACTAGTCCCAAGGCCGTCTCATCAATCCATAGTAGGGACCAAGTGGGTCTTCAAGAACAAACTGGATGAGACAGGTCAAATCACCAGAAACAAAGCCAGACTAGTAGCCAAAGGATACAACCAAGAAGAAGGCATTGACTATGAAGAAACTTTTGCTCCAGTCGCTAGACTTGAAGCAATAAGGATTCTTCTAGCCTTTGCATCCATGAAAGGTTTTAGATTATATCAAATGGATGTAAAGAGTGCATTTCTTAATGGTTATATTAAAGAAGAGGTATATGTAGAACAACCTCCTGGCTTTGAGGACCATAAGCACCCCAAACATGTGTATAGATTAAAGAAAGCTTTATATGGCCTGAAACAAGCTCCTCGAGCTTGGTATGAGAGACTCAGCAGCTTTTTGCTGGGCAAGGGTTTCTCAAGGGGCAAATTAGATAATACACTGTTTATCCTTCACAAAGATAGAGATATGCTAACTGTCCAAATTTATGTTGATGATATTATATTTGGGGCAACTAACGAGAAGCTTTGTGAAGATTTTTCTAAGACTATGCAGGGTGAATTTGAGATGTCAATGATGGGAGAACTAACGTTCTTCCTAGGCCTGCAGATCAAACAAAAGAAGAATGGAATCTTCATCTCCCAAACCAAATACTGCAGAGAATTACTCAAAAAGTTTGGGATGGATGAATGCAAGGAGTATGACACTCCTATGAGCACCACTGCCGCACTCGACGCTGACGCAAAGGGTAAATCTGTCAGTCTGCCCATGTATAGGGGAATGATAGGTTCCCTCTTATACCTAACAGCCAGCAGGCCTGATATTCAATTTAGTGTAGGCATGTGCGCTAGGTTTCAAGCCAACCCCAAGGAATCACACTTAACATGTGTCAAACGCATTCTGAGATACCTTGAGGGAACACAAGAACTTGGTCTTTGGTATCCTAGAGGTAACCAAGAGTTCTTGTGGGCTTATTCTGACTCTGACCATGCAGGTTATAAAACAGATAGAAAGAGCACCAGTGGACAATGCGCCTTTCTTGGTGGTTGTCTGGTGTCTTGGGCTAGCAAGAAGCAAACCTGCGTGTCCTTGTCATCCACTGAGGCAGAATACATTGCTGCTGCAAGTTGTTGTGCACAAGTGCTATGGCTGAAAAACCAGTTGAGAGATCTTGGCTTGGAGTTCCCTGAGGCACCCATCCTTTGTGATAACACAAGCACAATTAGCCTCGCCAAGAATCCAGTTCAGCACACAAGGACTAAGCACATTGACGTCCGACATCACTTCATCAGAGACCATGTTCAAAAGAAGGATGTCAAGGTGCAGTTTGTTCCCACACAACAACAGCTTGCGGACATCTTCACTAAGCCTCTGGGGACTGACCAGTTTATTTTCATTAGAGGTGATTTGGGAATGGTAAACCCAAATGAAGTGTAAATTTTTTTTTATATACTTGATTATTTATCACTTACAACAATACTGACTTGGGCATCGGAGTGCCAATATATGTTTTTACAGGTGTTCAATGTTAAATCTTAAGTAAGTGCAACCGGAAGCAAAACCACTTCCGGATGATCACTCACTGGCACTGGATGATCAAACCAAGAGAGCGCCAGCACAAGTCCAAAAAGACATGTCACTTCAGAAAACGCTTCAACTTCCAAATGAGACGTTTCGACTTCTCGGACAATATAAAGCGACACGTGTCATCAGGTATATCGCTCCAACTTAAGTGTTTACGCTACCCAATGTGTGATAATGTGAAGAAGCATGACCTTTTTGCCCTTAGTGATTTTACCTATAAAAAGGACATCTCTTTTCACTTCACTTTTCATCTTCAAGTACAAATTCTTGCATACATTCTTCATCTTCATCTATGTTCTTCATCCTCTTCATATAAACTTTTCATCAACCCCACAAAAATGGCCAAACCCTCTGAAACAAACCCAGTTTCGAGGAAACCCTCCTCATCTAAGAAACACAAGTCCAAATCTGGGAAATCAAGTCATCAACATTCTGGAAAATCTGGGTATTGTGAAAAACACCATGAAGTCTCTGGGCAAATTGCACTAGGGCAGGATGAAAATATTCAAGGTCAGCCTGAAACTTCTGGTAGAATGGCAGAACTGTTAGTGGGTTCTAAGCAAGAGAAGCTTGATAAGAAGAGGAAGTCCATCCCTAAGGAGGAGGCTACGGCGATCAAATACGAAAAAACCCTCTTTGATGATGCCAAAAGGGGGAGAGATGCATTGACCACTAGCCTTGCTATCCTGGGAGTTCCTTGATGAAAAAGAGCTTCAGCGTGAGGGAGAGGAAGAAGAAACAAAAACCCTAAAACCCCAGTCCGAGTTCCTTGATGAAAAAGAGCTTCAGCGTGAGGGAGAGGAAGAAGAAACAAAAACCCTAAAACCCCAGTCCCAATTTTATTTTGTGTACTTAGAAATGTTTCCTTCTTCAAGCATACTTTCATATCTGCCTAATATATGCGCTTTACCTGTAAATGTTATCTGATTATATACTCTGACTTGTAACTTATGCTTATCAATAATATTTGTCTAAGTTACTTGTTCTTAACTATTGCTTTTATTCTTCAGCTAATCCTTTCATATGAACTTAATCGATAAAACTAAGTTTGTCATCATCAAAAAGGGGGAGAATGTTAGAATCTTAAGTTTTGATGAAGACTAAAATATAAAGGATTAGACCAAGTGCCTAGGAAGCAATAGGATTAACATAGGATCCCAAGTAAGAGCGCTTCCGGATGAGGTTTTACTTTCGGATAGATTAGGACTTGCGCACGCGGATGAATGCTTTCATCCCCCAGCGTCAGCAAGTAAATCAATAGGGTTTTAACTTAGTCCATGAACATTAAGCACACAAATCTTAAGGCTAAGCTATGACTCAATCGGAAGTGAGTTTGCTTCCTGTTAGACTTAGACTGGCGCAGAGCGATAGACTAGATATTACCCCAAGCGTCAGTGAGTTTACTTCGCCAAGTGAAAGCACTTCCTGTTAAATTTAGACTGGCGCAGACTAATAGAATAGATATCACCCCAAGCGTCAGTACGTTTACATCATCAAGTAAAAGTGCTTCCTGATAGATTTAGACTGACACAAACTGATAAAAGAAATATATCCCTAAGCGTCAGTGAGTTCACTACGTCAAGTAAAAGTGCTTCCGATAGCTTAGTGACTAGCGCTGAGTGTTGGGATGAAATACACTAAGTGAGAGTGAGTTATAGTGAACAAAGATCCTTCATCTAGTGGTTTTACTTCCGGATGTAAAAATGCTTCCGGATACATCATAGACCAAATCAGAACACAGTCTAAGTAAACTACTCCCCATAGCAAACAAGCTTCCCACAGCATGTATAATTCTTATATATATATTGCTATGTTGGACTAACCAGTATGTGCAGAACATGGTCACGCTTCCGGATGCAAATGAGCTTCCGGATGGAAAGACTCTTGACATTGGGACTCAGAGCTTAACACTTGCAGAGCAAGATTACCACTTGCGGATGAATGATGATCATCCGTCAGCAAGAGTGCAAGAGTAAACATCACATACTCAGAAGTCAGAATGCTTTTGTCAGAGCAGAGGTGTCAGGGCTACTTTTCAGAGATAAAGCAAGTCAACCCTGCTATGCATTGATGAAGCATTAAATGGGCAAACGGTAACAAGGGAAAAACGGACATATTCAAACGGCTAGCCCACCTACCAAGAGCTCAGAATGCTTGAAGACTATATAAGAGAACTCAACTTCATTTATGAAGCATCGAATTTTTGAATATTCTTGAGTAAAGTCAGAGCAAGAAAACGAAGAACATTCTCAAGCATTCAAAGCTGCCCAGAAAAGCGAAGAGCATTTAACACATCAAGAGTTTACACTCACCTACTTATTCTGTACTCTTGTTGTTAAGTCTCTTCTTGTCATAAGAGCATTTATTGTACTTAAGTGTGTATCACAATCTGTTCTTTAAGAGAACTTAGTCAAAAATCCTTTAAGTGAAAAGGTAAACCCCTTGCTTGGTGTAAGGGGGAGTTAGTTAGAAAGGTTACAAGTGAGCCTGAGTGAAACTTGTTGTAAGGTTGCAAGTGAGCCCGTGAAAACTTGCGGTTGTAAGGTTTTCAGGTGAACCCGATTTAAAACCTGAGGTTTAGTGGAACTCGACCTGGGAGGTTGAGGAACTGGACGTAGGTCAGGTAGACCGAACCAGTATAACTCGTGTGTTATTTTATTTGAGCATTTAATTTTTGAAACACAATTCACCCCCCCCCCCTCTTGTGTATCCATTGTTTACACCATAGCTACTGATGAGCCCTTATCTCAAGTGGAGACACCACTACTTCTGAAGGAGATTGTTGCCAAAGGCTCAAATTCGCCATCATCAACCGAACAAGGAGACACCACTACTTCTGAAGGAGATTGTTGCCAAAGGCTCAAATTCGCCATCATCAACCGAACAAGGAAACAACAATGTGCATGGAGCCTCATTGCAAAAAGGTAGAGAGGTATATCTTTGTGATCTCCCTTTTCCTAAAGCTTTTATTAAAAGTAGAAAGCATGATAAGCTTGAGGATGATCAAGCTGTTGTTGACTTGTTTAGTAAGATTGAGGTGAATATTCCTTTGATTAAACTTGTTAAACAGGTGCCTGCTTATTCTAAGTTTTTGAAAGAACTTTGCACCTCAAAAAGAAAATTCAAACTTGATGAGAGAGTTCAATTATGGTCTAGTGTATCTGCACTTTTCACTGACAACATGCTACATAAGAGTCAGGATCCTGGATCATACACTATTCCATGTACTATTGGTAAAGACCATATTTCTGATGCATTGTTAGACCTAGGTGCAGCCATTAACATGATGCCTAAATCATTGTATGACACCTTAGGATTCAAAGACATGAAGCCTACCAGGACCATTTTGCAATTAGCTGACAAGACCATTAGATATTCATGTGGTGTTGTAGAGGATGTACTTGTACAAGTTAGGGACTTAGTCTTTCCTGCTGACTTTGTCATTTTAGACACCTCTACTGATTCTAGTGGTCAAAGCAGTCTCATCTTAGGTAGACCTTTTCTTGACACTGCAAATACAATCATTAACATGAAAGAAAGGTCTATAACTATGTCTGTTGGGGAGCATGAGATTAAATATATGCTTGATAATTCTTCAAAGCATATGCATGAAGTTACTTCATTGTATGGTGTTCAAATTGATGATTGTTTGCTCAATTGTGAAAATGCTGTTTCATCTATGCATGATCATATTGATGATACCATGACTCACCCACCATCCAATACTCCTCATAAATCTCCTATTGATGTGGAGCCACGTGCTCTTCATTTTTCATCTAACCCTGTTATGCTTGGCAAAGATTCTGCTTTATGTGATGTTGCAGGTGTTAGAAAGGAGATCCAACCTCCTACAATGAAGACAAAGAAGAAGAGAAAGCGGAAGCGGTTCCAAAAGAAGTCTTTAAAGACCAACACAGTTGATGCCACACTCTTAGAGCTACAAAAGGAAGTCACAATGTCAGTCTACTCCAAGCTATTACCTCTCCTTTCTCCTATCTTCACTCGATTGGATGTCTTGGACTCTCCGAATTTTGAAGACCCTTTTCTTCCGGATCCTATGGAAGAAGCCCCACTTAAGGTCTCCGATTTTGTTTGGGTTCAAATTGCTCAATCTAGAGATCCAGATTTTGGCGAGAGAGCTCGATGGGTTGGACCGTTAGAGATCAAGTCCATAGACCCTTGCACCAATCAAGCTTCGCTTCAACTCTATGAGGACCACATTATGTGTTGCAAGCTTGATAGGCTTCGCCTTTACCATTCGAGTTACAAACCTCTTGTCTTATTGTTATACATGTTCTGGCTAGCTGGTGGTATCTTGTGATGCATGTTAGGATAAGTGTGGGGGAGGGACACATCTAGTAGGAAAAGGTAGTTTAGTGTTAGTTGAGTCAATAAGAACCCCTTATGTTGTCATTCTCTTGTTGCACCACATTGCATTGAGGACAATGCAAGATTTAAGTGTGGGGGAGGGACTTGTGGTAGCCATGCTTGATTGGTAGCTATGCTTGATTCATTGGGTTTGTGTCATTTCCACATTAGTGTCAATTTTTCAAAACGGAAAAAAAAATGCATTAGCAAAGAATCATGTATTTTAACCTCTCAATTTCAAACAAGTTAGTATTGAATCAATTCATTTTGTTAATTGGCCTTACAATTAGACTTATCTTTGGCATGAGAGTAGCCCTTTGTGAGGATTTTTGAGCCTTTAATTCATTTCAAGAGTGACTTGCTCAATTATTCAACTTCTAGAACTTGTTTCTACTCTTAGTCAAAGCTTATACATTCATGTTTGGATATGATTGGGGCATTCATTTCTAAACCCTATGACCCAAACACTTAACCAACAAATATATCCTTTGTTTCACCCCTTTGGGCCATCACTTTCTTTTCTTCCACCTTGACCAATTTGGAAACATGCATCCATAGCATATACTTGCATTTTTATTGTTCTTGTATTGTTGTATGATTTGAAAAAGCATGCTACATAGTAAAAAAAAAGAGGAGAGAAAGAATAAAATGTGGCCAAAAGCCAAGAAAAAAGAGTGAAAGCACAAAGTGCTAATGTATGCCAAAGGCATAGTGTGAAAAGAAAAGAGAGGAAGCACAAAGTGCTTGTGCAAAAAAAAAACTTGAGAAAAACAGTGGCATGTAGTATGCTAGTATGGAATTGTTATGACTTGAGTTACCATTTTTTGTATTTCATTTGTATGTGGTGGATAATTGTTTACATAATTGGTCATTGACTTCATTCCATTATTCATCATTCATTATTAGCCTTCTCCATCATTTCAACCCCACAAAGTCCCCTTGTGTAACATCCTAAAAATTTAATTAACGATTAGTGACAACTTAAGATTTAATTTTGGGAATTAATTATGAGTTTAGGGAGCTTCAAAGTGAAATTCCTATAAAATGGAAGCATTTTGGAAAATAAATACATTTTTGAGAAATAAATATACCTATTTTCCTTAGAAATTAAGGAAAAATAGTTAGAAGTTGAGTTTTACATTGCAAATATTATGAAACATAGTCAATGACATAGGTAATACTATGGTGGGAGATAATACATAAGTTGGTGCATAGATTATTTATCTTATTTGTTTTAAGGTAGGATTTAAAAAGGAAAAGTAAATAAATGAATGTTGAAGGGCAATTATGTAATTTACCCACAAAACCCAAACATATACACTCCCTCCTTCTTCCACATTCGGCCTCCCTTCCCTCAAACCCTAACCCGTCTCCTTCGTCTTCGGCCTCCCTCTCTGAATCCGGCAAGCTCCTCCAGCGACGGCGAGGAGCAGCGGCGTGGTCCTCCCTCCCCAAATATCATCTTCATTCTCTCCCTTCATCCCTCACACTTCTCTGTTCTTCTTCTTTCTCCGGCGACCATGGCGGCGGATGACGGCGGAAAAGGGTAAGCTTTCACCATTTCTTGTATTCTTCAACTTTGTTCTTCTATTCAAGGCCGGTTCCTCACCCTTCTCTCTTTCCTCTCGGTTTGTTTTTTTCCTCGCTGCCCTCTTTCGTCTCCGGCGAGACTCGACGGTGAAGGCCGCCGTTCAGTCCTGAGCCCGAGCTTTAACAGTGGTGAGCTTCTCCTCCCTGTTTCCTCTTTTATTTTTCGTTTTGGCGAGTTGAGGAGGGGTAATCCAAGTTAGGCTCATTGATTTAGGTGTTTAAAGTGAGTTAAAATGAAGTTAAAGTTTCATTTATGTGTGGATTTTGAAGGATTAAAGCTGTGATTTAAAGACCAAGAAATTTGTATAAAACCTTAATGTTGGGATGTTAAATCTGAAAGGTTTAATAGGGACTTTAGGCTTACAGTTTGTTAATTTATTTGTTTAAGAATTCAATAGGATGAGATTCTAGCTTTTCATGTTAGGTTTGTACTGTTTCATATGCACCATTTCAATTCTTTCTATTCCTTGCTTGACTTGAGTTACGTAATGAGCCATGAATAGAGTACCACTTTGAATCTGAAATTTCTGTTACATGGGGCTATTAATTTACTTTTCCGAAAGTAGGGAAAATGAAGTATTAAATAACAAATAAATTTATAAGGATGAGTTGTGATGTTTCGTTTTTGATTTATTCATCTGTGTCTATGAGTGCATGATGTTTAATTGCCATGACTGGTTTCTTGCTAAGTATGAGAGTTAAGCTTAAAGTCTTTGATTTTAGTTTTCGGTGTTGCTTTTGTAATGAATCAGCCGTGAATTCTGTTTTTTTTTTAAGGGAGTCCTAAAGTTATGAAAATGATTTATTTGATAATAGGAACTCAAGAGAGAGAGAAGAGGGTTTAATTAATTAGAGTGTCAAATGAAAAAGAAAGGGGGATTTTAAATTGCTGATTTGAAGTCTTAAATAATTAAATATCGAACCTTTAAAGAAGAGCTAGAGGCATATTAGGTATTAAACTTTAAAATATATCATTGTGGTAGTTCCTTTGAGCTTTGACATGGTTGAATGTGAGAACTAAATAAGTGCATTGCAAATTCCTTTATCTCCCTTTTCCTTTGGCTGCCCTTGGAACATAAAAGAGAAAGATGAAAATGACTTTGTGTGCTTGACTTGTGTGTGGATTGAAGATTTCCTAAATCCCTTTTCTGTCATAGTCGACTGTGGGCATAAAGAATGGTATGAAATGCATGTGAGATTAATGCCATGGATATAATTGTAGTAGTGTTAATGTAGGTGCATTTACGAATTTTCTATTATTGCCTTTTTGTAGCTGAACTAAATGGAGTTGAAATGGAGGTGTTTGTTGTAATTGTGTGAAAATCTGAATGATGCATGACATGTGAAGGGAAAATGTATGTTTTGATGTTGGCATATTTTAGGAGAGTGTTTTTTATCTTTCTCCCTAATTGAATTGATTATTGGCTTGAAAATGCTTAAAGATGTTATTAGTACATGATACAATCAGTTTTATGTGAGATAAAAATGTGACATCTTGGTTTTATATATGTTTTTATTAGGAATTATGGTTTAATTGAATATGGTGTTGTTGTAATTGCATTTGTGCAGTGTTGTGGATGTTTTCTTGTTGATATAGGTGTTCATTTTGGCTAGAATCTATATGTAAGTGGTTAGTGTGAAATCCTTGCCCCGTTGTTTTTGCCAAGTTGGTGTTTAAGGATGAGTACTACAATTGTAAGCTTAGTCATGTACCTCATTCTATGTTGACCTTGAATTATATGGATATGAATTATTGTTGATGTTGGAATTGTGAATGGTTAATTGAATGTGCTAGTTTTTATGGGATGAAGATGATTAATGTATTTGAAGTGGGTTTTATGCAATGTAGTGTAAAGTCTCACTTGGTTAACTGTTGATGTTGGTGATTCTTGATTTTTATAATTAATCACATGGTCTTGTTATTTGCTTGTGATTTAATTGTGGCTGGAATTGGGAATAAAATGTAATTGGTAGGGAATCCTTAAATTCTTCATTATTAGCCATGTTCTGGAAATTGACATATAACGATAATGTGACATTATTGTTAAGTTTGGATAATTGTTGATGGATTTTCAAGTGGCATGATGCTGTCATTAACTTATGAATGTGTATGTGGCAAATTTAAAAAAAACCTAAAGTGATAAGAGAATTTGAATTAGGAATGGGAAAATGGGTAGTAACATATAAGAACGAGACAGAGACGTTGAACTACGATAAAAGGGAAATGATACTTATTTATCATTGGGATATATATTATTATAGGAATGGATGCAAGTAGGCTTTCGTGGCATCAAGGAAGAAAGGTTGAGAAATCGCGTAGAATTGCTAAAGGGCGACAGGTAATCACACTTAACCTTGCTATAATATTGAGGGTGACGTTAGCTGGGATTTTCAAAATCCCTTTTCACCCTCCATATACATATTGTCTTTGAAAACTTATTTTTATACAAAACAGGCTATCGGGTGCCTTTCAAACACGATTATTTTTGTATAAAAGGAATTTGAAATATTATATATATTATCCTGGCTGGTGTTGTTATGGTTATGGTGTGAGAGAGTTAGATAGTATTCTGTTAGGGATGTTGATAGCAAGGTTGAGGAAAGAAGTTGCATAGTTGGAATTTGAGATATTGAAGGGAATTGTAAGAATGTATGATATGGATATGGATTGAGATTGTGATACTGAATGAGATTGAAATTGATGGATAATGTGAGGTTTGCATGACACTGATATACATACGTACCATCGCGCGATGATAAATGTCGATAGGCCAATCGACAGTTATTTGTACTGATGATCCTTTTCAGATTGATTGGATCGGGGATCATAGGTCGACTTAGTGAGAGAAGTGACCTACGGTTGTTTTGGCATTGAAGAGCCCAACGCCCCTACGGTTGTTTGGCATTGAAGAGTCCAATTGTTCCCGTTCTGTAATGGAAACAGAATTGGGTTCCCTCTCTGGAGATTGCCAGAGAAGGAAATTGTCCCCTCATTATGGAGAGGGACACAGTGTCAAATCATATAGTGAAGAATAGATGCTTGAATGCACCGTAGTGGCACAATGCATCTCTAGGTGAGGGTGAGAGTTGTTGTGGTAGTATTAGTTGATTGGAGTATGGAGATGTTGAATTGATTTGGTTTGAAGGTGATTGTTGGACTTGAGTAAGGAATGAAAGAAGATCTGGATATATATATATTACTATTGTTTTTAAAATTTTGGTACCCTTTAGACGCCCTCGCTACCGCACATCTCACTGTTATAGTGAGTTAAGCGGTGATTACTGGGACAAATTGTCTCATCCCACGATTACTGACATTTTTGCAGGTGTTCATGCACAGGTGCAAGTTTCAGAAAAGGGAATTAGGCTTTAGAGGTTGCTTACATTATTCAGAATTGTATATTACCAGTTTATATAGGCCTGCATGCGTTTCCGCATATTTTCTTATGAAACTGGGAAATAGACTTAGGGATATTGATTATTAATTATATTATAAGGAAAATACTTTTCTAACTATGATAGGGTTGTATTACTATGACAAGCCTTTTTCTATCATAGTTAGATAATCAATATCAGGTTGCCTCTTTTTCTAACCATGTTAGGTGAATCTTTTCTAACATGGTTAGCTATTAATTATCCATGATAGTAATCGTATTATATTAGGAAATTCTTTTCTATCATGGATAATATATAAAAAGAGATTAATGAATTGAAATAGATAATATTGGTTAATTAGGGAATTAGTAATACAATGTTACAACTTGGTTATCAGGATTTGGTATACGATAACCTAGGACTGTGCTGCATTGCATATAGATTGGCAATATACATTGTTGATATTCCCTTTCTTATGTGCATGAATATCTGCTTTTTGAGAGGAATATCACTCATTCCGTGGTGGGGAGAGAGTGATAAGAGCAATTGAATAGGTAACGTGGAGAGGTTGAGAAGGATATAGAAAGAATAATAAAATAAATGAAGACTCTGATAAGAATTTAGGAAGAATAACGAAATAAGGATGATTCTCTGGGGTCTCGAGTATAGTTATGTGCTAGCCATAACCATAGTCGAGGCATCATGAGATACCTTATTGGGTTAAGGGATTAAAATAATTCAAAAATAACAATATATAGTGACATTTAGGTGGTGGAATAAGAAAGTATTGACCTCGTTTCTTGTTTTGTTCAGTAAATTGTTTGATTTATTGATTATTTGACTTGTGCTTTTATATTGTTTGGAATAAAATTCTCCCGAAATTGTTTGTTCTTATAAGCTTCAACATGAAGTATGCTTTTGTTTTGAATGTGTTTTGATTATCTTTCACTTAGTAATGGTTAAAGAGTACATTATCATGAGTAATAGAAGGTTGTTGCCCATTTATATTAAGCGGCTGGAGGCTTCCGGTTACTGGAAGCAGCCCCCTTAATAACAGATGTTGGTAGCCCTCATTACATCATGAGTGCTTGTTTCACACCGTTACTAAATGAAAGAAAGGTAAGTATTTGTTTGAAAATGGCTATCCAAATTTGATGTGGTTGCTTATATGGAATTGAAATGTTAGTAATTAATTGTGTAGATTTGATATGAAATTATAGATAAGATTTGGTTTTTGTTTTAAAAACAAATTGTTTTCTTTAGTTGGTAGATTGGTGATGATTATAAGATATTGTGCTTGTTTGTGTAGTTGTTAAATGTGTATGTGTAAATGAATATGTACGATGATCGTTTAAGTTAATGTAATTGACTCTATGAAAATGATTAAAATTTCATTGTAAATTATTAATGAATGTTGTGTGTGAATTGTGTGCAGGAGGAACTGTTTTGTGTAAGAATGATAAATGTCTACATTTTAATTAATTGGGATGTTTGATTACAAATTGATTATGAAGACATGATTGTGGTTAGCATTGTGATTTTATTCCTTGTTGAGCCACATGGTTCTTTTAATGATTGATTGTAGAAAATATTGATGTGTTGAGTATAGTTAATGGATTGCTTGATACATGAATTGTAGCTAATTTTATGACATAAAATTCTGATTTCTAATTGCTTGGGAAGTTTGTTGATTATTTTTTAAAGATGTAATAGGAATTGGAGGTTGGTTATAAGTTATGGGTCTTAGAATGTCAGATAAGCTTGATTTTGAATGGAGAAACATGACTTAGAACATTTGAAGTCTAGTTTGGGGTTTTAGTACTTGTTTACACTATCAATAAGGTTATGAGGTGATGATGATGTGGCTAAATAGAAGAATCTGATTTTGTGTGTGTGTTGGGGTCAGAGTTGAATACTTAAGTATGTAGATGTGTTTTGTCTTAGGTAACATGTAATGGTCTAGGAATAAAAATTGTTGATTGAACTTCTGTAGCTTGGGAAGATTCAAGCGGGTTAGTCATATAGAGGGATTGTGTAAATTTAACCCATTGGATGGTTTGAGGGAAGGTTGATTTGAATGATTAAATGTTTGAGTGGTTAGAGACTTAGTAACATGACTTTATTTTGTGTAATTGTAGAATTCTATTGGCGGATGAATTAGTTCCATTTTTCTTTTGAAGAAATCCATTGTGATCTTGGTGATTGAAATACACAATAATGCTAATGGACTGACGTTTGATTTGGAGACAATTAGATTTTGGGTTAAAGTTGGTTAAGGGAAACTTTAGGATTAAATTGTTATTGATGACTTAGAATAATATTTTGGGTAGTATGAAAGACTAAGAAAGATAATTTGTAGAATTCGAGGTTATCAACGTGGTTTAGTAATTGATACACTTTGTTGATTATGGTTGAGCTAAATGGATTGAGATGTTTGTTAGAATCTTAAGTTTTGATGAAGACTAAAATATGAAAGAATAGGCCAAGTACTTAGAAATTAATAGGTTAACATAGGATCCCAAGTGAGAGTGCAACCGGATGTGGATTTACTTCCGGTAAGACTAGGACTTGCGCTCGCGGATGAATGTTTCATCCCCCAGCGGCAGCAAATAACTCACTAGGGAATTAACTTAGTCCATGATCATTAGGTATACAAAACCTTAAGACTAAGCTAAGACTCAACCGGAAGTGAAATTGCTTCCTGTTAGATTTTGACTGGAGCTGGCTGATAGAATAGATAACCCCAAGCGTCAATGAACATAAGCCACGTCAAGTGAAAGTGCTTCCGATAGCTTAGTGACTAGCGCTGACTTTTGGAATGAAGGACACTGAGCGAGAGTAAGTGATAGTGAACAAAATCCTTCATCCAGTGGTTTTACTTCCGGATGTAGAAGTGCTTCCGGATACATCTTAGACTAAGTGAACACCCACTGCATGTGACTATGTGCTTATATTGCTAAACTAACGTTCAAGTGCAGCACACTAAGTAAACTTCAATCAGAATGTCAGAACGTTCAGAGATGCAGTGTCAGAATGCTTTTGTCAGAGTAGAGGTGTCAGGACTACTTTTCAGAGATAAAACAAGTCAACCCTGCTATGCATTGATGAAGCATTTATTGGGCAAACGGTAACATGGGAAAAACGGCCATATTCAAACGGCTAACCCACCTACCAAGAGTTCAAATGTTTGAAGATTATATAAAGGAGCTCAACTTCATTTATGAAGCAATCAATTATCTTTGAATATTCTTGAGAGAAGTTAGAGCGAGAAACTAAGAACATCTTCAAGCATTCAAAGCTGCCCAGAAAAGAAAAGAGCATTTAACACATCGAGTGATCCTTTTCATCTACATATTCTGTACTCCTTGTTGTTAAGTCTCTTCTTGTTATAAGAGTATTGATTGTACTTAAGTGTGTAACACCATCCGTTCTTTGAGAGAACTTAGTCAGAAAAATCCTTTAAGTGTAAAGGTTAACCCCTTGCTTGGTGTGAGGGGGAGCTAGTTAGAAAGGTTACAAGTGAGCCTGTGTAAAACTTGTAGTTGTAAGGTTGCAAGTGATCCCGTGCAAAACTTGCGGTTGTAAGGTTTCAGGTGAGCCCGATTTAAAACCTGAGATATAGTGGAACTCGGCCTGGGTGGTTGAGGACTGGACGTAGGTCAGGTAGACCGAACCAGTATAACTCTTGTGTTGTTTTATTTGAGCATTTATTTTTGAAGCACAATTCACCCCCCCCCCTCTTGTGCATCCATTACTTTCATTTGGTATCAGAGCGGGTCTTTCTCACTCGATTCCAACGAATCCAGAAAGCAAAGATCCAGTAATGGATACAGATTACTCTCTACCAGATGTCTCTGTTCAACCCAACAAGCCCCCAGGCTTCGATGGGTACAACTATCCATTCTGGAAGTTTAGAATGGAGACTTACATCAAGTCAAGTGACATTAGACTATGGGATGTAATCGAACGTGGGGATCAAACTCCCATAGATGAGGATGGATTTGCTAAGGTGAGAGCCAGATACACCCCTGAGGACTATGCTCTAGTCCAACTGAACCATAGGGCCATGCACTACATCCAGTGTGCTCTCAGTCCCAAAGAGTTTCGCAGGATCAGCCACCACAAAAATGCTAAAGATATGTGGGAGGCTCTTGAGGCTGCTCACTCTGGAACCAGGGGAGTAAAAGCAAGACGTGTTGAGATGCTGGTGGAAGAATTTCACAAGTTCGCCATGCTTAGTCCCACTGAGCCTATCAGAGAGCTGGAGCTCAGGTTCACTCATCTCATCAACAATTTGGCCTCACTGGGCAAGGATATTCCTGAAAGAGAGCAAGTAAGCAAGATCCTAAAGATCTTGAAGGGTGACTGGATCACCAAAGTAACTATCTTGCAGGAAGTCCAAGGAGAATCAACCAGCTCCATCACCGCACTATTTGGTTCTCTAGCCGAATATGAGCCTACTCTGCTAGATCAAAGAGCTCCTCAAACCTCATCGAAAGCCAAGAACCTTGCTCTTGTTGCTCCCAGCAAGGAGATCGATGATGATGATGAGGATGATGAGGAGGAAATGGATGATGAGGAGATGGCTATGATGGTGAGGAAATTCAGAAAGTTCTTCAGAAAGAAAGGAGGCTTTCAGAGAGGTGACTCCAGCCAGAAGAAGGGATACAAGAAGGAAAAGGTCCCTGTGTGCTTTAAATGCAAGAAGCCTGGTCACTTCAAGGCTGAGTGTCCCAGCCTGCAGAGGTCAAAAGGAAAAGACAAAAGAAAGGCCTTCGTTTCCTCCATTTGGGTGAATAGCTCAGATGACGAAGCAAGTGATGAGGAAGAAGTTGCCAACCTCTGCCTGGTAGCTAGAGAAGATGATGAGGAAGCATCTTCAGATCTTGACCTCACCAACGAAGATCATGAGGTAACTCTTTCTGAACTACAAGAGGCTTACAATGAGGTTCATGAAGAATTCTCTAGATTATGTAAAGCCTATAAAGTGTTAAAACCTAAAAAGGAATCACTTGAGTCCAAGGTGGACTCACTAAGTGAAGAGCTAGCGGAAGCTAGAAAGCTTCCGGTAGTGGATGGCCAGGGTTCTCCTCAAGCAGAACCAAATGCCTTAACACTTGAGAGCTGCCCTAATTGCAGCAAAATCTCAGCTGAGAAAGACAAGCTGCAAAATGCCCTGCAGAAGTTTACAAATGGTTCAGAAATGTTAAATATAATTTTAATGAATCAAAGGGCATATAGGGATAGGACTGGCTTAGGATATACTCCTAGAGGGAAAAAGTGGGTGGAACCAAAAGTAAAGCCCTACTTAAAATTCTTCCATAAAGCCACCAGTCATAGCTCCTCACCCTTCAGCTTCTGTAACTACTGCAACAGGAAAGGACACTCCACGTCCACCTGTAATGCCAAGAAGCATGGAGCAAGTAGCTCTTACAAATGGGTCCCTAAAGGAACCAAGGCTACAAAGGATCCTCCACCTGCAAAGGAAACCAAGAGAGGACAAGGATCCCGAGCCTGGAACCATTCCACAGGGAAAACCCAAGAGCCTAGAGCCAGCACTAGGCCAGAGGCTCCAAATGATCATAAGCCCAAGGTCTTGGCCAACACTAGACCAAGGGCACTAAAAACTAATGACAGAGGACCCAAGAGAGGTTGGGTACCTAAGCTTGCTTGATTATTTCAGGTGTGTCTCAAGGCATCCAAGAACAGAAAATGGTACATCGATAGCGGATGCTCGAGACATATGACTGGAGACAGAGACAAGTTCAAATCTCTGGTGATCAAAGATGGAGCCACAGTGACCTTTGGAGGAAATCAAAGTGGTAAGATCACTGGAGTTGGAGAAGTCGGACCAGTCAAAGACGTCTATCTAGTGGACGGTCTCTGTCACAACCTGCTGAGCGTAAGCCAAAGCACTGACAAAGGAAATTGGGTAATCTTTGATTCAAATGAGTGCATAATAGTTGATAAGCAGGATCTGAATTTAGACAAGGCCAATTTAAAATGCAAACTTAAGGCAAACAGAAACGGAAACCTATATACCCTGGACTTATGTCAACAGCTAGAAGAAAAATGTTTAATATCTAGTGATGAAAATAGTTGGCTTTGGCATAAGAGGTTAGCTCATGTTAATTTTACTCAACTTGATATGCTAATTAAAAAGGAGCTAGCCATAGGTATTCCTTCCTTTAAGGTAAAGCATGATTTTATTTGTGAATCCTGCCAACGAGGGAA
Organism: Mimosa pudica; assembly: GCA_029929735.1. Lineage (NCBI taxonomy): Eukaryota > Viridiplantae > Streptophyta > Magnoliopsida > Fabales > Fabaceae > Mimosa > Mimosa pudica. The sequence goes on along the minus strand of JAKELP010000012.1, from coordinate 2,591,364 downwards.
GCAAACAAAGTCCTCGTTTAAAACCAAGAAGAGAGTCTCCACCAGCAGGCCCTTGGAACTAACCCTATGGATTTGGTTGGGCCAGCGAGAGTAAAGAGCTTGGGTGGAAACCTATATGCTCTAGTGGTGGTGGATCATTCAAGGTTCACTTGGACTATGTTTCTTGCCTCTAAGCAAGATGCTTTTGATGCTTTTGTTGTCTTGGCTAAGAAAGTGCAGAATGAGAGAGAGCTCAAAATCACAGCCATAAGGACAGACCATGGAGGAGAATTTGAAAACCATAGCTTCTCTGCGCTATGTGAACAAAATGGCATAGAACACAACTTCTCTGCTCCTAGGACCCCTCAACAAAATGGAGTTGTCGAGAGAAAGAACAGGGTTCTGACAGAGATGGCTAGAAGCATGCTCAATGAGAAAGAGGTTTCTCAAGTGTTCTGGGCGGACGCTATGAGCACTGCTTGCTATATCTCTAACAGAGCCTATGTTCGCAAGGGCTTGGACAAGACTCCTTACGAGCTGTACAAAGGGAGGAAGCCCAACATCAGCCACCTCAGAATCTTTGGATCAAAGTGCTATGTGCATAACAATGGAAAGGTAAATCTGGGTAAGTTTGATCCAAAAGCTGATGTAGGTATATTTATAGGATATTCCCTTAGGAGTAAAGCATATAGAATATACAACATGAGAACTAAAACTGTAGAAGAATCCATGCATGTTGTATTTGATGAAACTCCTACATGGGGACAATCCACAGAAGATGATGGAATACTTAATCTTCCAAAACTATCATCATCTCCCTCACCACCAAAAGAAACACCAACAAGCAATCCCAAAGAAGAAGATGAACCCAGTGATGAACCTGGAGTGCAAACCGTGCCTGATGAGGCACAGTTGCCAACAGCTAGGAGACATCACAGGGATCATCCTCTTGATCAAGTGCTTGGTGATGTTTCTTCTGGTGTCAAAACTAGAAGACAAGTTCAAAATGAAGTTGAGTTTGGAGCATTTCTATCTCAAATCGAACCAACTTCAGTTGAACAAGCTCTTGAGGACTGCGACTGGATTATTGCCATGCAGGAAGAGCTAAATCAATTTGAGAGAAGTCAAGTTTGGGAACTAGTCCCAAGGTCGTCTCATCAATCCATAGTGGGGACCAAGTGGGTCTTCAAAAACAAGCTGGATGAGACAGGTCAAATTACAAGAAACAAAGCTAGATTAGTGGCCAAAGGATATAACCAAGAAGAAGGCATTGACTATGAAGAAACTTTTGTTCCAGTCGCTAGACTTGAAGCAATAAGGATTCTTCTAGCCTTTGCATCCATGAAAGGCTTTAGGTTATATCAAATGGATGTAAAGAGTGCTTTTCTTAATGGTTATATTAAAGAAGAGGTATATGTAGAACAACCTCCTGGCTTTGAGGATCATAAGCATCCCAAACATGTGTATAGATTAAAGAAAGCTTTATATGGCCTGAAACAAGCTCCTCGAGCTTGGTATGAGAGACTCAGCAGCTTCTTGCTGGGCAAGGGTTTCTCAAGGGGCAAACTAGATAATACACTGTTTATCCTTCACAAAGATAGAGATATGTTAATTGTCCAAATATATGTTGATGATATTATTTTTGGGGCAACTAATGAAAAGCTTTGTGAAGATTTCTCTAAGACTATGCAGGGTGAGTTTGAAATGTCAATGATGGGAGAACTAACGTTCTTCCTAGGCCTGCAAATTAAACAGAAGAAGAATGGAATCTTCATCTCCCAAGCTAAGTACTGCAGAGAACTACTCAAAAAGTTTGGGATGGATGAATGCAAGGAGTATGACACTCCTATGAGCACCACTGCCGCACTCGATGCTGACGCAAAGGGTAAATCTGTCAGCCTGCCCATGTACAGGGGAATGATAGGTTCCCTCCTATACTTAACGGCAAGCAGGCCTGACATTCAATTTAGTGTAGGCATGTGTGCTAGGTTTCAAGCCAACCCCAAGGAGTCACACTTAACATGTGTTAAACGTATTCTGAGATACCTTGAGGGAACACAAGAACTTGGTCTTTGGTATCCCAGAGGTAACCAAGAGTTCTTGTGGGCTTACTCTGACTCTGACCATGCAGGTTATAAAACAGATAGGAAGAGCACCAGTGGACAATGCGCCTTCCTTGGTGGTTGTCTGGTGTCTTGGGCTAGCAAAAAGCAAACCTGTGTGTCTTTGTCATCCACTGAGGCAGAATACATTGCTGCTGCAAGTTGATGTGCGCAAGTGCTATGACTGAAGAACCAGTTGAGAGATCTTGGCTTGGAGTTCCCTGAGGCACCCATCCTCTGTGACAACACAAGCACAATTAGCCTTGCCAAGAATCCAGTTCAGCACACAAGGACAAAGCACATTGATGTCAGACATCACTTCATCAGAGACCATGTTCAAAAGAAGGATGTCAAGGTGCAGTTTGTCCCCACACAACAACAGCTTGCTGACATCTTTACCAAGCCTCTGGTGGTTGACCAATTTACTTTCATAAGAGGTGATTTGGGAATGGTAAACCCAAATGAAGTGTAAATTCTGTTTATTATACTTGATTGTTTAAAACCTACAACAATACTAACTTAGGCATCGGAGTGCCAATATATGTTTTTGCAGGTACTCAATGTTAAATCTTAAGCAAGTGCAACCGGAAGCAAAACCACTTCCGGATGATCATTCACTGACACTGGATGATCAAACCAAGAGAGCGCCAGTGCCAGACCAAGGGACACGTCACTTCAGAAAACGATTCAACTCCTTCTATGAGAAGTTGTGCCCTATCTGACAAGATGAAGCGACACATGTCATAAGGTGCGCCGTTTCAATTAAAAATTTTACGTTACCCAATGTGTAAACGTTTGGTTTCATTTGAAAATATATGCCTATTTTACCCTCAGTAACTTTGCCTATAAATAGGATGTCATTTTTCACTTTCACTTTTTACTTTCACCCACATATTCTCTGCACATAACTCTTCATCTTCATCTATGTTCTTCGCATTCTTCATACACTTTTTCGCATTTCATCTCTTTTCACCATCAACCCACACAAAAATGGCCGGATCACATGAAACAAACCCAGTTACAAAGAAACATTCCTCATCCAAGAAACACAAGTCGAAATCTGGAAAATCAAGTCATAAACATTCTGGTAAATCTGGGCATCGTGAAGAACATTGCGATGAACATCAAGAACACCATGAAGCTTCTGGGCAGTCACAAGGGCAGACTGAACAAGTCCAGGAACAGCCTGGACACTCTGGGCGAGTACATGAAGAGCCAGAGCAGTTTGAGCAACAACAAGCCAAGATGAAAGGGAAGAAGGTTCAGTTTGCTGAAGAGCCTTCATCCAAGAGGCAGAGGGTTGAAGAGGATGACCCTACAAGTTATAGAGATGGGCCATTGGAGCCAATTGCTGCCAAGTTTGAGACATCCATTCCCTACTTCAACCATGGGTTGTTCATCGATCTGAAGAAGATTGATGATCTAGGGTTTCCTCATCTACGCCCTTACTTGGAGAAATATATGCCTTGGCTGGGGATCAACCAGGACTACAACGTCAACGTCCTGCGAGTCTTCTGTCAATCCCTCACTTGCAAGGTTAAATACAAGAAGGTTGATGGGAAAGAGCAAGTCCACAAACTCTCCTTCACTGCCACTGTAAGGGGGAGAACCTTCAGGTTCACTTGGAGGACATTGAATGAGATGATGGGGATCACAGACGAGAGCATGAATGAGTGGCTGTATCCTGAGGCGCTCAAGTACAGCACAAAGGATCTCAAGACGTTGTATGACACCAAGGGGAAGAAGGTGTCCAAGATGTCTGACTCCTACAGACTCTTATACTACGTCTACTCCCGAATGATGACACACAAAGGGGGTAACTTCAACGAGTTCACTCTGCTGGACAACCCGTGGTTCCCCAGAATTCTCTCCCACCAGCCAATCAACCCCGGCCAGTTGATCTGTCTTGAGCTTCAGCGCTGGATAACTAATGACAAGTCTGGCTACCTTCCCTATCCCACTATCATTGCCTTCCTCCTTGAGAAGCATCTGATCAAGGCCACATCTGCTGTGGAGGAAGAAAATGTCAAGTGTAGACCTGTGGGAGCTACCAACATCGCGAAGATGGGCATTAAGTATCATAAGTCTGCAAAGCCCACTCGCTCAGGATCACAGGCAGGGAGTGCATCTCAGACTTCAGCCCCCTCTAAATCTGGTGCAGGGGATCAGGAAGTGGACTCCCATGCTGGGCCAAGCCGTGCTGCAAGAGTGCCAGCTTCTGTCAGAGCCTTTGCCGAGGAAGTAAAGGAGGAGTGTAACATCCTGAAAAATTTAATTAAGGATTAGAGAGTGTTTTGGGAAATTTTGAAATTTTAGGAATTTTTGGGATATTTTTGGAAATTTTGAGTAATTAATATGCATATAATTAATTAAGAAATTGAAGAGTTTGAAATATGAGGGAATGGTAAAGCTAAAAATATTTTTAAGTTTAAGAAGATTGGAGGCTGGTTTAAGTGGTTTTAAATCAAAATAAGTACACTATGGCAAGTTTGGGCTTTAATTATCAAAAAGCATCCTTATTTCTCCTTAACCAAACACACCCTCCTTCCTTTCTTTATATATATTTCAGCCGCCTACCCCCCAAAAGCTTCATCATCATTAACATCACCACCAACCTTCCTCTCCCACTCATCATCACCATCGCACCTTTCCTCTCCAAACCCAAACATCTTCATCACCATCATCGAACCATCTCCCACTCCTCTCTAACCTTCGATTTCTCTTCATCCTTCTTCACGGCTGCACAGTGGCGGCCTAGGGCGCGGCGGCGCCGGCCACCGCATCATCAACATCATCATCACACCTTTCTTCCTTCCTCGCTTCTCTGCCTCGCGTTCTGTTTCATTTCTCATTTCCATTCGTCGGCTTCGTTTTTCCGGCGTCTCCTTCGGTTTTCTGGCGAGGCTTCGTCGATTCCGGCGGAAATCGCGACGGACGGCGGCTGGGGGTAGTCTCTTCAGTTTCTTTTGGTTCTTAAGTCATGTTCCTTTTCTAAACTTCATTTTCCTTATTCTTCCCTTCCCTTTTGGTTTTCTGGTCGGCCTAGATATTGAGGGGCCGTTTTCCGGCGAGTTAAACAGCGGCCAGTGGCGGATTGCTTCTCATTCTCATTTTTGGAACTTGGTAAGCAATTTGTACGCCCTTTGATTTTCGTTTTTGGCCGTTTGAGAGGGTGGGTGTTATTTGGGTTTTAGGTTTTAGTCACGAAAATGAACTAAAACTAAGCCAAAGCTTCATCTTTTAGTGTCCTAACTGTTGAATTTAATGTTGATTGAAGTTTTATGAAGTTTGTGCAAAACCCTAACTTTTGGGGATTTTTAAATCCGACGGGTTTCAAAGATTTTTGTGTAAAGTTTTCTAATTAAATCATGTAGGAATATTATGAAGTTGATTTGGTGTATTGTGTGATTGACTTAATCGAATTTGTGAACATATCCTTAAATTACAACTTAAACTTTATGTGTGGGTGATGTTTTAAACTTGTGGAAGTTAATTTTTATATTTTTGTTGTTGGGAAGCATTTTCTGTGTAGGTAATGTTCTGTGAATGAGATGTACTTGCTTGGTTTACTGTTTGGGTGTTAATGGTTACTTGTAGCTAGGTGCTAATATGAAATTGAAATTTAATGAAAAGCATAGAGTGATGCTGATTGTTTCTGGTTGTAGTTGATTTTCACTACCAAATAATATCATGTTTGCTGCTGGAATAGTACCAAATCAGCCCTTTATACTAGTACAAAACATCATTTTCTCTCTACAGTAACATCAATTTATGTTGCTGAATTTTCATAGATGTTTCTCAATTTTTCAGCCCTGTTTGTTGCTGTTCTACAGCAACATTTGTTGCTGTTTTACTGCATAATGGCAGCACCATTTTGCTGCTGTTTCTGCTGCATAATTGCAGCGATTTTTCTGAAATTATGTTGTTATATGTGGGTTGTTTTTGTGTGTATGTGATGTTGAATTAATGCCAAAATAATACTGAGGTTACTTCTCATGATGTGCTGATTTTGAAACTTGTAATAGTTGCAAAGTTGTTAATACTAGAAATCATAAAACAATGGAATATATATGGGTTCAGGTTTATATGTATATACATGGTATATGAACAAACAATTGCAAATTTCCTCTCTTTCCTTGTTACTTTGGCTGAATTGGGTATTAGGAATTATGTGTGAAATGCATATGACTTGTACCTCTAAGTAAGAGGAATTGAATGGATGTGAAACACTTAAATTTGTGTTGGGAGGAAAGAAATGCCTAAATACATTCCTAGTCCTATAACACTGTTGTAATCAATAAAATAATGACATATGCTAGCTGGTTATAACTTGAATTGAAAATTTACTAATATGGTCATACATGTGCGTGTTTTTGAGCAAGGTGTATGTTGCTAGAATATGTTGAACGTGGGAACAATGTGAAATGCTGATTACTAGAGTTAATATTGAATTATATGAACAATAACTGATTGCTTTCTGCTTGATGCTTATTTTATTGCTGATGGACCGATGTTGTGACTTTTGTGAATGACATTGTGAAGGCGTAATTGTGATGACTTCTTAGTCTATTTGAAAATTAGATCATGAGTTGTGTTACATAGTGTACTAATTACCTAATTAACCAATAATATTTATTTCAATTCATTAAGCTCTTTACTAACTATGATAGAAAAAGGAATTTCCATAATATTAATATCTCTATCATAGTTAGAAAAGATCATTCTAATCCTTTTATAGTTTATCCATGATAGGATAGAATAAACTAATACAACCTGAATACTATCATGGATAATTAATAGCTAACCATGTTAGAAAAGAATCACCTAACATGGTTAGAAAAATAAACAACCTAATGTTCAATAATATCAAATACATATAAATATATGCGGAAACGTATGCAGGCCTATACAAATTGGCAATATACAATTCAGAATAGTCCATATAACTACTACTACCTAATTCCCTTTCCTGCTGCTTGCGTCTGTGCATGAATACCTGCAAAAATGTCAGTAATCGTGGGATGAGACAATTTGTCCCAGTAATCACCGCTTAACTCACTATAACAGTGAGATGTGCGGTAGCGAGGGCGTCTAAAGGGTACCACATTTAAAACCAATACTATGTATATATATGTCAAATCTTTCATCCATCATTCAAGTCCCTCCTTCTAAATCAATTCAAATTCATCATCTCTATTTCCCACATACCACTCAAATCCCTCAGTCAATTCCAAATCAACTCAACAGACGAAAATAAACGTGATTGACACTGTGCCCAGTCTCAAATCTGAAAGCATAAAAAGGGAGCACTTTAAATAGTGAAAACGTCCCTAAAAAGGGAGCACTATAAAAAGTGAAAACGTCCCTGGTTCCTTTAAAATCCAAGGAACCTGTACAATTAACCTATCGATTGCGCAGATCGATAGGTTACATCGGCCGACGGTATTAATAATCAGTGTCATGCAATACTAACAATACCTATTCTATATTCCATCAACTTCAACCTCATTCAATATTTCAATCTCACATTTCATGTTTTCCACAACATAGCTCACCATAATCTCAAACTCAACATCTGTCACTCTTTTCTATTTCCATAATTTCTCAAGTCACTGTCTAACACTATACCTATCTATATACCTTCCACAATCATTTCAGATCAATACCAACCACAGCCAGAGTAATATATATGTAGTGTTTCAAATTTCTTTATATGAAAATAATCGTGTTTGAAAGGCACCCGATAGCCTGTTTTGTATAAAAATAACCTTTCAAAGATAATATATATATATATAGAGGGTGAGAAAGGATTTTAGAAAATCCTAGCTAACATCACCCTCAATGTTATAGTAAGGTTAAGAGTGATTACCTGTCGCCCTTAGCACTCTGTTGCCTTTTCCTCACCTTTACCATGCCTTGAGGAATACGCAAAGCACATCCTTTCCTATTATTACATCATGTAATAATAGTAGATTAATAATCATTCTATATCATGGATTATCTAACGTCTCTCTCGTTCTTATATGTTACTACCCAATTTTCCCCATTTATGTACTTTATCTCTTAATACTCAGATTAAACTTGTTAACTTGGTCTTTTATGATTCTCCATTAATGTTGACCATTAAATAACTTTAAGCATCACCATTTCAAGATTTAACAATGCGACCACTCATTCAAAGCATATCAATCATCCAAGCAAAACAAGAAACATTTATATTAATAGATTGCTCAAATCTGATTCAAAGGAACTGATTCCTTTGCCCTATGATAATCTCATTTTTTTTTCCAAGAATCTAACAGCAATAGCAATTATTATCAACTATGATATAATAGAGAAAGGCAACCACAAGGTAATTAAGCAGCACTTAAAAGGAACATCATCAAATACTAATTTCTCAAGCCTTCCTTAAACCAAAATAGTATATTAAATCATAAGATAAAGCCTCATATATGAATATTTTCCAGCCACAAGCAAAATTTCACTTGCAAGCATCGCATATACATTCTAGCACGGTAAAGAACTCACACAAAGCATACTTCCATGCTCAGAATTGAATCTTTTAAAACTTCCAAGTTCACATGCATGTAAAACACTTTAACAACAACCCTTCATTCCACCCTAATGCATCCATAACAGTTATAATCATTCATTCGAAGTAGCCATGTAGAAGAGAGAGATGGATCACTTCTGTTAAATCCGCACATGCACATACAAAAACATTCATTCACTTCTGTACTAACATAGAGCAAGAATCCTCATTACTTTCTCCACCTAACTCAAACTATTCAATCTTAACAAAACAAGAAAAATGAATTTGTCGATTCCACCATCATATCCTAATTTGAATACAAACAATACTAGTTACCCTGTTCAAATAATCATCCTATTAAAATGCTCACAATTAAACCATACATGCAACCAATTATAGCAACCTTTAATTAACACAACATAAAAAATCTGAATTTTTTTTTTAAAAGTAGCCCTGCCTCAATCAACAATTCCCTTTTTAACTACTGACAAAAAAGGAAGGAGCTAAAGCTGTACAAATCCTAGAGGCTTCATGAATCATGCATGTAGTACTATATTCAGACCAACACCCGCAGAAACAGAGTATGCAAGGAGAAAAACCTTTAAAAATTGGCAAAACATATCATCTCAAGTAAAGACAAAATGAACAGCTCAGCATGCACTCCATTTACCAAACACATTTAACAATCAGCTGTGTATTGTTCTTATTAAAAATTCCTCTCAAACACCACCATATGTTATCATGCAGTAATTATATATATATACTTAATCATGCTAAATCAACCAGAACACTAAAAATCAAATACACAATGTCAGCCTTATGGAACCCAGCCTCAACCAAACTCTTTAATCTACAATCAAAACACCAATTAGGTTGCCCTTTGTTCTTTTAATCATTTATAAACCCATAAACCATAGCCCCTTTCGATTTTCCTCTCAATTCTCGGTCAAAGCAAAGCACAAGGGTAGAAATGAAGCAAAAGGAGCTACCTGAACTCACGTCACCAGATTCCGCCATGAACCGTCGCGAATCGCCGTCGGAATTGCTGGGACTCGCCGGAAACGAAGAACAATGGAGGGAGGTGAGAGTTCAGATTTTGAAGTGAGGAAGATGATGGAAAACTAGGAACAAAACTTACCTAAGATTGAAGATGACCCAACACTGTCTGAACTCGCCGTCACCGGAAATGAAGAAGCCGCCGTGAGGAGTGAAGAATGGCGAGAAAGAAGGGAAAACAGTGAGAAATACGAAGGTGGAAGGAGAAGTTGAAGAACCAAGAGAAATAACTAAACTCACCTCTCACGCCACCGTCCACCGTCGAGCTTGCCGGAAAAACGAAAAGGGACGAAGGAGTTGACTGATGGAGGTGATGAATAGTGAGAAGAAAGAAACAGTGAGATTGAACGATGATGAAACAGAGGAAGATGGAGGAGGCTCGATCAGCCCCCCCATCGCCGCCGTTGACGTCGGTCGCCGCCGCCGCCGTCGTCGTCCGAAGAGAAGAGAGAAGAGAGGTGAGTCGTCGAAGGTGGGGGGTTTGGTTCGATCGAAATATATATATAGAAAGGAAGGAGGGTGTGTTTGGTTAGGGAGAAATAAGGGTGATTTTTGATAATTAAAATCCAAACTTGCCATAGTGTACATATTTTGATTTAAATCCACTTAAACCAGTCTCCAATTTCCTTAATCTTCAAAATATTTTTAGCTTTACCACTCCCTCATATTTCAAACTCTTCATTTCTTAATTAATTTTATGCATATTAATTACTCAAAATTTCCATAAATATCCCAAAAATTCCTAAAAATTCCAAAATTTCCCAAAACACTCTCTAATCCTGAATTAAATTTTTCAGGATGTTACAAGTTGCTACTTGATTAATGCTTGTTGAATGATTTGAGGATTCTTGAAACTTTGCAAGAAACCTCTGAATGTTTAATGAATAAACTTTAAGAATTATAATGACTTCAAGGAATAGAATAATTACATATGGGCTGGGTAGTAACATATAAGAACGAGAGAGAGACGTCGAACTACGATAAAAGGGAAATGATATTAATTTATCATTTGGATATATATTATTATAGGAGTGGATGCAGTAGGCTTTCATGGCATCGAGGAAGAAAGGTTGAGAAATCGCTTAGAATTGCTAAAGGGCGACAGGTAATCACACTTACCCTTGCTATAACATTGAGGGTGACGTTAGCTGGGATTTTCAAAATCCCTTTTCACCCTCCATATAAATATTATTTTTGAAAAGGTATTTTTATATAAAACAGGCTATCGGGTGCCTTTCAAACACGATTACTTTCATATAAAGAATTTGACTTATTATATGTAGTATCCTGGCTGGTGGTATTGCTGGATATTATGGAATTGTGTGATATATTTGCAGGTGTTGGATATTGAGAGGTTTTGAGTATAGAAAAGGAATTAGTTGTGAGTTTAGATTTTGGAAAGATATTGTGGATAATAGATTGAAAGGTGATGTTGATGTTGATGTTGTTGTTGATTATTGAGGTTGTGATATTGAAATATTGAATGAGGTTGAGGTTGATGGATATGAATGATGTCATTGTGGATGGGATATTGATGGTTAATGTGAGGTTTGCATGACACTGATATAAATGTACCATCGCGCGATGATAACTGTTCGATAGGCCAATCGACAGTTATTTGTACAGATGATCCTTTTCGGTTTGATTGGATCGGGGTTGATAGGTCAACTTATTGAGAAAAGTGACCTACGGTTATGGGCATTGATTAGAGTCCAACCGCCCCTACGGTTATGGGCATTGATTAGAGTCCAACCGTTCCTATTCTGTAGTGGAAAACAGAATTGGGGTTCTCTCTCTGGAGATTGCCAGAGAGGGAAATTTGCTCCCTCATCAGAGAGGGGCACAGTGTCAAATCATATAGAGAAGATTAGATGCTTGAATGCCCCGGTATGGCACAATGCATCTACAGGTGAGTGTGAGAGTTGTGGGGTGGTGTAGTTGTAACGGAGGTAGAGGTGTTGAAGTACATTGATTTGGAAAATGACAGAGAGACTGGTGTAATACATGGGAAGAAGGTTTGATATATATATATATATGTGTATTATTGATTTTATAACTGAGGTACCCGTTAGACGCCCTCGCTACTGCACATCTCACTGTTATAGTGAGTTAAGCGGTGATTACTGGGACAATTTGTCTCATCCCACGATTACTGACATTTTTGCAGGTATTCATGCATAGGTGCAAGCTTCAGGAAAAGGGAATTAGGTAGTAGGAGTTTTATATAATTTATTTGGTATTGTATATTGCCAATTTGTATAGGCCTGCATCTGCTTCCGCATGTAGTTATATTTATGTATTGTTAAATAATAGTTGGTTTTGTTAATTAACCATGTTAGGTAAATTCTTTCTAACATGGTTAGCTTTTAAATATCCATGATAGCATTCATATTGTATCAGGAGATTCTTTTCTATCATGGATATTATGTAATCATTAGGAAATTTCTTTTCTAACTATGATAGAGATGTTGTTAATATGAATATTCCTTTTCCTATCATAGTTAGTAAAGAGGTAATAGAATTAAATGAGATGTGACAGATTAATTAAGGAATTAGTAACACAATGTTACAAGGAGCTTCTCTTTAGGCTGCCTGACTCCTTGGTGGGTCCTCTCCGTGCTGAGTGTGACACTGGCTTCCAGCAGCAGGGAGAGCGGATCCAGCGGCTTGAGGACAGGGTTAGCCAAGTCGAAAATCATCTTGCCAGGGTAGATGCAAAACTAGATCTCATCCTCCAGCACCTACAAATTCCCCAACCATCACAAGGTAACCTACCACCTCCACCTCCTCCCCCAAATCCACCTCCTCCTCCCTCTGGTCACCCTCAACTTCCCCCTCCTCCTCCACCTAACACTCAACAACCTCAGCCCCCACCACAAAATGACCACCAATCCCCACCTTCACCAAACAATGACCACCAATCCCAACCTTCACCTACCCATGACCAGCAACCCCAGGACTCACCCCAACAGTCTCCTCGCCAATCACCACGAAACACTTCATCTACACCTCCCTCACCCATTCTCACTCGACCTAACGCTTCTACTCGCTCTCCACTCCGCCTCTCCAACGAACCTTCCCCCCATCCTAATCCTATCAATCCCAACTCTAACCCCAGATCCAACCCCCTGGCCGAGCACCTTGGATTTCACACTGTCATTCACCCCCTCAGCCAAATGTATATAAGAGATTACCCCCGCCTTCAGCCACTCTCTGATGACCACCTACCATTCACCCCACACTCCACCACCTCCTACACTGAATATTCCTCCACTCATCCCTATGAAAATCCCTTTGTGAATCCTTCCTAGTTCCCCGACACTGCCTCATCCCCAGAAATTCCCTTACCTACCTCCTCCCCAGAATCCTCACCCCCAAAAAGATTTGGCCCTGACCCTCCACCCTCCTCTCCAACCACTCCGTCCTCCCTGGCCCTCACCCTCTTTGATGATGCCAAAAGGGGGAGAGATGTGATGTCCACTCTGCGCCTGTCCACGAACACAAGGGATGTCCTCAGCCAGCCATCCCTATGGATTGATGAAGACATCGCAGCTGCTCTCCGCCGTGCGATGGAATCGCAAAAGCTGGGTGGTGCTGAGAGCCTTATAAGAGGAGAAGTCATCCGGTTCATGCAGCAGAAGAAAACGGCTGAGCAAGGACCACAATGGGATATGGTTGTCTTTGAGCCAAATGAACAACCTTCACAGCCTAAGTCATCTTCATCAGAGCCTTCTCCAACTAAGTCAAGCAAAAACATTGTTGAGGAGATTATGATGAAGTACGGGCTGAAGAGACCCAACCATCCTCCCATTGTGATAGCCAAGCCTATTCCTGCATCCTCTGGGCAAGAGTCTGAGATCCCTTCATCTGAGCTTTCATCTGCCCCTCCTCCCTCATCTGAGCCAGCAGTCACCTTCAGTGAGTCTAGAAAGAAGGTCGTTGCTAGGAAGCGTGCCAAGAGAATTATTGCCACCATTGAATCTGCTGAGAGTGAGGAAGAGACTCCATCTGACCTACCTGAGCAAGGAACTTCGTCTGTCCAGGTTGAGCAAGAAATGCCAGTGGTTCAAGCAGTTCCAATTCTGAAGGAAGTCAAATCGGAAATTGAAGACATGACTCCTGAGGAATTCGAGAAGTTTGGGTTCACAGACAAGTTATCCTTTTGGTCAGATGGCCTGCCTCGATGCTGACAGAGCAAGTGCCATGCCCACTCCTCCAATTAGCAAGAGCAAAGGGAAGAGTAAAGGGAAAGGGAAAAGGAAAGCCCAGGAAGTTGAGGAGGATCCCAACTTCCCTGTATGGAACGTAAAAATCCGGGCTGTTCATTATCCCAATGGAGTGGTCACCTACTTCGACGATGCTACAGGGTTCCCTGGGTATGAAGAAGTGGAGAACATGAAAAGGGCATTCGAGGAGTCTATTGAATCAGAGAGGCTCAGAAGAGAAAGAGAGGAAGAAGAGCTTCAGTGGATAGTTGCCCAGATAGACCAGAATGTGCATGAGGCCGAGTTAGCCAAACTTCAAAAGGAGAATGAAGAGAGACAGAAGGAGAGGGAGAGGAAAAAGAAACACAAACCTTGAACCCCCAATCCAAACATTCTTTTAACTTAGAAATTTTTCTTTTTTTTGTTTTGATGCATACTTCATACTTGCTTAGTGTAATTTACTTGTATATGTTCTTTACTTGTATATGTTATTTGATTGTATACTCTGACTTGTAACTTCTGCTTATCAATAATATCTATCTAAGTTACTTGTTCTTATCTATTGCTTTTATTCTTCAGATAATCCTTTCATATAAATTTAATCGATAAAACTAAGTTTGTCATCATCAAAAAGGGGGAGAATGTTAGAATCTTAAGTTTTGATGAAGACTAAAATATGAAAGAATAGGCCAAGTACTTAGAAAGCAATAGGTTAACATAGGATCCCAAGTGAGAGTGCAACCGGATGTGGATTTACTTCCGGATAGACTAGGACTTGCGCTCGCGGATGAATGTTTCATCCCCCAGCGGCAGCAAGTAACTCACTAGGGAATTAACTTAGTCCATGAGCATTAGGTATACAAAACCTTAAGACTAAGCTAAGACTCAACCGGAAGTGAAATTGCTTCCTGTTAGATTTTGACTGGCGCTGGCTGATAGAATAGATAACCCCAAGCGTCAGTGAACATAAGCCACGTCAAGTGAAAGTGCTTCCGATAGCTTAGTGACTAGCGCTGACTGTTGGAATGAAGGACACTGAGCGAGAGTAAGTGATAGTGAACAAAATCCTTCATCCAGTGGTTTTACTTCCGGATGTAGAAGTGCTTCCGGATACATCTTAGACTAAGTGAACACCCACTGCATGTGACTATGTGCTTATATTGCTAAACTAACGTTCAAGTGCAGCACACTAAGTAAAGTTGCTTCCGGATGTGAGTTTGCTTCCGCAAGCAATCAGAATGTCAGAACGTTCAGAGATGCAGTGTCAGAATGCTTTTGTCAGAGCAGACGTGTCAGGACTACTTTTCAGAGATAAAGCAAGTCAACCCTGCTATGCATTGATGAAGCATTTATTGGGCAAACGGTAACATGGGAAAAACGGCCATATTCAAACGGCTAACCCACCTACCAAGAGTTCAAATGTTTGAAGATTATATAAAGGAGCTCAACTTCATTTATGAAGCAATCAATTATCTTTGAATATTCTTGAGAGAAGTTAGAGCGAGAAACTAAGAACATCTTCAAGCATTCAAAGCTGCCCAGAAAAGAAAAGAGCATTTAACACATCGAGTGATCCTTTTCATCTACATATTCTGTACTCCTTGTTGTTAAGTCTCTTCTTGTTATAAGAGCATTGATTGTACTTAAGTGTGTAACACCATCCGTTCTTTGAGAGAACTTAGTCAGAAAAACCCTTTAAGTGTAAAGGTTAACCCCTTGCTTGGTGTGAGGGGGAGCTAGTTAGAAAGGTTACAAGTGAGCCTGTGTAAAACTTGTAGTTGTAAGGTTGCAAGTGATCCCATGCAAAACTTGCGGTTGTAAGGTTTCAGGAGAGCCCGATTTAAAACCTGAGATATAGTGGAACTCGGCCTGTGTGGTTGAGGACTGGACGTAGGTCAGGTAGACCGAACCAGTATAACTCTTGTGTTGTTTTATTTGAGCATTTATTTTTGAAGCACAATTCAACCCCCCCCCCTCTTGTGCATCCATTACTTTCAATATTAGTTAAGTTTAAGGTTCTATGTCAAAAGTTCTAGCTAACATTTTTAATGGATTAATTGGAATTGAATACAATTGGGAATGATGCTCTCGATGGACATGTGTGGAGTTAGAATTACAAGTTTTTAGCAAGGAATGAAATTCTAGGGGCGTAGTATTTAACAGTTGGGAAGTGAGACCTTTGAACATGGCTGATGGACACGATTTGAGTCGGAAGGTGAGACTAGGGAATTTAGTCCAATTAAAGGTAGTTCTTGCATTAGTTCAAGCTTGTTTGGAAAGAGGTAAAGAATGATTAGGATAACTAAAGCGTGGTAGTATCGAAGTTAAATTGGGGGAAATTCTTTGTTTGAGCAAATGGGGAGATCTTCAATAGTTAATAGATTGATGTTTACATAGGTTCTAAGACTTGTCCTCATATCTATAGAAATTGGTCTAAGGAATTGACAAGGTATAATTATTTCAGGTGAAATATTTTGGTAAATTATTGAAGAATGACTCTGGTCGTCTTATAAGTCAAGGAAATTAGATAACTAAGGTTTAACAAAGTTGGAATATGACTGAAGATTTAGAAGCAAGAGGAACAATGTGTATTATTTTAGCAAGAATTTGGAGCTTTTCTTCATTAATTCAAGTTCTTAGGGACATATTGAGTGAGTTATGCGAGGTATTATTGCTTTGAGTTGATTTACATAGTGAATTTTGGGGACAAAATTCCTAAAAGGTAGGTAGACTTGTAACAACCTAAAAATTTAATCAACGATTAGTGACAATTTAAGATTTAATTTTGGGAATTAATTATGAGTTTAGGGAGCTTCAAAGTGAAATTCCTATAAAATGGAAGCATTTTGGAAAATAAATACATTTTTGAGAAATAAATATACCTATTTTCCTTAGAAATTAAGGAAAAATAGTTAGAAGTTGAGTTTTACATTGCAAATATTATGAAACATAGTCAATGACATAGGTAATACTATGGTGGGAGATAATACATAAGTTGGTGCATAGATTATTTATCTTATTTGTTTTAAGGTAGGATTTAAAAAGGAAAAGTAAATAAATGAATGTTGAAGGGCAATTATGTAATTTACCCACAAAACCCAAACATATACACTCCCTCCCTCCTTCTTCCACATTCGGCCTCCCTTCCCTCAAACCCTAACCTGTCTCCTTCGTCTTTGGCCTCCCTCTCTGAATCCGGCAAGCTCCTCCAGCGACGGCGAGGAGCAGCGGCGGAGCAGCGACGTGGTCCTCCCTCCCCAAATATCATCTTCATTCTCTCCCTTCATCCCTCACACTTCTCTGTTCTTCTTCTTTCTCCGGCGACCATGGCGGCGGATGACGGCGGAAAAGGGTAAGCTTTCACCATTTCTTGTATTCTTCAACTTTGTTCTTCTATTCAAGGCCGGTTCCTCACCCTTCTCTCTTTCCTCTCGGTTTGTTGTTTTTCCTCGCTGCCCTCTTTCGTCTCCGGCGAGACTCGACGGCGACACACGACAGTGAAGGCCGCCGTTCAATCCTGAGCCCGAGCTTTAACAGTGGTGAGCTTCTCCTCCCTGTTTCCTCTTTTATTTTTCGTTTTGGCGAGTTGAGGAGGGGTAATCCAAGTTAGGCTCATTGATTTAGGTGTTTAAAGTGAGTTAAAATGAAGTTAAAGTTTCATTTATGTGTGGATTTTGAAGGATTAAAGCTGAGATTTAAAGACCAAGAAATTTGTATAAAACCTTAATGTTGGGAAGTTAAATCTAAAAGGTTTAATAGGGACTTTAGGCTTACAGTTTGTTAATTTATTTGTTTAAGAATTCAATAGGATGAGATTCTAGCTTTTCATGTTAGGTTTGTACTGTTTCATATGCACCATTTCAATTCTTTCTATTCCTTGCTTGACTTGAGTTACGTAATGAGCCATGAATAGAGTAACACTTTGAATCTGAAATTTCTGTTACATGGGGCTATTAATTTACTTTTCCGAAAGTAGGGAAAATGAAGTATTAAATAACAAATAAATTTATAAGGATGAGTTGTGATGTTTCGTTTTTGATTTATTCATCTGTGTCTATGAGTGCATGATGTTTAATTGCCATGACTGGTTTCTTGCTAAGTATGAGAGTTAAGCTTAAAGTCTTTGATTTTAGTTTTCGGTGTTGCTTTTGTAATGAATCAGCCGTGAATTCTGTTTTTTTTTTAAGGGAGTCCTAAAGTTATGAAAATGATTTATTTGATAATAGGAACTCAAGAGAGAGAGAAGAGGGTTTAATTAATTAGAGTGTCAAATGAAAAAGAAAGGGGGATTTTAAATTGCTGATTTGAAGTCTAAAATAATTAAATATCGAACCTTTAAAGAAGAGCTAGAGGCATATTAGGTATTAAACTTTAAAATATATCATTGTGGTAGTTCCTTTGAGCTTTGACATGGTTGAATGTGAGAACTAAATAAGTGCATTGCAAATTCCTTTATCTCCCTTTTCCTTTGGCTGCCCTTGGAACATAAAAGAGAAAGATGAAAATGACTTTGTGTGCTTGACTTGTGTGTGGATTGAAGATTTCCTAAATCCCTTTTCTGTCATAGTCGACTGTGGGCATAAACAATGGTATGAAATGCATGTGAGATTAATGCCATGGATATAATTGTAGTAGTGTTAATGTAGGTGCATTTACGAATTTTCTATTATTGCCTTTTTGTAGCTGAACTAAATGGAGTTGAAATGGAGGTGTTTGTTGTAATTGTGTGAAAATCTGAATGATGCATGACATGTGAAGGGAAAATGTATGTTTTGATGTTGGCATATTTTAGGAGAGTGTTTCTTATCTTTCTCCCTAATTGAATTGATTATTGGCTTGAAAATGCTTAAAGATGTTATTAGTACATGATACAATCAGTTTTATGTGAGATAAAAATGTGACATCTTGGTTTTATATATGTTTTTATTAGGAATTATGGTTTAATTGAATATGGTGTTGTTGTAATTGCATTTGTGCAGTGTTGTGGATGTTTTCTTGTTGATATAGGTGTTCATTTTGGCTAGAATCTATATGTAAGTGGTTAGTGTGAAATCCTTGCCCCTTTGTTTTTGCCAAGTTGGTGTTTAAGGATGAGTACTACAATTGTAAGCTTAGTCATGTACCTCATTCTATGTTGACCTTGAATTATATGGATATGAATTATTGTTGATGTTGGAATTGTGAATGGTTAATTGAATGTGCTAGTTTTTATGGGATGAAGATGATTAATGTATTTGAAGTGGGTTTTATGCAATGTAGTGTAAAGTCTCACTTGGTTAACTGTTGATGTTGGTGATTCTTGATTTTTATAATTAATCACATGGTCTTGTTATTTGCTTGTGATTTAATTGTGGCTGGAATTGGGAATAAAATGTAATTGGTAGGGAATCCTTAAATTCTTCATTATTAGCCATGTTCTGGAAATTGACATATAACGATAATGTGACATTATTGTTAAGTTTGGATAATTGTTGATGGATTTTCAAGTGGCATGATGCTGTCATTAACTTATGAATGTGTATGTGGCAAATTTAAAAAAACCTAAAGTGATAAGAGAATTTGAATTAGGAATGGGAAAATGGGTAGTAACATATAAGAACGAGAGAGAGACGTTGAACTACGATAAAAGGGAAATGATACTTATTTATCATTGGGATATATATTATTATAGGAATGTATGCAAGTAGGCTTTCGTGGCATCAAGGAAGAAAGGTTGAGAAATCGCGTAGAATTGCTAAAGGGCGACAGGTAATCACACTTAACCTTGCTATAATATTGAGGGTGACGTTAGCTGGGATTTTCAAAATCCCTTTTCACCCTCCATATACATATTGTCTTTGAAAACTTATTTTTATACAAAACAGGCTATCGGGTGCCTTTCAAACACGATTATTTTTGTATAAAAGGAATTTGAAATATTATATATATTATCCTGGCTGGTGTTGTTCTGGTTATGGTGTGAGAGAGTTAGATAGTATTCTGTTAGGGATGTTGATAGCAAGGTTGAGGAAAGAAGTTGCATAGTTGGAATTTGAGATATTGAAGGGAATTGTAAGAATGTATGATATGGATATGGATTGAGATTGTGATACTGAATGAGATTGAAATTGATGGATAATGTGAGGTTTGCATGACACTGATATACATACGTACCATCGCGCGATGATAACTGTCGATAGGCCAATCGACAGTTATTTGTACTGATGATCCTTTTCAGATTGATTGGATCGGGGATCATAGGTCGACTTAGTGAGAGAAGTGACCTACGGTTGTTTTGGCATTGAAGAGCCCAACCGCCCCTACGGTTGTTTGGCATTGAAGAGTCCAACCGTTCCCGTTCTGTAATGGAAACAGAATTGGGTTCCCTCTCTGGAGATTGCCAGAGAAGGAAATTGTCCCCTCATTATGGAGAGGGACACAGTGTCAAATCATATATTGAAGAATAGATGCTTGAATGCACCGTAGTGGCACAATGCATCTCTAGGTGAAGGTGACAGTTGTTGTGGTAGTATTAGTTGATTGGAGTATGGAGATGTTGAATTGATTTGGTTTGAAGGTGATTGTTGGACTTGAGTAAGGAATGAAAGAAGATCTGGATATATATATATTACTATTGTTTTTAAAATTGTGGTACCCTTTAGACGCCCTCGCTACCGCACATCTCACTGTTATAGTGAGTTATAAGCGGTGATTACTGGGACAAATTGTCTCATCCCACGATTACTGACTTTTTTGCAGGTGTTCATGCACAGGTGCAAGTTTCAGAAAAGGGAATTAGGCTTTAGAGGTTGCTTACATTATTCAGAATTGTATATTGCCAGTTTATATAGGACTGCATGCGTTTCCGCATATTTTCTTATGAAACTGGGAAATAGACTTAGGGATATTGATTATTAATTATATTATAAGGAAAATACTTTTCTAACTATGATAGGATTGTATTACTATGACAAGCCTTTTTCTATCATAGTTAGATAATCAATATCAGGTTGCCTCTTTTTTAACCATGTTAGGTGAATCTTTTCTAACATGGTTAGCTATTAATTATCCATGATAGTAATCGTATTATATTAGGAAATTCTTTTCTATCATGGATAATATATAAAAAGAGATTAATGAATTGAAATAGATAATATTGGTTAATTAGGGAATTAGTAATACAATGTTACACCTTGATCCAGTCATGAATGCATGCATAGTGGAGATATTAGAGTAGTCACAAGTCTATGGTTAAATTGTTCATTGAGCAAGTAGAGTGACAAATTCCACAATAGGTGAGGAGAGTGAAACACTATTATCTTGAGAGTTCTCATCGCCATAATTCATGTCCAATTGCATTGCTAATTCTCACTATCCATTTTCTTGCTTATTGATTCATACAAAATTGATGACTATTGATTTGTTAAAATCTTGTATTCTTTGCAATGTACCATTTGTCCAGGAGTACAAAGGTCTAAGTGTGGGGGAAATTATTGCACCATATATTTGATATCTTTTCATGGCCAAATCCATTGAATTAATGCATGTTTTGATATTAATTGCACCTAATTAGCATAGATTCTAGCTATTGCTTAAGTTGTTGGAATTTGTTCTAGTTAGGGGCAATTTTGTCATATTTAACTTGATTTATTGTCATTCATGTTTTTAAGAACCTTGTGATGCTACTTCAAGTATTAATCTCTTGTAGGTTAATGGAAGAAAACACTCAAAGATATCATGGAAGCAAAACACAAGAATGAGGAAGCAAGGAAAGCAAAGAAAGGGCAAAAAAAGGGGAAAATGGTTAGTTTGGCGCCCCCTGGCACCATCTGGGCGCCCGTGGGCGCCATTGGTGCCCAAGGGGCGTCCGTGGGCGCCATTTGAGCACCGATTCTGCAGCAAATTTCAGCTTTCGCGAAATTAGGGTTTTTACACCCTATATAAGCTTCCTAACACCCCCAAACCTCCTCCCAAGCACCTATAGGCCGAAAATAAGCCCCCTAACCTAGGGTTCTTCAATTTTCTCCATTCCCCACTCATTCCAACTCATTTCTATGCATTCCAACTTCATTCCTGTAACATCCTGAAAATTTAATACAGGATCAAGGAGTGTTTTGGTAAATAATAAACGGAGAAATTGAGAATTTTGGAATTTTTAGGAACTTTTGGAGATTTTTGAAAATTTTGAGTAATTAATGTGCATATAATTACTAAAGAAATGAAGAGTTTGAAATATGAGGGAATGGTAAAGCTAAAAATATTTTGAAGTTTAAGAAGATTGGAGGCTGGTTTAAGTGGTTTTAAATCAAAATGAGTACACTATGGCAAGTTTAGACTTTAATTATCTAAAACCACCCTTATTTCTCCCCAACCAAACACACCCTTCCCTTCATTTCCTTACAAAACCCGTCGCCCCCTATTTCTTCTTCACCTTCGTCTTCTTCTTCTTCCTCTTCTTGCCTCAACCAAACTCGTTGCCTCTCTCCCCTCTCTCGTGAGCTCCGACCTTTCCTTCCTCCGCCGTCCATTCCATCGTTCCGGCGAACCCGCAGCAAGCTTCCCAGGCGGAGACGACACCGATTGCGGCGGAGAGTCCCGCCGGTGATGAGGACGATCTCGTCTTCAAATTTTTGGGTGAGTTCTTACCCATAGATTCATTCATATTTCTATACTTATACTCTGATTTCTCATTCTTCTCTCTTCGTTTCTTGTTTTCACTCACTGCTCCTTCGATTTCCGGCGAACCAGCGGCGGCCGACGACGGCTGGTCCTGTGTTCTTGCTCTTGAACTCCGGTGAGGCTCTTTTCTTTATCCTATACCTTAGTTCCTTCGTTTTTCACTGCTTTGTGAGAGGTTCTAAGTTAGGGTTTGTATTATGGGTTTGTGAGGTTGAATATCAGGGAGTGTCCGGTTGGTTTTGAGGTTCTGGATTGATAAATGGTGTAATGAAACTAATTTCTTGTTGATTTCTTGAATTGTTATTTGATTGGACATTTTGATATGTATATTATTGGTTGTACATATGGGATTAGTAATGTTTTAGGGCTGTCATTTGGTTGTTAAAAAAATTCTGCTTGTCTTTCTTTTCTCTTGTCCAAATGATTTCTTTCATATGTAGGGCTGTTCAATTTATTTCACGTGTTGGTAAATTCTGATTTTGGTTGATATGTTGCTAAGGGTCCAAGTTTAAAGTAAATGGGATAGGGGAGTTTACTTTCTTGTCTTGGCTTAATTAGTGTTCAAAATTTGTTATGATAAAATTGAGTTTGAGAAAGGTTTTAAATAAAGCTATATGGAAATGTTTAAAGTTGTGTATAAATGTATATGATCCTTGCTGGTATTATTAGAATTAGAATTATGAAGATATTAAGTTAATAAAGAAATTTTAGATTTGTAAAAGAATTTGTGTCTCTTGTCTAAGTTAAAAAGAACTGTAAATGTTTGCATGGAAGTACGCGATTATAATCTAATCTATGTCAGTTTGCTACTATGGTGTGCTTGGAATTGTGGTTGATGTATATAAAATTGTGCTTGTTCCTTCTTTTCTCAATTGTGTATCATGTGGCTTATAAGGACTTGTGAAGAAACCTAATTTGCGTATGGAAGTTTGTAATGGAACTGAAAATCTTGCTTATGATTATGTGTGTGTTACTTGGTCAAATTGAAGTTGAAGATATGATAATTGATATATGATTCGTCCTGGTTTGTTCATGTAATAATTTTTTAGATGTATGAGAATAGGACTAGAAGAGACTAATTGTTTGAAATAATAGCGGTTTTAAATTCTAAATCAAATGGCTGATTAAATGAGAGTAATTTGAATTGTGCATTAAAGTGTGGTATGCAAGTAAGCATGAATGACTTTAACTATATAGGTGAACTCCTAGATTTCATGTTTCTCTTTCTCTTAGGAGCTGCCATTGTTAAGGCTGAATGCCATGACCAACAATTGATTTTATAATTGTGTGTTATCTACTAAAGCAATTCAGATTAAAATGATGGCTTACATTCAATACAATATGGAAATAATGAGGTGTTTGCTTTGTTTGAGCATTTTTCAGCTTGGTTTATCTTTGATGGGTGTGCATGATCATAGTAATATTAAGTATTCATATTCTTGATCTGTTATTCAAATGTTTGGTTAATGTGTATGTGGCTGATTTTAAATTGGAGTAATTAATTATTGGGCAAAGGTGCAAAAATATGACTAAACTTTACCCTAAGTTGCATTTCTATGACTAAAGTTTCGCAAGGAGCAAAAATACCACTAAACTTGGGATCGAGGTGCAAAACTATTATTTCCGTCAACTATGACGGTGTTGACCGTTAGTTTTCGACTTGTAGGATGCTGAGTGTGCAATAATGACCATGTGGCATGCTGAATAGACTCTTTATTGGTGTTATGTGGAATAAGGGGTAAATGTATTTAAAATAATGCAAAAAATATGATTATTTTATTCTAACAACAGACCCATATTTGCACTCAAAGTACATTTACTTTAAATACATTTACCCCTTATTCCACATAACACCAATAAAAAGTCTATTCAGCATGCCACATGGTCATTATTGTACACTTAACATCCTACAAGTCGAAGACTAACGGTCAACACCGTTATAGTTGACGGAAATCATAGTTTTACACCTTGATCCCAAGTTTGGAGGTATTTTTGCTCCTTGCGAAACTTTAGTCATAGAAATGCAACTTAGGGTAAAATTTAGTCATATTTTTGCACCTTTACCCTTAATTATTTAACTTGGTCTCTTGTGTTTAAAAAGGATGAATTGATGGTGGGATATGTATTAATTAATTGGTGGAAAGATAATATGGATTCTTTTGAATGGTAAAAGTGTTGATTGGTCAATTGTTGATAATTGATTGTGATTTATTGGGTTGGTTATTTACTGGTTGTTTTTATTGTTAGCGATGTTTTGTTTGGCTTTATCTTGTGAATTAAATTATGAGAAAGTGAAGATTATAATTGTTATGGAATGTGTGATAAGTTTTTATTAAAAGCTATCAATAATTTGTGAATTGTATGAAGTGGTAATTGGTAGTAGGATTTTGAGGGTAGTACACATGTTTGTGGTGATGTTGAAATGATTTTTGTTCCTCTTTCTTCATAGATCAAATCATGGACCTAAGGGAATATTTATATATACGATGTATTATGGAGTGTTATTGCTTGAAGTTCAATGCAAGGTCTTGTTGTTATTTCACATTGATATGATTGGTTGTTCTCTTGTATTTTAAATCAATGATTTTTGGGTTCTGGTTGTCTATGTGTGCTTGTTAACATGAGAATTTACGAAGATTCATTAAAACGATATGACCAAGAAGGGGAAATGGGTAGTCATATAGAAACAAGAGAGACATTAAAATATTATAGAGTGGAAATGATCTTAATTTATCAATTTATATTATATATAGGTGTAAATAGTGGTGAGGATACTTGGAAGAGAATACACAAGGAAATGGTAAGGAAGAACAACAGTGCTAAAGGGCGACAGGTAATCACACTTAACCTTGCTATAACATTGAGGGTGACGTTAGTTGGGGATTTTGTAAAATCCTTCCTCACCCTCTCTATATATATTATCTTGGAAAAGGTATTTTTATATAAAACAGGCTATCGGGTGCCTTTCAAACACAATTATTTTCATATAAAAGATTTGCACACATTATATATACTATTATCCTGCTTGGTGGTGGCCATTAATCTAGAATGACGTGAAATGTATATAGGGATAGTGTTGGATAGTGGTTTGAGAGGTTATGGAATAGAAAAGGAATGAGTTGTTGAGTTTGTGATTGTGGTGAGTTAGGTGGATGGGAAATATAAGGTATTGTTGACTGGAGTATTGAAATGTAATGTGGATTTGAAATAGGTACATTGTGGTCCGGGAATTGGAAAGTTATATTGATGGAAAGTATAAAAGGTTGTGGTTGGGACATTTAAAGTTATGGTGAGCATTGCATGACACTGAAATTTATGTACCATCGCGCGATGATAACTGTCGATTGGCCAATCGACAGTTATTTGTACTGAGGATCCTTTTCAGATTGAATGGATCGGGGATCATAGGTTGACTTATTGAGAGAAGTGACCTACGGTTGTTTGGCATTGAAGAGCCCAACCGCCCCTACGGTTGTTTGGCATTGAAGAGTCCAACCGTTCCTGTTCTCTAATGGAAACAGAATTGGGGTTCCCTCTCTGGAGATTGCCAGAGAGGGAAATTGTCCCCTTATTATGGAGAGGGACACAGTGTCAATTCATATAGTGAAGAATAGATGCTTGAATGCACCGTGGTGGCACAATGCATCTCTAGGTGAGTGTGAAAGTTGTTGTGGTAGTATTAGTTGATTGGAGTATGGAGATGTTGAATTGATTTGGTTTGAAAGTGATTGTTGGACTTGATTAGGAAATGAAAGAAGATCTGGATATATATATATATATATATATATATATATATATATATATATATATATATATATATATATATATATATATATTACTATTGTTTTTAAAACTGTGGTACCCTTTAGATGCCCTTACTACCGCACATCTCACTGTTATAGTGAGTTAAGCGGTGATTACTGGGACAAATTGTCTCATCCCACGATTACTGACATTTTTGCAGGTATTCATGCACAGACGCAGATAACAGGAAAGGGAATTAGGTATTAGAAGCTATATAGACTATTTTGGATTGTATATTGCCAATTTGTATGGTCTGCATTCGTTTCCGCATGTATATATCTATTTATTGTTAAATATCAACTAGTTTTGTTTAATAACCATGTTAGGCAAATCCTTTCTAACATGGTTAGCAATAAATTATCCATGATAGCAGCTGTGCTGTATTAGTTTATTCTTTTCTATCATGGATAATATTTCAATCATTAGAATATTCTTTTTCTAACTATGATAGAGATATTGATATTATTGCAATTCCTTTTTCTATCATAGTTAGTAAAGATATTATTGAACTAAAAGAGATGTCACTGGTTAATTAGGGAATTTGTAACAATATGTTACAATTCCTACCATATTCTCTACCATTTTCTTCACTTTTCCACCATCCTTCTACCATGAATTGGGCATTGGAGCTTCTCTTGGTGGCTTCACCTTCTTCCATGTGTAGCTAGGCTTCCTCAAGCTCTCTTGGTGATGGGTTAAAGTGGCTCAAGCAAGGGTTCTACAATAGGGGAGTTGTTATTGTTTCAATCTTGTATTTATGACTTCCAACATATTGTATTTGGTATTTCTCTTGGAATTTCCAGATTTTATGTGTTGTTGAGACTATGAATATGTAATTGTTGATAAGATACTTGTGTTGATGGATTGGGTCTTGTGTTGAGAACTTAATTTCCCTAGTGTTAAATTCAATTGGAGTTTTTGTGGTTCTATTGTCTTGCATGATGTCATGTGTGATGATTTAATCAATTAGCTTGTTGATAAAAGAAGCAAGTTGAGAGAGTTTTTCATTGTTGGCTTCTCTCTCCCCTTGAATGATCTCATGGAGTTTAGAAATCTCATCGCTCATTGACTCATGATTGGGAGTAACATGTGGCATGATAAATACCTTTTCATAGCGGTTAGAACACCCACTTGATATATGCAATTGAGATCCACATAAATCACAACATGGTGCTATCAACTCTCTACTTGATATACTCATAAGTGAAGGAGGTGTAAATCTGTCGAGTCTAGTAGAAAGCAACTTGACTTCCTCCATAAGACCATCTAGCTTTGCTATATGAAAAGGAGTGGGCTCAACCTTGTCTACAACATTGGTGGACCGGCTAGAGGTGTGGTACTTTTGCTTAGAAAGGGCAAATTTCCGGATTATTCGCCATGCATCATCAGGAGTGCAATCTAGAAAAGATCCCTGAGTGGCTGACTCTAACAAGTCTTGATCCTTTTCCAATAGACCATCATAGAAGGTATGTACAAGTTACTCTACTGGAATTTGGTGATGTGGGCACCGAGCAAGAAGGTCTTGGAATCAGGTCCAATAGTCATAAAGGGACTCATCATGGTCTTGGAGGATGGAGTTGATCTCTTTGAGCCTCATTGAAGTTTTTATGGCAGGATAGAACTTGTCCAAAAATGCATGTCTGAGATTCACCCAAGAGGTGCATGCGTCTGGATCAAGCCTAGGAAAGCTCATAAACCATGTCTTAGCTCTTCCCTCCAATGTAAGGTGGAACACGCGCCTCATAACATCTTCAACTTAAGCCCCATTTGCATGAAAATAAGGTGGTTATGCTAGGGTTCACTGAAAATCTCTCAAACCCGCTCATCCATCTTCCATTTCCATGAGATTTCACCTCAAATCTTCCATATTTCCATCTCTATCTCCGTTTCCACTTCCATTTTCACCAGCCTTCTTCTCCATCTCACTTCACCTCATGACTACCACTTCTTGGGTAGATTTTGGGCAAAATTCCTCTCCTCCTTCCATGAGAGGCTAAGTTCTTGGTGCTTTGGTGGTGTGAAGATGGTCAATTGCTTCAATGGGCTTCATAGGGGAGTTTATCTTGTTCCATGCTCTTTCATTGTATATTTGGGATATGTGGTTGCAATTCCTTGTGTATTTTGAATAGATACATGGTTTTATCTTTCTATTTGTTATGGATTGATATCATATGTATTGGATACTATGTTTGTATGTTAAATGTTATGGATTTCCTATTTCCTATGTGAATTGATTCATGATGCTTTACATGCTTTAAGTGGTTGTTTGGCTTGAATAGCTAGTGTTTCAATTAGGTTGTTGTGGTTGCACTTCCTTGAAGAGGATTTTGATTTACAAACTTGTTTCTAATACACATCAAGTGGAACCTAACTCTAACCCTAAGTAATGACTAGTTTTAAGTGGTTACTTGATTAGCTATTAATTAGTGTTGGAGGACCCTTAGTGGTTGCTTTTGGCTTTTTCTAATAGACTTGATGAATGATATAACTCCCATGATCTTTTTAAAGAAGAAATTGAACCATTGAATCACTACCAAAGCCCCTTTGCATTGCATTTATTTTAAACCCTCAAACCTTCATTTGAAAAACACCAAAAAACAAGTAATTACATTTTCTTAATAGTTTAATCGCTTGATTTCTAAAACCAAACAAACCTTTTTTCCCTTTGTCACTTTTGATTTGCATTTAGTTTATCTTAGGGTAGTTAAAAGACTCCTCAAGAGAGACGACCCGAGGTTGCGCCACTGTGTTGCAATCCTTGGTTTCATAAATAACTTGCATTTAACCCCAAGGCGAATAGGAAACGGTTAAATCACTCTCAAATGTATGTTTCACATAAAGACATCCAAACACTCAATTTTTTTGAATAAGCTATTTTGAGAAGAAAGACTAGGTTTGGGGTTCCAAAAGCTATTTTGAGAAAAACTACATTTTTCTTATTTTCCAGCTGAAATCTTCGATCTCACATTTAGGAATTTATTTGAAATAAAAGAAACATGAAAAACTATTCATCATAACTATTTTTCAGAAAACTTATATTCTACTCAAAATTTATTTTTAAAAGTTATTCTCAAAAAGTTTAATCCAAAAACTCTCATTTCATCAAAAACAATTTTTCAGAAAAGCTATTTTATTCAAAAGTTATTCTCTAAAAGCTATTTTCCCAAAAACTATTCTCCAAAAGCCCATCTTTCGTCATGTTTTCTCATTGTGCGGGTGGTGGGTTTGAGTACCATCAAACTCAGCCCTCTTGTATCATTGGATTTTTTTAATAGGGTTATATTTACATCCAATGCATTATAACCCGCACAACCAGTTCATCACTGATTGAATGACATTTGTACCCTTCTCCCTTCCTTTCTCTCTCCTCCTTCTATCTTTTCATCTCCTTCCCCTTCGGCCCTAGCTATCTCCTTCTCTTTCCTCCCTTATATGTTTTTTGCCGCCACTCACCCATTACCGATCACGTCTCCGCCACTCACTAGCCTTTCTTCCATTCCAGCATTCATCTTCTACCCCACCAAATAGCTCGGTCTTCGTCTTCTCCGCCACTCACTCCGGCCTCTTTTCCATGCTGACGTGTAGAGGGCGGCCATGGAAGAGCTCAGAGGAGGTTGGTGGTGTGGAGGAGCGGAGGCTGTGTGATTGGGTGATGGCGAAAAAATGAAGGAGGAGAGCGGCAAGTGAGAGAAGAGGGAGAGTTGAGGGAAGGGTCTGTAGAGGGGGGAGGAGAGATCGAGAAAAGGGAGAAAGGGCCGGGGAAGGAGTGAAGAGAGAGAAGGAGGAGAAATAAATGGAGAGAAAAGGGGTCCACATGTCATTTAATTAGTGGTGAACTAGTTGAAATGGTTATAGACTTGTAGTACACTAGAAGTAAACGTTTTCCTTTGTTTTTGTCAATTACCGCCCGTTTTAATTTAGACTTAAGGGGTAGAAGTGTTGCGCAGATAGGTAAGGTTGTCGCCTCTCCAAATGAAAGGGTTTCACTAGATTAAAGTAGCTATTATCTTATTTTCTTCAATAGTATATGTCCTTTCTTCCATATCTGCAATGATATAGTCACACACACACACACACAAATGATACACAATATGAAAGAGAGGACATATACATCATTATAGAAAAAAAATTAAGAGAGGGAATACATCATAGAAGAAAAAAATTAATATAGCTACCGTTTGGTTATATTAGTATACTCTAATAACTCTATAGTTTATACTGATTAAAAACGGTAGAAGAAGGAGAATATTATGGCTGCCTTCACCTTTCTGATTCATTCACTCTTCATATACATGTTAACGAAAGTCAAGGAGATAAATGTCATGACCTTCCTCTAAACAGGAAGATAATAAATGCTAAAAAAGAAATAACAAGAGAGTGGAAAATAACTAGAGTTTTAATAAAGATCAGAGTAAAACACACTTCTGTCGCACATTATAGACACGCAAACAGAAGAAGGGGTATCATGACACCATCATAGATTCAGATGACAACAGGAGACTAGATCAAAAGACAAATGGCACAACCTACATACAGTACAAACACTAGAGATACATGTTTTCCCATCATTATTCCAGAGGATTAGCTCTCTCCAATCGATCTCCAATGAGCGAAGACCAATTCCAAACTTGTTGTTGAACCAGCAAGTCCATATTTAAAGAGCTAGAAGTTAGAAAAGGTTAAACACACTCCTAGCTACAGCCATACTCCCTACTCATATGCCCTTCTAACCAAGAACCTGCGGATAGCATCACCTTTGTTTACCCCATTTTTGCTCTATTTCAGCCACTCCATGTCTCTCTCAAAATGATAGATTGCATTAGGAGCATGATAAATCATGTCCTCTTCTAATGAAGTAGAATTTTAGAATATTAGAAGGTAATGCAAGAGGAGGAACTTGAGATGAACCAGAACAAAAAGGAAAAGAATTTATTAATCAAAGCAAGAAAGGAAAAATACTAAATGCAAACAAGTAGAAGTGGTTGATTCCCATCAATTATGGACATTTCAGAAAACATCATCAAGCAAAAACCCAAAAACATCATTAGAAGATGTGTATGGCAGGATCAAAGTAAACAAAGAAAATTACAGAGAACTCATCATTAACCATTAAATTCAAAGTGATGAGAGAAGGGGGAAAGGCATCCATTACTTTATGGCCTCTCAATCTCATACAATATAATAAACCACTGGCATATATTCACAATAAAAAACATTAATAGGCAAATTAAATGAAAGGAATTCATAAATCTAGATAATTCTAAATGCCATCATATATGCCAACTGATACATGGATTTCATTGCCAACTAATGTAGATCTGCAGAGCTAAAATAGGCTTATTAAATGAACTAAATAATTAGAGATTCCATTACACCAAAACACTTCAACAATGTAAATCTGCAATGTTATGATATGAATTTAGGATCAAGATAGGTCAGTCATTGCCAAATGATAGTAGGCTTTCTGCATATTTGTAAATACTAGGCAAAGAGCTAACCCAGGGAATATTATACCACTTTATTTCATCTGTAGCCAAATTCAACAAACCAAGACCTCTTCTTCCTTCTTGACTATCCTGTTTAAATTGAGGTTTGCAGACGATTTCATTGCCTCACATAGCCATTGGATCCATTCTGAATGGAAGAGGACGGCTAGTATATCATTTAGTCCAGCTCCATTTCTTCCCATAAGAAGCTTTTATATCCTCCTCTAACACCCACAACTCGATCCAACCAGGCCTTCTTCCTTCTTGACTATCCTGTTTAAATTGAGGTTTGCAGACGATTTCATTGCCCCACATAGCCATTGGATCCATTCTGAATGGAAGAGGACGGCTAGTATATCGTTTAGTCCAGCTCCATTTCTTCCCATAAGAAGCTTTTATATCCTCCTCTAACACCCACAACTCGATCCAACCAGGCGCTGCAGCGCCGTATTCACAAACGTCACAAAGTAATGCAAATTTATTCTCATACACAGCAAGCCTTTGCCTTGCATTATGGTGTAAATGAGGCTTCGGTATCACTGTAAACACTTCCTTTGCGATGTCAAATGAAACTACCACTTGAACTCTATCCACAATATGGTCTTCACCCTCACTTGCAGGCCTCGTTCTCCCACACCAAAATATGGCTCCATTGGCAGAGACAGTTTGAGAATACATAAGCCGTACAATCTTTAAGTCTCCGATATCGATTTTCTTCCATGTCCCTAATCGTAACGACATGATCCTAGATAATCGTATCGATTTTCTTCCACCCTACAAACTGATCCTAGATATATATGACATGAGCTCTTACTATCTTGTAATCATCCACAACTTCACTGAATCCAAATCCTGTCACGTGTCATTCAAAGAAAACACTTGTAGTTCCTATTGTAGGGACATGTTTGAGTGCAGTGGCCGCTGGATTCCATAATGCAAGCGGATAAGCATATTTGTCATACTTAGAGATTTCAAGACAAAGCAGGCCATTGCAAGAGTTAACAATAGTAACAATATGGTCATCAACAAAAGGTGGTGGCTTAACCACACTCACTTGTAATGTTAAATCAAACAAAGACAAGGGCAAACCCATGTGACAAACAATACAAGACAAAAGAAGAAGTGGGTTTTTATGAGTGGAAAGTTTAAGGTGGTGGGCGATGAAAGATGGGTTTTTTTATGAGATTGTTCTAGTCTTTGCAAACACATTGAAATCGAATCAAAGACTTTATTGGAAGTCCGTAGATAATGTTTTGGATGATTTCTGGAGGAAAATATAGCTAATCGGTTTCCATTGCTCTCTCCATCACGTATGAGAAGAAAAACTTAGTCATGAAATCACATGGAACTACTATGTCATGAAATCACATGGAACTACGAGGGGTGAGTACGGATGCATAAATGATAAATAATTGTCCTGCTAGAATTTCTGGCCAGACATAGAGATTGTGCCGTACATGACGACAGCCCACGTGACGGACAATGTTAGTTTCAAAGTTTTCTTTTGTACGATAAAATAGAAATGTTTCACTTTTCAACCATTAAATAAAGGGCAAAAGTACTGATCTAACAATCAACTATTTCAGTTTGGGCAAAAATAATAAATGACTGTTTCGCGGTGCATAAATAATAACTAACTTTGTGACCCGGTGCAAAAATAATAAAACCGGTATTGGATGTTAATTTGTAGTTTTGTGGAACCTTTCTGATATTATTTTCAAAGTGAAAAATACATTTTTGCCCCTCCTAATTAAAACCTTGCTAATACTAATTAACATGGAAAGATGAAGGGCAGAAGGAAGAATAGTTTAGTTTTAATTGTGAGGGGGTAAAAAGGTATTTTTACTTTAGAAAATAATATCAGAAAGGTTCTATAAAACTACAAATTAACATTTAGTACCGGTTTTATTATTTTTGCACCGGGTCACAAAGTTGGTTATTATTTATGCACCGCGAAATGAAAAAGTGAAACAAACTATTTACGAATTAGGTGGGAAAATGAAAAAGTGTAACAAACTATTTTTAAATTAAATAACTAATTAATAAATTATAAAATAGTGTGATAATTATGTTAATTAATTAAATTTTTTATTAAAAATAATAAAATAATCAGGTTGGGTCGTCCTATTGGTCATAGAGCATATGCCCTGATCCTCTAGGTCTTATGGTCAGGTCAGCCATGTTCTAATCGGGCTGGTTCTGAGCCACATTGTGATAGACCATTTTGGCATAGGACTGGATCAAGTCATGATAGGTCAATCGGGCCATTGGACTTTTGTGCAGCATTAAGGATGAAAATACACTCATATTAGCGACATATGACTTCTTCACCTTAAACGTCTATTAACCTATTAGAGATTAGACTATTAAGCATTTTGATATTATTAAACATCAGTACATGAAACCATCTTTGAGGCCAAAAGAAACAAATTTGTAATCAAACTTATAGGCTTAGTATTGATTTTGAATTTGATGCACGAATCTAATAGTAAAATAGCCCAATGGTCTTCCTAATTCTCCATTATACATGATTTTTTTTAATTGAAATCATGAACTATTTAACAAAACGTTTACAATGAAACATATGTATGTAAGTCTGAATTTCCTGCAAGTGGAAATCAAACTTCCATGGAACTATTGTTCTATTATAGATTATATGCACATGACTAGGTTTAGGAACGAACAAAATTAAAGGGTAGGTGGTTGGTGTCACTACTAGAAATAAGGTCTTTCACGACCATAATATTGGGGTTTTTACGACCACAAATATGTGGTCGTGGAATCGCTGGTCGTTAAAAACTGTGTTTTCACGACCACAAAATTGTGGTCGTGATAGGTAACACCTATCACGACCACAATTTTAAAACTGTGGTCGTGAAAGGCCTTTGGGAGACACCTAAAAAGGTGCCTCCCAAAGGCCTTTCACGACCACACTTAGTAAAGTGTGGTCGTGAAAGACCTATCAAGACCACATATTAGTATATGTGGTCGTGATAGGGGTTCTCTCCTAAAGGCCTTTCACGACCACACTTTGTAAAGTGTGGCCTATCACGACCACATTTTAGTAAATGTGGTCGTGATAGGCAACCCCTATCATGACCACATTTACTAAAATGTGGTCATGAAATGTTTTATTTTTTTTTTAAATTTTGTGGATGCATTGTATAGCCATCTGCATTCTTGCAGATCATGTACAAACCACTTTCAATACAGCGATCACAGATCATATACTACTGTACAATACAGAATACCAAAACAATTGCAAAAACGTATCCCATAAATATTACCTTACTTAGACAACAAAATACAAAAAGGCATAATCTAAGTTTTATATCTTTGCCTTACTAGTAATATGTTCAAAATTCAGCTACAACAAGTAGAACAAGCCAAAAATACAAAAGACACAATTTAAGCCAAGACAAGCACATGTCTATACTAAGATGACTGCTTAAACAAGTATAACAAGCCTATACAATTTCTGCCTCACATAGTGATTAAAAATTCTGCAAGTGCGTTTCGTACAAAGTCAATATCCTCATCTTGTTTAAACGAGTCAGTACTAAATCCATAAAGTCCCTCCAAAAGCTGCAACATAATTAAACAATATTAAAAAAGACAAGGAAAGTACCACTTACAATTAGAAATCACTATTTTCTTGGAGATATATGCTAGAAGCGTGCATACCTTTTGGAATTTCCTCCCTTGCTTAATTTGATCTTGATAGACAATATCCAGCATGTATTTGCAGACATAATATCCGCACTCTACAGAGCCCCGCTGTCTTGGACACTGATAAATCACAGATAATATTAGCAATATCATGGTAGTTCGGGTATGACTAAAAGCAATATAAATGAAAATGAATATAAAAATTGCTTTTACCTTTACGTTTATAACATGAATCGAAGTCTGACTAGCTGTGTAATAATCAGTATCTTGAGCATCATGCCATTTTAATATTCCTCTTCAAAAGAGACAAAATCATAACAATAATGTTATATATAGTATAAAGATTTATTATTATCAACCATAAAAGTAAAAAAAAAAAGAGAAACTTACTTGTGGAAGACTTTTCTGTGATCGTCGCTAATAAATCCCTCTAAAGAGTCAAACCAAAAAATCCTGAACTCTTTCGGGCAAAGTATAGCCAGAGTCCAATGTCCACTGAAAGATATAAGTGAAAATAAATGTTAATTAAACTAAGACATAACATTTAATATTGTGTAAAAGATAACTCATTACCAATTCAAAACGGGGGCGAAATAAAGAGTGCCGCAATCAAGGCCCATCTGCAGCTCAACGTAAGATTGCATCTCCCAAAAATGAGTTTTCTTACTCCTTTTAAGTACTTTCAAGGTGTTTTCATCATAAGCCAGTCTAGAAGGGCATAGAAACCGTCAAAACTTTTCCTTTGGGGTTCTTTGGCATAAGCTGTGGCAGTACCTATTAGACATGGCGAAATGGATTAAAACTTAAAGACTCATTACAATATTCAACTATATTGATAAAAATATTACACACTTACCAGACGGCCAAATCAAGCCAGCTTTGTTCAAGCTCTTCCATCATCAAGAACTCCTTAACGTCTCGAGAACTTTGCAACCAAATCTTCTCCTCTACTAGTGGATTGACGACTCCAGCAGGTATTAAAAGATTACGCTCAAATCCTGGTTGCATCGTCCACAGCAGATTCAGATATGGGTACTTCTCACCGTTAAAATTCTGAAAATAAGAAACACATCAACTTTACACACATATATCAATAACATTGTTAATAAAGCATCCATCCAAGCACGATCCATGTGCCGAAATGTGTATAATATATACACTTGCCTTCATTACAAAGAATAGAAGACAATTGAACCAATGAGCTAACCATTTGGCTACAAGCTTTGGTTACTTAACAATAATCTAAATTTTGAACCTATCTTAATCTTAAACCTTTAATTAGCAAACATCTATGAATCAAAATTCATTCCTACCACACCATATATCTTTGACATACTTCCACATATTCGTAGAAAACATCTTTTAGAATTTTGAACCCAATGGGACAACTAAAGTCAAAGCCCCGCTCCACAAACTCATGAAACTCCACAATCCAATTCAGCTAATATATATCAAGGCAACATTCAAATGAATATTATTCCACAATTCAATTCGGTTAGTATAGGCACATTCACTGTGAATCAAAATGCATTTAAATAAATAGTCATAACTCTTCCAATGTAACATTTAAATAAATTTAAATCATAACAATAAAATACAAAAATTTCAATGCTTAATGTCTTATATACACAGTAAACAATTTCAATGCACAAACTATATTATAAAGCAAATACAAAAAATAAAAAAGCAAAGCAAATACAATGAGAGAAAAATAAAAAAAAACAAAAAATAAAAAAAAACTCACCTTAAAGGAGTGTGGCGGCTGCTTGTAGAAAGAGAAGGCGGTGGGGGAGAGGCGGCGGCGGTTGATGAGGCGGTTGGGTTGAAGGTGAGAGGTGAGAGAAGGCGGTGGTTGGTTGAGGCGGCAGAGAGAGGCGGCGGTGAGGAAGGCGAGGGAGTGTGGTGGCGAGAGGGAAAAGGCGAGGGCAAAGGAGATGTGGTGGCGAGAAGGAGAAGGTGAGGAAGGCGAAGCAGATGTGGAGATGTGGTGGTGAGGGCGAAGGAGATGTGGTGGCGAGAGGGCGGAACGAGAGAGGCCGACGAAGGAGAGAAGGAAGGAGGAAGGAAGGAGAGGCCGATGGAGAGTGAAGGTTGAAGAGAGAAGAGTGAAGGCCAAATGAGTGAAAAGGGAGGGAAATAAAAAAGGGTTTTGGCGCCAGTGGAAAAAAATTGTCCAGCTTCCATGACCACAAATGGGAAGATGTGGTCATGGAAGGGCACCCTTCCACGACCACACTCTGCTAAGTGTGGTCGTGGAAGGGTAGGCACCCTTCCACGACCACACTTTTAAACGTGTGGTCATGGAAGGGTGCCCTTTCCACGACCACATGTACAAATGTGGTAGTGAAAGGTGGAGACGTGGACAGTTATTTACATGTTATGCCACCGCGTTTTTCATCAACGACCAACATTGGCTTTTTAGTCGTTAATTATGGTCGTGAAAAGCCTATTTTCTAGTAGTATGTGCAACCTGTTGATTGAATGACGGTGAATGCAAATGCATCCCTCAAACATGCAAGTTAACTTTGGAGATGTCTAATTTTGAGTTTGACAGTTAGATTGAAGCACCAATAATTAGAGTCAGGGAGATGGGCTAGCCCAATGAGGATGTTTCCATGAAAAAATATATTCAAAAATCCTTGAGAAAAATATATCTTCATTTTGGCAAATACATCCTTAAACACAGTAGAAAATACATCCTTAAGAAAAATACATATTTAAACATCTTAGGATGGCCCACAACTCAGCTTGTAGGCTAGTTCCCGAACCAATATTAACATAAAACCCTCAAGCATATCTACTTCATGTTTCCTAGCCACATTCTAGAGAAGCCCACAACTCAGCTTGTAGGCTAGTTCCCGAACCAATATTAACATAAAACCCTCAAGCATATCTACTTCATGTTTCCTAGCCACATTCTAGAGAAGCGGAGATGGCCAAATCAGCTGTGCAAGCTCCAACAACTTTAATCTTCACCACAATCCAAAGAGGATATTTTCGTGAAAAAATATATTCAAAAATCCTTGAGAAAAATACATCTTCATTTGGCAATTTTCAAGAAATTTTAGTATATATATGAATTCGTAAACATAGAAATCACAAATAAAATAAGTGTAAAGGAGCAGATTCAGGAACCAATAATTATACTAGGTGTACATAGCAAAAAAATGAATTCCAATGTGAAAATGTGGTGAAAAGGAAAATTAAAATGGTTCAAATTTAGTAGCTATGTTAACTTCCCCTAATGTTCATTTAATATATGGGAAGTGGGGCTCATAAAGATTACAAGTGGCACTACTCTCCCTCCCTCCCTCCCCATTATTTTTTTAACATTTTAGAAAAATGGATTTTAAAAACAAAATCATAGGGATTTAATAGAGTTAGTAAATTTGCAATTTTCATTTCTTTATAGCCTCATTTGCACCTCAACATTCATTTTTTTGCTAGGTGCACCTGGCTTAATTGTTGATTCCTAAAGCTGCACATTTACCCATTTAAATAGCCTCATAAAATAAGTGATACGCATTCATAGGAAAGAAGACTTGTATTGTGACTACTATAAAGCGTAAAGATCAAGCAAATATGCTGTTATAACTTAGAAGTTCTCAGAAATTATTAGTTCAGCATTTTATACATTTATTTTGGCCTTTTAAAATAACAATACCAAGAATAGAGCTAACCAAACTGTCCCACCTTTTTATCCATTGAAAGTAAGAAAATATTCAATGTTTGGAGTATAATAAGTAACAATGTTTACATTCAACTTATTCAAGCTGCTAGAAATATAAGATAATGCCAACTTAGGTTATGATATGTATGTTCTGTTCATATGAAAGCTCAAACTAGATGAACTAATAACTATGAAATTAGCTGACAAAAACTGATAAAAAAGTAACTATGAAACTCAACATTTATTGACTTACAATAGGAGTATACCTGAGCATATAAAAAAACAATGAAACTGTTAAAGTTCTACTAATAAGTTCACATTCTTAAGTAAATAAGCTCAAATTTAATTTGCTTATGTTTATCCCCTCTTAGAAATGCATAGAACCAAGACCTAATAACACCAATATGTTCACATGGCCAAATCCCAGATCATCCTCACGCTTATAGTAATTTTTTTGAGGAAGGCAAGCAACTTGATGTGGTAGAAATCTAATAAACCTCTTCCACTAAGAAAAAAACAATTTTCACTAAATCAATGACAGAGCATGAAATGTCTGCAGAAATAACTCAATTTCAAAACTTTCTTGAGCCTTAAATTTAGGGGCGTGGGTGCACAGGCATGTAAGAAATGACTCAACAAAACTTCAAAGCAAATTGTGACATCTTAATAAAGTCCACTTGTTGGTCAAAAAAAAAAGTCCACTTGTTAATTGACGATTCAACTTCTAATAATGTAGAAGTCTTTTTTTTTATAATTAATAATGTCAAATCTAGACTATCACACACCATGCTAGAGCGGAAAAACTTGATGTCAGCCAGAGCAAAAGGGAAAATAAATTCATTAGTCCAAAATAGAAGAAAGCGAAAATTGCAAATCCAAAACAATTGTTGACATTTCAAGTAACATCATCAAGAAAGAAAACCAAAAACAATAACTGGATGATCTTGTTTCTTACGGCTGCAGATCATTAACATGATAGGAGATAAGGAAACAAAATTGCGATTAGAGAGAATTTGATTATATCAAAGAGGGGGCAACGAAAAGCATAAATTACTTTTTCATAGGCTCCCAACCTCACAACATAAAAATGAGCCAGCAGCATATTTTTCACCTAAAAAAGATCATATGCATAGCAAATGAAAAGTCTCAAGTAACAGGTATGTCTGCCTTCAAATATTTTCAGTAATCATTCTAGTTAGAGTACATCAGCTTATATAGGTAGAATGATCTGTAATCTCATAGATACCATTTCATTAAAAGTACTTTAACAATGTAAATAAACAATGAAACAATTTTTATCTAGGATCTCAAACCAAAATCTAGCTATTGCTGACTAATACAAGCTTTCTGTAATTGCAAATATCAGGCACACAACCACAATCGGGAACAACAAAACTCTTTTCTTCATTAGATGTGAGATTTACCATATATATAACATTTCTTCTTCTTTCACTATCCTTTCTAGAAGCAATTTTGCAGACAATTTCATTCCCCCATATAGTCATTGAATTTTATG
The DNA here is from genome assembly GCA_029929735.1 of Mimosa pudica. Taxonomy (NCBI): domain Eukaryota; kingdom Viridiplantae; phylum Streptophyta; class Magnoliopsida; order Fabales; family Fabaceae; genus Mimosa; species Mimosa pudica. The sequence goes on along the minus strand of JAKELP010000012.1, from coordinate 2,550,687 downwards.
TACATGAAGGATGTATGCTAGCATATCTTTTAGCCCAGCTCCAAGTCTTCTTAGATGCCCATGTACCCTCTTCTAACACACATAGATTGATCAAAGGACCACCAACGTCCCAAACACCGTGAATTATGGCAAGTTTGTCCTGATAAACCGTAAGATTCCCAATATCGCTATAGCGATAGCTAAAGGGCCTCTGTATCAATGTAAATACTTCCTTCGCTATATCAAACGAAATTATAATCTCATGCTCATCTTCATTCTCCACCTTAAACCCCCACCAAAATATCACCCCATTCGCCGCAACCATTTCACTACAAAGCTTCACACCTTCCAACGCCCCAACACTCATCCTCTACCACGATCCTCTACTCAACGAAAACACATTCACCCAACTAGCCGAATCACTAATCATCACACGCCCTCACTATCACAAAATTATTGACAATTGGACTGAACCCAAATCCTACCACACATGTATGATTAAATGCATAGCAATCACTCAAAGGAATATGTCTAACTTCTTTAGTGGCAAGATTCCACAATGAAAGTAAAGCATGGGGTCTGTCATTATTTCCAATAAGAAGCAAGCCATTACATGAACCAACTATAATATGATCATCATTATAATATTGTTTGGGGGCAATGACTTTTTTATCCACCATGGACCACTGAGCGCTCTAAACTAACAACGGTACAATTTTACCCTGAAGTAACCAAAGTCATCATCATAAAGGTTGAGGAATTCCTTTTATAGATGGAGTAATTCATTTCAAAGCTTACACTCCGGTTGAGAATGTTGTCCAGCATTAATTTGGTTCGCTGAAGTGCCATGAGCCCGTGAGAAATATGGCCGGAATTATGGAAATACATACAATGGGAATTGACATTTATGAGTCCAATAAAAAGAAGTCCAATAAAAAGAAGTACTTAATATAAGTCATTAACTACCACTAACTATCTCATTTATTAAAATTTTCATAATATACCCTTATCATTGGAAAATGAACATTGAAAGATGAGAAGAGAGAGAAGATGAAAAAGACACCTTTATACTCTTAAAGATATAGGATTAATGAAGAGAGAAAAAGGTAGTGAGTCATAGTGATAAAGATGAGATGGATAAAAATGAAAAAAAAAAAAGACTAATTTAATAATGCAATCTCCATTCCTTGGCATGAACTCCAATTTAGGCAGTTGGTGACTTATAATAGGACCGGAGGGAGTACCTCCGATATTTATTATATACTCCCTCCGGTCCTAATTATAAGTCGCCTTTGACTTTTTGAAAAATCCTAAATAAGCAAAATAAGTCAATCATAAATTGATTTAACTAATTTTTTCTCTTAAATTAGTTTGTTTAACTTATAAACTAATGACTAATATAAACATTTTTCAAATATGTCATAATTTAATAACATATTTTGTAACCTTAACATCTCCAAAAAAAGTCAAAGGCAACTTATAATTAGGACCGGAGGGAGTAGGTCACTAACTGCTCAAATCTCATATACAAGAAATGAAAGTTATAACATTAAATGAGAGTCATATTTTAATTGCCTTTTCCATTTCTACTCCTCCTATCTCTGTCTCTCTTTTTATCTTTCCAATGTTCTTTTATATTGGAAACAAGATTATGAGGAAAGGTCAATGCAATTAAAAATTTCTCTTTTTCTCATAGATGATAAGGTTACATTTGGAAAATTTTAATTAATTAATTAATGCAAGTTGATGACTTATATTAAGGACAAAAAATTAGGAGCATTTGATCACTTATAATAAGGATCGGAGGGAGTTTTTTTTTTATCAGAACCAATGAAAAGTAAATGGGCGAAGACATTATTAATATTCACTACGGTAATCAAGGCAATATGGAAAGTAAAATGGCAAAGGAATTAATCTGATATGGAAGCTATAGCTTGATGAGACAGAATGCGCAGCTAAATATGGAATTTCATAGCAACGTTTGGCAATATGAAAATGCGCAGCTGCATATGGAATTTCATTGTTAATGAGCTGATCGATATGGAAGTTTATGGGAGAAAAAAGATAATCCAGTGATCGATAAGGAAGCTACATGTGGATGAGCAAAATGAGGGAACTCATGTGGAATTCTGTACTAAAGTAAAATGCAATCATACAAAAGCGCCATTTCAGGATGATAATCAACGTGAAGCATGATAAATTGATAATCAAGGAAATGTCATTTATATAGAAATCAAAGGACCAATGCCGCAGATTACTAGTGAACCAATAACAACTACTCTCTCTGGTCGCTATTATAAGATCCCAAAATTTGAATAGTTTTGCTCCATAATATAAGAGTTCATCTCACATTCTCTCATGTGTTTTTTTTTCTATTTTGCCCCTAACTCTATGAGCAAAATATTGGAAAAGAAGCATCAGTTAATATTCACATGAAACGTTTTTTTTTTGCTGGTTAACTCTTATATTAAGGACTGGAGGGAGTATTAGTCCACTTTTGAGCATATATAGTTTGATACTGGCGTGGAACTCCTCCTTTTCTCTCTCCTTTACTCCCTCGCTTTCTCCAATCCTAGTCGTTCATCTCATCTAATGGTCATAATGTCTCACTCATCCTACAATTCATTTCTCCTTCGATACACACAATCTCACCCTCTTCTCTCTCACCATTCTCAGATTAATAAAAGAATCTCCCAGAAACATTCACCAATATTTGGAAGGAACAAATAATTCCGAATTTTTGGGTGAATGTTTCTGAAAGATTCTTTTCCCAATCTGAGAATAGTGAGAGAGAAGAGGGTGAGATTGTGTGTATCGAAGGAGAAATGAGTTGTGAGATAAGTGAGACATTATGACCATTAGATGAGATGAAAGAGTTAGAGCAATAAGTATTGTGGGTCTATATTGGAAAACATTACACTCTTATTCATTATAAAATCTTATTTGTTGCGACGAGAGCAAATCAAAATAAAAACTCTTAATTATTTTTTATCAATAGAGATGCAATAACATTGGAATGGTTAATAAATCATTTGGCACCTCCTTTTATCCCTTTCTTGAGATGCAACTACATTGGAATGGTTAGTAAGTCATTTGGCACTTCTAATACAGATGTTAAAAAAATAAGAAGCAATCCTTGCAATTGAAAGAAAAAACATTCATATATGAAACATCATCTTATTACAAAAGCATAGAATTAACTAAACAAAAAGGCTTGCTTTAATATAAACGAAAACAAAAGTTGTTGCTTTAATATAAAATATTATACAAGTACAAGACTTTCCATGTAATTGCGGATATCAAAACTATAGGGAATAGGCATCTGCTTCACCTTGCTACTAACAAGATTCTTGACACACAAAACATTTCTTCCATTTTCATCAATTTCGCGCATAATAAGTTCATTGCCCAACATCGCAAATGAATCAAAGTTACATAAAAGAGAGCTACTAACATAGATTTTAGTCCAACTCCATCTCTCCCCAAATGGATCTGTACCCTCCTCTAACATCCACAGTTCAATCCATTCAGGTGCTTCATCATCATGACCCTCCAAAACTTGACGAAGTATAGCAAGTTTGTTCTCATAAAAAGACTTTTCATATATATGTATGTCATAGTCAAGTGACGGTAAGACAGTAAACAGTTCCTTAAAAATGTCAAATGAAACTACCACTTGATCCCTAGTTCCACACTTCTCACCGATCCAAAATAAAGCTCCATCAAGCGTGACAGTTTGAGATGTAAGTGATACATCCTTGAAGTCCCAAACATCTTCTATAAACTTCCAAGCCCCTCTTCTCAACGAAAACATTTGCACTACCCTTTTGCTTTTAATTTTTCTACCAGTTTTATGGAGCTCACCATAAGTCATCACAATCTTGAAATCTTTATCAACTTCACTGAACCCAAACCCTACCACGTGACTAAAAGTACGGGAAGCATGAGATATGTGTTTAGGAACATGTCTTACAGCTGACGTGGCAGGATTCCACAGCAAAAGTGAAGGAGGAGACGACTTTCTCTTCTTATTGATTTCAAGGCAAACGAGGCCATTGCAGGAACTAACAATACTGGCAGACTTCACAGATTTTAGTGCATCGCCCAATTGAAACCCACAATCTAATAACCCAAAGCGACATGGGTTTTGTTGGGCGGTACGTTTAAGGTGATCGTTGATGAAAGATGGGCTTTTTATGAGATTTCTCCAACGTTTACAAACAAGTTGAAATCGGATAAGTGATTTCACTGGAAGGCGTGTGAGAATGTTTGTGAGGATTTCTTCAGGAAGATACGCAGCGTTGTCAATTGTTTGGTTTCTGCTACTCTTTCGCCTCATGATGCTCAATTCTGAAGGGATTTTCTGAGAAATCGTGGAAGGCGTTTGGGGGATTTTAGACAAGTACGAAGTCTCTTGTTTTGTTCCTAGGCGGCACTGAAAAGTTCGTTTAAGGTTATGGGTTTTATAGCCTAATAAACACTCTCTCTTTTCTCTAATCTAAAAAGCCCAAAATTTGAATAGTTTTAATAAAAAAATATAATCCAACTCACATTCTCTCTTTATTTAATACATTTTTTCTAATTTGCCCCTAACTTATATATTTATTATTGTTTATGTATTTATCTCTTTCAAAAGTATCATAATAAATATAGGCATATTGGAAAATTGGCATTAACTGCAGACATTTAATTGACTTTTAGATGTTTTCTAAATTTTTTTGGCAGTTGAGCTTTTATATTGCTTAGAGGAGGGAGTAATGGGTGTTTGGTTATGACTTTGTAAAGTGGGTGTTTGGCTTCTTTTCTTTGTTCGTTATTTTTTATATAAACTTTGCCCTATTAAATTTATATCAAAATCAAAATGATTACTGTATTTCTTATTTTTTTTAATGACGAAAGTAAGAAGCATGTCTTCCAAAAAAACTGAAAGACTTGAGAAAAAAATATGTTTTTACCAAGGGCCTTGTAGCCCAGTGGTATGACATCTCCCCTTTAGGTGGAAGGTTGCGGGTTCGATCCCGCTTATAACCTCAGACCGTTAGTGCTTACCCTTGTAAAAGAAAGGGGTTTTTTTTTACTGAATGTAAAACAAGGTTATCACCATATTATTATTATATTGATTTTTTTTTTAACTGAAACCATATTTTATTGATTTGATTGATATTTAATGTTGATCAATTTTTTTTGGGTGCATTCAGCAAGTTATAAATGTATGTGATTGACAAATAATTCAGCTACAGGCAATGTCAACTCATAATGACTCCAATTTTCTTATTGGAATGAAATTAATGGAGCAAAATTAATGTGATCACATTTGTATCCGTGAATTTAATATCAATCAAAGAAAAATAAAATTTTAGATGTTATTTTTTTTGCCAGCATATTAGTGATAAGGTTTCAACTCTTTTTTTTTTGGGAAAAAACACAAATTATACATTCAATCCAGAGAATAATGGATTGAAATATTAAATAATTCATTACGAAAAATAATTCCTTAGCTTTTTTTTTTGCTATATATTGAAATCAAATTTTTTAAATTAAAGTTGACCAAATACAATAGTTAATCAAGTGTTACAAGATTAGAGGCAATGATTTATGAAATGCGATTACAAAATGATGGTCACGAAATATTTTGTTTGTGAAATAATCATAGAAGATTTGATTAAACATTTGATTTAGGAAATATAAATCACACATATACTGATATACGCCATTTCAGATTTAACATAAATTATTGAAAGCTAGGATGAACACATATACAAATGGACCTTACTTAGGTCAAGTTCATCCATCAGGTTCTCCATTCCTCCAATTATTGGCCGGTAAATTGAATGAATGGTTGTTATAAAAGGACACGTGTCACCCCTATATTAAAAGAAGTTGAGAAACTGAAGAAATAAACTTGATGTAAGTTTTTCCCTTTACGAATTTACAAAATATTTACAGTTTTGCGTGATTTTAGAAAATAATCAGAATTAAAAACTTTCCTTTTTATTTATAATCTTAGTTACCATTCAAAAACTTTCCTATCTATTTCCTTTTTAAAAAATCACGAAATCAAAGTTTCTGGAGGTCATTATTATTTGGCAATTTAAATGGAAAACTTCATTATTTATCTAACATTTTTATTATCCTTTTTTGATAATGTTAAATTATATTCATATAATAAGGTTTATGACAAAACTTCCGCCAAACCTTTCTGCTCTTGATTGTATATTAAAATTCAAATAAAAAATTTTCATTTCTAATAAACAAGGATGCTACTCCTTCCTAAATTAACAACTTTTTTTATTGTTCCCTAAAATTTGGAAATACGGCCAGAGTTTATTTTGGAAAAAGTATAGAAAAAATCATGGATCCTTTCTTTTTTAGGAATACACTATAAAGTCTTGGCAAATTGTGGCAATACAAACTCATTAACGTGTGTTATACCAATTCGAATATTTTTGTGTAATAGGTCTATGTCAACCCTTTTTAGGAATTCTTATAAAATATTTGGGTTAGTAAAAATGAGAAGGGAAGTGAAGTAATTGTTAAATTTCGTAGTATTTTAAAAATTATATGTAGTACAATTTATATTTTGCTTTCCAAAACATTTTAATTTTCAATAATCTTATATATTTCATTATGAATTGAATGTGATTTATAGAACAATCGGGTCAATACGTTGAAGTTATACTCATGCATTATAAATGTAAGACTATTGGAAGGATGGATTCTAAAATTTTGAAATTGTGGTTTACAAAGTTGGAGTGACTAAAAAGCTTTTGAGAAGTTTTAGTATTGTGATTTGGTAGAGGATGGTTGTCACATTCATAAAAGAATTATACTTGTAGCATCTTAGCGAAATAGGGAGAATAAGTATTGAGCGTTTATATATTGGAAAACATTGCACTCTTATTCATTATCAAATGTTATGTGTTGCGATGAAAGGAAATCAAAATAAAAACTCATAATTATTTTCTGTCAATAGAGATGCAATAACATCGGAATGATAAATAAGTCATTTGGCACCTCCTTTTATCCATTTCTTCCTATCCTCATGGAAAGTTCCACTTCTAATACAAATGTTAAAAAAACAATAAGAAGCAATTCTTGCAATTGAAAGAAAAAAACATTCATATATAACTCTTAAGTAACATTATCGTATTACAAAATCATAGAATGAACTAAACAAAAAGGCTTGCTATAATATAAACTAAACAAAAAAGTGTTGCTTTATTATAAAATATTATATAATTACAAGACTTTCCACGTAATTGCAAATACCAAGAATACATGGAACATGTATCTGCCTCAAGTCACCAGTAATAACATTCCTGACACACAAAACTTTTGCTCTTTTTTCAATTTCCTCAATTTCGCACACAAGTTCATCGCCCAACATAGCCAATGATTGGAAGTTACAAACAATGTTATATGAAAAAGGGCTACTAACATAGGTTTTAGTCCAGCTCCATCTCTCCCTAGATAGATCTGTACCCTCCTCTAACACCCACAACTCATTCCAATGAGATACTTCATCATCACCAATATCCAAAACTTGACGAAGTATAGCAAGTTTGTTCTCATAAACAGAAAACTTTTCATATACATCTGGATTATAGTCAAGTGCCGGTATGACAGAAAACACTTCCTTAACAATGTCAAATGAAACTATCACTTTATCCGCACTTCCACACTTCCTACCGATCCAAAATATGGCTCCATTAAGCGTGACAGTTTGAGATGCAAGTGACACATCCGCTAAGTCCCAGACATCTATAAACTTCCAAGCCCCTCTTCTCAACGAAAAGACTTGCACTACCCTTTGAATACTTCTATCAGTTTCATGGAGCTCACCATTAGTCATCACAATCTTGAAATCATTATCAACTTCACTGAACCCAAACCCTACCACATGACTAAAAGCACGCAAAGCATGAGGTTTGGGTTTAGGAACTTGCCTTACAGCGGACGTGGCAGGATTCCACAACAAAAGTAAAGGAGGAGACGACTTTCTCTTCTTATTGATTGCAAGGCAAACGATGCCATTGCAGGAACTAACAATACTGGCAGACTTCAAAGATATTCTAAAAGGTGCTTTTAAAGCATCACCCAATTGAAACCCACAATCTAATAACCGAAAGTGAACTTGCAGAGGAAGATCTCGCATATAATATTGGAAAAGAAGACATGGGTTTTGTTGGGCAGAACGTTTCAGGTGATCATTGATGAAAGGTGGGCTTTTAATGAGATTTCTCCAACGTTTACAAACAAGTTGGAATCGGATCAGTGATTTCACTGGAAAGCGTGTGAGAATGCTTGTGAGGATTTCTTCAGGAAGATACGAAGCCTTGTCAATTGTTTGGTTTCTGCTACTCTCTCGCCTCATGATGCTCAATTCTGAAGGGATTTCTGAGAAATCGTGGAAGGCTTTGGGGGATCTTAGACAAGTACGAAGTCTCTTGTTTTGTTACTAGTAGGCACTGAAAAAGTTCTTTCTAGGTTATGGGTTTTGTAGGCTAAAAAATACTCATATTTTCTCTAATATAAAAGCCCAAAATTTAAATATTTTATTCCAAAATATAAAACTCAGTTCACATTGTCTCCTCATTTAATACATTTTTCCTAATTTACCCATAACTCTTTTATATATTTATTACTATTGTTTATGTATTTCTCTCTTTCAAAATTATCATAATAAATATGGGTAATATTGGAAAATAGACATTAACTTTAGACAACTAATAATTAACTTTTATATGTTTTCTAAAAAAACGTTTTTTGGCGACCTTACTTTTATATTGCTTTGTGGAAGGAATACATGGGTGTTTGGTTTCTTTTCTTTGTTTATTAATAATTATATTATATTTTTATATTTTTATATAAATTTTGTGCTATTAAATTTATATCAAAATCAAAATCAAAATGATTAGTGTATTTCTTATTTTTTTTTACAATGAAGAAAGTAAGAAGCCTGTCATCCAAAAAAACTGAAAGCACTTGAATAAAAACAAATATAATTCTTACCGCAAACAAAATATAGGAAAATTAACAGGAATGTGAAAAAAATGTTTTTTTATACTGAATGTAAAAAAAGGTTATCACCATATTTTATTGATTTGATTGATATTTAACGTTGATCAAATTTTTTTTGGCAAAATTAATTTGTAGACCCTCACAAGGGACTTAAGAGTAGAAAATTCTCATAAACTCCACATATCAAAGTAGAGTCCCTGGGGACCGTACTTTAATATATTTCAAATACAAAAAGACCAGATTGTCCCTCCCATGGGCAGGGAATAACGAGGTTATGCGCAAGTATTACAGGATCATGAGCAAAGGTCATGGCGCACCCTATGACAAGTTAATAGGGAAGCATTGACGAAGTCATGGGCTGGTATGACAAGGTCATGCACACGTATAACAAGTTCATGGGTAGGGAAGAAAAGACAATCTGTTTTTTTATTTAAAGTATATTAAAGTAAGGTCCCTAGGGACCCTACTTTAATATGTAGAGTTTGTGGGCCTTTTCTACTATTAAGTTCATTTTGAGGGACTACAAATCTATTTTCTATTTTTTTATGGAATCAGCAAGTTAAATGTATGTGATTGACAAATAATTCAACTACAAGCAATGTCAACTCATAATGTCTCCAATTTTCTTATTGAAATGAAATTAGTGGAGAAAATTAATGTGATCACATTTGTACCGTGAATATCAATCAAAGAAAAATAAAATTTTATATATTATTTTGTTTGCCAGTATATTAGTCATAAAGTTTCAACTCTTTTTTTGGCAAAAAAACACACAAATTATACATTCAATCTAGAGAATAATGGATTGAAATATTAAATCCTTCATTACGAATAATGAATCCTTAGCTTTTTTTTGCTATATATTGAAATCAAATGTTAAATTAAAGTTGACCAAATACAATAGTTAATCAAGTGTTACAAGATTATAGGCAATGATTTATGAAATGCGATTACAAAATGATGGTCACAAAATATTTTGTTTGTGAAATAATTATAGAAGATTTGATTACATTTGATTTTGTTTTTGAGCAAAGGTTACATTTGATTTAGGAAATGTAAATTATACATATACTGATATGATATCCATCATTTCAGATTTAATATGAATTATTGAAAGCTAGGATGAACACATTTATGAATTTACAAAATATTTACAGTTTTACGTGATTCTATAAAATAATCATAATTAAAAAGTTTCCTTTTTATTTAACATCTTAACCATCGACAAACTTTCCTATCTATTTCCTTTTTGAAAAAAATCACGAATTCAAAGTTACTTTTTTTTTTAACTGAAACGAATTCAAAGTTACTGGAGGTCATTATTTTTTGATAATTAAAAGGAGGTCATTATTTGCAATTATAATGATAATCAAGGAAATGTCATTTATATAGAAATCAAAAGACCAATTACGCAGAGTATGAGTGAACCGATAACAACTATTACACTACTTATGAAGATATATAGTTGATACATCAAATAATTATGGGACAAACAATATAAATTAATGGATTTTCATCATCGCCTTAGTATATTGGTGTGTGGATCTATCATGAGATGAATTCAATATTTAATACTCCCTTGTTCCTAAATATAAAATCTAATTGACTTTTTCTGGAAAATCCTTAAAAAGCAAAATAAGTTAATTATTATATTGATTTACCTAATTTTTTTCCCTTAAACTAATTTATTTTACCTATAAACTAATGGATAATCTAAAAATATATTAAATATGTCATCATTTAATAACATATTTCGAAACTTTTATCTCTTAAAAAAAAGTCAATTAAGTCCTATATTTAGTGAATTATTGAAAAATTATTTTTGGAAGTTTTCACAATAAACGAAAAAATTATTCCTTGTTTCAATTGAGTGGGGACCTTTTGTTTTTTTTATGGCGACATTAATTGTTTTAGGTCAATTGATTTCATAAATTATTTTGCTTTGTCCACACTTTTAATGCATATTATTGACATAAAATTTAATTCTCTTGATTGAGTTGAAGATTTGAAATACTCGGAATAATATATAAAGGTCATGGTGTATTTTGCTATCATTTTTCGTTTTACTCACTTTTATTGAGCTAATTAAAAATTATTTCAAAAGAAATCATATTCATTAAAATCATTTTTCGAATCATAATATTTTTGTTATGATAAGAAAAAATCATAGTATGTCTCCTTAACTTGAATTATTTTTTTTTTTTTTGATCACGCCTTAACTTGAATTATTGAAAAATTATTTTTGGAAGTTTTCACAATAAACGAAAAAATTATTCCTTGTTTCAATTGAGTGGGGACCTTTTGTTTTTTATGGCGATATTAATTATTTTAGATCAATTGATTTCATAAATTATTTTGCTTTGTCCACACTTTTAATGCATATTATTGACATAAAGTTTAATTCTCTTGATTGAGTTGAAGATTTGAAATACTTGGAATAATATATAAAGGTCATGGTGTATTTTGCTATCATTTTTCGTTTTACTCACTTTTATTGAGCTAATTAAAAAATTATTTCAAAAGAAATCATATTCATTAAAATCATTTTTCGAATCATAATATTTTTGTTATGATAAGAAAAAATCATAGTATGTCTCCTTAACTTGAATTATTGAAAAATTATTTTTGGAAGTTTTCACAATAAACGAAAAAATTATTCCTTGTTTCAATTGAGTGGGGACCTTTTGTTTTTTATGGCGACATTAATTGTTTTAGGTCAATTGATTTTATAAATTATTTTGCTGTGTCCACACTTTTAATGCATATTATTGACATAAAGTTTAATTCTCTTGATTGAGTTGAAGATTTGAAATACTCTGAATAATATATAAAGGTCATGGTGTATATTGGTGCTTTTTTCGTTTTTCTCAATTTTATTGAGCGAATTGAAAAATTATTTTAGAGAAAACCATATTCATTAAAATCATTTTTCGTTTCATAATATTTTTGTCATGATAAGAAAAAAATCATAGTATGTCTCCTTAACTTGAATTATTGAAAAATTATTTTTGGAAGTTTTCACAATAAACGAAAAAATTATTCCTGTATCATATCTCTTTGTCGATTCTTTTGTGATTCCATCAAATAATAATTTCCTAAGTATCATATCTCATCACATTTACAAGTGAAAATTAATAATTTGATTGGACATAATTATTTTTTTTTGATACATTGATTGGACATAATTATTATTGTTAACATAAGAATATATTCTTGTAATTTTAAGTTGTTAATAATATTTATCTCTTTGGTTAGTTCACACACATAATTGAGCGCCATTTTACAAGTCGTGTATAATATTGCTTAAATTGTGTTGCACGTTAAAAATTATGAAATCATCCTTTCATATCATCTTTTATTGGAATGAAATTAATGGAGCAAATTATGTGATAAATAAACATCTCAATTGTAATTTTTTCCCAACTCAAATGATATATGAAGTAGTCGATGGTTGGACCGGCCCGACTATCCGGTCCAATCCAATTCTTACAATATTAGTTTCAACTTTGACAAAAACATACAAATTATACATTCAATCCAAATAAATAATGCATTTATGACGCAAATTCAAGTGATCGTACCACTTAATGAGAATTAACGTATAAATAATACATACAGTAATTAACTACAAGACCTCAAATGACAAATCTGACATAAAAATTAGAAGAAAAATCTATAAAATTAAGATTATGAACAAGGAATCAGTATACCTTTTTTTATATCACATTAACTGGCATTACACCAATTATATCACCTTTAATAACCGTTACTGTAATTAATAAGTCGAAATAAGGTTTTCAAATCACTGTAATTTAAAAAAGTACTAATTTGTACTACATCTTCAATTTGACGTATCCAATTTCCTAAAATAAATTTATTGTTATTGTGAGATTCAAAGTAGTGCTTATAACTAATATAATTATAATTGAATTCCATTTAAGAAATGTATACCACGAGATTTTCAGGAAATTGAAATCAATGATATTATGCATAATAATAATATGAAATTGAATTATCATTCTTTTTTTTATTTCTCAAGGGTATCCCACCCGCGTGTCAAGTGATACTAATCCTTCGCTGTTCTGAAGTCCCATGTAGGGGGTAGACAGCTGACCTGTGAATTTGCTCCATTCGCAAGGGCGGGGGATCGAACCCCCAACCCCTTGTTTAAGGGACGAAACAAAAGTAATAATTGAATTATCATTCTTAACTCAAATATCAAAAGTAAAACAAATTGAATTATCATTCTTAACTCAAATATCAAAAGTAAAACAAATTCAGCCCCTATATAGGCAACAATAGCTCAGCCTAAACAAAACCTAAGACATAAATGCCATTAGTAATAATTCATTCATCTGATGGGCACCACTCAATCATAAGAAAATTAGGAATACTTAAACTTGAAGTAAAAGTAATCTACTTAAGAAAACTACAAACTAAAACAAACAATTTCATAATAGAAACTAAAATAGTATATTAGAACAAGGATTGACCAAAAGGCTTTATTCAATGGAAATAAAGTTGGAAACTCTTTTAAAGTGAAAGTTAATCAAAAGGACTCAATAATCACGCTTTTAAGTACTTCTTTAAGTGTTGTGGATGTCACTCATACTCTTTTTCCAAGGCACATGGCTGTCACATGATATTTAAAGTAAACTAGTAATTTCCCCGTGTTCACGGAAATTATTCGTTGATTATTCGTTAAATTTTTACTAATTTAATAGCTAATAGCAAGAAATAAAATGAAATAATAATAAGGATACATTTATTTTAGAACTAATTAAAAAATATTGATACAAGAAATCCCTAATTTTAAAACTAAATCTAGACAAAATAAAAGTTAAAGGGTGAGGGTGCAAAAATAATACTAAAGTTTACCCAAAATTGCGTTTCTAATACGAAAGTTTCGCGAGGTGCAAAAATAGTACCCAACTTAGGGTCTAGGTGCAAATATAGTATTTTCACTTCTGGGAAATAAAATTTAGACACGAAAAGACTCTTATGCACTCATTCCTCCCTCATTAAATTTTTACCCTCATTAAATTTTTATTTAATGAGGGGCATAAGAGTCTTTTCATATCTAGATTTTATTTCCTTCAAGTGAAAATACTATATTTGCACATGGACATCAAGTTGGGTACTATTTTTGCGCCTCATGAAACTCTATTAGAAACGCAATTTTGGGTAAAGTTTACTATCATTTTTGCACTTCCGCCCAAAGTTAAAATAAAATGAATTCACAAAATGGAAACTGATTCTATTTGAATTGTTTTTTATCTTTGAATAATTTGTAATCATGTGGTCGAGTTGTGACAAATGATCTATTAGAAATGTTGTCACGACTTTTTTTTTATTTTTTTATTTGAAGGGGCAAGCACTAACGGCTTGAAGTTACAAACGAGATCGAACCCACAATTTCCCACCTAGAGGGGAGATGTCATACCATTGGACTACAAGGCCCTTCGTCACAACTTTCAATATATATAATAGATTATTCAATTTGAACTGCATGTTGGCCTTGTACATCATGTCGTTGGGTTTATAGTAATGTGAGTATGCGACCATCTTCCCTGTACTCTCTTTGGACACATGGAATTATGACTCTTGTATGTAAATAGGCTCCATATCCTTAAGTTTCCTAGTCAAACAATCCAAGGCCTCGATTTTGGTCCTTAATTAACCTTGTCATTAGGCCTCCAATACCTTGTAATAGATTTCTTTGACTATTAGAATTCCTTCCTAGAACTGTTCTCCCTATTTTATGTTTTTCTCATACTTTAAAGCCTACAGACCTTGATCTTCACCACTTCCACTGTACTCCCTTGACAATGATTAAGAGATAAGATTATAAGAATGGTTAAAAAGAAATTCTCTTTTAAATTAGTCCATTATCTTCTTAATTTTATAAGTTATTTGTAGCCTGATAAAAAAAATAAGTTATTTGTAGTAAAAAAAGGTTTATTCTGGCAAAAAAAGGTTTATATTTTGGAGGTTAAGAATCTTAAGTGAGGAAAGGAGAGAAGAAGACGAATTTCTAAATTAAATCAATAAAACTCTTTCTTGGCGTGAATACCTTTTTTTCTTACATGTCACTTATTTGAGATATACATATATATACACTTTGTACAAAGAAAAGGCTCATCATTTTTTCCATGGCATAGAAATCACCTCACCGGAGAAAAAAAGTGTAATTTTAATAAAAAAAGTTTCATTCTACATCAGCCTAATTTAAACATTTACGAATCAATTTTATGTGGCACTGTGGGATATGATGTTGTGTCTAGGGAGTAAATTTATATAGTATCATGGCTTGGAGGAAGCAAAAAAGTGTAATACATGATATTACCATATTAAGTGGAGAGTTCACTTGATATGAGGATTGCTCGGTTTCGGTTTAATTTGATAGTTTCAAGAGGACACATTAACTTCATTAGAATTTAATCTGATGAATGGTTGAAAGTTGAAATGGAGGAGCGAAGAAGAGAAATTCAAATCACAAATCTAACACATTTGGTTGATCAGAAAAAAAGAGTTAAATACTTGTTTTCATTTTATTTCCTACATCTACAACATTTTTTCCCCGAATTTGCATAAAGTTCTAATGGGGGCAATTTTTTTCCCTATCATCTTTCATTAAGTTACCATGAAAAGAAGTATAGAAGATATGTAAATCGGACTAGTGCATAGCATTTAACATTTGTTTTGTTTTGCATTTTATTTTTCTATATATTCGGTATATTTTGTTTTTGGATCCTTACCAAAATGGGCTATAGTTTTTTTTTAACACATTTTTCGGACCAAACACAATAGCAGAACCAACTAACGCGGTTGACAAGCTAAAGTGTGAATGTCCTACTTATATACTCACACACACATTTCTGGTCGATAGTTAAGAACACATTAAACCATTAAATCCTACATAGCCAGCAGATACGAATCATGTCCATGCTGAAGATCTAGACTTGCTAGATTATGGGCATGGCGATGTTGATCTATGTAGCTATGTTCAACGAACTATCACGATAACTAATTAAACTCTTAATCTATTCAATTTCTATGACCCACTAAGGAACTAAAATCTTGCATTAACTAATGGGTTAAATATCTCATTGGATAGATCTTTCTATGATCTATCTATTATATATTATACTACATATATTATCTTCTATAAACCTCTTTGCTAACATTCTCAATTGGTCCACTTTCCACTCAATGATTTGTTCACACGTGTCCTTTTTCAAATCACAACAAATTCATATGAAAGCCACAAACTTACATGTCTCAATGAGACAACAATGCATGCCTTCACAATTATTTTTATTAATGCCTATTAAATTACTGTCATGATTTTATTCGATCAGCAGCGTTTTATCTGTTCATTGCATGCATGTGTCATTCAACTTTGAAAAGAATGCCCTTAATCTTGTTTAAATCCTTCCATCCATCATAATCATAAATGATTCTTCCTTAATGCTGTTCAAAACATACAAATTAAAGATGTTCAAGTCATCCTGGAGGTCACAACTTCCATCATAAATAATTCTTCCTCAACTTTGTTTTAAACCCTACAAACTAAACTTAAGATGTCACAACCAAAGATGCCTTAGTTTAAAGGACACACCTTCCATCGAAGGGAAATTGTTTCACATGCCCCAACTCTTGTAGTAAAGACCCAAAGCACAAAGGATGTGGCCAATTCAATCTCATTAGACTAAAATATTGCAATGCCAGTCGACTAAATCAACAACCTCTAGAATATTCAACATGGAATGAACATATTCAAAACTGCTAGAACTCCATGCCCTTGTAATGTAGATCAGCTTTATACTTCGCCAAATACAAAACTTCTTTCTCCTCATGCAATTTAAACACCCCACACCTGTATATATAAATTAATATCAGCATTGAACAATAAAATATACTAAAAACCAAAATAATTGTGAGAGGAAAAAATACACAGCACAGCCCTGAATAAAACAACATTTAAAATTTTGAGAGGTGATGAGTTTATTACCATGAGTTGACATTATACACTTCAATATCACAACCTTTCACAATATCCTTCAGCCTCATTAAACTTGGACTATAAAAAACTGGCTCAAAGTCAACCAATGCCCCACGACCTTCGAAAAAACTTAATAAATTCCTTTGAGGATCATAATAGACGAATCTTCTATCATCATCATAAATTAGAATTCCCTGACTTAAAAAAGCTATTCTTGGGGAAAAGGTAAATGGCATATTTTCCAAAACATTAACATCAAACCTGAAAATTTCAGTCCAAGAGTCGCTGTCACCATACTCTTTCATAGTCCAGAACCTAAGACAATTCCTTAACCCAAGACAATTCCTTTTATTTGTACAACAGATGAAGAGACTTCCCTTTAATTCTCCCAAGTCGAGAATAGCTATATCACAAGATAACGCCAAAGGAAAAGAAAACGACTTTGGCATCTCAACTTCCAAATCAAAACATAAAATTGAAGTCTTCCCCATATTAAAAACAAGCCAATAAAGCGATCCATTCAAACAAGTGGGAGAGAACATTTGCAAGCAAGATTCATCAAATTCAATATTTCTCCATAATTTAGTCCCCAATGTGTGTATTTCAGCAATCATAGAGCCACAAAATTTTTGATATATACTCATCACTTTGTACTCATCAGTTTTCTTTAGGTAACCTAATCCATGGTAATGATAAGAATATCCATAATTCCTCTTATTATTATCGGATAGTGGAAGTCTTATAAACTCTCCTATGATTGGGTTGCAAACAACCAATGCCATTGGATGGAATCTATCAGTAACAAAATCAAATTTAGAATTTAAGAGAAGCAGGCCATTGCAATGATTTGCTACTAAGAATCTATCATCTTTGGGCTTACAAGCAATTCTAGTTGTTCTATTGCCCCTCCTTCTGGCCTCATGCTTTGCGTGAACCACCATTTTAGCATCACAAAGAGGAATCTTGAGCTTAACATCAAGCTTCATATGATGAGCTTCATTATCACTTGCAAGCTCATCAAAGTTGAGTAGGTGGAGAGTTCTTGAAACACGTTTTTTGCAACGAGTGCGTAGAAAAGCCCACACAGGAGCGCACTCAGAATACAATTGAACAAACTGTGGGCTTGAGATGATGGAGAGCCAACTCTTGCAAACACACTTGCAACTCAAAACCGACTTAACAGGTAGTATGAGCAGAATCTTCATAAGCACATCAAGAGTGAGATGTAGGAAATAGTTTGGGCCATGGACTTCTTCTGCTTTGCTTTTTCTATGGACTTTGGATCTTTCACGTTCCACATAGTCCCGTTTTCTTGTCACAGCCATCCTGAAAGGAGAAATATATATATATATATATATATATATATATATATATATCATCATCATTACAGCCTTATCGGCTTATCCAACTAAGTGAGGTCGGCTACATGGATCATACGACGCCTAAATGTGTGTGTTCATGCTCAATAGATTCGACAAATTTTTACGTTTTCTGCTGAAGCCTAACACAACCCTACTCCTTTATCCGAACTTGGGACCAACTATAAATATAGGCGGAGTATTATATATATATATATATATATATATATATATATATATATATAACTCCCTCCGGTCCTAAATATAGGACCTAGATAACTTTTTTTGGGGTGATTAAGGAAGACTTAATTTAAGATGTCTTTCCAACAATAATACCCTTCTTAATTAGTTTAGTTACTTAGTAGTCATTTCTCCCCTACCAAAGGAGTTGTTAAGAGGAAGGGTAATTTAGGAAAAAGGTGACCAAAAGTGTATCTAGGTGTTATATTTAGGACCAAAATGAAGTCTCTATATAGGTCCTATATTTAGGACCGGAAATATATATATATATATATATATATATATATATATATATATATATATATATATATATATATATATATATATATATATATATATATATGCCAGCATGTATAAGCGTAGTTGATTGATATGATATTATTGCTATACGAACATTTACGAGAGAATGCATGCATTGCTTACATACAAAAGCTTCAATTCCCATTATGTGTAACATTTTGTGGGGAAGGAATCATTGTACTGAAGAGACTATATATGTGTGTATATAAAAGCGGGAGCATGTCATGATGGATTTCATGATGTTAATAGCTTCATGGGAGAGAAAACTAGAACTAGTATATTGCAAGTGAAAGTTTTAATTTAAATTATAGTATAAAGTCGATGGATTGAACGAATATTAAAAGGAATGAAGAATGTATAAGAGAATATTATTTGTAGAGAGTGTGTGCCCGTGCAAATCCATCATCATCATTTACTGATTATAAGCGAACAATAAGAAGTTAGTGAAAGGAATAAGTCAATTGCGTGCTAACAAGTGGACAGGAGAAGAGAAGGCTTGCAACCAGAGAGAGAGAGGCCATACCGTTGAAGCTTGGATGAGAGTTTCCAGACGGCTGAAGTACTTAGGAGGAGGCTGCAAGGGATTGGGTAGGGTTGGATTAGATGTGTCTCTAGATCTCTTTTTTATATGCACACACTTTCAAACATTTAATTTTCATGTAAGCGAGCTTGTCAAACTCGTGCATTTAAGTAAACTCGTAGAAAGAGGGTAAATTTGAATCATAAAATCTATTAGAGTTTACTTTTATTAATAAACATGTGTTACTTATATATAATAAAATAAAAATATAAAAAATCATAATATCTTGACTTTGAATATATTTTAAATATAAATAGTAGATTTAAATATAGGAAAAAACTTACCTCAATTTCCTTATGCCCATTTCCTCCAATTCCCCATTAAAATTTGACACGTGTACAACTAACCACGTTAGCTTCTCTTTCTCTTCTCTCTCTCCTACATCACATCTCTATCCCATCATTCCCAACCCTATTCCCCAAATAAAAAAATCGTCCCTCCCTCCTCCCCTCTCCCTCCATGTCTTCCCCAAACTACACCATAGCCCCTCCACCGTCGTCTCTCCTCCGCCTTCTTCAACGTTGGCACCGCCTGAGAGAAACAAGTCCGCCACTCCTCCATCCTAGCCGCCTAAACGACTTCTTTGTCCTCGTCGCCAGCTTCAACGGCTCCCACTGTCTATGTCTTTCTTCATCTCCTCAAATTAAAGCTTCAATCTTTAGTCCATGAATTTCAATCCCTTCCTTCTTTTCCTCAAAGAAAAAAGAGAATAATGGTGGCCTGTGAATGATGAATGTGTTATGCATCTTCCATGGCTAACTGTGCTTATAATGCCTTCTCTTTTTCAAAATTGCATACCCTTAATTTGATTTTGTTATGAATTTCTGATTTTGGGAGTAGTGGATAGAGAAGGCAGTGGTGGGTGGAGCCAAGGGAGGATTTGGTAAGGGTCAGGGAAGACAAGGAGGAAGAGGGGAGGAGGGAGGGTCCATTTTTTTATTTGGAAATGATGGGATAGAGATGAGATGGTGGAGAGAGAAAATAAAGAGAAGCTAACGTGGGAAACTAGAGAAAATGAAGTTAAGTTTCTTCCTTAAATATATCAATATTCATACGAGTTACAGACCATATTTTCCACGATTTAGGCAAGGATCAAGTTTGTCCTGTAAGTTTTTTTTATCAAGTTTGTCCCGTAAGTTTTTTTTTTCAAGTTTGTCTTAGAAGTTTAAAAAATGATCAATTTTGTTCTCATAGCCTACATATATTGTCACCTCACCTCATTATCCATGTCAAACCTCACGCCACCTCATCATCTTCCCTTTACTTCAATCCTCCCACAATGATGGAGGAGAGAGAGGGCGGGGGAGGATTGAAGGAAAGAGAAGATGATGAGGTGGCGTGAGGGTTAACATATATGATGAGGTGGCGATACATGTATGATATGAGGGTAAAATTGATTAATTTTATAAATTTTAAGGGCAAACTTGTTAAAAACTTCCAGGTCAAACTTGATTCTTGCCTAAAACATATGGGGCAAATATAATCTTTAACCCATATTCTTTGTATATCAGAAATCCTTAACCCATATTCATACCATATCAATTTCAATAGAGAAATTTCTATGAAATTTATATATTTTTTCTGGTCATATATGAATTTATATATAAATTCATAGAATTTTGGTCAATTAAAAATATTCTAAAATACACTTTTGGTCCTTATTTTTGCATCAAGTATCAATTTAATCTGATTGGAAAGTATATTTTTAGTCCTTTTTTAGTATCGTTTCTTTCACTAAATAGAATATGTTAACATAAAAATTTTAAATGGTTATTATATATTGAAAATAAATTTTAGATTAAAATATTTTTGTGTAATTAATTTTATATTTTTAATTTCATTAGGAAATAATCTTTTAAATTAAATGAAAGTAATGGCGTTAACAAAAAAAATGACTAAAGGTGTAGTTTCCAAATATAAAGGACTAAATTGAAACTTGTTGAAAACATAAGGGACCAAAAGTATGCTTTAACCTTAAAAATAATTAAAATAAGTTTAATAGTAAGTTAGCACAATTTTTAGTAATATAGAAACGTAAAAATAGTGAATTTTACAATGTATAAACAAGTATGTTTTTACTAAATTTTTAACGAATTAAAATTTAAGTGACTCGTGACACATTTTTGTTAGGTCATAGTGCACTAAAAACAGTAAAAGCGGAATGTCAATTCGTGAATTTGACAACAATAAATATAACAAATATTTTAATTTTTTTATGAAAAAAAATATTTTAATATTTAACAATTAGATAATAGATAATAGATGATGGAAAATAAATAAAAAAGGGAAAAACTTATATCAAGTTCCTTTTTCCAGGTTCTCAAGTTCTTTTAATATAGGAGTGACAGCTGGCCATTAGATTGAATGAATGGTTGTTATAAAAGGACACGCATCACTCTTATATTAAAAGAACTTGAAAACCTGGAGAAAGGAACTTGACCTAAGTAAGGTCCACATAAAATTTGAAAGTCATGGATCTAATAGTAATGAATCAACTTATTCATATTTTCTACCACATATCACATATGTACGATAACCATTTGATATAGTATATTAAAGGGTAGTAAATTAACGGTTTTATGTACGATAGCAATTTGATATGGTAATTTCTATATTTTTTTATTCTATTATGTGGCTGCAATTCCAAGTTTCACGGATTTTATTATGCATGTTGTTTTAATATGATGATACTTTGATAAAAAAAATACATAGATGATAGATGTTGAACTCTTTGATATAAAAATATGACATTTAATTTCTACTCTTACAAGTTCTGGATCACCATTTTGTGAGAAAGTGCAATTTCAAATTTTTTATAAATGAGAATTAATGCATATTAATTACAAATAGATCAATCCTGATAATATGTTGAACAATAACTTAAAAATTTGACATCGAATTTCCATTTTTTTTGCATCGAACAATCAATTTCAAATGAGTAATAATTATTTTCGTTGAAAATATCGCAGTTAGCGAGATTTACATGTCAATGAACGTAAGTATATTTAATGGTTTTATGCGTGCATGCCATTTGAAATTATATATAAATTTTAGATATTTTTAATTTCTCTTTTTTATCACTAATTCAAATGATGAAGTTGCCGACGGATTTTCCCGACTTAATACCCCTCCCTATCGAGCCAGAGTGTGCTGATCTCTCTTCTCCCCAAAATCTTTTTCTAGGGCTTTGTATGTGTGAATGTTTTAAATTCAGATTTGGTATTTATATTTGAAGTAATTAAATTATAAAATATATTTGTCACATCGACATCCTAATAAGTCTAACAAGTTATCCTATTTAACAGAGTCAGTGACAATTTTCTTTCTAGAGTATGACAAGTTGAGCATTATATGGTACAAATAATAATGTAACTTTATATGTTGTGAAACATGTTTACTAAGAATCATCAAAAAAGATTTTGTTTAAGTGATTTAGTTAGTATGCAAGTTACACTTATGAGGAGATGTTCTTATAGTAGGATTGTCTTTAATCATCAATTTCTTATAGCGGATTTGCATATCTATGAATTTACTCTACATCACAGCGGCGGCTGTAATGCTATTGATCTCATTATATCTGATCAGGTTTAGTTCTCTATGCCATGCATGTTTAAATTGCTGTCATTGTTGCTTTCATAAAGGAGGAACAAGTCTTTGCAAGTTGTCTCAACTCTCAAGGGTTATTGTATCTGATTTTTGGCTAAATTGTAGTATTTTGTGTGTAGCATATTCTCATTATTTTGCTGATTCTAATGTGTGCAATTTGCTATCTAGATTTTGTACCTGATGCTGCGTGGCAAAGTTGTTAGAGGAATGCCTGGATAACACATGTATAAAGGTAGTTGAGGGTTAACAAGAGGGACATGTTCCTTCTTTCTTTCATGGAATATAATTTTCAATAGCATGCAAAGTCTTTTTGAGTTTCATTTCTCTATGTTCCTGATTCGGTTTTGGTGAGCTTTATGCTTGGGGGAAAACTCCATATTTGTGGTGTCCAATTACATGCACTGTTTTGTTCTGTTTTCACCTGTTTATGCTCAGTCCCAAGTTAGTAATCTTTAAATGGAAAACATTATTTGATGGGCTTCTTGAGCGAACACAAAGGAAAATGACAAGTTGCTTCATTGTAGGCGTAGCAAGCCAAGATCAGAAATTGGAGGAGGCAGTGTTCGTCTTTGGAGTTTAATGCTAATATATACTCCCTCCGTTTCTAAATATAAGATCAATTTGGCTAATTTAGAGAGATTAAGGAAGGCTTTTCAAGGAATTAGGATTACATGATCTTCCCAAAATACCCCTAACTTAAATTTAAAAGACAAATAGGGATTTGAGAGAGAAGTGAGGGAGCTAAGAAATATAGGGGTGATTTGGACCAAAATTGAGATAAAATAGAAAGTGATCTTATATTTAGGAACTTATCCACTTCCGCAAAGTGATCTTATATTTAGGAACGGAGGGAGTATATAGTAATAAGTCCAATTTATTGGAGTTAATTGCTAATGTCCTGGTCCAATAGCAAAACATTGCCATTATTTTGTAGCAACGTAACATATCTGGAGTTTTGGTGTATTATTTTGATTCTTCTATCTTTTTAGCTCAAATATAACACCGCTAATCTAAACAATGTTGCATGATAAGAATACACGGTTCGGAAGTTTTGCTACTACTAGAAATGCTTCAATTAAGTTTTGGGGCAATTTTATCCCAAAGCAACAATTTGCAATCGATTTTTTTTTTGTAATGAAAATACTCTCCCTCTTACCATCTTCACTTAATTCAAAAAATGAAAATCAAATTCTGATTTCAACACCTTCTAGCTTTAAATGTGAGTAAAATGTATATCTGTTTTAGGGTGCATCTATTATTTTCATAAGGTCTCTTTGCATAAAGTCTATCAAGTCTTGAATGTAAAGAAGGTATATAAGTGCTTATTGTTATATTCCTTTTTTGTTAACTAAGCTTTCTGTTATGTCATGTCATTGCTTTTCGTTGCTGTTTATGTGCAGAACTAATGCCAGACTTAATATAGTAGCGAGAATTGGAATATAATAGAAGCACTTATATTCCAATTTTATTGTTCAAAATTAGCCACTTAGTCTATATTAGCCTCAATCCGAAATGACATGTAATTTCAGCATCACATATTTCTTCAATCATTCAATTTCTCTGAACAAAAATAAACTTTGTTTTATGAATAAATCATCTGTTCCATAGTTGATTGCAAGTGTAATAAGTTTTTGCTTGTTAATCGCCGCCCGATTTAATTCGGACACGAGGGGTAGGAGTGTTGCCCACATAGGCAAAGTTGTCCCCTCTCCCAATGAGAGCGCTTCCCGGGAATCAAACACGTGTTCTCATCATTACGAGGGTTGTAGCCCACTTACCAGCTCAACCAACTAGCCATTGGTTCAATTGTAATAAGTTTCATTGCAGAAACTCAAGATAAATCTTAATAATTATCATGTGCGGTTGTTTGATGCGCGGGATGTATTGCTTGTAGACTGTTGGGCTCGAAACATTTTGGGGACGGGTTTACAAGAGAAAGGGCCGTGAGAGGGGTTTGGGCCCAAGAGAAGTGAGTGGTCCAGAGCATCAAGGGCAAAATGGGGCAAGTAGTGCCAGCGAGGCTAACAACCTCTGACACTGCCTGCATAGTGGAGGGACGCAGGTATTTGAGGAATAGAAACGTATGGCAGAGGCACTTTTTGGCTGAAAGGATCTTTTTGGGAGTGAGGGGCTGGTCACTCAAAAACTAGTCCATTTATTTTCTTATTTGCTTTTGAAGTGTCACCATTTCCATTCCCTAAACTCCATTTGTAATACTTTCCTTTTCTGGGAAAGGACAGTACCATTTGTGAGCTAATATATATATCATTTCTGGATCCTTGTTCCTTTTGTTCTGGTTGTACGTGGTTAAATTGCAGGTCCTAACATCTTGGTATCAGAGCAGGCCGTGACAGGGCATGGTGAATACACAGATGGAAGGAAGAATCGACGTGTTGGAGAGATTTGTGGAGGAGATACAAAGAGAGCGAGCTGCTGACTCTGAGCGCCTGAATCAGCTGGAGAATACGTTAAGGAATGTTACGAACAAGCGGCTAGCTAGAATCGATGT
Source organism: Mimosa pudica (assembly GCA_029929735.1). Lineage (NCBI taxonomy): Eukaryota > Viridiplantae > Streptophyta > Magnoliopsida > Fabales > Fabaceae > Mimosa > Mimosa pudica. Next base: position 2,525,089 of record JAKELP010000012.1, on the reverse strand, counting down.
GGCCATGAACGGAATCCTCAATCAACTGAGACGAAGGAGGCAGAACGATGAAGAGACCATCCATAACCATGGTGGTGGAGGTGGTCATCATGATGAGGGCAGAGGAGAAGGAGGGGGACATGTGGAGAATGGGAAGCACAGGAAGCTGGAGATGCCTGTGTTCGAAGGAGAAGACCCGTTGGGTTGGATTTTTCGAGTGGAGCGCTACTTCCTTGTTAACGGAGTGCCTGAGGTGGAGAAACTTGACGCTGCTATGGTCAGTTTAGAACGTAAGGACCTGGACGGACACCGGTGAGGACCTGGACGGAGTTCAAAACAGAGGTGACCGAGAGGTTTCATTGCAAGCAGGCTGGGGATGAGTATGAGCAACTCATGGCTCTTCGGCAAGAGGGAACAGTTTCTGAGTACAGGGAGAGGTTTGAGGCTCTGTCAGCTCCCCTTGAGAACGCCACAGAAGAGATGTTGCGAGGTGCCTTCATGAATGGTCTGGCGGAAGAGCTTAAGTGTGATGTTAAGTTAATGCAACCAAAGAATCTCAAGGAACTGATGAACTATGCTGGGCAAGTTGAGGAGAGAAATTTGGTTTAGGATAGGTTGCAAGAGAAAAATACCTCAGGAGCAAGATGGAGCGAGTTTAGGCCCAATCCATTCCGGTATAGCTTATCGGAGCCCATTAAAACCCACTGAGGATATTCAGCGGTTGGAGGAAATAAGGGGGGAGAGGATCCTAAGAACCACTCAGAGGCGAGTCAGGTGGCGAGTAACGGCGGGGATGGTAGCTCGAGCACCCAGTATTTGCGGCGGAGGTTGTCGGAGGCAGAGATAAACCGCCGGCGGGAATTGGGCTTGTGTTTCCGTTGTGAGGAGAAGTACGGGCCCAACCACAGGTGTAAGAACAAACAGTTGAGGGTCATTATGCTAGAGGAGCCCACTGAAGAGACCCAAGTTGACGCTGAGGCCCAAGAGGCACCTGAACCCAATGACGAGATGGCCCTGGCAGTGATGGAGTTGGCCATGACTACAACAAATGGGCTTACTGGTACTAAGGCTTTAAAGATGTTGGGCCGAATGAAGGGGGCCCAAGTTGTTGTGTTAGTGGATTATGGGGCTACCCACAACTTTGTATCATTGGATTTGGTGGAAAGGCTGGATTTACCAACTCGGCGAGTCCTTCCCTACCTGGTAACCCTTGAGGACGGGCGGCGCGTGAAATCTGACTCTCAGTGCCCAAATGTGCTTTTGGAGATACAAGGTATGGAGATTGTACAGACATTCTACCCATTTCAGCTGGGTAACGTCGATGTGGTCTTGGGAATTGATTGGCTAGCAACATTGGGAGAGACTCAGATGAATTGGGAGGGGCTGTATATGAAGGTGCGAGTAGATGGACAGTGGAGATGTCTTGTAGGGGACCCCGCGCTCACCCAGTCGCCGGCGACCTTGAGATCGATCTGTAAGTCAATTTCAAAAGGGGGAGAAGGGTATTGGGTCGAATTAAGGGCCATGGATGCAGAAGGAGAGCTGTGGAAGTGCAAGGAAAACTCGGATGTGGGACATTCTGAGGGAATTTCCAGAGGTTTGTGAGCCCCTACTGGAGCTTCCCCCTCGCCGCCGGCAAGATCACGCTATCATAATTAAGGAGGGGACCCCACCAACCAACACCCGACCCTACCGGTATGGGTATGCTCAGAAAACAGAGATTGAAAGGTAGGTGAACGAGATGCTACAAGCCGAACTCATTCAACCAAGCACTAGTCCTTATTCCAGCCCTGTGTTGTTGGTTAAGAAGAAAGATGAGAGTTGGAGGTTTTGTGTGGACTATAGGGCGTTGAACAGCATAACCGTTCCTGACAAATACCCTATTCCGGCCATCGATGAGTTACTTGATGAGCTTGGGGGAGCAACAATTTTTTCCAAACTGGATCTTAAAGCGGGTTGCCACCAAATTCGGATTAAGGAAGGAGATGAGCCCAAGACCGCTTTCCGAACCCACGATGGGCACTACGAATTTAAGGTGATGCCTTTCGGACTAACTAATGCTCCTTCTACATTTCAATCCTTGATGAATGATGTGTTTCGACCCTACTTGTGTAGATTTATTCTAGTGTTCTTTGATGATATACTCGTGTATAGCCACACTGAGGAGCAGCATAAGACACACCTGAGAACAGCCTTGAGGGTCCTGAAGCAACATCAATTAGTCATTAATCCCAAGAAGTGTGAAATTGGGCAGAAAAGAGTAGAGTATTTGGGGCATGTCATCACAGCTCAGGGTGTGGAGGCCGATCCCTCCAAGATTCACGCCATGCAGCAATGGCCTACGCCCACAAGTTTAAAGGCATTGAGAGGATTTTTAAGGTTGACCGATTATTATAGAAGATTTGTGCAAGGTTATAGTAAGATAGCCTATCCTTTAACTCAGCTACTGAAGAAGGACTCATTCAAATGGGGACCCGAGGCTCAACAAGCCTTTGATGCTCTTAAGGAAGCGATGACAACTTTACCGGTGTTGGTTGTGCCTGACTTTTCATTGCCATTTGAGATTGAGGCGGATGCTTTGGGAAAAGGCATTGGGGCTGTCCTTATGCAGCAAGGAAGACCAATAGCCTACTACAGTCAGAAGCTATCAGAGCGCCAGCAAGCCGGGTCTGTATACGAGCGTGAGCTTATGGCTATTGTGATGGCGGTAAAGAAGTGGCAACATTATCTCACCAGCAAGCCATTCATCATTAAAACTGACCAGCGAGCCTTAAAATACTTGTTGGGACAACGTATCCTTGCACCGGATCAGAAGAAGTGGGTATCCAAATTGATGGGGTATACGTTTGAGATTCAATACAAACCAGGGCTAGAGAATAGAGTGGCCGATGCCTTATCTCGGCGTGACACCGACCTGGAGCTCATGGCAATTACCACTTGGCAGTTTGAGGGGTTGGCGGATTTAGAAGAAGAGACACAGAAAGATGAGAAACTGAGAAACATAATGCAGCAGATTGTTGTGGGGAATGAACAAGCCATAGGGTACCAACTGAGAAATGGGATCTTAATGTACGAGGGCAGATTGGTACTCCCTCGGTCTTCACCCAAGGTGGAAGGACTAATTAAAGAGTTTCATGACTCCCCTGTAGGAGGACACTCCGGTTACTTACGAACTTACAAGCGATTAGCAGCGGTGGTATATTGGACAGGAATGAAGAGGGATATACAGGAGTATGTGGCTCGTTGTGACATATGCCAAAGGAACAAGTATGAGGCTTTAAGTCCTGCCGGGTTGTTAGCACCGCTGCCCATACCACAGGACACTTGGGAAGACATAAGTATGGACTTCGTTGGGGGCCTTCCTAAAAGTGGAAAGTATGATACCATCCTGGTCATTGTGGATCGATTGACAAAATTCGCCCATTTTATCCCTTTTTTCCATCCCTATGATGCTAAGGTAGTTGCTGAAGTGTTTGTGAAAGAGGTGGTCAGGCTACATGGGTTCCCAAAGAGCATCGTTTCTGACAGGGATAAACTGTTCACCAGCACATTCTGGAGGGAGATGTTCAAGTTGGCAGGAACCTCGCTGAAGTATAGTTCTGCCTATCACCCTGAAACTGATGGGCAAACCGAGGTGGTCAACCGGACTCTTGAGACTTATTTGAGGTGCTTTGCTGGGCACAAACCCACTATATGGTCTAAGGTGCTCCCTTGGGCAGAATACTGGTATAATACCACTTACCACGACGCCACCGGATTCACACCCTTTAAGGCTCTGTATGGCCGGGATCCACCCACCTTGCTCCGATGGACTGATTCTCCTTCGCGGTTGCAAGAGGTAGACCGCCAAGTTAGAGAACGGAATCTCCTACTTGATGAGCTTAAAAGTAACTTGCAGCAAGCTCAAGAGAGTATGAAAGTTCAGGCTGATAAGCACCGTCGGGAGAAAGAATTCACCAAAGGTGACATGGTGTACCTTAAGCTGAAACCATATCGCTTCCGTAGCCTGGCTAAGCGACCCAATGAGAAACTCGCTCCCCGCTATTATGGGCCTTATTTAGTGGAGGATAAAATTGGCACCGTGGCATACCAGCTTCAGCTACCCCTACAGCCAAAATACACAATGTATTCCACGTTTCTCAACTTAAAGGGGCTCTCAAATCTCCCATCGAAGCCCAACCACTGCCCAAGGGGCTCTCTGAGGAAGGGGAACTCACGGTAGAACCGGAGGAGGTGCTCAAGGCCAGGAAGAACCGTAATGGGGAGCTGCACACTACTACAGATTTTCCCTATACCAGCGCACCTTTACATGCGCTCATAGAAAAACACATGTATTGATATGATATACATGCGTTTTAACTGAAAACGCATGTAAAGAAAAGACCTATACATGCGCATTCCATAAAGCGCATGTAAAGAGAAAACCTATACACACTCTTTAAGTTAAAGCACATGTAAAGAGAAGCATATACATGCGTATTTTAAGCGCATGTAAAGAGAAGTATTTACATGCGCTGGAAACGCATGCATATGATTCTTTTTTTTAGGATTCTTTTTTCTCCCTAGGTTACTAAACATTCACACTCATAACTCTCCTTCTTCCTTCAAAGACCTAGCCCCATTCGGTATGCCGACACCCCACCCCCCATATTTCCTCTTCTCCTCCACTTCGATTTCTGGCGGTTTAGCCGTCGTTCTCCGGCGACGTGGGTCCCAAAACTTAGCCCCATTCGGTATACACTCTCTTCTCCTTCCAAATCGAACCCTCTCTTCTTCTCTTCCACTGTCTTTCATTCATTTCCGTTCTTCCTCACCTTCTACGATGTTTCCGGCGAACAGCGGCGTCAACGGCGAGGAGGTAAGCTTTTTCCCATCTCTCGTTTTGTCACTTGGTTCTTTGAATCCCTCAATGTTATTGCTTTCTTATGGTTTTCGTTTTCCTCCACTCTCTTTCGTTTTTCAGTGAGACTCGGCGAGATACACGGCTGAGATGGCTGCCGTCCAGACTTTCAAGCTTGGGTTCAACATTTAGTGAGTTTTCTTCTCTGATTTCTAACATTTTCTCCGTTTTTGGCGTTAATTGTGAGAGAATCCGAAATTGGGTTTGGGTTTTCATGACCTTACAACTGATTAAAGACCGTTTAAGCTTCAATACAAAAGAATTGATAAAGGATTTGGTTGTTGGTTAAAGTTTGGATTAGTTTAGGTCAAACCCTAATTTTTGTGCTTAAGGGCTGACGGGTTCATGGTAAATTTTTGGCCCAAAATACTTGACTAATCAACAATGAAATCTGTTTGAGTTTGATTTTTGCTCTGCTGGGTTAATTTTACATGAGTTCAATTGTTCCACATCTTTGATTTTGTTCCCCTAAACATGGGAGTTGTTAGTTGAGTGTTTGGATCTTGTTGTTTGAGTGAAATTCTAATTGAGTGAGGATAAGATTGATTTTGAAACATATTTAGCACAATTTGGGATTTCACTTACATAAACCCCACATGGGTATTCACTTCCAACTGTGTAATTTTGCACTTTTGCTTATTACTGAGGTTCTGCAAATATCAGAATTGGCCTGGCTTCTCAGGATATCCCTTTTAATATTCCTCATTGCATTGCTCATTATAATACTCAAATTACTAAGAGGAATGTTATGGATCAGGTTTTGTGATTAATGAATTCTATGTCTTTAATTTTAGATGTTTTTGTTTTGTTTTTTTATAAAGTTTGTAACTTTAAGTGTTGTCTGTTACTTTCTATGCCGTTAGATGCTTAATACTCAGATTACCACTGCACAGCATATGGAAAGGGAGAAGGCTTATGATGTTGTGAGTGAATGTGATCACACATTTTTATGTTGTAATTTTCATATTATTTTTGTTTACTAGTATTGATATTTTTGTCTGTTCTTGGGGCTATTATCTTTCACTTTGGAAAAAAGATTGTTTCACTGTTGAAGATGCCTTTTCTGGATGAAGAGGCGCCTAGTAACCCTTATTCTCGCAAGGTAAATGGCTTGTCTTGTTCATTGGTAATATTTGTTTTCTATTTTATTTCTGCTTTTTTTCCTAAGGTCAAAAATTTGTGAAGTTTTGTGCTTGATTATCTAATTCCTTTGAGACGTTGAATGCTGGGTAGTGCTATAACCTGTGGAAAACTTTTGTGCGTTGTTGGATCGAACAATTTGGAACAGATGATGAGTGATATAGACTGCGGAGAATTTGCATTTAAGCTATCAATTTATTAGTCATGAGGGTCATATTCCTTTCAACATAAAATATACAACAGTGAGCATGATTTAATGCATTCTTGTTATTTAATAATCATTTTGTTTTACTTCTAATTTACAAGTGAGCTGTTCAATGCATGTTGTTTGAATGCCATTCCTGAAGGTCAAAAGGCAGTCAGACACAACTGTCATTTAAGGGGTTAATTCTGACTTGGCTAAAATGAATGAGCGTCACTTAGCTGCTATTTTTTTAACTGTTAAATTAGCGTTGACACTTTGAATCCCAATGTACTCAATGTCCAGATGGGACGCATTGATGGACTTAATTCGCAAAGTAGATTTACCCTTAAGCTGGACTAATGTTTATGAAGAAGCCTCTAGTTCAGTGTCAGAATTAGGTAAAAGGAAATGATTTTGAATTCAGACGCTTTAGAATCCCGTTTGAGTTGAATGAAAGGAAAATATCAATTAGAATGTTTAAGGGACATTGCCATCTCTTTCTACCTTGAATTTTGAATTCTGCAGTCCTCTTATAAGTAATTTCTTCATGCTTCTACTATATTTATGTTGTATTTTGGTTGTTGCTGCAAGCAAAAATAAAGGAAATGTTATCTTTAGTGCTGAAAGACCTCGGTTTCGGCTTAGCAGTAGTACATCAGGTATGCTTTATCCTGTAATGTTAATTAACATGCTGAATGCAGGACAAAATTACTATAAAATTGATCATGACCATCAGTTATCATTGTAGTTATTATTGTATTGACTTGTTTCCTTGTACTGTGATCAGATATCTGTAAATATTTCTGATGGTTTTATTTCAATGCAAGTCATGTAATATAAAGTTGAAAAAGCTGCACACTGTCATCTGATGCCTCAGCCTCTTAAATTACTCGTTGTTATGGGATCCATATGAGTCTCTAGTTGATTGTGAAAATATCTCTGTTGAAATCAAATGGATATGCTAAGTTGAAATACCTGTTCATATTCGCTTATATTGACATTTACTCAGTGCTTCCAAATGGTCTCATTTTTCCTAAAGTGGCCATAGTGGAAGGGGGTACAGTACACTTAGTGAATAACTAAAGTTTGTCAGCTACTTATTTTTCAATATATGTTTCAGTCTTGCAGTTTTGCAATATTGTCTTTGATCCTCTAACTAAACACGAGGATGAGAGGATCAAACTCACACTTAGAGAAAATGCTTCATTTGCCTTCATCAATCCGAATTCAACATCGGTGATTAATGGAAAACCCATGTGGAACAAGGAAGATATCAAATGTCGTATGCGAACATGTGCTACAGAAAGGACGTTGTTTTTAGCTCCAATGAATGTGGGGTAAGTCAACATTGGTCATCAAATTAATCTTCATTTTTCCAAACTAGCCAGAAAATTTATATACTCTAACTTTTTAACAACATTTCAGGAATCACTGGGTTTTGATTGCCTTCAATCCTATGGTAAAGGATGTAAAGGATATTGTAGTCTATTACTTGGATCCAATTGAGACTGCTCTTCCAAGTAATAGGCCTAACTATATGTGTTTCATTAATAGGTAAGATTGTTACATGTAAAGTAGTTCTTGATATATAAAGGATTTTGGTTATTCTGGCTGGTTGGGTATATTATATTGTGCAGGTAGCAATTTAACTGCCAAAAAGCAGGAAAACGAATTATGACAAATGAAAAAAAAAATAACTTATACATGCGCTTCAAGATCAAGCTCATAAAGCGCATGTAATAAATACATATAAACATGCGCTTTTATTACAAAAGCGCATGTATATATATATATTTACATGCGCTTTTCTGACGATAAACGCATGTCTAAGTATAGATATACATGCGCTTTTACAAGCGCATGTAAATCCTTTCCCGGCGAGGCCATTGCCAGCGTTTTTTAAGCGCATGTAAAGGCCAAAATGAGCGCATGTAAAGGGGTTATTCTGTAGTAGCAATTTCTAGTCAAATGGAAGGATTTACCTAAATATCAGAATACATGGAAGGATGCTACTGTTTTTCAAGGCCAGTTCCCACATTTCCACCTTGAGGACAAGGTGATGCTTGAAGGGGATGGAGATGTTGGGCTCGAAACATTTTGGGGACGGGTTTACAAGAGAAAGGGCCGTGAGAGGGGTTTGGGCCCAAGAGAAGTGAGTGGTCCAGAGCATCAAGGGCAAAATGGGGCAAGTAGTGTGTAACATACTGTTACTTAGTCCCTAATTAACTAATGATATCCAATTTCAATTCTATAATCTCTTTACTAACTATGATAGAAAAAAGAATATTCATATCAACATCTCTATCATAGTTAGAAAAGAATTTTCTAATCATTTTATACATTATCCATGATAGAAAAGAATTGCCTAATATAATAAGAATACTATCATGGATAATTAAAAGCTAACCATATTAGAAAGGATTTGCCTAACATGGTTATTAAACAAAGCTAATTTATATTAACCAATAAATAAATATGTATACATGCGGAAGCAGATGCAGGCCTATACAAATTGGCAATATACAATTCTAAATAACTACATAACTTCTACTACCTAATTCCCTTTCCTGATGCTTGCGCCTGTGCATGAATACCTGCAAAAATGTCAGTAATCGTGGGATGAGACAATTTGTCCCAGTAATCACCGCTTAACTCACTATAACAGTGAGATGTGCGGTAGCGAGGGCGTCTAAAGGGTACCACAGTTTTAAAAACAATAATAATATATACATGTCAAGTCTTTCATTCATCATTCAAGTCCCTCCATCTAAATCAACTCAAATTCATCATCTCTACTTTCCACATATCACTCAAATCCCTCAGTCAATTCCACATAACTAAATATCACCTCCCAAGTTCTCCAATCTAATGTTACTACCACCACAACTCTCACACTCACCTATAGATGCATTGTGCCATCCCGGGGCATTCAAGCATCTAATCTTCACTCTATGATTTGACACTGTGTCCCTCTCCATAATGAGGGGACAATTTCCTTCTCTGGCAATCTCCAGAGAGGGAACCCCAATTCTGTTTCCTTTACAGAACGGGAACGGTTGGGCTCTCCAGTGCCAAACAACCATAGGTCACTTTCTCTCAATAAGTTGACCTATGATCCCCGGTCTAATCAATCCGAAAAGGATCATCAGTACAAATAACTGTCGATTGGCCAATCGACAGTTATCATCGCGCGATGGTACATAGATATAGCAGTGTCATGCAATGCTCATTCTACCTTTCCATATTCAAATCACAACTTCTATATTTTCTAACAAAACAACTTTCCATAATCTCAGTCCACATCCAATTCCTATTCTCTCATACATCTCAGTCACAATCACAACAATGGAACCTCAGTGTCAAACCTTACACCTACGTATATGTCACTACATTCTAGAACCAGCACCATCACCAACCAGGATAATAATATATAATGTATCAAAATCTTTTATACGAAGATATTCGTGTTTGAAAGACATCCGATAGCCTGTTTTGTATAAAACTAATTTTTAAAGATAAATATATATATATATAGAGGGTGAAAAAGGATTTTAAAATCCCAACTAACGTCACCCTCAATGTTATAGCAAGGTAAGTGTGATTACCTGTCGCCCTTAGCACTTTGTTGCTCTTTCTTACCGTATCTTGTAGATTTTCCTCAAGTAACATCACCAATATGTACTCCTAAAATAATATAACACAAGGTTATATTAATACCATCTCAACCTTATAATACTTTACGTCGCTCTTGGTCTTATAAAGTTAGTACCCAACCCTTTATGATTATATTATTCCTAATTTTTCTTTTCCAACAAAGCACTTGCAGATTCACAACTGACAATGGCAACCAAATATAAATCAATCAACAAAATACAAGTCAAATTATCTTATCATATCATTTACTTACTTCACAGATATTGTATTCAATTTAATCACAACTAAAGCCTTTTACAACAATGATCACACACACATATATATATCAACACATAAAATGAGTCATTCATTAAATAACATTACAGTTGATTTCATCAACAAAGTATCGAACTAGCAAACTAGTTACTTCAATCCAATTAACATCTCCCTTCATCAACAAACCTTTTTAATCCAACATACTTATCTAGAATCAAATTTCCATCATTTCATCACACAAAACAAAATTGATCCCAAAACAGAGAATGATTTACTCCCTCACAATTTCCTATCCTACAGAATTTACACATAATAGAGCACACCCTATCATGCATAGACAAAGGACTTCTTTCCTTCTCCTATGCCAACAAAAGAGATAAATAATTCAGCTACATCATCAATAAAATCAAATTAAAACACATACTGTTACTAAAATTATGCTTTTGATCTTTCATGACTCAAGGGAATAGATTTCCTTAGTTTCCATCAACAACAATTCATATTCCATCACTTTAACAACCACACATGCGGTTACAAAAACAATACCCCAACCATTAAACCATTTTCTTTTCAACTTCAACCATTTGGACCAGCAGGCGTCACCCTCATACACAATTTCCAAACCTATTTTTCACATTCATAAATTGAATATAAATTTTTACGCACTTCAAATGTTCAAATCATCAAATTTACCTCCAAATGTTATTTATGCCTAATATGCAAGAACGAATATTATCCACATGCTTTAAAAAAATTCCTCATTCCAAACAAACTTGCAACATCATTCCCAGAACTTAAACCAAATCCCAAGAACTACATAACTATCCCCACAACCTGCAAAAATCACAGTTTAATAGTATGCCAACTTTAAACATCCATACACTTGTAGAGACAAGTGGACTTATCCCTATCTCTCTATTTTGTACCATTATCACAAAAGGTAAAGGAAAAGAAACAAACTTCCATGCCTTAGATTCCATCCCAAAATAGATTACCAAATTAAAATTTCCTAAACTTACAACACCAAACTAGCCAAACCAATATGGTCAGAGAAATAAAACAATCACAATACAAATGTTTCACAGATCAAACACTTCATTTCTTAAAAGTATCAACCCAGAGGAGGGAAAACAAAATGCCAAACCCAAGTAAATTCTGAAACATTTTAATCATCAATGAAACAACAGAAATCCTTTCCAGAACACCATAAACTAAAGCTTAAATCTTCATCTCCAATCATTCATAAATTAAAATCCCAAACCCTAGATTGAAAATCTCTCAAATTCGTCCAAATCAGAAAGAAAGAGCAAGAATGGAAGAAATGAAATTACCTAAGCTCATTTCTTATCTCCCCATGTCTAGCCGGAGCTTCGCCGCCCAGAAACTCGCCGGAAAAACAAGGAGGCCGACGGTGAGGAGTGAAAATGACGAGAATGAAGAGGAAAAAGTGAGAAAGCGGTGGTGGATGGGAAAATAACTCAAGAAATGAAAAGAAGGGTCGGACCTTACCTTCTTCCGCCGCCGTACACTGCCCAGCTCGCCGGAAAAGAAAGGAGAACGGAGAAGAAAACACGAAAGCTTGTGAGACAGAAATAGGGCTCGGTTGGGGGAGGGAGAACGCGAATAGAGACTGTGAGACAGAAATAGGCCGCGCCGGTGGCGGCTTGCTCCGTCGTCCCTCGCCGCCGCCGGCGACGAAAACTGAGAAGAGAGGGAGAGAGGGCGATCGAAAAAAAATGAAAGAGGGGAGGAGGTTTGTCGGCTAAGGTTCAATTGTTGGAGGGAGGAGGAAGTAGGAAGTAATTATACATATATATTAGGAAAAATTACAACAAGCTACCCTATTATTTATTCTTAATTACATTTTTAGCCCAAAAGTTTGCATATATTACTATATCTCTTTCTTTTCATCATATTATGATCTAGATTCCAATTTACTTTTCATGGAAGTTTTTATCCCCAATTAATTCTTTTAACTGTATTTATTTAAATTCCAAACTAAATAAGATTTAATATTCATAAATTGCCCAAAAATCATAAAATTCTTCCCTAAAACCTTAAATTTTCTCAATGAAACCACAAGACCTTAGTAAATCTTTTATTATTTCTAATTTAAAAATTTGGGATGTTACATAGTGCCAGCGAGGCTAACAACCTCTGACACTGCCTGCATAGTGGAGGACGCAGGTATTTGAGGAATAGAAACGTATGGCAAAGGCACTTTTTGGCTGAAAGGATCTTTTTGGGAGTGAGGGGTTGGTCACTCAAAAACTAGTCCATTTATTTTCTTATTTGCTTTTGTAGTGTCACCATTTCCATTCCCTAAACTCCATTTGTAATACTTTCCTTTTCTGGGAAAGGACAGTACCATTTGTGAGCTAATATATATATATATATATATATATATATATATATATATATATATATATATATATATATATATCATTTCTGGATCCTTGTTCCTTTTGTTCTGGTTGTACGTGGTTAAATTGCAGGTCCTAACATAGACCAATAATCCTTTGCATCTATTCGTGATACACGAGCATGATTGACAAATGATAGCATGAGATAACAGATCCAGATTCCATGCTCATCAAAGAACACACTAGTAATGAGAAAACACTTTCTCATCACTATAATAAGATCTAGACCCTTCAAATTTATATCTCAACAGCTTACATGCATTCAAAATTTGTAATTTATTGATTTTAAAGTGATAAATTCATTTTTATGATAAATGATGGTTATGAAATTATCTTTGTTTCATATTTTATATGGATTAAAATAAAAATTCATTCAAAATATAAAAATTAAATTAAAGTATTATAACCGTCCAAATTCAAGATGAACATAGAATTGAGATCCTGCGATAATAGAGAATTTGTATGGCCAAAAGCTGAAGACTGAACAGAAAACACAACAAATAATGATAACTACCAATGATGCAAAAACGGCACACCAACTCCAAGTAAGGTGCATAACTGCTACAAAAAAATCAATTCAATTCATGCCTCACGCCAAAAGGTCTAAAACAGTGTTGTGAAACCCGGACCGAGTCGGACGGTCCGATCGGCCGGACCGCCGACCGGAGCTTCAGACGGGCCGATCCAAGGATGAGAGCCGCTTGAGAGGTTGAGCCACGTTGGGCCGGCAAGAACCGCCTTTTGAGCCGGGAACCGCCATTAAACCGAGAACCGGAGCGAGTTTTAAAAAACCGGTCGGCTGCTTTAAGAGAGAAGAAGGAAGAAGATGGAGGAGTAAGGAAGAACTAACAAAACAGATTCTAGTACTGACTATTCTAATTTTTTCATTAATAGCTTACCATATATTTGAAAAAGTGGCGATGCAATAGAAAAAACAAAAGAAAAAAAGTTGAACCAGTTCACCTTTGAATAGTCGGAGAGGACGCCGGAGACAAAGAAGAAAGAAGGAGAAAGCTGAGGAAACACGCATAATAAAATACAAAACTCTTTGTACCAAAAAAAATAAAATACAAAACTCTTTTTCCTTGTCATATCATTTACTGCCACTTTTCAATTTACTGCCACTTTTCAATAGACTTCTCCTTCACGCACACATACACATTCACCAAGGCCATTTAAAATCCACACACATACACATTCACCAAGGCCATTTAATCTTTTGTAATTTTTTTATAAGGTACCTTTTGTAATTTTAAATGTCTTTCTTTCAATTTTTTATCTTTTTTGTTTTCATTTGTTATAAAATGTATATTAGTATCATATTTATTATTTATTCCGCTTTTTCATAGTTAATTACAAAAAATGATTTGCTAATTTTATAATGACCATGTCTTTTCTTGGTCAATGATCTTATTAAAAATCAAAAGATTAAACAATCACAATTTATTGGCTAAAAAAATCACAATTTGCTTCTATATTTATATGTATATTTTAAATTAACATAATTTTCTTTATTTAGTACCCATTGGTTCGACCATCGGTTCGACCGGTCTGACCGTGCGAACCGTGAACCGGAGTCCTCTTCGGTTCGCCTTCCGGTCCGGCTTTTACAACATTGGTCTAAAACAAAGACCACCATATAGCACCATATTTGTGTGCGTGAGAGTGTGTGTTTTTAAAGAAAACATATTCCATGAAATTAAAGACTAAAAGCTCAGTCCAAAAAAAATGAAAGACTAAAAACAGTTTTAATAAATCAAGACAAATAGTAAAGAGGAGAGATGATAAAAAAGAGAAGAGGGGGTCGGAACAGAGGGGAGAGGGAGAGGGGAGGGGGAGAGGGAGAGAAGTAAGAGAATAGCTAAATGTATATTCATTTGTCAAGGAGGCAAAACATGCATAAGGGCCCTGTCATATACATACTAATCAGCCCTATAACCTGTCAATTAACACACTAACATGGACATATATGTATACACACACTTCCATAACAAAATAACTAAATTTTAAATATTTCCAACCTCATCCACAAGTTTTGTGGGTGTGGGCATGCAGACATGTACGATTGAGACTGATCAAAACTTCAAAGCAATCTGTAATGAATCATGAGAAATTCAGTTAACCAATCCCATTGATGGTTCTACTTCCAAAAATGTGCTAGTCTAAAATATCAGAAAGTAATGCAAAAAAGAAAATCCATTATAAGTCCAAAATAGAAGGAAGCGTAAGAGAATGGGAAAAAAGGAAGGTTAATCAAATAGATGAAACCAGATAACTACAATCAATTATGGACATTACAAATGACAACATCAAGCGTGAAGCCCAAAACCATTACTGAATAACCCACAACTTATGGAAGTGAGGCAAAAGATGAATATGAAAGGATAAGAGTAAACAAAGGAAATTGCAAGAAAGAGGATTCAATTTAAAGCAATGGCAGGGGAAATAGCATTGAATCACTTTGTGGCCTCTCAGTTTCATGAAGTATGGCAAACCGGGCATATCTTTTCCACCTAAAACATCATTGGCATATCGAGAACAAGTCCCAAATAATAGTCACACATGCTATCAAAATATATGCATTCATTATTCTAAATGACTCTAAATTAGATCAAATATTATAAGAACAGTTTTATTTCCGGAAACAATTTCATTTCTACAAAAGCTTTTGAATCATTACAGTCAAAAGTATTATATCTTTTACTCCACCTACAAGTATCCCCAGATTCACATGTACCCTCATCTAACACCCAAAAATCAACCAGTTCAGCTTCACCAATCCCCAAATATCGGCTAGTTGTTCTTACAATCAGCAATATGCACCATAAGTTATTACTTTCTTGTGGTCATTAACTTTAACGGATAACCTAAATTATGTCACGTTAATCAAGAAAGTAATCAATTATGCTTTCAGTAACATGTCTTATTGCAGAAGTCAAAAGATTCCACAATGATATCAAGGACGAGGTTTATTCATTTTGATTGACTTCAATACAAAGCAGGCCATCATACTCTAGCACCCCTTAAGGAATCAATCAAATGAATGTCATGAATTTTCAAGCTGCCATCTATCAAATGACAGAAACAAGGCGAACACTGAAAGATTGATTTTTTATGATATTTTCCTACTCTTTATGAACACATTGAAATTGGAGTAGAAATTTTACGGTAAGTCATTTGAAGATATTTCTGTTACTTATATTGTTTCATCTTATGATATGCATCCCATATTTCCATCAAACAACAACATCAACATTTTCAAGAGCAAATCAAAGTAAAACTTGAACTCATTCAATGCAAAAAGTATACTTAAAAATAGAGGAAAGCAAAAATATAAAATGCCGACTAAACAAATACAAGAACAAAACCTATAACTAAATAACTCATCAATTGTGACAGCAAGACATGAATACGGGAGGATCACAGTAAACAAGGAATATAGCAGAGAAAGTTTCAATTCAAAGCAATGAGATGGAGGGGAGCATTGATTAGTTTTTTGGCCGTTCAATCCAACGTAATATATAACAAATCAATGCTATATATTTTTACCAAAAGCACAGAAACATGGCATATAAAAGGACAAGTCCCACACAATAGTAAAAATGCTGTTAATCTGCAATCAAACAATATAGGTATAGAAAAAGAAAATACTATAGATTCAATTCCAGCAAAGAATTTAGCAATGCAACACAATTTAGATTTATGATCAAGATTCTTCATTCTACTTGTTGCTAACTAATACAAGACTTTCCATATAAATGTAAGAAAAATAAATTATGCCAATACATGGAAAAACAAAGCTCTTTACTTCATTACTTGTGAGATTCACCAAATCCAAAACATTGCTATAATGACGTCTGCAGACAATATCATTCCTCCAAAAAGCCAATGGGTCGAATCTGCCAGGAAAGGGGCTGCCCCTATATCTTTTAATCCAGCTCCATGTCTTCCCAGATGCACACGAACCCTCATCTACTAACACCCACATTTCAACTGAACAATCAACTTTTGCAATGTTTCGAAGAATGGCAACTTTGTTCTCATAAATAGTAAGATAATCATGACCACAACGACCATGTGACTTGGGACTTGGGATCAATGTAAACTCTTCCTTTACAATGTCATACCAAACTGTCACCTTAATTTCATATAAATAGACACCCCCTTCGTTATAAACAAACCTTATCCCAGTCCAATACATGGCCCCACCCAGCGTGACAGCATCAGAAAAAAGTTTCACTCCCTTTAACTTTCCAGCATCCACTTCCTTCCATGATCCTCTCCTTAGAGAAAACACTTCCACCTTACTAACAGAAAATCCATCAGCATAAGTTCTTACTATAGTGTAATCATTTAATGTTGGGTTGAACCCAAATTCTGTTTCGCCAACTAATGGAGAAGCATCAGTTGGGGTCATAGGGACATGTGTGACTGAAGCAGTGGCAGGATTCCACAGAAAAAGACTAAAAGCGCGATTTTCGTTTTTACGTCGGTATGCTTCAACAAGGAGAAGGCCATTACAGGAACCTACGATGAAAGCACTCTCGAGTGAATCAATGAAAGGAGATTCTGGGAATTCACGAACTTGCATGTCACAATCCAGCAAGCGTAAGCGTTTGCTCAGGAGGCCATGCGTGCGTAGAGGAAGGATTGTATCAACCACAAGAACAAGAGAAGTTGGTTGAAGAGTGGAGTGTTGAAGATGTTCTTGTATGAAAGATGAGGTTTGGATGAGAGTTTGCCAATCTTTACACACACACGTTGAAATCGGATTAGAGATTTTCCTAGAAGTCGTTTGAGAATGTTTCTGATGATTTCTTCGTGAAGATACAATCCCATGATATGCTTCATGATGCTATGGGCTTGAATGGATTTCTCAGAATAAAGGCATCGCATGAATTGTAATGTGAAGGCATTAGGGACGTTATAAGATGAAACATTCTTATGTAACAGTCATGTGGTGCACGGAACAGCTAACACTTGAAAGCTTATGTGAAATATAAAATTCCACTTGGTATCCTAAAAAATCTCATTTACACGTTAAAAAATTCGGAAAAAGACAAATAAAGTCTTCTCAATTTATAAAAGGACAATTGGTGTTGTTAAATTGTAAAAGGAACAAGTTGAGTCATAGAAACCTAGCATACATTATCAATTTTGGGCAAACGATTCAAATGCCCTCAACTTATCAAATTAATTACAACACAACCAAGCATCTAAAGAGCCACACATGACAAAATATTTTCTGCCGCTTCAAGTGGATCAATGGATGGGAAAAGTAAAAAAGAACATCTAAATAAAACTTCAACTTCAATTCAATGTACTTTCTTATGTTCAGATTCTCTCTTAAAGGTTGAAGGTTTCGAGGAATCACCTCTCTAATTTTTCAATACACAAGAAGATATAATTAATGAGATTTCGTAAATATAATTAGGCAATCAGCAAAATAGATTTCTGATAAAAAAAATTAGCAAAATAGATTTCCTTAATATAATAATGCAATCAATTATAAGATAATCAACGATTTTATTCAAATACAAGGTTACTATCTCAATCAATTTTCCCAATTCCTGATTTTCTTAATTTAATGACCCAATAAATTATAAGATAATCAACGATTTCATTGAATCATTCCACCAATCTTTGCGCAAGAAAAATTTCACCAAACAACTTTTGAATTAGTGATTAGATGATTTCCTTTTGATATAAAAATTAAATGATTTCCTTAATTTAATAAACCAATCAATTATATGATAATCCAATATTTCCTTCAAATTTTGGTAAGAAAAAACTATTTCATTCAATTACTAAATCAATCAATTTTCCCAATCAACTATTCCATTAAATTAATAAACCGAGAATCATTTTTTATTTTTAATCAATGATTTTCGTGCTTCAACAACCCAATCAATTATAAGATAACCAAAAATTTTATTTCTGATAAAAAACATTATCATCAACATAAATCTTATCCCAATTAAATGGGGCGGCTACATTGTCATTGTGCTCTATCAATAGTCATGCTTGGAGGTAAACCTTTCATCAATAGATGAATAACTTTATTCAATAGTTCTCTTTGGTCTATTTCTGATAAAAAAAATATATTAATTTACTGAAGCAGCAATTTTCTTGATTTAATAACATATTCAATTATAATCAATGATGCTATTAATTCAATAAGTCAATCAAAATTTTCAATCAACGATTTCTCAATTTTAACATCCCAATCAATTATGAGATAATCACCAATTTCAACAAATCATTTCACAGATCAATTTTTTCAATCAGCAATAACCCGATTTCCATAATTTAATAAGTAATCAATTATAAGATAATCAATGATTTCATTCAATTAATAAGCCAAATAATTTTCCAATCAATTATTTCATTAAATTAAAAAGCCTAACAAATTTTCAATCAGCAATTTTCTTATGTAAACAACCCAATCGATTATAAGATAATCAATAATTTTATTATTTTATTGAATTGGCGATTTTAATAATTGGATAGCCCATTCAATTACAAGATAATAAACTATTTTATTAATTTAATAATGAGTTAATAACTTGTTATTGTCAATAATGAAATCAAAACAGGCGTTGAAGACTTGAAGTATCAATAAAGAGTTCAACATTTAGTTTAACTTTCTTTCTTGTACGTCAAATTATTAGCAACCGATTACTATTAAAAAGATGAATAATGAAATTCTCAACTTATTTGGTCACGAAAAAATAAAGAATCACTTCACTTTGATAGGTGTACGAATTTCTTAAAAAAAATCTCTTGCCTTTGTTGTGTCAAATGTTGTTTTAAAGTTGTAAATATTTTTTTTATATTTGGTATAGTCCGAGTCTTTATTACTTGTAATAGTTTTCTAATAAAAAAACAATCTTGTTAGCATATGCTAGAAATACATAATTCCTGACACTACTATAAATTGTCCCTCTACCAGCGCACCTTTACATGCGCTTAGAAGAAACGCATGTATTGAGGGTCCTTTACATGCGCTTTAAGCGCATGTACAGGTAAGAATCTATACATGCGCTTAAAGCGCATGTAGAGGCTTTACCTCTACATGCGCTTAAAGCGCATGTATAGAAATGTGCATCAATTAAAATTCACTAAAACAATGACTAGAAAAGGATTTAAGTATTTAGAGATAAAATATAAAATGAACTTAGGTGAAGAGCTCAAAATTATATGGAAACACCCTTTACATGCGCTTTAAGCACATGTAAAGGCACAAACACCCTTTACATGCGCTTTAAGCGCATGTAAAGGAACCAACACCCTGTACATGCGCTTTAAGCGCATGTAAAGGCACTACTGAAGTGCAAAACATGGAGTCATGCATAAGAGGTCCTCCTCAGACCTCATAAGGTGTTCCTGCTTGTGGAATTAGTGTTTCAAGGCTCCATTACCCCTTTTGGGTGCTATGAAAAAGTTCAAACACCCTTTACATGCGCTTTAAGCGCATGTAAAGGCACTACTGAAGTGCAAAACATGGAGTCATGCATAAGAGGTCCTCCTCAGACCTCATAAGGTGTTTCTGCTTGTGGAATTAGTGTTTCAAGGCTCCATTACCACTTTTGGGTGCTATGAAAATGTTCAAACACCCTTTACATGCGCTTTAAGCGCATGTTGTAACATCCCAAATTTTGATTAAGGATAATGAGAAATTATTGATGTTTCATTTGGGAAAATTTGGAGTATTAGGGAGAAGTTTTGAGATATTCTGGACAATTTATGAATATGAAATCTTAGTTAGTTTAGAATTTGAAGAAATATAGTTAAAAGGATTAATTAGAGCCATAAACTTTCATAAACAAGTATTTTTGAAACCTAGAAAATAGTATGATAGAAAGAGAGGGATATAGTAATATATACAAACTTTTGGGTTAAAATATAATTAAGAATGAATAATAGGGTAGTTTGTTGTAATTTTCCCTAACATATATATATAAATACTCACCTCCTTTCACCTCCTCCCTCATTCAAGCCCACCACCACAAATCCCCTCCCCCACTTCTCTCTCACCGACCTCCCTCCTCCCTCTCCAGTCCTGCTGGCCCGTCGTCGACGGCAGCAACAACGGAGGAGGAGGCCGTCGTGGCTTCCTCCGTCTTCCCCTCCCCTCATGAGTTCACCATCTCAGATCTCTTCCTCGCTGCCTCTCTGTCTCCGTCGTTCTTTTCATTTTTTTTTCCGGTAAGCGGCGGCGGCGGCTGAGGGTGAAGAATAGGTAAGCTTTGACTATTTTCTTCACTCCTATAGTTATTGTTCCACCCACTATCTAATTCTCAATGTGTTCCTTTTCTTTTCCATTGATTCTCACTCCTCATCGTCAATTTCGCTTTTCCGGCAAGCTTTCCCGACGGCGGAGGCCGCCATTGTTGTGTGCAAGCTCGGCTCAAACTTAGGTGAGCTTCCTTTCCTTCAATTTCATTCGTTTTCTGCAAGTTGAGAGGGGAGGCCGAAAAAGGGTTTCTGTTTTGGGCTAGATAATCCACTAAAAACCATGTTTAATCTTTGATTTTGAAGTTTTAGGAAGGATTTGAATGTTGATTTGAGTTTTTGTTATTTTGCAAACTTTAGTTTCCTTCACCCTTGATATGCTTTTTGATTGTTGTCTCTGGATGCTTATACTAGTTTTACATTTGGGATGCTAAGTTTGGAAGTGAGTAGTGATATTGCTTGTCAAGTCATGAAGGTATAACTAGCATGCAAGTTATTTTATTGAGTATATGAAGTTGGTCAAATTTCTCATGTCTCCCCTGTTTCTGATTTCGAAATTGTTGGAATGACAAGGATTTGGCTTGTTATTTGTTCTATGGTTTTGTTGAAAAGCAAGCTCAATGGTTAGAGCAACATCTATTATTTTTGGTAGGAAAGTTGGTTCATGCTTATGTAAATATTTAAGTTTAGAATTTATATGATGTGATTTTGTTTGGTATTTAAGGGAGACATGAAAAGATTTATGGTTCAATTGTTTGGTATGAAAGGTGAATTATTATCTTGGAAGCTATTTCACATACAATGTCATATCTTATTGTTACTTGTAAATATTTTGTTTGGTTTGAGAACCTTTGTTTACTTCTTTGGTTGAACTGATTATGATGGAAGTTCTTTAATTATTTTGTTATAAGCATGGCTGGTTGTGTGAATAAAATAGTTAATGATGATGATGCATGTGTGTATTAAGTGATGCATGTGTGTATTAAGTATCTGCACTAACTTTTCTATCACGAATGAATTGATGATTATGGCTTATGATTGATTTTATTTACATATGAAACTTGGTTCTTATCTTTCCTTGCTGCACTGTTTAGCTAGTTGAAATTCTTTGCTCTCTCATAGGTAAAGGGCGGATGATACTTAGAGGGATAATATTATAATTGGTACTTAAAATGATAGACATGGTTGGCTTAATAATTAGATAGCCCCACGCTTATAAAAGAGGAGATATATGTGAACTCGTGTATTTATGTATGGTTGTACTCTTCCCTGCTATATGAAGACAATTGTTTTGAAAAGACGGAAGTTCTTGTTAAAATGAACATGGTGCTGTTATATTTCATTGATGCTGTGAAATGATGATTTTGGAAACTTGTACTGTTATGTATGAAATGATCAATTATTTTAATTCTATTCTGAACATGCTTGAGTTGTTTTATGGTTGTAAGATACGGTTTGAAAGTTCAATCAAAAGTGTATGTCTGTGCAAGTTTGCACATTGAAATTGTGCTTAGAAAGTGTAGAATTTGTGTAATTCTTATCCTGTTTGGGCTGCTATTATAGTGCTGAATATAAAGCTTTGTGTATCAGTTGATGATCTCTGGCTAGGGCTTGTTTATGCACATTATTGTTTTAATTGGAAATTGGAAATGCTTGTGTTTAGTGATTTGAAGAGTTTTATTCCATTTCTTTTCTAAGTCAACTTTCCAAGGACATCTATAATTGAAGAAATTGTTGAGATTGAAATAGAATAGTCATTTTTAGGTGAAGGTGCAGTTTTAAACTTGGATATTAAGTTTTACAGAGGGTTTTGAAATAGAGTTGGTTGATTTGAATTGAATATGGGGTGGTATTGTTATGCTATTTGTTAGTATGTTCCAAACTAGCATGACACATGCTTATTCTAAATAAACACATTGGTTGCCGTGGAAAAGGATGGAAATTGTTGATTGTGAAAGATGATGATTTGTTATGAATTGTGATTGTTTTGAATTGAAAGTGAAAGATGATGTTTGATTGTTATGAATGTAGTGATAGTGAATGAGAAATTAGATAGTTTAACTTTATAAAATGATATAACTCAGAATTGAGATTTGGGTAGTCACATAAGGAGAGAGAGACGCTATTTAACTTATATACTTGAATGGTCATTAACTTACTATTATTGCATTGTGTAATAATAGGAAAGCATTGTGTTAGACATGTATAGTTCGTAAGGCATGACTACGAGAAAAATAGCGGAGTGCTAAAGGGCGACAGGTAATCACACTTAACCTTGCTATAACATTGAGGGTGACGTTAGTTGGGGATTGTTAAAATCCTTTCTCACCCTCTATATATATATATATATATATATATATATATATTATCTTTGAAAGGTTATTTTTATACAAAACAGGCTATCGGGTGCCTTTCAAACACAATTATTTTCGTATAAAAGAAATTTGAAACATTATATGTATTATCCTGGCTGGTGTGGATGGTTGTTCTGGATTGGTTTTATTTTGGGTATGATGTGAGGGGTTCATATATTATTCTGTTAGGGGTATTGATAGTTAGTTAGATGGAAGGAGTTAAATAGTTGAGATTGAGGTATTGAAAGGAAAAGGTAAAAGTGCATGATATTGATGATGAGATTGAAATTGTTGGATATGGATATTGTGTTGCATGACACTGATTTATATTTGTATCATCGCGCGATGATAACTGTCGATTGGCCAATTGACAGTTATTTGTACTGATGATCCTTTTCGGATTCATTAGACCGGGGATCATAGGTCAACTTATTGAGAGAAAGTGACCTACGGTTGTTTGGCAGTGGAGAGCCCAACCATTCCCGTTCTGTAATGGAAACAGAATTGGGGTTCCCTCTCTGGAGATTGCCAGAGAGGGAAATTGTCCCCTCATTATGGAGAGGGACACTCAAATCATATAGTGAAGAATAGATGCTTGAATGCACCGTGATGGCACAATGCATCTGTAGGTGAGTGTGAGAGTTGTTGTGGTAGTATTAGTTGATTGGAGTATGGAGATGTTGAATTGATTTGGTTTGAAGGTGATTGTTAGACTTGAGTGAGCATGGAAGAAACCTTTATATATATATATATATATATATATATATATATATATATATATATATATATATATATATATATATTACTGGTTTTAAAATGAAGTACCCTTTAGACGCCCTCACTACCGCACATCTCACTGTTATAGTGAGTTAAGCGGTGATTACTGGGACAAATTGTCTCATCCCACGATTAATGACAATTTTGCAGGTATTCATGCACAGGCGCAAGCATCAGGAAAGGGAATTTCAAAGGTTATTTAGATTAGTTAGTTATGTATATTGCCAATTTGTATAGGCCTGCATTCGTTTCCGCATGTATATATATATTTATGTATTTTTAAATAATATTTGGTTTTGTTTATTAACCATGTTAGGCAAATCCTTTCTAACATGGTTAGTTTTTAATTATCCATGATAGTATTCGTATTGTATTAGGCAATTCTTTTCTATCATGGATAATGTATAAAATGATTATGAAACTCTTTTTCTAACTATGATAGAGATGTTGTTATTATGGATATTCCTTTCTCTATCATAGTTAGTAAAGAGATTAATGAATTAAAATAGATTACATTGGTTAATTAGGGAATTAGTAACAATATGTTACACATGTAAAGGCACTACTGAAGTGCAAAACATGGAGTCATGCATAAGAGGTCCTCCTCAAACCTCATAAGGTGTTCCTGCTTGTGAACTTAGTGTTTCAAGGCTCCATTACCACTTTTGGGTGCTATGAAATTGGTGAAACACCCTTTACATGCGCTTTAAGCGCATGTAAATATAGTTACATGAACAAGTATTTTGGAATCTTAGAGAATATGATGATGGAAAGAGGGAGGTACAATAACATACACAAACTTTGTGCTAAAAATATAATTAAGAATAAATATTAGGGTAATTAGTCGTAATTTTCTCTAAAGTATATATATAAATACTTACCTCCTTCCACCTTCTCCCACAATGGAACCCTAGCCCCCAAAGTGGCGCCTGTAACATCCCAAATTTTGATTAAGGATAATGAGAAATTATTGAGGTGTCATTTGAGAAAAT
The DNA here is from genome assembly GCA_029929735.1 of Mimosa pudica. NCBI lineage: Eukaryota > Viridiplantae > Streptophyta > Magnoliopsida > Fabales > Fabaceae > Mimosa > Mimosa pudica. Next base: position 2,500,196 of record JAKELP010000012.1, on the reverse strand, counting down.
TGAAAGTTTAGGGAGAAATTTTTAGATATTTTGGGAATCTTAGTTAGTTTGGAATTTAAATAAATATGGTTAAAGGAATCAATTGAGGATAGAAACTTCCATGAAAAGTAAATTGGAATTTAGATCATGCTATGATGAAAAGAAGGGGAAATAATAATATATACAAACTTTCGGGCTAGAAATATAATTTAGAATAAACAATTGGTAGTTAATTGTAATTTTCCTTAAACTATATATATATAATCAACTCCTTCCTCCTCCACAAACCCTAGCCGTTCCTCACCCCAAATCGATCTCCCTTCTCCTTCCTCTTCATCATCTTCAACATCCATCGCTTTCCCTGCGTGCTCTCCGTCCAGGCGAGCTTCCGGCGGCCACACGGCGGCGTCAACCGCCGTAGGCTCACCATGGATTTCCTTCTCCTTCACTTTCTCCTTCCACTTCTCTTCGTTCCTTGCTCATTTCTTTGTGATTTTCCGGCGAGCTTGGCGTCGGTCAAAGCTTTCCGGTGTGGGAAGCCATAGATGACGCACATGAGGCTAAAAACAAGTTAAAGTAAATATCTTTCTTAGATTTCTATCTATTTCCTCACTCAAACTCCGAGCCCTAACCCTCCTTTTCTCTTCCTTCGAATTCCTCTTCGCCTTCCTCGGTTCCAGTGGCTATTTCCGGCGAACTAAGGCGGCAACAACATTGTGGGTAGCACTCCATCAAAGTTTTGAGCTTTGGTAAGTTTCCTCTACTTACCCCTTACATTTTCTGCGATTTGGGGAATTATTTGAGTGAGAGACCGATTTAAATATAGGATGGGAGTTACAAATGCTTTAAAATTAGTTGGTGCGAGATCCTATTTAATTAGAAGTATGTGCTGATTGTGATTTCTTAGGTTTTTGTTGAAATGTAAAGTGTAAATTTGTCTTGTTTCTGGTCAAATGGAGTCTAATTGGTAAATCTGTTTTCATTGGGAAAATGCTTGAAATAGATTATGGATAAGCAAGGTCGTATATGTTGTGATGTTCCATAGTTATTGGGAATTCTGTTTTAATGGGTGGATTAGCCTAATGGAATAGCTAGAGGATTCTTTATTCTTCTATATTTGAAGTTTGCTAATATGGGTATAAAAGAGATATTGATTTTGGAGAGAATAAGAGAGTGGTGAGGCATGTGTGTTTAAAAACGGTTCTGCCCTTTTTGTTCTTGATAATCGAATGGTTGGAGGGATGGAATTCTTTTTGTGACATTTTGGGAAGCATCAAATTTTCCAACACATATTTATTAAAGCTGTAAAATGAGTTTCATGTTGATGTAATACTACATAATTTCTGTTGGAGAGATAAATTTCTTGTTTAAACAAATAATACTACATAATTTGCAGTATTTATGAAAATTAAGAGGCAATGAATACTACATAATTTGCAGTGGAAATTCAGAGGCAATGAATCAATTCATCTCAGCAAAATGAGAATAGAGGTATATTGGGATGTTCATGACTGGCTTTTTAATCCTGGATTAAAGCATGCTTTATTCATCTTTAAGCCAATTATGTCATCATCATTGTCTTCATCATCTTCTTCATCAACTCCATTATCTTCTCAAACAGAAAGTTCTGGTTCTTTAATGGAAGCCCTTGGTCTTAGTGGGTACCCCTTTACATGCGCTCATTTTGGCCTTTACATGCGCTTAAAAAGCGCTGGCAATGTCTTTGCTGGGAAAGGATTTACATGCGCTTTAAAAGCGCATGTATAGAACACCTATACATGCGCTCTTTTGAAGAAAGCGCATGTATCGATACCCATATACATGCGCTTTATTAAAGCAAGCACATGTATAGATACTCCTATACATGCGCTCTTTTAAGACAAGCGCATGTGAAGGACAAGTAAAGCGCATGTAAAGGGGTATCTATACATAAGCGTAAAGCGCATGTGTAGCTAATATTTTTTTTAACATTTTTACAGATTTCATTTTCCCCTACTTTTTTGCAGTTAAATTACTCCCTGCACAATATACACAGCCAACAAAAATATACATAAAATACCATGATTCCCCTGATTAGCAGTTAAATTTGCAGTTAAATAACTAAGAAGTCATGTGCTATATATACCATGAATTCCCATGTTTAGCAGTAATTAGCAATTCCAGCCAAAATATACATAAAATAAAAATGTGTGTGTGTGTGAGTGTGTATCTCAAATTTGTATCACCAAAAGACATTTAGACTTAATAACCAACTAGCCAAAATGTAACATCTATCAAAAGTCATGTATACATGTATTTGACAATAAGCTGGAGCATGTTTACTCACATAAATGGCCTTCTTAGATTTGAGTTCAATCATTTTCCTGCAAAGTCAAAATATTAAAGATCAATAATATATTGAACTTTGAATGAAACTAGTAAAATGATTGGATTTTATATTAGATTCTCAGCAACCCATGTCAGATACACTATCATATTCCTCCCAAATAACATGAACCTGTTTACTTATATGATATCATCAATGGCTTTTTTTGCACTTTCAAGTGATTTTACACTGTAGAGGTCAATCTGTGAGAGAAATTTTGTCTCATAAAGCATAAATTTTATAGAATATATGAACGAAGTAATAGACACATTATCCATTAGTTGTAAATATTGCATCTTACATCACATTCATGTAGAGCATGTGCTTACGATCTAGTTGAATATAAATCAGAAGTTACTAAGCCGAAAATATTTATTATTCAAAGCATATTAACAGGTCAAGACAAACAAGTCCTGAGTAGACGTCTAAGTTGGCTTATAGCCTGTCTCTATACAAACTTTTGTTTACTCTCTCATAACATTGAATAACTTAAAGGAAATTCTGAAAATTGATGATAATAATGAAAATTGATGAAAATTCTGAAAACATTGTTAAAAATGATATTACTTACACCTTGATCAGATTGTCTTTGACAGTCCTTTGTTACCTTACAATTGTCATGCCAAAAAATGAAATATGTCTGACCTGAAAAGTCCCAAATGTGTAACTGCAATTGCATTTTAAAAAGTTAACCCTCTCTTGCAGTCATAGATGCATTGCTACACAAAGATTATCTTCAATAAGAGATATTGGAGACAGAATATTTCATTACCATCCCAGTATCCTTACAGAATCTTTTAAAGAGTTTACTTGCATTATCCTAGAAAGAAGGGAGAAGGGGAACAATGTCTCAAAACTCAAAAATTTAAAAAGGAAAAAGAACACTTAAACAATGGTGTCTGTGGTTCACCAATAATAACTGAATATATAAAAATAACTCCATACCAGCATACTGCTCAAAATTGATAGCATGTTTCAATTTTGTTCACTGTTTCCTCAAAACTGAAAACCAGGACCCACCAAAACATTCGGAAGCACTGAAAAGATGGTGTGATCCATTTTAGGCAGTAATTGTTCCAGTAGGGATATGATCATTTCAAATCACAATTTGATGGATTACGAAAATGAAGTTTATGTCATAGGTTCATCACATGTATCAATCTCTTTTAACTTGAAAAACTATCATGAAAGAATTAAACCAGATAAAGGAGGCTAGTCAATCCAAATGCATTTTCCCCCCTTACTAAGCACCTTCTGACAGAGATGGAGGGAAGGAAATTACCTTTTTGCTTATTCTTACTCCCAATGAATTTGTTTCCCTCTAAACTGAATAAGCATCAGTAACACCAATCAGCGAGAGTGAAAAAACAGTATAATAGGAATGAGGTTTATGAACATACTTTATCCAATTTTATATGTAAAACCAACCATTGATTAGCAAGATGGCAAAACCAAAGTCAAAGAATAAAGACTAACTTTTGCTACGAAAGAGCACGAGCAAAAAGCAGAAAATGCTTTAAGAAACTGCATCCTCACACTTCATACCAATCCAAAATACAATTAAAGGGAGAGTGCCAAAACTTGGCATGCTTACTTGGCATGCTTTAAGAAACTGCATCCTCCATTTCACTTTGGCATGCTTACAATCAAAAGAAGACATACATTAGACATTTAGCAGACTAAGTAAAAGGGAGAATGCCAAAACTTGGAATCAACAAAGCCTTAATCAAAACTTCACAACCAAACAAATTAACAAGCAAGCTTATGCGAGAGAACCCGTCTCAAATTTTGCCTAAGTCTCCAAAACAGAACAATAATTCATTTCAATTCACTGTAAGACAAACAATGACACCCAAGAGCTTTATTTCAATCCAAAGTGTGCAAAATATGTTTCAAAATCAATCTTATCCTCACCTTATTAGAATTTCACTCAAACAACAAGATCCAAACACCCAAGTAACAACTCCCATATTTAGGGGAACAAAATCAAAGATGTGGAACAACTGAACTCATGCCAAATTAACCCAGCACTGCAAAAATCAAACTCAAACAGATTTCTTGTTAATTAGTCAAGTATTTTGGGCCAAATATTTACCATGAACCCGTCAGCCCTTGAGCACAAAAATTAGGGTTTGACCTAAACTACTCCAAACTTTAATCAACAACCAAATCCTTTATCAATTCTTTTGTATTGAAGCTTAAACGGTCTTTAATCAGTTGTAAGGTCATGAAAACCCAAACCCAATTTCGGATTCTCTCACAATTAACGCCAAAAACGGAGAAAATGTTAGAAATCAGAGAAGAAAACTCACTAAATGTTGAACCCAAGCTTGAAAGTCTGGACGGCAGCCATCTCAGCCGTGTATCTCGCCGAGTCTCACCGAAAAACGAAAGAGAGTGGAGGAAAACGAAAACCATAAGAAAGCAATAACATTGAGGGATTCAAAGAACCAAGTGACAAAACGAGAGATGGGAAAAAGCTTACCTCCTCGCCGTTGACGCCGCTGTTCGCCGGAAACATCGTAGAAGGTGAGGAAGAACGGAAATGAATGAAAGACAGTGGAAGAGAAGAAGAGAGGGTTCGATTTGGAAGGAGAAGAGAGTGTATACCGAATGGGGCTAAGTTTTGGGACCCACGTCGCCGGAGAACGACGGCTAAACCGCCAGAAATCGAAGTGGAGGAGAAGAGGAAATATGGGGGGTGGGGTGTCGGCATACCGAATGGGGCTAGGTCTTTGAAGGAAGAAGGAGAGTTATGAGTGTGAATGTTTAGTAACCTAGGGAGAAAAAACAATCCTAAAAAAAAGAATCATATGCATGCGTTTAAAGCGCATGTAAATACTTCTCTTTACATGCGCTTAAACAACGCATGTATATGCTTCTCTTTACATGCGCTTTCACGTAAAGCGTGTGTATAGGTTTTCTCTTTACATGCGCTTTATGCCATGCGCATGTATAGGTCTTCTCTTTACATGCGTTTTCACTTAAAACGCATGTATAGCATATCAATACATGCGTTTTTTTATGAGCGCATGTAAAGGTGCGCTGGTATAGGGAAAATCTGTAGTAGTGGGTCAACATCAGAGTTTTGCTTGTTTCTCTATGCCTGGAAGGTTGAGTAATTTTGTCATCAACCTCAAGCTCCATCATCATCATCATTCATCAACCAAGTAAGGGAATATGAAAGGGAAAAGAGAAGAAAACCTGGTAATGTCCAAGAAAGCAATGTAATTACCAGAATAACTTACTCAACCTGCTTAACTTGCTCACACAGTCACATATAGCACACACTAACTAGATATAGGGCAAAAGTAATCAAATTTAATTTGCCTATTATTTCCTTATATAACTGTTTTAAAAGTGTTTTCTGCTGAACAAACACGGGCTATGTTAAACTTTCGTAATTGGTTACATGATAGCTTTTCCCTTTTTATCATTAATTAGATTGCTATAAAATTAATTAGGCTCGAATTGTTCTACCTCCACTTGAGATAACTTATCTTTAGCTATTTGTAATATGTAAATCTATACTTTGATTTTTTTTTCAGATTAATATGCTAAAGATAAATTTCTATTAAGATTATTCGTCGGATCTTTACTCCTTACTCTAATTGCAGCTCCTCTTTCAACTCTCATTTTCTCTTTACCTAATCTCTCCAAAAACAAGGTATTCACATGCTTCACGTGCTTCCTTAGTCATTGCACATTTAACTCAACTTATCTTCCATTTATTTGTTCATTATACTTTAAAGTATTTGGCTAACAGTGATGATTGAATAGAATCTAGATAGAATAGATGTGGAGGTGTGTTATATCATGTCATCCGTGTGTAGAGCGTGTTTATCATGGACTGACTCTTAATTTGAATTCAAAAAATTGGTTATAGAGTTAGATAATTAGTTGGATTGTAGCACTGGAATACTAGAGGTAGAAACAAAAATAGTAGCCTATTAGAGACAGAGTAAATGACATTTATCAATTGTTTGTTGGAGTATTTTCTATAGGCAAACAAAAGTGCTTTAGGGATTGATCTAGGAGTTACTTCATTTCCTAAGTTAAGCTACTGATTGTTGAACTCTTTCCTAAGGAAAAATGCCAAAGAAATGGCAATGTCACCGTAAAAATTCAATCAATGTTAACAAGACAGAAAAGAATAGAATATTGCTGCCATTTTTGTGTCATGCATTTGTTATTTGATTGTTTCCATGCTGGTTTGTCCATGAAAAGCATTATTTAGAAAAGAAAAATGTGTGTGTCTGTTAGTTTGTATCCTTAGCTTGTCATGTTCTAATGAGGAGTTATGTATTTGAAATTTCAGGCTCTGGTTTTGATACATAGGTTGTTTAGTGTATCTTTTTTCTATGGCGCTCCTCATCAGCTGGATATTCAACATCCAAATCGATGGTATGATAAGAATCTCTCTGTGAGATAATTCATCATATTTTATATTCTGGCTGAACAGATTTCTGTGATGGGTGTTTGAATTTGATGGTTAGTTGATTAAAATGGCGATTCAAATGTCAAATGTGCTTTTGAATAAGTCTCGCCATTCTTGTGAATGCATGAATATGCTAAGTCCTTTGTTAATTATATTCTAATGGCTAGATTAATTTGGTTGGAAAACTGTTATTCGTTTGCTTTTGAGGGCTGCTAGTATGAATTAGTGATGGAGATAAATAGTGTACATGTGTGTTTGCGAAATTCAAGGAATGATTTTGCAATTCCTTGGTATTTCTCTAATTGTGATTAATTGGACTTTGAAGTATGGCTGAATTATTTGTTATGGTAAATGTGTAGTTAGAATGAAATGTGTGTTTGCATGTGGCATTAACAAATGAAATTGATAACTCATATGTACTTAATACTGCTATGTGTGGTAGTGCTTTGTGTCTTGTTTAAAGAAAATCAAGAAGGAAACATGAAAAGCATGTGAATTCTTTTAGTTGGCTAACATGTCCTTGCTGATTTTAATATCCTTGAATCTGAAATGCTACTTTTAAGGGGGCTGATTCATTATTTTGAAGGCCTACATAGTATGAAGAATATTGCTTGTTGAAGTAATGCCACGAAGTAATACAGGTGGCAGATGTAAAATGAATATTATATTAAAAAAAATAGCTGTACATACGCTTAAAGCGCATGTAGAGGTATACACTATACATGCGCTTTAAGCGCATGTAGAGGTATATACCTCTACATGCGCTTAAAGCGCATGTATAGTGTATACCTCTACATGCGCTTAAAGCGCATGTAGAGGTACATACCTCTACATGCGCTTTAAGCGCATGTAAAGCCTTTACCAGCGCCCCCCTCTACATGCGCTTATAAAGCATATGTAGAGTCCAAAATAAGCACATGTAAAAGGGGTAATATGTGGTAGTGTGAATAAGGGGAAGTATGCTTTGAGATGTGAGTGATAATTAGTCCTTAATTCCTAATTATAGTGCAGAATTCAACGTACAAATATGTTGCTATACGTTAAACTATAGTTCCAACATGTGTGTGTTTATACAATTGGAATACAATCCGTATATTATTATGCCTTTTTTATCAAATCCATATATTATATCAATGCAATGTGAAAACTAAACGTTCGGTCCTTAAAATATTGACTCAATCATAAAACTCAATCCTCCAATTATAACTCGTTTCAATTGAATTTGTGAACTTTTGACTAGCCTATGATTTTTTTTTGTGATTCTTTCTTCACCTCTTAGTTTTTAAGTGTTCTAAAAGCCGGACGGGAAGGCAACGGTTCTCATGGTCGGACCGATCGGACCGACGGTCGGACCGGTGAATTAATAATCAAGAAAAAATATGACATTTTTAATATATCCAAAAAACAAATAAACAATAAAGATATTCAAAATTTCTGATTCACTATTCTAAAATACTAAGTTAAAATTAATAAGATCTCATGAGTAAAAAAATTATGGTAAAAAAAAAGAGTCAAAACTTGAGCAATTGCAAGTAGGGTCTGAAAAGTAATGGCAAATTTGCTGAGCAAAACCTGCAAGGAGTGAGTGAGAAAGTTTTTCATCTCCCCTCCTTCGTTCCTTCTATTTCTACTCCTTCTTCTTCCTTTGGTTGATTTTGAGTTTTGTTTAGCTTTTGGTAGACTTTGTGATTGTTTGGAGTTACTGTGCGAGAGAATTTGGAGAGGAATTTCGAGATTCGGGGACGGATTAAAGAAAACACAAAGGAGGCAGCGTCTAAATGATGCCTCGCCGGAGATTTTTGCTGGCGACGGCAGCCGATGCAGATGTCCTTGAGTGATTTCACCGGCGATCTCTTCTTTCTCAAAATCACCGCTTTTAAACCATGAAGTTTTAGAGAAAGTGGATTGCATTTTGGGCACAACAAGAGAGAATTGATGAAGGTGAAGTCACGAGTCAAAATGAGCAATAGCTCAACGGAGAGTGTGAGGTAGGCCAGCCGGTTTGACCGTTTCAGTTCCCTGTTTTTCACTGGCTTCCTGCTCGTTGGCCAGCTCACGGCGGCCAAAGCGACTGAATTGGGGAAACGGCTATCAAACATGGACCGAGCCGCTGTAGTGGGCGGTCGACCGTCCGACTCGGTCTGGTTTTGACAACATTGGTTTTTAATGAATGGTCATTGACCAAGAAAATATATAGCCAATTTTTTTTGCTCAGAATATAGTCAATAGAATTTTAGAAAAGAAATAAACTTTTCCCTATTTAGCTAAGGAAAATAAATAAAGAGAATTAACTACCGGTCCTATGTAATAAAGATAATTAAGATAATGTTTTACAAGTTTTAAATTACAACATCTTGGCCTTACAATAACAACTTATTACATTTATGACTTGGTGATAACTTTTTTTTAACACATTTTTCGAACCAAACACAACAGTAAAACCAACTAACGCAATTGGCAAAATAGATGAGGTGATAACACACCTCATCTTAATTATGTTTTTTTTATACAAAATAGATGTCTAACTATTAGCCTCTGCTAGAAAATAGCCTACAACAATCCACTTTTAGCAACTCGTCCAAATTAGGTCCTGGATGTTTGATCACCATCAATCCAGGCAAGTTATGAAGACCTTGTTTATATGAAAAAGTTTGATATCCCAGCTCCTCTTTAATAAACTTTGAGCTTCAGAGATTAAATTATTCAAGCCAGTCTCTATTGTACCTTTTAAGATTAACTCAATTGCCTCAGCTAAATCTGATTCTATAATAATCTTCCTCCACCCTCCATCCCACAAGCAAGTTTCATACCTGTTAGACATGCATAAACTTCTGCAGTAAGAGCATCACCATCCGGAACCAGCTGACGAAAAGCACTAAAGAAAGTACCCCCTTCATCTCGAAAATGCCTCCACAAGCAGCTATCAGTCTTTAATTATGTTTTTTCTCACTTGGAACGTATGCGTTAGTTAAGGCTTTGATTTTGGGGCATACAATTACAAGAGAGAGACTATTATCAAAATATATAATTTACAATTTATATTCTTTATTTCCCTTGGTTTGATGGCCTCACCGTTCGGCAACGTTGGACGTTCCGCATACTCACCATTCTTTCGGCCTCGAATGCCTCCTTCGTAGACCTCGCCAAATGAAGGAGATGGAGGAAGAAGGATGAACTGGCACTTGGATTCGCTGGCGTGTCATGGACATCACCTACATGCAGGTATTTTCTTTCTCAAATCTGCACATCCAGGTACATTAAATTAAGGCCCAGGTATGTTCTTTTTCGTATTATCAATATATAATATGATTTTTTGTGTTGTATACTTGTATCAGATTCTACTTTTCTCAGGTAATATCTATTTCTTCAATTCATTAGATCTGATGTTGGTTTTCAAATTTTTATTTATTATGGAAAAATTTTTTGGGTGTGAAAAGGTTAGATTTTTTATGATGAATCATTAAGTAAATCAACAAATATGAGTTTATTGTGAAGTTTGTGAAAACAACTGAATATTTTCGACCTTAACGGAGTCAGGATCGAGTTAAAAATCGCCAGTCATGGTGAACTCAACGACGAACAAGGAGGAAGAAACTGGATTTTTAGTTGTGAAAAACACGAGCATGGCCCCAAAAAATGGCATTTTGTGCCCATGAATTTCTGAATTTTATTTATTTTTAATCTGTTATAGTTGCGAAAAACACGAGCATGGCCTAGAAAATTGCCCATGAATCTGTTAGTGCCCATGAATTTTTTTTTCTATTATAGTGCCCCAGAAAATGGCGAAAAACACGAGTATGGCCCCAAAAATGGCAGTTAGCTTTTTTTTTTTTGCGGAAATTTCAATTTTTGACCCGTTCTCCTACTTTTGCGGAAATTACAGTTTTGACTCAGTTTTTTTTCCAAAGAGATATGTTAGTGAAAGGTTTATTCTCTAGGAGTGACTAGGGACATATAGCAAAATGGTTTCGTGTGTGATCCATGTAGCCGACCCCACCCAAGTGGGATAATGGTTTACGTTGTTATTTTATTACATGGGATATCTAATTAATTCTCCCTAATGAATAAGACGCACGGGACCTTTGAGGATCAAATTTGTAGAAATTTGTCTTGAGATGGAAGAGCCAAAAGGAAAGAGATAGAACTCAAATCCTCTCACACATTGATCAAGAAAGTAATCAATTCTGCTTTTCAAGAACATGCCTTCTTATTTCACAAGGTTGAAGAATGATATGAAGGACGAGGTTTTTCATTTTGATTGACTTCAACACAAAGCATGCCATTGCAAAAACCAAATACTATAGAACCCCTGAAGAAATCAATCAAATGAATTTCATGAATTTTCAAGCTGCCATCGATACTCTATTTTAAAAAGAGAAGAGCATTGATTACTGTTAAAGGTGGTTGGTGATGAAAGATTGATCTTTTATGATATTTTCCCACTCTTTATGAACACATTGAAATTAGAGTAGCAGTTTTAACGGAAGTCATTTAAGGATGTTTCTAGTGCTTATATTGTTTCATCTCATGAAATGCATCCCATATTCCCATCAAATAACGGCATCAACATTTTCAAAAGCAAGTAAAGTAAAACTTGAACTCAGCCAATGCAAAAAAGGATACTTAAAAGTAGAGAAAGCAAAAGTATAGAATGCTGGGTAAACAAATACAAGAACAAATCCTATAACTAAATAACTCATCAAGTGTGACAGTAGGACATTAATATGGGAGGAGGACAGTAAACAAGGAATGTTTCAGAGAAAGAATTTTAGATTCAAAGCAAGGAGATGGGGGAGGGCAGCATTGATTACTTTGTTGCACGTTCAATCCAACATAATATAACAAATCAGTGCTATAGTTTTATACCAATATAAGAGGACAAGTCCGTATAATAGGAACATATGATGTTAATCTGCATTCAAATAATATAGGTATAGAAAATAAAAAAAAGTATCATAGATTCAATTCCATCAGAAGAATTTCAACTATGCATAATTTAGCAATGTATAACAGCTTGGATTTAGGATCAAGATTCTCCATTCAAGATGTTGTCAACTGATACAAGACTTTCCACATAATTGTAACAATAATTAATTACGCTAGGATAAACAAAGTTCTTTACTTCATTAGTTGTGGGATTCAAAAAATCCAAAACATTGTCATAATGACGTATGTGGACAATATCATTCCTCCAAAATGCCAATGGGTCGCATGTGCCAGGAAAGGGGTTGCCACTATATCTTTTAATCCAGCTCCATGTCTTCCCAGATGCACATGAACCCTCATCTACTAACACCCACATTTCAACCGAACAATCAACTTCTTCAATGTTTCGAAGAATGGCAACTTTGTTCTCATAAATAGTAAGATGATCATAGATCCAATAAATAGGAAGATATTCCAGAGCCTGACGACCCCGTGACTTGGGACTTGGGATCACAGTAAACTCTTCCTTTACAATGTCATACGAAACTGTTACCTCAATTTCATCTGTAGAGGCTCTGGCTTTGTTAAGAACAAACTTTTTCCCAATCCAATAGATGGCCCCACCCAGCGTGACAGCACCAAAATAAAGTTCCACACCCTTTAAATTTTCACCATCCAATTCCTTCCATGATCCTTTTCTGTAAGAAAACACTTCCACCTCACTATTAGGATATTGAGCAACAGTTGTTCTTATTATTGTGTATTCATTTAATGTTGGACTGAACCCAAATGCTGTTACAAAACCGTAAAATAGACGACAAACATCAACATCACCAGTTGGGGTTATAGGAACATGTGTGACTGAAGCAGTGGCAGGATTCCAGAGAAGAAGACTAAAAGGGCGATGTTCATTTTCAAAGTCGTCTGTTTGAACAAGGAAAATGCCATTACAGGAACCTACGATGGAAGCAATCTTCAAGGAATCGATCATAGGAGCTAGGGGGAATTCACGAACTTGCAAGTCACAATCCAGCAAGCGCAAGCGTTTGGTACGGAGGACGGACGTGGGTGAAGGAGGGATTCTACTAACCACTAGAACAAGAGGTGGTTGAAGGGTGGAGTGTTGAAGATGTTCTTGTGTGAAAGATGAGGTTTGGATGAGAGTTTGCCAATCTTTACAAACACATTGAAATTGGGTTAGAGATTTTACTGGAAGGCGTTTGAGAATGTTTCTGATGATTTCTTGGTGAAGATACAATCCCATAATATGCTTCTTGATGCTCTCAGCACCAAAGGATTTCTCAGAATTGTATTGTAATATGATTATGTGAAGGCACTACAACAACCCAGTCAATTATAATATGAGAAATTCTTGCCTAACACGTAAAGGATTAGGTGAAATATTCAGTTGGATTTGGTGTCCCTTTTTTTATAGTAACAAGATTTGGTGACCTAAATAGTAAATAATAGAACGAACAAATTAAAAATTTTAAATGACATGGTTTTAATTTTTTTTCATTTTACTATTAAAAATATTTCTATTAATTAGTTATTAATTTGATGATGACACATAAGATTAAAAATTACACATAAAGTCTTACATGTCCAGCTATTATTGTGAGACATGATTAACCATGTTCACAAAAGAATTTTCTCTAGATATTTAATAATTTTATTAATTTGTTGAATATGCGATTTTCGTAATTTAATAAATCATTCAATTATAAAATAATCAACGATTTCATTAAATTACTAAGTCAAACAATGCTTCAATCAGCGATTTTATTAAGTCATTTCAGCAATCAATTTTTTAGGTTTATACAAAAAAAATCAATTTTTTAGGAGGAAAGAAAGTGAAATAAAAGAAAATAGGGAGAAAAGAAAACTGGGAGGAAAATATAATCTCCTCTCTTGTTTGGCTGGAGAAGGGAAAACAAGGAAGAAAAAAAATATATAAATATCAAAATGACTAAAATACCCTTATTATAAACACTTTTTTAAGAAAACTATATATTATAATAAAGAAAGTTATTTTTCTAATAAGACAGCGACGGGAACATCTCTTGCAATTAAGTTAAATAAAAGGAAATAAATATAATAATTTATTACTCGATATAAATATAATTTGATTAAGGAAAAAGATGCTTGACGGTTCCAACTTCCAAGAATCAACTATCAAATATTTCAGTACACAAGAAAATAGAATTAAATAGATTCACTAAATATAATAAGGAAAACAGCGAAATAGATTTCCTTAATATAATAAGGCAATCAATTATAAGATAAGCAACGATTTTATTCAAAAACTATGTGACTAACCCAATCAATTTTTCCAAACTTTTACTGATTTTCTTAAGTTAACAACCCAATAAATTATAAGATAATCAACTATTTCATTAAATCATTCCACCAATCAATTTTTCAATTAGTGATTTAATGATTTCCTTAATTTAATAACCCAATCAATTATAAGACAATTAACTATATATTTCATTCAATTACTAAGTCAATCAGTTTTTTTTTCAATCAAAAATTTCATTAAATTACTAAACCCAACAATTTGTTTAATAAACGATTTTCTTACTTCAACAATGTAACATCCTAAAAATTTAATATAGGATTAATGAGTGTTTTGGGAAATAATAAATGGAGAAATTGAGAATTTTGGAATTTTTAGGAATTTTTAGTGATTTTTGAGGATATTTTGAAAATTTTGAGTAATGAATGTGCATATAATTAACTAAGCAATTGAAGAATTTGAAATATGAAGGTGTAACATTACGTTACTAATTTTTTAATTTAAACCATAATATTCATTTTAGACTAATAGCCTCTTTACTAACTATGATAGAAAAAGGGATTTCCATAATATCAATGTCCTATCATAGTTAGAAAAGGAATTTCCTAGTGATTAACTATTATTATCCATGATAGAAAAGAATAAACTAGTACAATACAGCTGCTATCATGGATAATTTATTGCTAACCATGTTAGAAAAGAATCACCTAACATGGTTAGAAAAATAAGCAACCTAATGTTCAATAATATCAAATACATATAAATATATGCGGAAACGTATGCAGGCCTATACAAATTGGCAATATACAACTATAAATAAATTATATAATCTCTACTACCTAATTCCCTTTCCTGATGCTTGCGCCTGTGCATGAATACCTGCAAAAATATCAGTAATCGTGGGATGAGACAATTTGTCCCAGTAATCACCGCTTAACTCACTATAACAGTGAGATGTGCGGTAGTAAGGGCGTCTAAAGGGTACCACAGTTTTAAAATGAATATCTATATATATTTACAAGAACCAAGTCTTCTTCCATTTACCATTCTATAACCTCTATCACGTCCAAAATAAATCAAATTCAACTTCTCAACCCTCATCCACGTACAACCTGATGCTCTACTCATGCCATCCTGGAGGCACTACGCTCGAGCCCTATATGTATTCCAAATGAATTGACACTGTGCCCCTCTCAAATATGAGGGGGCAATTTCCCTCTCTGGTAAACCCATGAGAGGGAAACCCCAATCTGTCTCCAATCAGAAAGGGAGCAGTCTCTGTCTCCAATCAGATGACTGCTGGTCACAGTCTCCAATCTGTTGACCATTGGTCACAGTCTCCACTCTGTCGACCCGTACAAATAACCGTTGATTGGCCTATCAACCGGTTATCATCGCGCGATGGTACATATGTTTCAGTGTCATGCAATGTCCACAATGTCCAATAAATTTCAACCTCGTCAGTATCTCAACGTAACATTGTTTCCACAAGTTCAACCCAATATCCAACTCTCTTTTCTATCATCATACCTCTCAAACCACTATCTAAACAATATACCTATATATCCTTCACACCATTCCAAATCAATAGCAACCATCCAGCAGGATAATATATATATATGTATCAAAGTCTTTTATATGAAAGTAATCGCGTTTGAAAGGCACCCGATAGCCTGTTTTGTATAAAATACTCTTTTAAGATAATATATATATATATAGAGGGTGAAAAGGGATTTTACAAAATCCCTAACTAACGTCACCCTCAATGTTATAGCAAGGTAAGTGTGATTACCTGTCGCCCTTTAGCAATTCTACGCGATTTCTCAACCTTTCTTTATTGATGCCACAACAGCCTACTTGCATCCACTCCTATAATAATATAGAATCAAATGATAAATTAATATCATTTCCCCTTTATAGTATTTTAACGTCTCTCTTGTTCCTATATGACTACCCAATCCCTTCATGAATATGTTATTCCTAATTCTTTCTTTTGCAAAATGAGCACATATAAGTCACACAAATACAATAATCATCAAGGATACAACTAGTTTCTCATACATTTTCATATTGCAACATTAACATATCAATCTTTAAGTTCAAGCATGGATGATTATATCCATAAGCAAAACCAAACTAAGAATGTCACCTTCATACCACATGAAATGTATACAGCAACTTTACCCACCAAATTCAGCATTAACATTATCTTAAATAACGCAATAACATTATCAACAATTCATTAGTTTCACTCATTAGTTATCAATCAGTCCAGATTTCTAAACTTCACACATACAACGCCCATTTCCATATCCATTACATTAATCTTACACACCCATACAACTATTTATTCCTTGGTAATCATAACATATTAAGCACCCAACAATTTAGAACAACCTATCAAAACAAAGCACATAAGATAATGCAACAGAAAAATGAGAATCAAAGAAAAGTTGTAGTTTCAAATTCAGAATTTACTAGCACCTAACAATTCAAATGGCATATACAAGGCATGAGAATGACATAAACTTATCAAATAACAAGATACTATCAAATAAAATGTTCACTGCACAAAATCTGATTTAGAGTAACTGATTTCCTTGGAAAACAAAAATATGGTAGGACATTCATCTTACAATCAAAGCAAAACAGCCCAAGCTTCAACAAATGTGCAACTTTTTAAAACTTATATGTTAAAATCTCCAAACAGAATCCTACTCTTCTTTAACACTTAGCAAGTCATTAAATTCCAGCATCTAATGTATAATCAGACCATCAATAATCAAATATGCATTGACAAACACTAAGGACACAAATCAGCCCAAGCCAATGTATGAGCGAATAGGAATTAATAACCTTTCAAATCATCCAGCAATTTAACATACAATGTGCACAAAATCATAAATTTGATATCCATATACAAAATGAAATCATAATTTTATTTCCACACCAACATCCCACACGGACAGAGCAAAGAGAAGAATATGAATTTGTGAAATCACCAACTTCAACAACAAACAAACATGCCACAAAATCTTTCAGCTCCATTACATTCCTACCAAAACAAATTAATGATTTTGAACTCAAACCCTCTTGGAAACCCCATCGGCCAACACAAGGAGAAAGAAGAGGATCTTAGCATTCCCTTTAAAATTCATCATACATGCTCAATTTGATTTAGGAAAACACAAAATCTAACCCTAAGCTTTGATTTTTAGGTGATTATTGAACCTGAATCCTAAAACCCCACTCAAACCCTAACTCTCAAATCTCGCCAAGAAATCACATAAAATAAAAAGAGAACAAACCTAAGCTTGAACCCAACTTGCAGGTACGCCAAAATGGCTTCGCCGTCGCCGGAAACCGCCGGAAATGGCTGCTGCCCTAAGTGAACTAAAACAAAAACCCAAAGAGAAGGAAGAGTGGGAAGACGACTTTGAAAGGAAACCAATAACTTGAGGGACTAAAGAAAACAAAATCAAAGACTTACCTTTCCCATGCCGGCCGCCGCTGCATCCGCCGGAAAACCAAAGAACACGACGGAGCAGAGGTGTAAGATAAGGAACGAAGAGGTTAGGAAAAGGAATGAAACGAAAGGAAAGCAATGATGAAGGGGTGAGTGCCGCCGTCACTCATGGCCGCCGGGAAGGGAAGAAACAAAGAAGATGGAAGAGAGGAAGGAGATGACGGGTTTGAGGGTTGGAGAGGCAGAGAGAGTTCGAATGAGGAAGCGGAGACCACGGTGGTTCCACCAGTCTTGGCCGCCGTTGCGGCCGCCCTTCGTCGCCAAGACTCGCCGGAGACGGAGGAGGCGATGGGTCGGAGCTCGAGAGGGGGAGGGAGGAGGACGAAAGGTTGAGAGTGAGGGAGGGGTGGAGGCCGATGTTTTAAGGAAGAAAATGGAGGAGGGGCGCGTTTGGTTTATTGAAATAAGGGGGTTCTCTGATGATTTGTAGCCCAAACTTGCCATAGTGTACTCTTTTAATTCTAAAACCATTTAAACCAGCCTCCAATCTTCTTAAACTTCAAAATATTTTTAGCTTTACCACTCCCTCATATTTCAAACTCTTCATTTCTTAATTAATTAGATGCGTTTAAATTACTCAAAATTTCCAAAAATATCCCAAAAATTCCTAAAAATTCCAAAATTTCTCAAAACAATCTCTAATCCTGAATTAAATTTTTCAGAATGTTACAATTCTCCCCACCTTTAAAAATTTTGTCCCCAAAATTTACTAAACATATTACCTATCGTAAAGAAACTCACGCATCAGTTCTGCATTCTGTATATTAACTCTAATCATATCACTACAACTTAATACACTCAACACCATATTTTACTATTTTTCCTCATTCAATCCATAATAATCATCAATCCTTATCCCGTTTCTCTTAGCTAACCCTCAATTTACTAGCCACTCTAACCTCAAATTACTTGTATTAAAGTCCAACCTCATATATGACAACAACATCCTCTTCAAAATCTAGTGGTTTCCTCAATCATCATCAAAGGTCTCGCTTCTAATTGTTAGATAACAATTCCATATAATTCCTTTTCTAACTTTAACTCATGGTTCTAACTTTATATACACTCATCCATAAAAGCCTAATATTGATCTATCAACAAGTCATAATAGTAGTCCACCATATATATTATCATTTACATTCTCCAAATTAATCAACCCATTGATTTTCCTCCATATAACTCTAATTTAGTATATGACTAACCATGTCAATGTCAATTTCCTTAACAAAATCATTCTAGACTATATTCAATCTCCAATGCTCATACTCATACTAAATTTATTAGACAACCTTATTCACTGACTGTATGGCAAATCATAAAGAATCACATTTCTAAAGCTAAAGATCTTCCTAATTCCTCTTACTTCAACTAATCTCCATTGGCTCATTCATATTTGACATCCCTTCATCATGCAATATCCATCCAACAAGACAACTCAAGATCTCTCAATACTCAAGACTTGACCAATTAAAATCCCGTTACAATAAATCTCTCATCTCTTTTAATTCACGTAATACATAATATTGTTTCACTGTTCAAAATCTGAATCTACACCTTCATTGTTCTCTTCTGCTGAATTTTTTTTTTTTTTTTTTTTTACAACTATATGATCCCTCAATTTAAAAATGTCTACAATTCACCAATAACCTCTAATAAGTAATAAACACTAAAATAATATTCAAAACTTCACTTTACTCCATTTAATTTACCATTTCTCACACTTCCTTCCATTACCTTAATCTAAAATTACCTTTCCAATCCTTTGACATCACTAAATAAAATGATCAATAAACTTATGAAATCATTAATCCAAGAACTACCTAAGATACCCACCATAATTAGCAATGAAGGATCACCATAGATTTCTTCAAAACTATAATGGACTACTCCATTCGCCAATACATTCCAACACTTAACTCAAAAGAAGTCCTGTTACTGCGTTTCTAAGCACTCAATCATCTAAGCATTCAAATCAATCTTCCTTCTACACAATCTAATTGATTAAATCTACACAACCCTCTATTACATATGTTTTATCTCTGCTTACATTTTCTAAGCTTAACACGTAGGATCAATAACTCCCTTGTTCAAAGATCATTACATGCACCAAAATAAAACACATCTACATATTAAAGCATCCAACTCTAAGCTTAAAACAGTACACGGAACCAAATTCTTCATTTTAGCCGCATCATCATCACCTTAAGTATTTTAAACAATTTCATAGTTCTTACGCCAATTCTGAGTTTTCAACTCCATATCTCCCTAAACTTGTCGGGTTCAAAGCACCTAATGATTCAAGATTTGTTTACGAAGCTCAACCAAACCCCTTTTTATTTATCACTAAATTTCTACAAGAATTTTAAAGCATATTCATTCTTTTCTATACCATTCAACACAATATATCTATTTGAAAGCCTACAATTTGCAACCATTATCAAATAAGTAATACGCACCACTCAAGCAGTATTCAAACATCAAAACATCATACCTCATTCAGCTCCATTTAATCACCAATATGTCACATGTTTTAATTCCTCTTCCATTACTTTCATCTAAAATCACATTTCCAATCCTTTAATATTACCTTAGAATGATCCATAAACCTATCACACCATCAATCGAAGAACTATCCCAGAAAATTATTGGTCCTTCTTAATCTCCTATCACTTAACCTTGTAATAAAAACTTTTAAGGATTTTCTAAATATCTCCTGACTATCTCTTCAGCTATCACTGTACCGAAATTTCAGAAAATTTCTAAATATACATGCAAGCACCAAACATTGACAATCTTTCAAATAAATCCTTATCCACCAATTGCTAATAGAACTTCAACATATTCAACGAGATCCTATTTCTTTTCATATCCTATTAACATCTCCTATTATAAAGCACATAGCACTAACCACAATTTCCTAAATCCTTTTCTTCATTCCCTTTAGTCATACTTCCTATATTTAAACATGTGAAGCATAAACCTCGTCAAAACTTCCTAATAATTGAAACATCACACCAAACCAAAATAGTTTAGTTCAAAACAAAATCAATGCACACTTATAATCAAATCACATCACAATCAAAAATCACAACAACATGCATCATGGCGGCGTTTTTCTAAAGAAAACTTTTCAAGAAAGCCTTACAAAAACATCAAACTTATTTAGTTTACCAATGAGGTCCAACAAAAGACTATCAATTATTCTTCAATAAAATCTAACATTACTATAACACCTTTAACATAATATGTAATTTAGCTTATTAATCACCATCATCAATTACACTTAAACAACACTCACTTATCATTCTATAAAGATTTTGTCTAACTGTACAAACAAAATTTGAAACAACAATTACCTTCAAATAACTACTTATAATCAAACATCAAAGTATAGATTTCAAAACAACCAATATCCATGGAATTTCAATTAAACCAATTAATAAACAAATCAATTTTCCAACTAATCAAACAATTTAACTAAATAAACAACGATCAGAAGACAAGATCAACAATTCTTATTTCATATTGTATTCATTATCAATTGTTATTTTTGAATCCTTAATTCTTTAACCCAATAAGGGATCTCATGATGCCTCGACTATGATTATGGCCGGCACATAACTATACTCGAGACCCCAGAGAAGCATCCTTATTTCGTCATTCTTCCTAAATTCTTATACATATCAATCTTATTTCGTTATTCTTTCTATGTTCATCTCAATCTCTCCACAGTACCTATTCAATTTCTCTTATCACTCTCTCCTCATCACGGGATGAGCGATAATCCTCTCAAAAAGCAGAGTATCATGCACAGAAGGAAGGGAAACTATAGAATGTATATTGCCAATCTATATGCAATGCATCACAGTCCTAGGTTATCGTATACCAAATACTGATAACCAAGTTGTAACATTACGTTACTAATTTCTTAATTTAAACCATAATATTCATTTTAGACTAATAGCCTCTTTACTAACTATGATAGAAAAAGGGATTTCCATAATATCAATGTCCTATCATAGTTAGAAAAGGAATTTCCTAGTGATTAACTATTATTATCCATGATAGAAAAGAATAAACTAGTACAATACAGCTGCTATCATGGATAATTTATTGCTAACCATGTTAGAAAAGAATCACCTAACATGGTTAGAAAAATAAGCAACCTAATGTTCAATAATATCAAATACATATAAATATATGCGGAAACGTATGCAGGCCTATACAAATTGGCAATATACAACTATAAATAAATTATATAATCTCTACTACCTAATTCCCTTTCCTGATGTTTGCTCCTGTGCATGAATACCTGCAAAAATATCAGTAATCGTGGGATGAGACAATTTGTCCCAGTAATCACCGCTTAACTCACTATAACAGTGAGATGTGCGGTAGTAAGGGCGTCTAAAGGGTACCACAGTTTTAAAATGAATATCTATATATATTTACAAGAACCAAGTCTTCTTCCATTTACCATTCTATAACCTCTATCACGTCCAAAATAAATCAAATTCAACTTCTCAACCCTCATCCACATACAACCTGATGCTCTACTCATGCCATCCTGGAGGCACTACGCTCGAGCCCTATATGTATTCCAAATGAATTGACACTGTGCCCCTCTCAAATATGAGGGGGCAATTTCCCTCTCTGGTAAACCCATGAGAGGGAAACCCCAATCTGTCTCCAATCAGAAAGGGAGCAGTCTCTGTCTCCAATCAGATGACTGCTGGTCACAGTCTCCAATCTGTTGACCATTGGTCACAGTCTCCACTCTGTCGACCCGTACAAATAACCGTTGATTGGCCTATCAACCGGTTATCATCGCGCGATGGTACATATGTTTCAGTGTCATGCAATGTCCACAATGTCCAATAAATTTCAACCTCGTCAGTATCTCAACGTAACATTGTTTCCACAAGTTCAACCCAATATCCAACTCTCTTTTCTATCATCATACCTCTCAAACCACTATCTAAACAATATACCTATATATCCTTCACACCATTCCAAATCAATAGCAACCATCCAGCAGGATAATATATATATGTATCAAAGTCTTTTATATGAAAGTAATCGCGTTTGAAAGGCACCCGATAGCCTGTTTTGTATAAAATACTCTTTTAAGATAATATATATATATAGAGGGTGAAAAGGGATTTTACAAAATCCCTAACTAACGTCACCCTCAATGTTATAGCAAGGTAAGTGTGATTACCTGTCGCCCTTTAGCAATTCTACGCGATTTCTCAACCTTTCTTTATTGATGCCACAACAGCCTACTTGCATCCACTCCTATAATAATATAGAATCAAATGATAAATTAATATCATTTCCCCTTTATAGTATTTTAACGTCTCTCTTGTTCCTATATGACTACCCAATCCCTTCATGAATATGTTATTCCTAATTCTTTCTTTTGCAAAATGAGCACATATAAGTCACACAAATACAATAATCATCAAGGATACAACTAGTTTCTCATACATTTTCATATTGCAACATTAACATATCAATCTTTAAGTTCAAGCATGGATGATTATATCCATAAGCAAAACCAAACTAAGAATGTCACCTTCATACCACATGAAATGTATACAGCAACTTTACCCACCAAATTCAGCATTAACATTATCTTAAATAAATCAATAACATTATCAACAATTCATTAGTTTCACTCATTAGTTATCAATCAGTCCAGATTTCTAAACTTCACACATACAACGCCCATTTCCATATCCATTACATTAATCTTACACACCCATACAACTATTTATTCCTTGGTAATCATAACATATTAAGCACCCAACAATTTAGAACAACCTATCAAAACAAAGCACATAAGATAATGCAACAGAAAAATGAGAATCAAAGAAAAGTTGTAGTTTCAAATTCAGAATTTACTAGCACCTAACAATTCAAATGGCATATACAAGGCATGAGAATGACATAAACTTATCAAATAACAAGATACTATCAAATAAAATGTTCACTGCACAAAATCTGATTTAGAGTAACTGATTTCCTTGGAAAACAAAAATATGGTAGGACATTCATCTTACAATCAAAGCAAAACAGCCCAAGCTTCAACAAATGTGCAACTTTTCGATTAAAACTTATATGTTAAAATCTCCAAACAGAATCCTACTCTTCTTTAACACTTAGCAAGTCATTAAATTCCAGCATCTAATGTATAATCAGACCATCAATAATCAAATATGCATTGACAAACACTAAGGACACAAATCAGCCCAAGCTAATGTATGAGCGAATAGGAATTAATAACCTTTCAAATCATCCAGCAATTTAACATACAATGTGCACAAAATCATAAATTTGATATCCATATACAAAATGAAATCATAATTTTATTTCCACACCAACATCCCACACAGACAGAGCAAAGAGAAGAATATGAATTTGTGAAATCACCAACTTCAACAACAAACAAACATGCCACAAAATCTTTCAGCTCCATTACATTCCTACCAAAACAAATTAATGATTTTGAACTCAAACCCTCTTGGAAACCCCATCGGCCAACACAAGGAGAAAGAAGAGGATCTTAGCATTCCCTTTAAAATTCATCATACATGCTCAATTTGATTTAGGAAAACACAAAATCTAACCCTAAGCTTTGATTTTTAGGTGATTATTGAACCTGAATCCTAAAACCTCACTCAAACCCTAACTCTCAAATCTCGCCAAGAAATCACATAAAATAAAAAGAGAACAAACCTAAGCTTGAACCCAACTTGCAGGTCCGCCAAAATGGCTTCGCCGTCGCCGGAAACCGCCGGAAATGGCTGCTGCCCTAAGTGAACTAAAACAAAAACCCAAAGAGAAGGAAGAGTGGGAAGACGACTTTGAAAGGAAACCAATAACTTGAGGGACTAAAGAAAACAAAATCAAAGACTTACCTTTCCCATGCCGGCCGCCGCTGCATCCGCCGGAAAACCAAAGAACACGACGGAGCAGAGGTGTAAGATAAGGAACGAAGAGGTTAGGAAAAGGAATGAAACGAAAGGAAAGCAATGATGAAGGGGTGAGTGCCGCCGTCACTCATGGCCGCCGGGAAGGGAAGAAACAAAGAAGATGGAAGAGAGGAAGGAGATGACGGGTTTGAGGGTTGGAGAGGCAGAGAGAGTTCGAATGAGGAAGCGGAGACCACGGTGGTTCCACCAGTCTTGGCCGCCGTTGCGGCCGCCCTTCGTCGCCAAGACTCGCCGGAGACGGAGGAGGCGATGGGTCGGAGCTCGAGAGGGGGAGGGAGGAGGACGAAAGGTTGAGAGTGAGGGAGGGGTGGAGGCCGATGTTTTAAGGAAGAAAATGGAGGAGGGGCGCGTTTGGTTTATTGAAATAAGGGGGTTCTCTGATGATTTGTAGCCCAAACTTGCCATAGTGTACTCTTTTAATTCTAAAACCATTTAAACCAGCCTCCAATCTTCTTAAACTTCAAAATATTTTTAGCTTTACCACTCCCTCATATTTCAAACTCTTCATTTCTTAATTAATTATATGCGTTTAAATTACTCAAAATTTCCAAAAATATCCCAAAAATTCCTAAAAATTCCAAAATTTCTCAAAACACTCTCTAATCCTGAATTAAATTTTTCAGAATGTTACAATTGAATGGTGGAATCCAAAATATTTTGAAGATTAAGGAAATTGGAGACTGATTTAAGTGGATTTAAATTAAAAAGAGTACACTGTGACAAGTTTGGGCTGTAAATAATCAAAAACCCCCTTAATTCACCTAACCAAACGCAGCCTTATCCCTCTCCTCCTTTCCTTATATGTTCCAGCCGACCTCCCCTCCCATTTTCTCTTCACCTTCGTCGTCTTCTTCCTCTTCCCTCACAAAAAAAAAATCTCTGCCTCCATTCTTCTCCCTTCCGTGCGAAATCTCAACCCCCTCCGGTGACGGTCACTGCGACGACAACGGTGGAGGCGCACGGCGGGTAAATGTTCCTTCCTTCCTTCTTCTTTCTTTTGCCATTCGTGCTCGCAACTACTCCTCCCTCCCTTGCGGTTTCCTTCGTCTTCTTCTTCCCTTATTCCTCACCCAAGCTCGCGAGTGAGAGAGAGAACACGAGGTAGTTGATGTATGGTTGGCCGATTGTTTTGAGTGCTTTCCGGCGAGTTTTTCCGGCGAGCCAGCAACGGCCGATGGTAGGGAAAGGTAAAAGCTTCGGCCTTTCTAGTATGTATCAGACTAAACTTCCATTTTAGAGTTATTTCTCATAGTTTCCATTCTTTTTCCAAGTTCTTTTCACCCTACCTTCGGTGATGGCCGATTTCCAGCGAGTTTTCCGGCGACGGCGAGCTATTTTGGGACCTGCAACCTCGGGTTCAACTTTATTGGTGAGTTTTCTCCTCAAACCTCACTTTTATTTGCGATTTCGGACGAGATTTGAGTGAAATCCGAAAATGGGGTTTGAGTTTTGGGTTAAAAATCATCCAAAGAACATCCTAAGTTTTGGTTTAGAGTGGTCTAAGTGATATTTGAACATTGATTAAGGTTTGGTGAAGTTTATGCAAAACCCTAACTTTAGGGATTTTTGATTTCTCTGTTTGGTTCAATTTGTTGATGCTATGTATGTGTGTGAGTGGTTGGTTCTGCATAGAAAAGTAAGAAGAGTATTTGGAGATTTGGAAATTTTGATTAAAAGCCTTAGATAAGAAAAATTATTGCTACTATCATGTTTGCATGACTCAAAAAATTCTGGTTGGTTTTGGGATTTTATCGGTTCTGTTTCCCTACTCATTTTGTTTATGCTTTTATTCAGTTTGGCTTAAGATCCCCTTTGGTTCAGTTTTATTTCTTTATTTGTTAATGTGGCTGAGTACTAGATAAGAGCTTTGAGTTTTATGTTAATTCCTTAAGGTGCTGCTAAGCCTAGATTATTTTGCGCAAGCATCGGGAAAGAGAATTAGGTTTCAAAGGTTATTTAGATTAGTTAGTTGTGTATATTGCCAATTTGTATAGGCCTGCATTCGTTTCCGCATGTATATATCTATTTATTGTTAAATATCAACTAGTTTTGTTTATTAACCATGTTAGGCAAATCCTTTCTAACATGGTTAGCAATAAATTATCCATGATAGCAGTTGTGCTGTATTAGTTTATTCTTTTCTATCATGGATAGTATTTAGTCATTAGGATATTCTTTTTCTAACTATGATAGAGATATTGATATTATTGCAATTCCTTTTTCTATCATAGTTAGTAAAGATATTATTAAAATAAAAAGAGATGTCACAGGTTAATTAGGGAATTAGTAACATAATGTTACAAACAACTCAATCAACTATATATAAGATAATCAACAATTTTATTAAGTTATTAATTTAATTTTGCCCCCAAAAAATTTACACAACTATTTTTACACTTTCATGAAAATTAAATGTACATTTTTGCACTTTAACCCTTTGGATTTAACATCAAGATTCTTCATCCTAGTTGCCAAAAAAAAGATTCTTCATTCTAGTTGTTGCCAACTGATACACGACTTTCCACATCGACCAGGAATGTGTGTAGGTATATAAGTAGGACATTCGCACATCAGCTTGCCAACCATGTTAGTTGGTTTTCCTGTTGTGTTTGGTCCGAAAATGTGTTAAAAAAATTGTCATGACTTTTCACATAATTGTAAGAATAATCAATCGTAAGAAATAATCTTTTAAAGATCGTTTCTATATGGCACGAAACAACCATTTTGTAGACCATCTATACAAATCGGTTCCTAAAATTAAAGACACAAAATCGTAAATTTTGTTTTTTAAAAATTCCACAATAAATTGTCTTTACTTACATTTTTTTTGCCAGAGTCTTTACTTAATTGACCCTTCATAGACTACTACTGCACCACAAATTAATTATTTGGCATGACAAATTGACCTCTGTTCATGACAAATTTACCACAATAACACTTCCAAATTCAATTTGAAAGTCTGAATCTTCTTTTTTTTTTATAAAAGTAAAATTGTTGCAATTAAGAATATATTTTTTTTGATCTGCAATTAAGAATATATTTGATCCTTAAATACATTAGAGAATTTTTTTACTGTTCAAAATTCAACGCTCTTTTTTTTTTTAACTGAAAAAATTAGTCATGCCAAATAATTACTCCTCAAAATTCAACGCTCTTAATATTCCGAATCAGGTTTTAAATAGTCAACAATTTTTTAAACCATGACATCTAAAATGGTTCATAAAAATTACTCCTCGACTTTAGCAAAGAAACATTACTCCTCGAAAATTTAATCCAATTTGCTGTTCTCCATAATGTATAATTACAAGTTGGGGTAAATAATCTTACATAGACAGTTTCCATATAATAAATTTGTAATTAACTTGATTGGAGTAACTAATTTTCTTCCTAAAACTTTAAATATTTTTAGGGGAAAACAACAATTTTGTGAATCATCATCACGTATATAAATCGGTTTCTAAAACTAAAGCCATAGAATCGTAATAAATGCTATTTTTTTAATAAAAAATATATGTAATAAATTCCACAACAGTTAAAAATATTTTTTGTTTATATGATTAGTTTTTATTTTTTTTTGGCAAAGTAATTAACATACTTTCTTGTAGAGAACCCAAATCCAGTCACACATTGATCAAGAAAGTAATCAACTCTGTTTTCAGGAACAAGCCTTATTGCTGAAGTCACAAGGTGCCACAATGATATCAAGGACGAGGATTTTCATTTTGATGGACATCAATACAAAACAGGCCATTGCAAAAACTGAATAGTCTAGCACCCCCAAGGAATCAATCAAATAAATCTCATGATTTTCAAGCTGCCATCTATCAAATGAGAGAAACAAGGCGAACATTTGATTTTTGATATTTTCCCACTCTTTATGAACACATTTAAATTGGAGTAGCAATTTTATGGGAAGTCATTTGAGGATGTTTCTGTTACATATATTGTTTCATCTGATCAAATGCATCCCATATTTCCATCAAATAACAGCATCAACATTTTCAAGAGCAAGTTAAAGTAAAACTTGAACTCATTCAATGCAAAAAAAGGATACTTAAAAATAGAGGAAAGCAAAAATATAGAATGTGGGGGTAAACAAATACAAGAACAAAACCTATAACTAAATAACTCATATCAATTGTGACTGCAGGACATGAATATGGGAGGAGAATAGTAAACAATGAAATTTAAAGCAATGAAATTGGGGGAGCAATGGTTACTCTTTTGGCCTTTCAATCCAACAAATACTCCATCCGGTCCTAAATATATGACCTAGTTGACTTTTTTGGAAAATCCTATAAAAAAGCAAAATAAATTAATTATAATTTGATTTAACTAATTTTTTCTCTAGACTAGTTTATTTTACCTAAACTAATGTATAATCTAAACATATATGAAATATGTCATGATTTAATAGCCTATTTCGTAACCTTAACAAAAAAAATCAATTAGGTTTTTATATTTAGGACCAGAGGTAGTATAACAAATGAGTTTGACCAAAAACACAGAAACATGGCATATAAAAGGACAAGTCGCATATAATAGGAACATAAGCTGCTAATCGATCTGCATTCAAACAATGTAGGTAACAATTTGGATTTTTAGTTCAAGATTCTTCTCTCTAGTTGTTGCCAACTGATACAAGACTTTCCACATAATTGCAAGAATCAACAATTTCACCATGACATGGAAAATCAAAGCTCTTTACTTCATTAGTTGTGAGATTCACCAAATGCAAAACATTGCTACAATGACGTATGCGGACAATATCATTCCTCCAAAAAGTCAATGGGTCGTATCTGCCAGGAAAGGGGCTGCCACTATATCTTTTGATCCAGCTCCATGCCATCCCAGATGCACACGAAATCTCATCTACTAACACCCACATTTCAACCACATATTCACCTTCTGTATTGTTGCGAAGAATGGCAACTTTGTTCTCATAAATAGTAAGATAATCCTGAGCATGAAGAGGCTGTGACTTGGGACTTGGGATAAATGTAAACTCGTCCTTTACAATGTCATACGAAACTATCACATCAATTCTATATAAATAAGCACCTCCTTCATTGTAAACAATCCTCATCCCAGTCCAATACATGGCTCCACCGAGCGTGACAGCATGAGAAAAAAGTTTCACTCCCTTTAAGTTTCCAACATCCACTTCTATCCATGATCCTCTCCTTAAAGAAAACACGTCCACCTTGCGAATAGAAAGATCAGTAGTGTAAGTTCTTACTATAGTGTAATCATTTAATGTTGGGCTGAACCCAAATGATGTTATAAAACCCTCAAATTGTGAAGCATCAGTTGGGGCCATAGGAACATGTCTCGCTGAAGCTGTGGAAGGATTCCACAGAAAAAGATTAAAAACTCGATTTCCATTTTCAAAGACCCCTTTTTCAACAAGGTTAAGGCCATTACATGAACCTACGATGAAAGGAGTGTCCAAGGAATCGATCAAAGGAGATTCTGGGAATCCACGAACTTGCATGTCATAATCGAGCAAGCGCAAGCGTTGGCTCAAGAGCCGGCGCGTGCGTAAAGAAAGGATGGTATCAGTCACAAGAGCAAGAGAAGGTGGTTGAAGGCTAGAGTGTTGAAGATGTTCGTGTATGAAAGATGAGGTTTTGATGAGATTTTGCCAATCCTTACAAACACATTCAAATCGTATTAGAGATTTCACAGGGAGGCGTTTGAAGATGTTTCTGATGATTTCTTCGTGAAGATAGAAACCCATATGCGTCATGATGCTAAGCTCGAATGAATTTCTAAGAAAAATGCCTTCGCAGACTCGCAGGAATTGTAAATAGATTTCCTTGATATAAGTTATCAGATAATCAACGTTTTATTCAATTACGTACTAAGCCAATCAATTTTTTCAATGAGTGATTTTCTGAATTTAACAACCCAATCAATTATAAGATAATCAACTATTTCAATTCCACCGATCAATTTTTTCAATTAGCTACATGATAAACTCCATAATTTCACAGATTTTCATCTTTATTTCCTTCTAATTCACACTCTTTTTGATGATACATAGACAACAAAACACACAAATACTAATAGAAAGTGATGCAAATAGGAAATCATTCATTTGTGTGAAATTTGGAGTTTAATGATTGTATATGTGAGACATAGAAACTCTTCAACCCTCTTTCTAGCCTGTGTAGGAAGAGGTGGACAGGTGTTAGAAGCTCTATGGAACCCAAGTGCTACAACAAAAGAGGAAAAAGGAGCAAGGAAAAGCCAATTTTTAGTCTTTAGGGAAGCTACACACCAGTGGCTCGCCAACGGGCGAGCCGCTGGCGAGCCACAAAGCCAACTGGCAAGCCAGCGGCATGTAGTCTCTGGAATCTCGCCAGTGGCACGCCAGCTGGCGATCAACTGGCGAGACTACGTCACAGCTGCGCGTTTTAGCCAAAATTCTCAGCATATAAAAGGGAAAAATTAGGGCATTTGAAAGGAGACTTGAAAACACTACTTGGCACACCTCTAGGGCACTTCTTGGAGGCTTGAAGAGCTTGAAGAACCTTGGGATCTCTTGGGAATCAAGTGGGGAGGCTTGGAGAGATTTGTTTATTCCTCATTTGTGGTTGTATTTTTCTCCCTATTCTTTACCACTCTTTAATGCACTCTTTCATAGTTTTAGGGTTTGTTTTATTTGCATTTATGTGTAACTAAAACCCTAATCTAGGATTGTTATGAACCTATTTATGGATTGAACCATCTACTCTCTCTTTCTTTAAGTAATTAATGAAGTATATGTGTAGTTTTTATCTTGCTCTCTATTTGTTTTAAGTGTTTGATCACCACTTAATTAGTTAAATGAAATATGACTTGGGAAAGTGTATTTTGTTTTAGAACTTGGATAAGAACATGTTAGACTTGAAGTTTATGGTTTTAAATGGAAGGTTTGTTGATAACATAGAGATATAGTTATTGACCTAACATAGTCATAATTAGGGTGGTTAAGAAAAAGAGCTAGCATTTATTGTGACAAGAGATTGTGCAATAAATGCTAGCATAAATTTGATCTTGACTTAGCTTGGGAAAGCTTTTTCAAATGATTTTGAACCCTAGACTTGCACATATTTTCATTTAATCACTTAAAGAAAAGAGGGAAACCTTGGTTCATGAAGTAAATAGGGGATTAGCAACCCTAGGCCTTAATTATCATTGTTAAATCGTGTTTGAAACTCCAACTCTTTTTACATTTATATTTAAAACTCTTTTCTTACTTGAACAACAAACTCTCAACATGTTTTTACTTAAGACAATTAATGATACAATTAGTGCTAATCACTTTCTTTAAACTATAATCTCTGCGGAACGACACTTTTTTCTATACTACACTTGACGATCCGTATGCTTACGGAAGAGCACCAAAATCCGCATTAAGTCACTATACAGTATACACTGATTTCCTTAATTTAATAGCCCAATGATCAATTATAAGATAATCAACCATTTCATTCAATCACTAAGCGAATCAGTTTTTCCAATCAATAGTTCATTAAATTAATAGGTCAAACAATTTTTTAATCAATGACTTTCTTACTTCAACAACCCAATCAATTATAAGATAATAAACGATTTTATTAATTTATTGAAGCAGTGATTATCTTGATTTAATAACGTATTCAATTATAAGATAATCTGATTTTATTAATTTAATAGGTCAATAAAAATTTTCAATCAACTACTAGTATTTTCTTAATTTACAACCCAATCAATTACGAGATAACCAGCTATTTCAATAAATCATTTCACCAACCGAGTTTTTCAATAAGCAATAAACCGATTTCCATAATAAGTGATCAATTATAAGATAATCAATAAAATCATTCAGTCACTAAGCCAAATAATTTCTCCAATCAATTATTTCATTGAATCAATAAGCCTAACCATTTTTCCAATAATCTAGTTTCTTACTTTAACAACCCAATCAATTATAAGATAATCTATAATCAATAATTTAATAATTTATTGATATAGTGATTTTATTAATTGGATAACCCATTCAATTATAAGCTAATCAACTAATTTATTTTTAATAATGAGTTAAAAACATTATTTTCAATAATTAAATCAAAACAAGAGTTCAAATCTCAATAAAGAGTTTAAGATTTAGTTTAACTTTCTTCCTTGAACATGATGTTATTAGCAACCGATTAATATTAAAAAGATGACTACTGAAATGCCTAGCTTATTTGATCAAGAAAAATAAAGAAACTCTTATCTTATAACTCCAATTGTATTATAAAATATATAATACATATTTACATAATTTAATTATATTAAGGATGTTAGCTCATTTAATAAAAATACCAAGACATCCTAGCAACACTCATTTATTCATACCCGGGGAACGACTTCAGACTAGTCCGTTCTCAAAAAGACAAACACTTGGGGCTTTAAGGCAAAACAAAAGTCCATAATAATACCCTTGGTTCATGGCTCTTGCTAAATTCAGTTATGCAAAAAAATGAGCATGGTGTTTTTCTCAAATGTACCATAAAGAATCACTTTACTTTGATAGGAGTACTAATTTCTTAAAAACACCACTTAAGCCTTTGTTGCGTCAAATGTTGTTTTTAAATTGTAATTTTTTTTTTATATTTGAATAGTATTGTCCGAGTCTTTATTAATTGTAATAGTTTTCTTAAAAAAAGTAATGTGTAATGTCCTGGTCTTGTTGGCATATGCTAGAAATATATGATTCCTGAATAAGGGGAAGTAAGCTTTGAGATGTGAATGATAATTAGCCAAACGCTAATGGTTTTGGTTATTGGGTTTCCTTGGATCTGAGAATTGGGCACGAAGGTCATCAAAGGCGTCTAAGGGTATAGGAGCTTATGGGAAGAAGAAGAAGAAGGATGTCGGGAAGAAGATAGTGATGGGATGGGGGACCCGATGAGGGAGGTAGTGGTGGTGGCGTAAAATGGGAAGGGTTTTTTTTTTGAACTGAAGAATGGAAAGGGTTGAAGAAGGATAAGCAAGGTTAATAATAATTTATTGTTTTTGTATGCAGACGAGTTGCTCAAGAGCTTGGTGTTCAGCTGGGTGAGGAAGTTGGATATGAAGATGAAGATGATGAAGGTGAAGGTGAAGGTGAAGGTGAAGGTGGGAGTCCACTTGGGAAGATGATGATGACGTGGCGAAGAGATGATGATGATATGCTTACTTGGCTTAATAAGGTGATATGAGATGTGAAGTGGTCTAATTAAGTCAAATTTAACGGTCAAACCCGTCAAAATTGACGAGATGCTACATTTGAGCCATTTTGTACTTGATTTATCACTTTTATGTGGAGTAAACTTTTGGCAATAATTTAGTGCTAGATTTGACCATTTACCCTAATTCCTAATTATTGGGCAGAATTTAGAGTGCAAATTTGTTGCTATACATTAAACTATAGTGACAACTTCAATATATCTTTTTTATACAATCGGAATTTAATCCATGTATTATATATATATCAATGCACTGTGAAAACTAATCTTTTGGTCTTTAAAATATTGACTCAATTATAAAACTCAATCCTCCAGTTAGAACTCGTTGCAACTCAATCTGTGAACTTTTGACTAGCCTATGATTCAATCCCTGAATTTTTCAATTCTTTATAATGTACTCCCTCCGGTCCTAAATATAGGACCTAGATGACTTTTTTGAAAAATCCTAAAAAAGCAAAAAATAAGTTAATTATAAATTGATTTACCTAATTTTTTCTCTTAAACTAGTTTATTTTACCTATAAGCTAATGGATAATCGAAAAAGATATCAAATATGTCATGATTTAATAACCTATTTCGCAACCTTAATCTTTCAAAAAAAAAAGTTATCAAGGTCTTATATTTAGTACCGGAGGTACTAATTTTTATCATCTATCCAACCCATTTTGGGTTACCCAATACGGGTTGCCACCTCAGCTACACCTCACCAAGGATGGAATATTGGAGAGAACGGTAACAAAAAGATACCCGATATACCCAATATTTGAGAAAATGAACCTTCTCTAGCTTCAATGTTAGCAGAGGTGGTAGGGTGGCAAAATCTACAATTGCACAAATTACATTATTATCATCGTGTTGTGTTGTTGTGGTTATTGGTTAGCATCACTTTTAATGTAATATTTAATCCTTCTCATAATATAAGGTGAAATTAACTGAATACCATAATACAGTATAAGGTTGGGAAGCTAGAGAAGCTAACCATCAACAAGAAAGGAATGATGAGAGACATGGCGTTCACCGGCTGGTTGAGTCATGGAGATCGATTTCCACACCACCTAGGATTTTCAAATGGCCGCTAGGGTTTTCAGGATAGAAGAAAAATATAAAGCCAATGAATTTAGGGTATAATATAGTCTTTTTCGTTAAATCATTTGAATCGTTTTCTGGCTATATTTTATTTTGTTTTTCAGTTTTAATTTCTTTCATATTAAATCGTCCAGTTTTTGTAAAACAGCCAATGCGAAAGGATACTTATTTTTTATAAAAAGACAATTGTAATTTAAGAAACTAGCAGTAATACATAACCAAAGGGTAGTTGGTTGAGCTAGTAAGTGAGTTACAACCCCGTAAGGAGGAGAACGTATGTTCGATTCCCGGGAAGCGCTCTCATTGGGAGAGAGGACAACCTTGCCTATGTGGGCAACACTCCTACCCCTCGAGTCCGGATTAAACCGGGCGGTGATTAACAAAAAAAACTAGCACTTGGCTAGTTTGCTGTGTTGTAGTAAAATGAGTCTCAAAAGTAAAAGAAAAAAGAAAATAACTTAAAGGGAGAAGACTGTAGGAATTGTTGGTAGTCTGCTGTGTTGAGTTAAAGATTGTAGCCATTGATTCTCCCTGATGCTCCAGAAGACTAATTCGTTAAACTTGCCTAGGAGAAACTTAATGTCACTGACAATTACATTAAACTGAGTACTACCAGTGAAATTAAAAGTAGCAGACTTTAATTTTCTGAAGCAACTGCCAAAGTTTGCCCTTCCTCATAATATGGGCAGTGAATTAGCCAGTTCAAGGTGGCACGTAGGCAGCTATAAATAAGGAAGTGGTGAAAAGGTTGCTGCCTAAAATAGAGAAAAGCAAAAATGTAGAATATTGGGCAAACAAATACAAGAACAGAACCAATAACTAAATTGTGACAGCAGGACATGAATAAGGGAGGAGCATAGTAAACAAGGAATGTTGCAGAGAAATAATATAATTTTCAATTCAAAGCAATGAAATGGGGGAGCAGTGATTACTTTTTTGTCCTTTCAATCCAACATCATATAACAAATCAGAGCTATATTTTTATACCAAAAGTACAGAAACTTGCCATATAAGAGGACAAGTCCCATATAATAGGAACACATGCTGTTAATATGTATTCAAACAATACAGGTATAGAAAATAAAAAAACTATTATAAATTCAATTCCAACTAAAGAACTTTTAACTATATGCAGAATTTACCAAATTTAACAACTTGATTTAAGATCAAGGTTCTTCATTGTAGTTGTTGCCAACTGATACAAGACTTTCTACATAATTGTAAGAATAATCAATTCTGCCATCAGGATATGGAAAAACAAAGCTCTTTACTTCATTAGTTGTGAGATTCACCAAATCCAAAACATCACTAAAATCACGTCTGCAGACAATATCATTCCTCCAAAAAGCCAATGGGTCCAATTTGCCAGGAAAGGGGTTGCCACTATTTCTTTTAATCTAGCTCCATGTCTTCCCAGATGCACATAAACCCTCATCTACTAACACCCACATTTCAACCAAACAATCAACTTCTTCAATGTTTCGAAGAACGGCAACTTTGTTCTCATAAATAGTAAGATAATCCATAGCCTGACGAAATTAGTTAACTTGTTTAGGGAGATTAATGGAGCTAAATAAGTTGGTTAATCATAATATGTGTGACGTATTATTAGATTCTTTCGATCCTTATAACTTTCTTTTGGCAGAGCCAAAGCATATTCTGACTAAACAATAGCAATGAACCGATTTCCATAATTTAATATGTAATCAATTATAAGATAATCAACGATTTCATTTAATAACTAGGCCAAATAATTTTTCCAATCAATTATTTCATTAAATAAATAAGCCTAACAAATTTTCAATCAGCATTTTTCTTACTTAAACAACCCAATCAATTATAAGATAATCAATATTTTTATTATTTTATTGAATTGGCGATTTTAATAAGGGAAAATGACATATAAAGCCTGCCCAATTGGGACTTAGACAATTGAGGTGGGTAAATTGTGGAAAGCCCAAGTTGGGTCATTTGAACTTTAAACAGATTATCACATTTGGGGAAAAGACTAAAGTACCCTTTACTAATCTAATATATTACAACACAACCAAACATGAATCCCACACTAAACAAAAAGAAAAATCACGATGATGAAGTATGTGGTCTATAATAATTCATGATCAAAAGAAAAGCTAATAGTGTCTTTTAGGGTATGAAATAGACAAATTATGTATGTGTATTGTATAATCCTAAAACCTTGTCTGGAATTTATTGGTGGAAGAAGAAGTTCAGGTAGACATAGATGTAATGAAGATGATGAAGTAGATGTTTATTCACTGTTGCATTGATTAGGTTTTGGAAATAAAAATGTCTGTTTCTATGGTTAAAATGCATGCGACAGTGGTTAATATGCATGTTACTGTGGTTATTCGGCATGTTACAGGGAAGCAAAAACTACTCTCTTCAAGTTTATTTGGTCATGATGTCTTTTAGGGTATGAAATAGAAAAATTATGTATGTGTATTGTATAACCCTAAAACCTTGTCTGGAATTTATTGGTGAAAAAAGAAGTTCAGGTGGACTTAGATGTAATGAAGATGATGAAGTAGATGTTCATTCACTGTTGCATTGATTAAGTTTTGGAAATAAAACTGCATGTTTCTATGGTTAAAAATGCATGAGACAATGGTTAATACGCATATTACTCTGGTTATTCGGCATGTTACAGGGAAGAAAAAATGGTGGGTGAAGATGACAAACTCGCTCTGACGAAATCGCTTGTGCAGAGGGCCTTGTTGAAGCCGACGATGGGTGAAGATGACGACCAAAAGATGAGGGAGACAAGGAGGCCGATGATGGGTGGGGGTGGGCTAGGTAGGGTTTGAGGAGAAGATGATGGCTAGGGTTTGAGGAGAAGATGATGACTACAGAGAGAAGAATGATAAAAAGTTTTTAATTTTAAGGGCACTTTAGTCTTTTCTCCAAATGTGGTAATTTGTTTTAAGTTCAAATGACCCAACATGGGCTTTCCACAATTAACCCACCTCAATTGTCCAAGTTCCAATTGGGCAAGCTTTATATGTCATTCTCCCTTTTAATAATTGGATAGCCCATTCAATTATAAGATAATTAATAAACTATTTGATTAATTTAATAATGAGTTAATAATTTATTATTTTCAATATTGAAATCAAAACAGGAGTTTAAGTCTCAATAAAGTGTTCAACATTTAGTTTAACTTTCTTTCTTGTACGTGAAATTATTAGCAACCAATCCTATATTTACAAAGGTTATGGAATATGGCTCATCTCCTAATGGCTTATCGGTGGCTTCTCTCTGCATTTACTGTTCATTTTAGCCGATCTGTCTCTCTCATGTTTTTGTTTTTTTTTTTAATTTTTTCTTCAATTGCTCACAGCTGTCTGCCTGTCTCCCATCTCCAACTGAGGCAGGTGTTATCTTATCTTCATTCAAATTTCAAACCATCCTTCTTCAATGCCTGCTCGCTCTCTCTCATCTATGCGATCCCTCTCTTCTAAATCATCAGAGAATCAGTCGCTCATAAATTTTTCAATTACCTCTCCTCTCAAGCGTGAACAAATCTTTGCTTTTGTAATGGTCAGTTTTTCCCTTTTTAAATCAAATACCTTTCGCCTGCCATAATTCATAATTCATCTTGTACCCTTTTGCTTTCAACTAATCATCTCTTATTGCTTTTTTCTTAGATTGGCTCACGCCAATATATCGTTTTTCCTGGTCGTTTCATAGTTGAGCTTTATCAGTGTTACAATAGCATTTTTGGAATTGCGTGGTTTTTTCCTTCGCTGATCAGTTTTTTTTTTTGTAAAAAAAATCAGCAATTGCAAAGGCGGGTGGATAAAGGGAGCGGATGAATGGAAGAAATGATATTCTTACTCTATGAAAAAGCTTCCTTTAGTTTTTTGGTATTTCCTTTTTATCGTGATTTTTCTTAGTATTCATTCGAGTAAAGTGATTTCGGAACTGGGGCTTCTTTGTTTTCATCATATGGATACTCTGATATCTTAAAGTGATTATGTATGACTGTGAAATTGTGATACATAATGTTACTTTTTACTAACTGTTTTTTGATGCCTTTGGGATTTTTAGTTTATCTGGGTTCTTTATTGGTTCAAAATGTGACGTAAGTTTGGTTGTTTGTTTATTATACCTTAATTACTGATTTTACTCTGTTATGCCTTCCATTATGTGTTTGACTGATGATGCTAATGGCATCTGCTGGTTGCCCAAGGGAAAGGGGATTATTCTGAGTTACACCCTGTTCTCTCTCTCTTTTGGCTAAGACCATTTTTCTACTCTAAATGTGATGATTGATTATTTTGGGCTCCGGGTTTGGTATTATGTGAGCTTTTATTTTTCTTCCTCTTTAAAGGGTTATTGAGCTATTTTTGTGGCTTTCTCATGTTGACAGTCATTTGCATTTTTTATCTTCTACTTATATTTTTTTTTATTTTGGATTTTCATTTTTACTCCTGAGCTGAAAGCATGTTTGAGTCTTTATGCTGCTTTGTGGTTAGTTACATCAATAAGTTCTCTTTAGTTCATTCTCATGTGAGTTTGATAAGCCACTTGGAAATTGCTATTCCGGTGGTTTCTTCTTTGATTGTGCTATTCAGATTGTTAAATGCAGTCCATATATGGATTTGGTGGATGATCATCCTATACTGTTGATCAATCCATATATGGATGTTGTTGATGTTTTTTAGAATTTGAAAATTTCAGATTTTGAATTTGAAATCTTAGTTTGCCTCCTTGATATAATTTAGCCTTCTGTCTATGGCTGCTGAAACAGAGAAGAATAAGAACAGAATTTTAGATTTTTTCATAGGAAAGAATACTGCCAAAATCAGTGATTGCCAAAGAAAAGTTTCTTAATTTTCTGATATGGTTGGAGACTTTCGCGTAAATATACTTCCCAATCGAATAATATATGGGGCTTCAAGGAGGAGGTGAATTGGGAGAGGCTGGTGGTGGGGATTTGAGAGACATGGTGGTTATAGTTATGGTTGTTGTTTGATGAAAATGGGAGAGAGATTTGAAGAGGAAGTAAGGAGGCGAGAGTTTATGATTTTGGTGAGGAAGAGAAAGGGTGGATAAAGTGACAGATCTGAATTTTTCAGTAATGGGTTGTTTGTTTCAAAGAGGGAAAAACTACAAGAGATGGCAAACCACTTTTTGAACCAATGTTTTTCTTTCCCCTGTTTATGCTGAGAACATCTTGTGTTCATGAGGTAAGCAACAAAAAAACATCTTTGAGGTATATATGGATCCAATCTTGATAGCACTTTTATTCATTTATTTGCTCATTGTATAAGCACTTCCTTCTACCATGTTCTTTATGTAAGTCCTTGGATATTAGTGTTGTAAGACCTGCCTTTTCTTTTGGCTTTAAGTTGTTGTTTTCCTTTCCCCTTTTCATTCTATCACCATGAGTGGACCTGAAAATTTATATGTACCAAAAAATTTAGTGTCTATCCATTGGTTTTTTGAATCA
Organism: Mimosa pudica; assembly: GCA_029929735.1. Lineage (NCBI taxonomy): Eukaryota > Viridiplantae > Streptophyta > Magnoliopsida > Fabales > Fabaceae > Mimosa > Mimosa pudica. The sequence continues at coordinate 2,459,867 of JAKELP010000012.1, read as the reverse complement.
ATTTTTGGCCTAAAGATGTTGAGCTTTCTTATTTTGTAAATATGCTTTTGTGTCCTGGCATTGATCATGTTCAATGTAAATTCTATGGCAGTTTTCATTGTGTCCTACAGAAATGTTTTTTTGATCCTCATGAAAGTTTTTATTTGATTTGTGGTAAATAACATTTTGACTCTGCATAAATGTAAATTCTAGCTAAATAACATTTTGACTCAGCTTTTAGACCCATCTGCTTTCATAGATGGCTCCATATTCTTGAAGATAGCCATTCATTGGATAGATTTGAGAAGATGGGGCCAAGCCAAAATATCAAAAAGTCAAGGTCAACTATCAATAAACAATGATCAAATTAATTTTCTTAAAGATTATTGTATTTTTCAAAGGTATATGGATATTAATGCTGAAACTGAGTATGGTCAATATTTATTTTTATTCTTTCTTTGTTCTCCTCAACCCAAACAACTCATTAGAGTACCCTGTATCAGCTAGAAGGAAAGTTCAATGGTTTATTCTTCTATATTCCATAGTTTTAACCTCATTGTATTTATAACCCTTTGACTTTTATATTCTACTATACATTATGTTACTTTAACCATAAATTGTTTAATAAATTAAATAGTTGTTGGTAATGCCTTATGGACAATAATCCCTCGAAAAATAGTTGTTGAAATGCCCTTGTGCGCTTCTTGCAAATAGACCTTGCTAAATGCTTGCAGTTTTGACTGTTTGTGGATAGCTGCATTCTTATTTACTATTGGTTTTGCAGATGTGCTTGAAGGAGACCTATTTTTTCAAAACATGCCAAGTATTATTGATGCTCATGCTTTAGGTACATAATGTACAGCCTAGAGCTCATCCACCCTTACCCTTTGGCTTATCTGATCTCTGTCTGGAATTCATTTCTTTTCGCATCATTTTTTGTTAGATCCACAAAAGGGAAAGCACATACTAGACACGTGTGCTGCACCAAGAGGGAAAACAACTGCAATTGCTGTACTTATGAAGGATAATGCAGAGATCATTGCAGCTGATAGATCTCATAATAAGGTGATAATTCTATACTTTTGATCAATCTCAAAAGCAAAAACAATTTTGATTTGTTAATGATCAAGATAGCATTGCATATTTTACGTGTAAAGTATTGGTAATGTGTTACAAGATTGATATTATGTAAAAAAGAAATTAGAGTAGAGGGGAAGAAGTATAGAAATTTAAAGGTTTCAAGAAGAAGAATCATAGAGAAGAGGGTTTAAAGGGAAGGAGGTGGTTTAAAGGTGATAATTATATTATTATAACATAATGATTGCAGACTTACAAAGTAATTATAAATAAGCTCCCTCTTGCCTTGATTTTTGCACATTGCCAAGCTTGACAAGCTTCTTCTATGTTTAGATTTATGGACATTGATTATTCCCATGCAGCATTACTCCTGGTTTCTAATTTATTGTTGGTCCTTATAGTTCATGTGATTTTGATTTTTGTCCTAATAATTTAATATTGCTTTTAGTCCGTGCAGTTTTGAAAGTGAAAACTTAAGGAAATTTGTGGAAGTTTTTTGTTAATCCTTTTATAATGTTTTTTGTTGTCTTGCTGTTACTGTATGTGAGAGAAATCAGATAATTCCTCAATATAAAGCTGTGCAATACTATTATCTACTCTCACTATTTTTGGCCTTTCCTTGTAGGTATCACATGTATATCCTTTTTTGAGTTCTTAATGATTAAGGATTAGAAAGGATTAATGTTGTTTTCTACTATCAGATCTAGATGAATAATTATTAATTAATGCTTTCTGATTAATGTTGTTTTTTGCTGTCATAAATTAAATGATTGTTTGTTGTTCAGTTTGTCTTGGTCACTGTTAACTCCATTAATGTTTCTAACATACATTGATAGCAGTTTTATTGAACTTAATTATTTCTTATTCTGTATCAGGAGCGTGGAAGAGTTTATTTCTCCCAATGTACTGTAAAATGAAGAGAAGAGACAAGGTATAATGCAATTTTGCTTTAGGTAGCTTTTTTCCTAGGTTCAATGTATGTCATCAAAAATTGGCATTGATATCAGTTCTATCTTCCTAGAAATTTGTTTTTATATGAAAAACTGGCATTGCTTCTTGCCTAAGGTTTTGCAGATATGGAATTGAGTTGAATAAGTCACCTTTCAAAAGTTTGATTTTAATATGACCTTTCAATTTGAATAAACTTGGAAGTAGCCTTTGATTTTTTCCAAGTATTCTATGCTCTGCAAGTGTGGTATTTTGCATACTTCCTATTTTGGCTGATTGTGCATTTATTCAACTAATTTTACTGATTGAAAGAAGAGTGTCATGCGAAGTGTTTACTTTTCTGATCTATATTTCTAAAATGAAAATTAGAAAATTCAGATGGTTTTGTATTCTTCCTCAAAAGTGTTCTTGGTAGCTTAATGGATGGAATTGTATATGTATTTGTGCAAAGATGTGTTTCCCTTCACACTGGATGTTCAGACTTCAACCAAACGGGTTTAACTGATGGAAAATTGACAAGTGCGTGTCTTTCCCTATCTTCCTCTGAAAGGTTTCTTATAGAGATTCTTGGTGATTCAATCCGAGTTCCAATGTAATCCTTCAAATGAATGATTAATTCATCTTTTCCTTTTAAAAAGCACACCTTCAAATTCTAAAATCCCGTACATTCGTCTTCATCTGCATTTTCAGATCCTTAGTTAAGTTTATCATGCCACCATCACCATAAGGAAACAACATATTACGAATTTCACTTGGTCATTCATGTGTTCTTCTTCTACTCTCCACTTCCTATTCTGCCTTGCGGCTTCCCCACAATAATTTCTCCTTTTCTCTGGCGAGCAAGCACCATAGGGCAAAAGAAAGAGAAAGATTTCGATGCTGCTCCTTTCCCTTGCCTCATCACTCATCACAGCTATATTTTCTTACCTTTCTGTTGATCTTCAAGGCCAAGAGAGACATCAGAAGAACCACCGGAGATTAATCCTCATAATTATTTAGTTTCTTTATCTTCCTTTTATTATCTCAAGAAGGCCAGGAGAGAGACATCAGAAGAGAACACATTGCTGGAATGTTTTTCTTTCTTTTGTTTATTCAGTTTTCAGTTAAATTTGATACCTTTTTATCACCCTTTTATTTTTCATGCATTTTCTTACTTTGGGTGTTTTTATGGCAGCCCTTAGGAGATTAGGTGTGACATGCATGGAGATAAGATAGCTAGAACATTATTATGTCCATAAGTAGAGTTGAAAGCACCACCATAGATAAGCTCGCTGATTCCTTAGAATTCTGTTTATTTTTCTTTTAGGTCTTCTTCGTTTTTGTCTGATTTTGGTACGGGGTGTAATTCCTTTTTGAGACAATATATTATAGTACTTCCTCATTTATTCTCCCTTCTTGCAGCCATTTTGAGAAATATGTTGAGGTTTATATATGCTAAAGGTACCTAATCTCTTTGATCAGTAGTGACATGTATGGCTAATCTCATAGGTTTTAAACTTCAAAGTAAACGTGATGGCAGAGAAGTGGTGACATACATTTGTAACGGTTTTTCACTCAACCTAGCTCATCAATGGCTAATCAAATAATTTTATCTTGCTCTCAACTCTTTTTGTTATCTATAAAGAGGTTTTCTATAACATAACACCTTAGTCTACTTTATCTATTCCAAAGTTCTTTTTCATCTTTAATTAATAATGTTATGGTGTTTGACTTAATTGTATATCTTATTGTTGATTATTCATTTTACATCTTATTTTATAACTTACCTTATACATTTTTTTCTTCGTTGACTTGAGTTGATATGCCTCAATTGGAAATTGATGCTACTTGTCGTCGGTACAAAATGATTTCTCTTACAGCTAGCGACCTCTTTGCCCTTATACGTGTTGTTCTTCATCATTTTCAGGTGAGAGCGAGAAATGAGAAAGGCATTCAGAGCAAAAATTTGCCGATTACGACATTAATTTGAGCACTTTTTTCAAACATCTAATGCATTATTCTGTCAACAATGACTTAGTAAATATAGTGATTGACAAGTATTTGGCCCCGGGCGATGCCCGGGGGAGTACTATCTAGTTACTATTAAAAGGATGAATAATGAAATTCTTCACTTATTTGGTCAAGAAAAAATAAATTCTTATCTTAAAACTCCAATCTTATTTTTAAATATAATACATATTTACATGATTTAATTATATTAAGAATGGTAATTAAGTTAATTAAAATCACATGTTATTACCAAGACATCCTAACAACACTTATTTATTTATACCCAGTAGTTGGTTCTTTCTTAAAGAGGCCGATACAATGGACTTCTAAGCAAAAAATTTCAAAATACCCTTGGTTAATGGCCCTTGCTAAATTCATATATGCAAAAAAAAGCATGATTTTATCGTCAAAAAGTACCATAACCTGAACCGGACGGTTGGACCAGTTCATCCATTGACCGCTTCAAATTTCGGCCCAACAGTTATCTGTTCAACTACCGCTCCAACCATCGATACGAGCGTTTCAATTGTATTGAATCATGATGCGTAGCCCTTCCCTCAAAAGGCTTATCCTTGGCTCCTCTCCCATATTACTGTTCATTTTAGCCGATCTACAGTGTCTCTTTATTTTTTTTTTTATTTTTCTTTAAACCGAGCAAAGCTTTCTCTCTCGTCGATAATGGGGCAGGTTTTGTGGCTTCAAATTTCAATCCCCTTCCCTTCTTCATCGATGCTTGCTCAGTGGTCACTTTAATCTGATATGAGCTCCCACTTCTCCAAATCATCAGAGGATCAACCGTTCATCAATTCTCCAATTGAAGATCCGGGGAGACATTTTTCGATTAGGAGGGGGCGATGATAAATTGAGCAGAGCTGAGGATCAACCGTTCATCAGCCAGTTATGTGCATCGTTGTAACCAATCAGAAATTGAGCAGCATGTGTTTTGTTGTTAGATGCTTTCAAGTTCCAGATTGAGCTTACCAATGGAGGCAACATGGAAGTTGCACACCATGTGTTTGATGAAATTCCTGAACGTGATGTTGTTTCCTAAACTATCATGGTTAAAATTTCTTTGTTTTCCTCCTGTTATTGTCAATATGGGGCATATCACTGGGGTTTTGTTTAACCTCACTTATATTAAGTTTGTTTTATTATCTCTTAATCCTTCATGATGTTGTTGTTACTTCCTGGGCAGCCTTCTCAATCAATGACCTCATCAAAAGAATCAACTACCCAACAGGTTTGGTTTGTTGAACATGATGTTGTTGTTGTTAAAATGTTTAAATGATATGAATGGTTGTGATTCATTGCTTATTTTAAATCCATTAATTGTAGAGTATCGGGCCAACTAAGTATGTGGCTCAATGGGCGATGGAAAATGGATCTGGAATGCCACCCTCTTTTTCTATCTCTATTGTTGGGATTCAAGGATAAAAAATGCTTCTTGGCATGCTTAGTGTTGTCACTCTTGTGCAGCAAAAGCAACTCCTTGGCGACCATATTTACCCAATGATACATAAACTCAAGGTTAGATTTCTCATCTGTCTAACTTGGGCTTTGAGGTTAGATTTCTTAAATAATGACCTAAAATAATTTGTTTATAATGTCACCTCGAATAGGCAAGACTTGAAGCGAAGATTACTGTTATGTTATTGTAGATGGAAGTAAGAGAATTGCTGCTTCTCCTGGAATCTCCAAGGTCTCTTTCTGCCAAGGTGGGAAAAGTTGTGTAAGTGTTTTGTAACTCCTACACTCAAGTGTCACCAAATATTTTACTCATGGGGCTTATTCTTCTTTTCCTTTTTCCACTAAAAAGCAGGTTTGTGTTAATTTACTTAATCTTTTTCAATGTGCAATCTTAAAGGTAGTTGGTTATTGAACTTTACAAAGGTTGTGGAATATGGCTCATCTAGGTTTTGCCTATTTGCAGTGAGGTTTTGCGTGTTTTCTCACCCCTCCTCTTTTTGACCTTTCAAGTTTACATCCTGATGCTTACCTTCCTTTCTTTTGAAATATGCAGATGTGTTGGTAAAGGACAGAATATGAGCTTTGCCCTTTTGTTGATTAGATGGTAGTCTTGTCTTGTATTGAGGAGAAAACAATAAATGAGGATAAATTCATTTTTAACAAGGTGCTCTAAAATGACTTTCATTTCCATGCTTGTCTTCTTACAATTGCCCTTCATGGTTTTTATGGCTTATGGCTTTATGGATGTTATTTTCAATCAAAACTTAGATTCTGTAACTTGTGAGAATGGTTCTTTTTTTCTTTTTTGTTCCTCAGGTGAATTAATTGTCAGAACCATTGGCATTACATCAAATTCAAATTAGATGTTATTGTTTTTTATTTTAAACTGTAACAGCCCAGTTTTCATTAGCTATTTAATTTGATTCCTATTACAGATTGAGTTGGATGGAGACAGCTTCCATTTTGACGTCAACATTTGCATGGGATGACTCTTCCCTCTCTACATTCAAAGAAGCCTTCCAGAGTCTTATGATTACCTCCTAGATTCTTCTGGAGTCTCTCTTTTTCCCGCCCACCCTCTCGCCCATCTTACTCTAATCTCTTTCAAGAGGCTCATAGACACTGTTCAATCTTAGAGGAGGATTTCACCCTCAAGTGATTTCCCCTTTTCTTCATGGACACTTAATGAGAAAGGAGTGGCGTGCAATGAGAAAGGAAAAATGGAGAACTTGCAAGGTAAAGTCATCACACCATTGTTTATGATCGTCATTCCCCTCTTCATATTCCCGTTGCTAATGGCCAGATCGAGGTTTGTTACATTTTCTCGAGGCATTTTGGTTTTAAAGTTTTGATCTTTAGTGTTTGTTTTGATGGGGGTTTGTGTTTTTTCGCAGATTCTTTCTTTGTTTTTAGATGGATCTGTTAATCAAGATGTCTTAAATAGTCAAAAGCAGGTAAGTTTTTGCTTATTTACTTCAGTTTTACATCTTCTTTTGGAACTGAATGTGATTCTGTTGATGGCAAAAAAAACGAAAGAAAAGAATGTGATTCTGTTTCCTTTAAATTTTGCAGCTCTTATTTTTGATTTCATTATGAACTCTTGAGACCCCACTCATGTTAGCTGCAATGAATGGGAAGATTAAATGTGTAAAGAAAGTCCTTGAAGTTGGAGCTAATGTATGTGAATTTGCCCATGATTTATTACATCCCAATATTCTTTAATTAAGATTATTTGATTAAGTCATGTTTGTGTGTTTTTTCTCATTCGTTAATTTTCTCAGGTGTTGATGTTTGATTCACTTCATGGTAGAAACTGCTTGCACTATGCAGCCTATTACGGTCATTCTTCTTGTCTTGAGGCAATTCTTTGTGCAGCTCAATCAAGTCGAGTGGCTGCTTCTTGCTATGAGCTTTTGGTTTTTAAGCATTATCATCATTATGATTATGATATTAATGCATTCATTCAGGTTGTTAGTTTATGATTGTATCTTATATTGAAACGATTGATTGCAGGGGATTTGCTCGGCTTTTAGCTGACATCAATCCTTTACACTTTCCGGGTCATTGTCAAGATCAATCACTCTTTTACCATGGAAGACGTGCATTACAATTCTTGATCATTTGATTTATATTTTTTCCCTATAGTATGTTGGTTTGTGCTGCAAAATTCTTGATCGCATTCTGTTGAGATTCTACTTAGATAGATTTCTTTGGTGATTTCTATGAGGAATTTCTACATTTGCGACCTGTATTGAGACTGAATTTGTGCAGCTTTTGTTCATAGAGTAATTATCATAGAGTAATTATCTCATGTCTCCTCTCTTTCTCTTATTTCCTCTTTTTTCTTGCGCCACAAATTCTTAAAATGCAAGGGAGGGTGGATGTCTTCACAGGTGAGGAACTCTAATTGTTTTCTAAAATGCAAGTTAAATAAATTATAAAGTGTACTGACTTCCACTCTTTGATTATATATAATCTTCTTACTAAGATAAGTTCCTGAGCCTTTAGCTTTCTTCAAACACACATAGTCCATGGAAATCATGACCCTGAAGCATGGGGAAAAGTGAAAATTCAGAAACGCTTAATATGACCTACCACCTTGGTCTACTAGCATTATTCCTGACGGTAAAACTGTAGCTTCCAATACTGCAAAGGTAAGACATAAATCCTGGCAATTTATTACTATTTTGAACATGCATGGATATAATCTATAATGGCGTGCTTGATGAAATTATCTATTCAATTTAGTGTCACATTAATTTCTTACAATAAGTATGATGTTCCTTCTTGCACCTTGACTTATTTCTAAATTGTAGATGGTATTGTACTACTGATAGTGCTTTGATCTGTAATTCTCTGTATTTTTCATTAACCTTCCTTTATCATGATTTTTTATTGTTGTGTTTGGATTTCATGCAGGTTAATGCACCATGGACTGAAATGAAGGTTACACCTCTAATTAAATGGTTTACATGGCAGTCATAAAATAAAATTCCTGGGTCTTCGGGTGTAGGCAAGACATTTTCAAAGTTTGGATTTGTGGAGCAGGTTAATACCACTTGGGACTCTATTGATTACTTGTGGTACATGACAGAGTAAGCATATCTCAACATATCAATTCAGATAATTTATTGTTGTGTTTGGATTTCATGCAGGTTAATGCACCATGGACTGAAATGAAGGTTACACCTATAATTAAATGGTTTACATGGCAGTCATAAAATAAAATTCCTGGGTCTTCGGGTGTAGGCAAGACATTTTCAAAGTTTGGATTTGTGGAGCAGGTTAATACCACTTGGGACTCTATTGATTACTTGTGGTACATGACAGAGTAAGCATATCTCAACATATCAATTCAGATAATTCATTGTTGTGTTTGGATTTCATGCAGGTTAATGCACCATGGACTGAAATGAAGGTTACACCTATAATTAAATGGTTTACATGGCAGTCATAAAATAAAATTCCTGGGTCTTCGGGTGTAGGCAAGACATTTTCAAAGTTTGGATTTGTGGAGCAGGTTAATACCACTTGGGACTTTATTGATTACTTGTGGTACATGACAGAGTAAGCATATCTCAACATATCAATTCAGATAAAAATTTCATATTCTTGATATTCTTATTACTATCCCTTCCATTTGATGAGTTACTTCCATGTTGACATGAAGTTCTTGATTGAGAGCAGTTCAATATTGCTTGCATCTCACAAAAGTCTTCGCATATGACTTGTGTTTATGACAATGGTATTTGAAATTTAGGGGTCTAACTGTCTTGCTTAACATCTTCAGGTCATACAACACACTTCTTCCCTTTGCACAATCTACTTATTGCCTTTTGACTTCTTTTATTTGCATATATATATTTTTAAGTTACAGCAGATTCACAAATGAAGTTTATTCACAGGTCCTGAAGTTAGGAGTGGGGATGTTCCTCAACCAATTATGCTTAAAGCTTCTTCATGTATATAAAATCTCTCATTCCAGCAATAGTCATAACATCATCAAGAACTGTAGTTTCAAAGCTTCTTCATGGTGTGAGTTCAATCAATTTCTTAAAAGCACTGATTCATCCTAGGTATTGTGATAATTCATTGGAGTTATTGCAAATATTAGTAGATCATCAAAGTATATTGGAAACTATGTAATGCATCAACATATGCCTCTTACTATTATCTTATGATGAAGCCTGCTTTGGTTCCAAGGTATTGTTTTTGTTTAGGCCTTCTGCCCTTCCCATAGTAATTTAAAGAGTATATGTAAAAAATCAAGACATAGTCATTCCATTGGATTAAAAGCACAGAATATTGACTTGTGTTTAGCATGTTTCTATTTTCATTTGATTTTTTTTTGAGAACATTTAACATGCGTATAATAGGAAAATTGAACTTTATGCATCCCTATATTAGATTTTACGCCCTCTTAAAGATGTAAGTGATGTTCAAATTGTTGGGATTCAATAATTTTCCTTTTTGGAAATAAAAGAATGATTTTGTGTGTTCAACAAGTTCAAATGGTCACTATGGAGGGTGATGACTCGGTTTATGCATGGGAGTATGTTCATAGAGTAAATGTGCTATCTTGCAAATATTGTCATTATTAGAAGACATGGGAAGGACATGCACAGTGATTTCCATGTTCTTTTGATGAAACTTTGAGTTGATTTATAGCACTTGATCAGGATATAGAGTGTACAAAACTGATTAGTAATTTTTTACCCCCATTGTATTTGATAGTTTTTGACTTTATATTCTACTACACATTATGTTATTTTAAATATAAATTGTTGTTTAATAAATTAATTGGTTATTGGTGATGCGTTATTTACAATCATTCCTCGCAAAATTGCACATATTTTATTGAGAAATTACTTAGTAGATATAGTTGATCAATAAGTTTTTGCCCCCGGGGAGTACTATCTAGTTATATCAATGCAATGTGAAAACTAATCTTTCGAACATTAAAGGGCGAAGGCCAAAAATGATATATATCTATTGGTCAAGGAACAAAAATAGTACATAACATTCTAAGGTGTAAAAATGATACAAACTTTTACCATATGATCAAAAATGATATTTTCACTAATATGATAATAATATTAGCCATGAAAAGTCTAAAATGCCCTTATAAATTAATCGCCGCCCGGTACAAGTTTATTTAATTATAAGGGCATTTTGGACATTTCATGTCTAATATTATTGTCATATTAGTGAAAATATCATTTTTGATCACATGGTAAAAGTTGGTATTATTTTTGTACCTTGGAATAATTATTTACTATTTTTGTTCCTTGGCTAATTAATAGTTATGTATCACTTTTGGGCCTTTGCCCAACATTAAAATATTGACTCAATTATAAAACTCAATCCTCCAATTATAACTCGTTCCAATTGAATTTGTGAACTTTTGAGTAGCCTATTATTTTTTTTATTCTTTCTTCACCTCTTAGTTTTTAATGAATGGTCATTGACCAAGAAAATATATAGCCAATAGAATTTTAGAAAAGATATCATTTTTTTCCTATTTAGCTAAGGAAAATAAATAGGGAGAACTAATTTAAGGTCCCATGTAATAAAGATAATAAAAATGATGTTCTACTAGTTTTAAATTACAACATATTGACCTTAATTACAATAACAACTTATGGCCTTTTATGACCTGGTGATAACTCGTGAGATTTTATTTTAATTATGTTTTTTTACATGGAATATCTAATTAATTCTCCCTAATAAATAAGACGCATGGGCTTTTGAGGATCAAATTTGTATAAATTTGTGTTGAGATGGAAGAGCTAAAAGGAAAGAGATAGAATATGCAACCAATACAAATTCCTAATGTTCTGAGCAAAAAAAAAAAAAAATACAAATTCCTAATGAAAGCCAACTATTGGTAAACCTAGAACAAAAACTTGGAAAGACATGTTAACCATCAACAATAAACCAATTGGTTGGAGTCATGATTTTAACCATCAAAGTATGGCAAGTTTGTTATTACAAACAGCAATATATGCACCAGAAGTTCTTACTTTCTTGTGGTCATTAACGAATGGAAAACCCAAATCCTCTCACACATTGAACAAGAAAACAATCAATTCTGCTGCTTTCAGGAACATGCCTTATCACTAAAGTCACAAGGTTCAAAAATGAAATGAAGGACGAGGTTTTTCATTTTGATTTTTTTTGATCAGTTTTTCATTTTGATTGACTTCAACACAAAGCATGTCATTGCAAAAACCAAATACTCTAGCACCCCTGAAGGAATCAATCAAATGAATTTCATGAATTTTCAAGCTTCCATCTATCAAACGAGAGAAACAGAGCGAACATTCTCAATAAAGTTAAAAAGAGAAGAGTATCAGTTACTGTTAAAGGTGGTTGGTGATGGAAGATTGATTTTTTTTTTATGTTTTCCCACTCTTTACGAACGCATTGAAATTGGAGTAGCAATTTTACCGGAAGCCATTTGAGGATGTTTCTAGTGCTCATATTGTTTCAACTCAAGAAATGCATCCCATATTCCCATCAAATAACAGCATCAACATTTTTAAAAGCAAGTCAAAGTAAAACTTGAACTCAGCCAATGCAAAAAGGATACTTAAAAGTAGAGAAAGCAAAAATATAGAATGCTGGGTAAACAAATACAAGAACAAATCCTATAACTAAATAACTCATCAATTGTGACAGCAGGACATGAATATGGGAGGAGCACAGTAAACAAGGAATGTTTCAGAGAAAGAATTTTCGATTCAAAGCAAGGAGATGGGGGGAGGGGAGCATTGATGATTACTTTGTTGCACGTTCAATCCAACATAATATAACAAATCAGTACGATATTTTTATAGCAATATAAGAGGACAAGTCCGTATAATAGGAACATATAATATTAATCTGCATTCAAACAATATAGGTATAAAAAATAAAAAAAAAGTATCATAGATTCAATTCCACCAGAAGAATTTCAACTGATATAAGACTTTCCACGTAATTGTAATGTGGAATTAAGATCAAGATTCACCATTTTAGATGTTGTCAACTGATATAAGACTTTCCAGATAATTATAACAATACTTAATTAAGCTAGGATAAACAAAGTTCTTTACTTCGTTAGTTGTGAGATTCACCAAATCCAAAACATTTTCATAATGACGTATGCGGACAATATCATTCCTCCAAAATGCCAATGGGTCCAATGTGCTAGGAAAGGGGTTGCCACTATATCTTTTAATCCAGCTCCATGTCTTCCCAGATGCACATGAACCCTCATCTACTAACACCCACATTTCAACGGAACAATCAACTTCTTCAATGTATCGAAGAATGGCAACTTTGTTCTCATAAATAGTAAGATAATCCATAGCCTGACGACCCTCTGACTCGGGACTTGGGATCAAAGTAAACTCTTCTTTTACAATGTCATACGAAACTGTCACCTCAATTTCATCGATAAAAACAAACTTTTTCCCAGTCCAATACATGGCCCCACCCAGCGTGACAGCATGAGAAGAAAGTTTCACTCCCTTTAAGTTTTCAGCATCCACTTCCTTCCATGATCCTCTTCTGAAAGAAAACACTTTTACCTTACAATCAGGATATTCAGCAGCAGTTGTTCTTATTATTGTGTATTCATTTAATGTTGGACTGAACCCAAATGCTGTTATAAAACCGTCAAATAGACAAACATCATCAGTTGGGGTCATAGGAACATATTTGACTGAAGCAGTGGCAGGATTCCACAGAAGAAGACAAAAAGGGCAATATTCATTTTCAAATTCGTTTGTTTGAACAAGGAAAATGCCATTACAGGAACCTAGGATGGAAGCAGTCTTCAAGGAATCAATCAAAGGAGCTTGTGGGAATCCACGAACTTGCATGTCACAATCCAGCAAGCGCAAGCGTTGGGTAAGGAGGCTGGTGATTAGACCGAATATTATGTCCCTAAGCATGTGCAATTGAGCTTAATTAGCTTGATTTAATTGATATATTTGATCATTTTTGGTATATTTTATTGCGCATGCTTATTGGAATTAATTGGAGAATATTAGCCTTATTACTTGCATTTTAAGTAACCAAGGGTATTTTGGTCATTTTTGACTATGTGGTGAATTTTATGTGTAGGGGGGTCCCACGTGGGCCCCACACACCCTTGGTGAAGCTTTGTTGGAGCTTAAGTGGCAAGGAGGAGGCTAGTTGGCAAAGAAAATGACATAAAGCAAAGTTTACCATTCTTGGTAAAAGGAAGGAAAAGGCAAATTTGGAGCATCTTTCCAAAAGAGGAAAAATTGGCTCCACATTCAAATTCAAACTTGGAGCCTCATTAAGGGCAATTTTGGGAGCACAATGACTTGGAGAAAAAGGAGGAATTTTTAGAAATGCATGGAGACAACTTTTGGACCACATTCATTCTCACTTTTCACCAAATACCAAAAATACCCTTCCCCCTTCATCTCACCACCACACCTTTTAATATTGGCCAATACACTCTTTTCCTTGCCCATAACTTCATTCGGCCGAAATTACTCCCTTCATAACTCTCGTTTACATGTCATTTAGGGTGAATTAGCATTTCATTTGGGTGATAATCCCAAAGTTAATCATCCATATAAAACCCTAAATGTCACATTACCCATTCATTCTTGACATACCTTTCTCTCTCTTCATCTCATTTTCTCTCACTTTTCTCTCTTCCCTTTCACAAACCTCACGGCCAAACCTTCCTTCTCCATGATTTCTCCACGTTTTCTACCTCCATTCCACATCTCCATGTCTAGCTAAGCTTCCTCATCTCTCTCTCCAAAGGAATGTGCTTGTAGATCATCAACAACTTTGGCCTCATGTACTTGTTGATGTAATCTTTTAGGTTTGTGAGCTAGACTTATCTTTTTGCCTAATGTTTTCCTAGATTTAGGTTACATTAGGTTAGGACATTTAGCTTTAAGTGTTCTATGTGATTTTGGCTCACAAATCTCTCTTTTGTGTTAAGCTCATGAAAACCTAAAGCTTATATGTGTGTAGTTTCATACAATACATGTGTGTGTGATTAACTCCTCTTGTATTTGTGAAATGATAGATTTCCTTAAGTTCTTGATTAGAATTTAATGTTGCTTATGGTATGAGCTCAACTTGGAAGAGCATTAAGCTTGGTTAACCTAATTAAACTCTTGAAGATTTCTTGGATTCAAGAGGTCTCAAGGATTTAGTTAGATTATATCAAGTAAAACAAGTATATGAGGTCCAATTAACCAAAAGCACAAAGTACTTTGGAGAGGAAGGTTGTTTCTCATCTTATTCTATCACTTCACCATTCGGTTACTTTTACATTTTGCAATTTAAATTTGTAGTTGATAGTCAAAAATCATTCTCATACTCCTTTCTAATTTGTGTGACTTGTAGTCTTTAGTTAGCAAGATTTAACCTAGATTGTGAAAAGACCTAGCTCACCACTACTACTTAGTAGTTGAGTTTAGAAAATATTGATTAATTCCTAGGGCGACATAGGGGTAAATCAGCTGGACGTGGGTGAAGGAGGGATTCCACTAACCACTAGAACAAGAGATGGTTGAAGGGTGGAGTGTTGAAGATGTTCGTGTATGAAAGATGAGGTTTGGATGAGAGTTTGCCAATCTTTACAAACACATTGAAATCGAGTTAGAGATTTCACTGGAAGTCGTTTGAGAATGTTTATGATGATTTCTTCCTGAAAATACAATCCCATCATATGCTTCATGATGCTCTCAGCACGATAGGATTTCTCAGAATTGTATTGTAATGTAATTATGTGAAGGCATAAGGCAGTCAATTATAAGATGAGAAATTCTTGCGTAACACGTAAAGGCTTAGGTGAAATATTTAATTGGATTTGTGTCCTAAATAGTAACCAATATAACGAACAAATTAAAAAAAAATCAATGACATGTTTTTTATTTTTTTTTTCATTTTACAGATTAAAAAAATATTTCTATTAATTAGTCAATAATTTGATGATGTCACATCAGATTAGAAATTACACATAAAATCTATCTTACATGTCCAGCTATTATTAGTCGGGCCTCAAATGACATGATGCATCGGGTTCACAAAAGAATTTCTCTAGATATTCAATAATTTCTCTAGATACTCAAATAACTCATTCAATTATAAGATAATCAACGATTTCATTATATTACTAAGTCAATCAATGCTTCGATCAGCAATTTTATTGAGTCATATCACCAATCAATTTTTTAGGTTTATACAAAAAAATCAATTTTTTGGGAGTAAAGAAAGTGAAAGGAAAGAAAATAGGGAGAAAAGAAAACTGGGAGAAAAATGTAATCCCGTCTCTTGTTTTACTGGAGGAGGGAAAACAAGGAGAAAAAATGGGTAAATATCAGAATGACTAAAATACCTTATTATAAACACTTTTTTAAGAAAACTATATATTTTAATAAAGAAAGTTATTTTTCTAATAAGACAGGGAGGGGAACATCTCTTGAAATTAAGTTAAATAAAGGGAAATAAATATAATAATTTATTACTCAACATAAATATAATTTTATTATGAAGACAAAGAAAAAGATGTTTGACAAATCCAACTTCCAAGGAATCACCTATCTAATATTTCAGTCCACGAGAAAATAGAATTAAAGAGATTCCCTAAATATAATAAGGAAAACAACGAAGAAATAGAGTTCCTTAATATAATAAGGCAACCAATTATAAGATGATCAACGATTTTATTCAAAAACTATGTTACTAACCCAATCAATTTTCAAAGTTTTTACTGATTTTCTTAAGTTAACAACCCAATAAATGATAAGATAATCAACTATTTCATCTTATGTTGTAAAAGCCGGACCGAAAGGTGAGCTGGAAAAGGCTTCAGGTCATGGTTTAACATGGTCAAACCGCTAAAAACCGATAGTTGGACTGGATAACCGTTGAAACGAAATGTAAAGTGGTTGATGGTTGGACCGGTCCAACCTTCCGGTTTGGTCTGGTTATTACAACAGTACACTTTCATTAAATCATTCCACCAATCAATTTTTCAATTAGTGATTAAATGATTTCCTTAATTTAATAACCCAATCAATTATAAGACAATTAACTATATTTTTCATTCAATTACTAAGCCAATCAGTTTTTTTCAATCAAAAATTTCATTAAATTGATAAACCGAGCAATTTTTTTTAATCAAGGATTTTCTTACTTCAACAACTCAATCAACTATAAGATAATGAACAATTTTATTAATTTATTAATTTATTTTTGCTCCAAAAAAATTTACACGACTATTTTTACACCATCATAAAATTTAAATGCACATTTTTGCACTTTAACCCTTTCGATTTAAGATCAAGATTCTTCATTTTAGTTGTTGCCAACTGATACACGACTTTCCGCATATTTGTAAGAATAATCAATTGTAAGAAATAATCTTTTAAAGATCGTTTCTATATAATTAAATTCGAGTTAACATGATTGCAGTAATTTTTTTTTCTTCCCAAAATTATACCTTTTGGCACGAATCAACCATTTTGTAGACCATATATACAAATTGGTTCCTAAAATTAAAGACACAAAATCGTAAATTTTGTTTTTTTAAAAATTCACAATATATTGTCTTTACTTACATTTTTTTGCCAGAGTCTTACTTACATTTACCCTTCATAGACTACTACTGCACCACAAATTAATTATTTGGCATAACAAATTGACCTCTGTTCATGACTAATTTACCACAATAACACTTCCAAATTCAATTTGAAAGTCTGAATCTTCTTTTTTTTTTTATAAAAGTAAATTTATTGCAATTAAGAATATATTTGATCCTTATATATATATATTAGAGAATTCATTTACTGTTCAAAATTCAACGCTCTTAATATTAGGCCATTGCAAAAACTGAATAGCCTAGCACCCCCAACCCCAAGGAATCAATCAAATAAATCTCATGAACTTTCAAGCTGCCATCTATCAATTGAGAGAAACAAGGCGAACATTTGACTTTGATATTTTCCAACTCTTTATGAACACATTGAAATTGGAGTAGCAATTTTAAGGGAAGTCATTTGAGGATGTTTTCTGTTACTTATATTGTTTCATCTGATCAAATGCATCCCATATTTCCATCAAATAACAGCATCAACATTTTCAAGAGCAAGTTAAAGTAAAACTTGAACTCATTCAGTGCAAAAAAGGATATTTAAAAATAGAGAAAAGCAAATTATAGAATGCGGGGTAAACAAATACAAGAACAAAACCTTTAACTAAATAACTCATATCAATTGTGACTGCAGGACATGAATATGGGAGGAGCATAGTAAACAAGCAAGGAATGTTGCAGAGAAAACATTTTCGATTCAAAGCAATGAAATTAGGGGAGCAATGCATGGTTACTCTTTTGGCCTTTCAGTCCAACAAAATATAACAAATCAGTGCTATATTTTTAACCAAAAACACAGAAACATGGCATATAAAAGGACAAGTCCCATATAATAGGAACATATGCTGTTAATCTGCATTCAAACAATATAATGTAGGTAAAAAAATATTATAGATTCAATTCCAGCAAAAGAACTTCAAATATTCAGAATTTAGCAATGTAACAATTTGGTCTTTAGTTCAAGATTCTTCTCTCTAGTTGTTGCCAATTGATACAAGATTTTCTACATAATTGTAAGAATTATAAATTATGCCATGACATGGAAAATCAAAGCTCTTCACTTCATTAGTTGTGAGATTCACCAAATCCAAAACATTGCTATAATGACGTCTACGGACAATATCATTCCTCCAAAAAGCCAATGGGTCGAATGTGCCAGAAAAGGGGCTGTCACTATATCTTTTAATCCAGCTCCATGCCTTCCCAGATGCACACGGACCCTCATCTACTAACACCCACATATCAACAATATAAACACTTTCCATAATGTTGCGAAGAATGGCAACTTTGTTCTCATAAATAGTAAGATAATCCTCAGCACGACGACCATGTGACTCGGGACTTGGGATCAATGTAAACTCTTCCTTTACAATGTCATACGAGACTATCACCTGAATTTCATTTAAATAGGAACCCCCTCCTTCATTATAATCAAACCTTATCCCTTCCCAATACATGGCCCCACCCAGCGTGACAGCATGAGAAAAAAGTTTCACTCCCTTTAAGTTTCTAACATCCACTTCCATCCATGATCCGCTCCTTAAAGAAAACACGTCCACCTTGCAAACAGAAAGACCAATAGCATAAGTTCTTACTATAGTGTAATCATTTAATGTTGGGCAGTACCCAAATGATGTTATAAAACCCTCAAATTGAGAAACATCAGTTGGGGTCATAGGAACTTGTCTTGCTGAAGCTGTAGCAGGATTCCACAAAAAAAGAGTAAAAGGGGTATTTTCATTTTCAATGTCATTGGTTTGGACAAGGAGAAGGCCATTACATGAACCTACGATGGAAGCAGTCTCCATGGAATCGATCAAAGGAGTTTGTGGGAATTCACGAACTTGCATGTCACAATCCAGCAAGCGCAAGCGTTTGGTACGGAGGACTTATAATAACCCAATCAATTATAAGATAATCAACTATTTCATTAAATCATTCCACCAATCAATTTCATGGGCTAATATTTCAAACACATATTTACAAGCTCTTCAGGGAGTACCAAAAATATTTAAAATCATCAAAAGTCACAATTACATTCACATACACATTATGATTACTTTAAACCTATCAAATTGTTTACTTCTTGAAACTTAAATCCTTTTGGGAGTTACATTTATACAAATAAACTGCTTCTAGCAATTCCTTCATAATTTTTCATATGTTTATATATAAATCTATGTATACATGTAATTATTTTGGATAATGTTGGCGTCTGCTCCTAAATCATCAAATAGTTTCATGGATATCTTCTAACTCCTCTCCAATGCAAATATATTCATTCATCAACTATATTCGTGCGAATAATGAAAAAACACAACACTACACATAAAATAAACAAATAATGATCTGAATCGCTAACCTTGTGGGACTCTGTCTTTTAGAGGTATTCCGCAACCACTGGCAAACTTAGGACGCGGCTCTCCCAGGATTAACCAGATCCTTACCTGCGTTTCGCAAGGCAACAGAACAGTGAAAGTATATAGTAACTCAAAGGATATTTTTAAGAAAGAGAGGAGGAGAAAATGTGCTCTAAAACTCATGAGCCTCACATACATGATGATATTTCACCTTAGTCTAAAATACCTTGTATAATCATCTCAACGTTAGCTTACTAATATGGCAATAAATTCAGTTTTTGAAACCATAATGATACCATAAATAATTTGTCTTTGGCCATTGTATAGGTTAAAAAATAAATGCTCTAAATATAATGCTTATACATTTTTTAAAGGGTTAAAAGTCATTCTGACCACCAAACAATTTTCAATGTATCAATTTCGCCTATAAACAATTTTCGCTCTCAATCTGGCCACTAAACAATATAAAAGGCTCATTCTGGCCAACTCCTTCCATAACTCCTTAACACCATTAGTTAATACTCCAAGTAAGCATTATTTTACTGACATGTGGCAGCTGATTGTGTTTTTTATACTAATGTGGCATGCCCAAAGTTTTTGTATTTACTTTTAGGCTAAAGTATACTTTGGGTCCCTTATGTTTACATTAAGTTTCAATTTAGTCCTTTATGTTTGGAAAGTACACTTTTAGTCCTTTTTTATTAACACCGTTAGTTTAACTTAACGGAAAATGCTAATTTAACCATTTTAAATGAATATTTTATGATGAAATTGGACAAAAATGATAAATTTTGAAAATATAAGAATATTTACACTAAAATATTTTAATCTTTTTTTTCACTACTTAATAAACATTTAAAATTGGTAAGTTAGCATTTTCCGTTAAGTTAAACTAACGATGTCAACAAAAAAGTACTAAAAGTAAACCTGGCGGGTTGGCGTGAGTGGTAAGTACTCTAGTCCCTTAAACAAGTGGTTGGGGGTTCGATCCCCAGCCCTTGCGAATAGAGCAAATTCACAGGCCAGTTGTCTACCCCCTACATGAGACTTCAGAACAGCGAAGGATTAGTCCCACTTGACACGCGAGTGGGATACCCTTGAGAAATAAAAAAAAGTACTAAAAGTATACTTTCCAAACATAAAGGACTGAATTGAAACTTGATGCAATCATAAGGGACCAAAAAGTATACTTTAGCCTTAGTTTTATTATACATTATGTACTACAAATTAATAATGATAGCATTTTTGTAATAAATGTAACTCCCAAGAGGATTTAAGTTTCAAATTATTTTACATTTATACAAATTATTTTATTTTTGATATGAGCTTTTGATATTTTTGTATGTCACTATAATTTATGGATGTTATTAGCAACTGAGACATAAGACATGTTCCAAAATAAGTCAGCAATCAAGTAGGGAAGACATATGAGAATGTGCCACACATTCTTGTGATATATCTGGCATATGTGGCACATGTTCCAAAATAAGTCCCCTCTGCATAAAATCAAATTTGATAGTGTCATTCACATGAACATGTGAATGTCATTCGTGTGTTAATTTTTCAATTACATCAGAATGCTACAAACAATAATAAATATGTGCCATTTATTGTAAATGGCACATTCTGATATAATTTTTCAATTACATCAGAATGTCTTCCCATTGCCTTCATGTGCCACATATGCATTCTCAAAACTCAGTTTTGACATGTTCCTGTGATATATTTGCGAGTAAAATAGTAATAAATTTGAACAAGAAGGTCACTTTCCTGGTACAATTAAACATTCTAGCCAAGTCACATTCTTTTACATCACCCAAGTAGTTCATACGATCTTCAAATACATCAAATCTTTAACAACTAGCCAAGTAGTTCATCTAGCAAAGTACAACCAACAAGTATTTCACCCTTTCATTAAAATCACCAGCAATACACAAGCAGTCCACAACTACTTTATATTTTCTTTCCCTATTTTCAATTATGTCAACAATTTCTTTGATCATTTGCTTGTTCCTTTGCTCATTCCTCTCTTGAGCATCAACAACTTCTTTGGATGCTTCAAGCTCTTCTTTTTCATCTTACAATTTGTCAATAATATCAAGTAGCTCCCTAATGATAGTCTTTTGCCACACACCAACCTCAGCATCATGTCAATTGAAAAAATCGCACTACCCTACCTGTTCAATCATTAACACGCAACAATTTATTGTTCACATCATGTAAGACATTCAGGAATTTCAGAAATGCCATTTAGGACTATATTCTTTTCATTAATGAGAATAATAGTAAATATAAGAAATGAGTAAAGTTGCCACATATGCCTTCATGAGCCTTCATGTGCAGGTAAATCATTGATTTAAACATTTCAATTCTAAACTAGTCGCTCCATCAGTGGTCTAAATGAAAAGGGAGAAAACTCCTCACTCAAGTACTTTTGTGTAAAAGCAAAGTATGCCAAGAATTCTCAAATAAAAGCATTCTCCTTCGCAGTATGCTAAGTGCTGCATTATTAAGCTTCTCAAAACTCCAAAATAAAAGGCCCACTATGCTTGAATCAATTGTTCCCCTCTTATGCTGAAATTGATTTCTTCAAACCTTATATTACAGTAGCCAGACCATAACTAATTTCAGATTACATGAGGCAAGACAAAGACAATTATATTACAATCATCATTTTTCCCATTCAAAATACAATTAAGCTTGAAGTCAATGAAGAGACAATAAAACAATCAGACTACTTACATTCATAGGCAGTGGGTATCGGCAAAACACTTTCTAAGATTCACAACAACCCTTCGTTTTTTCTCCATTACAGAAGAGGAAGCCGAAAACGAGGAGGACGAAGAGGCCACGATTTGGGGTTTCTCAGGTCCTTCGTACGTGTCCTTTGTTTTCCCATTCGTTTCTCTTGCTCAATTTGGTGTTTCTAAAAAACAAATCGACACTTAAAACACGTATGCATATGGGAGGGTGACTTGGCATCTATTTTGGCTGACATGGACCCTTATTTAACGGTGTTAACAAACATTTAAAGGAGTTGGCCAGAATGAGCCTTTTATATTGTTTAGTGGACAAATTGAGAACGAAAATTGTTTATAGGCCAAATTGATACATTGAAAATTGTTTGGTGGCCAGAATGACCTTTAACCCTAAAATATTCACATTGATTGCACATATTGAAAGACTTTTCATTAGAAATTGCTTCTAACAACAACATCATACCATAAATAGCCGACTTAACTAATTTCTTCCATATGAAAATATTGTACTACATCTGGTCCTAAATATAAGACCTAATTGACTTTTTTTTGGAGAGATTAATATTGCGAAATAGGTTATTAAATCATGACATATTTGATATCTTTTTAGATTATCCATTAGTTTATAGGTAAAATAAACTATTTTAAGAGAAAAAACTTAGGTAAATCAATTTATAATTAACTTTTATTTTGCTTTTTTAGGATTTTCCAATCTCAATCTACACAGGCGCGTGATGGTAAGTTTTTAATTTAAAGCTGGATGGATCTATAAAAGAAAAGGTAGAAGGATATCCATAATGCTAATTAACTTGTACTCCTTTTGTCCTAAATATAAAATTACTCTGGCTTTTTTATGGAAATTAAAGAAGTCAAATAAGCCATTTAAGTTTAATATATCTTATGTGTGATTATACTATTTGAGTTTATAAGTAAGATAAAATAGTTTCGAAGGAAAAATATAACTAAAAAATTTAAAAGTGATAAATTTTGAAGACTTGGAGACTTGGTAATAAGTAAAACTTGGAGACTTAGTAAAAATTAGTACTCCTTCCGTTCCTAAATATAAGATCACTTTCTAATTTGACTCAAGTTTTCCCCAAATTACACCTACACTCCTTTCACAAAAAAAAATAGTGGTTTGAAGAAGGTGAAAAGATATTTTTAAAACTTAGGTGAAGGGTATTTTGGAAATTTCATATAATCCTAACTCACGCATTGGAATGTCTTCCTTAATCTCTCCAAATTTACTAAAGTGATCTTATATTTAAGAACGGAGGGAGTACTAATTTGAATCACCTAAAAAAGATATACCAATTATAATGAGAAGGAACGTGTCCCGCTTCATCTGGTAAAAGTTCTCCAACATTTTCAGCAAATAACAACATCTATATTTGCAAATTGCAAGGATAAGTTAATAAAGTTAATGGATGTTAATCGCAACCTTCACGCAATCATATGCTTTAATGCTACTATAAGTAATGACTGACTGAAAAGAGCAAAAAATGACAGAGCATGCATTAGTTTGGTGAAATCTGAACAGAAAACTCTAAAAACAAATGTTGATTCTAATTCACTAGTGATCCAAAAAGCACACAACAGCTCCAATTAAGGTGGAAAACTGCTTACACAAAAATCAATTTAATTTAGTTCTCAACAAGTGAAATCAAATGGCAATTAATACCATGGTATAACAAACACCAATATTTGTTAATTTTACAAGTTCCATACACCAGCAATTTTGATAGACAAAGAAAACCAACCAATTCATTCATCATCATCATCATCAACGTAAACCTTATCCCACTCAAAGTGGGGTCGGCTACATGGATCACACGACGACATATTACTATGTCCCTATTCTTTCCTTCAGATAAACCTTTCATTAACATATCTTTTTGAATAACTTCATCAAGAGTTCTCTTTGGTCTCCCTCTATTTCTTATATACGTCTCCCTTACCATCTACTCCACTATCCTTACTATCACATCTAATTCTCTTCTTTGAACATGTTCATATCACCTTAAACGATAATCTCTCATTTTCTCTGAAATTGATGTTACCCCAACTCTTTCACTAATGTGATCATTACTAATCCTATCTTTTAATATATACTCACTCATCCCTCTCAACATTTTCATCTCTGTCACATCCATCTTATGTCTTGTTGTTTTGTTTAACTGCCCATCATTCACAGTTTAATCCTACACCCGTTCACTTGCTTCTTTATATATCCCTTCTTCTGTAAAATGCTATACTATGACATATTGCAAAAATGATTGTGTGTGTCCATGCTTTAAGATTAGACAAATTTTACGTTGGCTGCCGAAGCCTAACACAACCTACTCTTTTTTATCTGGGCTTAGGACCGGCTAAATAAATAGGCAGAGGATTGCTCACAACAATTATAATAACACATAAAATAGCATAAATATTAAAACTAATACAAATAAATCTAACACTAATAAGAATGAATCTAGAACAAATAATAACAATAAATAAAGAGATAAAACAAATCACAATATAATAAAATAGTAAAACAATATAATATAAATAACAATATAATAAAACCACAATACTGAAATAAATAAATAATATATAAATAAATAAATGAAATAACAATATATAATAAAACCACAATATTGAACAATAGAATAAAACAATAAATTAATAACAAATAAATAATAACAAATAATTACAAATAAATAATTAAATAACATTAATAATAACATTAATCACAATAATAACAAATAATAACAAATAACAAATAAATAATATTAATAATAAATAAACTAGCACAAATAATAACAAATAAATAAAGCGATAAACAATAAAACAATAATCACAATACAATACAATAAAACCATAAAAACAAAATAAAATAATACATAAACAAATAATAAAATAAATAAAAATATACAATAAACAATAAAACAGAACAACCACAATATTCAATAATAAAATAAAATAATAATTAATAAATATACTATGAAAACAGAAAAACACAATATTCTTTTTTTTGACCGATTAAACAACACAATATTCAACAAACAATAAACAAAGGTTAAGAGATGCATAAGAAACAAATTATTTAATAAAACTATGTAAATTTAGTAAAATGCCTTAAAAAGAAAATCAAAATTAATTCATTTTGATAGATTGATGAGAAGAAAGATTATGATAAATGAGAGGAAGAAGAGAAAAGATCAGATATGAATGACATAGATAACAATAAAAAAAACTGCATTTTCCGCAAAAATAGGAGAATGGGTCAAAAACTGCAATTTCCGCAAAAAAAAACTGGGTCAAAAACTGCATTTTCCGCAAAAATAGGAGAATGGGTCAAAAACTGAATTTTCCGCTAAAAAAAAAAACTAACTCCTTGAAATTCTCCTTCATCCACTCCTTAAAATTTTCTGGCTATGCCAAACATGAACCCAAGCAATCATAACAATTTGCCTACAATCTTGCCACTAATTCCAAATAAAACTCCTAACAACTAGGAAACTCATCTACCTTCACCATGGACAAATCCTCATTCACATCACAACTTCGGCAACTCATCCTCCCTATTTCCGACCACTTGCAAGCAACAACTACACTTTCTATTATACTACCATTAAAATCCTATTACTAAAAATTAATGTAGATCATAAAAACACATATTAAAAGGAATTTCAAAGTCAATTATATAACACCCAAAAACTTGAAACACAAAACTCACACAATAAATATAAAACACACAACATATAAAGGAAGGGATAGATAGAAAAATCGTACCTTAATAATCACGAGACCTGCAATTGAATAAATAATAACAACTAAACTGACGTGGAACATGAGGCACAACCACGGCGAGCTAATGAGATGAATAATACAATCAGAAAATTCACAAAATCAAGATCAAGAAGAAGGAGAAGCACCAGAAGGAGAAGGCATAAACGCAGAAGAAGAAGCTTCCTCATCATCAAACAACAAATCATCACTCCTCCTAGAAACCCCATGAAGAATCACAAACCCCACACCAATCAAAAGCGCCACAACAACATTAAGCGTGACATCAGTCAAAAGCAGAACCACATCATCATCGGGAGAGAGGGTGAAGCTTGAAGATGTTGAAAGGGGGATTATTATGGGAGATAGCAAAATCAATGAGACCTAATCGGCACTTTTTACTGTGGGAGTAAGAGTGGATGTCTCTGGAGAAGAGTTCGTGGCCAGTTTCGATGCACTTGAAGCGACCGTTGTCCAGCTCTTTGAAAGTCGGCGCACCCAGCAGCTCACACCCTTCCTTAACCGCCTTCTCTTCCGCCATGCCTCGCGCCTTCGAATAATAAATATGTCGGCGGCAGAGAGATACAACCTCACAAATGCCCCCTCCTCCTTCAAATAGACCCTCTTAATTACTTGCCAACCAAGTTCTTCAATCTCTGTTCATTCCCATCACCATGATTCCCCACAAAAAATCAAAACCTTTTCTTTAGACTTTAGCCATTTACTCACTTGGAATCAAAACCAACCAATTCATTATGTTAGGAAAATCTTAAAAAAATTTGTTTACATTGAAGATTAAAGCAGCTTCAATAAATCAATGGAATAGCATCTACTTTCAAAGTATTGGGGCAACTGCACACATACGCAGCAGAACTTCAAAGCAAATTGTGATATCTTGATTAAATCTAAACAGATAAATCTAACAATGTCATTTTCCTATGAAAACTTCCGCTTCAAAAATCTACACCAAAAAAACAACTGAACTAAAAGAAATGGACTCTTTCACCAATCTTATGGTAAGGTGGAAAATTACTTATAATGAATTTCTCCACTATAAAAGATGTCAAATGGCAATAAACTCATTAGCTTCCTTATTTTTGTTCACTCTCCTAAACGATATGAAAAAGAGATGTCACCACCACTTATGTTACAACTTACGCGGACATATCACATATTCCATATAATATGTACGCCACCACTCATAATGCACACTCACATATATCTGTTTTTCAAAGAAAACTAGATAACCTAATATGGAAAAAAGGTTTAATAAACATACTACACTGCACACCAAAGTAGTTTCAAAAAATCAATGACATTGCTTGAAAATGCCCACACAAATAACAAAATTCCAAGTGTTTCCAACCCCATCCACAGGTTTACGGGCCCGGTCACTAGACATACATAAATGACAGAATAAAGTCTCAAATGAAATTGTGGCCTCTCATTGAAATAATCTAAATATAACATATAAAGCTACCAATTATGTACACTTCCCTTGGAATTCACACTTCTAAAATTGTAGCTAGAAGTTTAAAATATCAAAAGGTAATACAAGAGGGACAAATCTTCAGTTCAACCAAAGCAAAAAGGAAAACACATCAGTTAGGGCCGTGGAATATGAATGTGGGAGGAGAAGGATATATATACAAAAAAAATTGTTTTAATTTAAAGCACCGGCGCCAAAAGATGGAAGCATTAATTATTTTTTGGCCTCTCAATCACATAAGACAATAAACCAGTGGAAATATTAAACTTTAAAACCAGACACTTGGAACATTATATTAAAGAAACCCTACTTCAAAATCACATATGTTAAGATCATCAAGATTCTACATAGTCATTAGTGTTAACCCATATAAGACTTTCCACATAATCATAAAAACACTTAACATTGCCATCATGAAAGGGAACTACAAGCCTCTTCTCCTCCTTAGTTGTGAGATTCACCAAATTCAAAACATTTTCATAAGGACATCTGCTCAATATTTCATTCTTCCATGTACACAATGGATATGATCCCTTTGGAAAGGGGCTGCCAATGTATTCTAAATTCCAAATCCCCAATGTCTTTCCAGATGCACATGATCCATCCTCTAATAACACCCACAATTCCGTGAGATTCTTCGAAACGTCATAAAGCATAGCAAGTTTGTTCTCATAAATAGTAAGCGTATTAGTTGTGAGGAAAATGGGAGTTGGTATGAGTGTAAACACTTCTTTCGCAATGTCAAACGAAACTATCACTTCATCATCACGCATTCCCTTTACTCCAATCCAAAATATTACCCCACCCAAAGTCACAGTTTCTTTCCTCTTAACTTTCACTCCCTCTAAGTTTTCAACATGCACTCCCTTCCAAGAACTTCTACGGAAAGAAAACACTTCCACCAAACTAATAGTATTAAAATCCTTATTAGCATAAAATCTCACTATTTTATAATCGTTATCAGATGGGCATAACACAAATCCAGTCACCCAATTACTAACTTCATGATAATGAGTTGTTAGCCTAGGAACGAATGTGCTTGAATTAGTCGCGGGATTCCACAGTGAAAGAGGAAAATCAGGATCTTTATCATTACCATAATTAACAAGAAGAAGGCCATTACAGGAACATACGATTCTACCTCCCACTATATTATTTAAAGGTGGTTTTGGAAATTCATGAACTTTGAAATCACAGTCCAGTAGGTGCAACGATGGGTGCATGCATAGAGGAGGACTATAGCTAGTGAATTCAAGAAGGCGATAAGGGTTTCGATTACAATAATGTTGAAGGTGGTCCATGATGAAAGATGGACGTTTTATGAGAGTTTTCCAAAGTTGACAAACACATTGGAATTGGATTAGGGATTTTACTGGAAGTCGCTTCAGAATGTTTATGATGATTTCTTCAGCGAGATATATCTCATAGTTATCCATTGCTTCTTGATGCCTAGACTTGAACGGCAAACATATAGAAGCTAGGGTTTTTAGATTATTGTGGTCTCCTCATTTATAGTGATTGCAGAGACTAAAGGGAGATATGATTTTTTTATCAGAATAAATAAAGGGAAATAATAATGGAATGAGAAAATAAAAGAACAAACATCAAAACTTTGAATTTTCTTTTAAGATTAGAGAAATTCTTGAGACACATGATTTGATGAGTACTTTTTAATTTGAAGTGGCCCCAAAAAAACATGATCTTATGGATAAAAAATAATTAAATATCATATTTTCATTGTTTTTTATTTTTTTATTTTTTTATACATCAATGTTTTTTATTTTTTCTGATAAAAAATATTTTTTATTTTAAAATGTAAATAAAAATGTTTTCCAAAGTTAGTTGAGGTTCTTTAGGTGCCACATCAAATTAAAAATTACATGTCAGTTTTTTATAACAAAAAGTTTTAGTGGGTTAGATCCCTGGAGCTCACCAGGGCAGAGCAGGCCTCCGGACTCTTAAAGCACTTACACAACTACTTACTGATCGCCCACCAACAAGGTCCATACATTGACAGGATTCAAACTCAAACCACACTTATGAGTCAAACCCTTTTACCAATTGGACCAACCTTTGTTGGTGAATTAGTTATTTACTTATAAAATAGTTTATTACACTTTTTATTTTCTCACAAAATTCATTAATTTTATAATATAC
The DNA here is from genome assembly GCA_029929735.1 of Mimosa pudica. Taxonomy (NCBI): domain Eukaryota; kingdom Viridiplantae; phylum Streptophyta; class Magnoliopsida; order Fabales; family Fabaceae; genus Mimosa; species Mimosa pudica. The sequence continues at coordinate 2,430,233 of JAKELP010000012.1, read as the reverse complement.
AAGTACTCCATTAAATAGTTGAAAAGTGGAGTTTATTATTTTATTATGCAAAAAAACTTAGGGACCAGCATGACCTATCATGTGGCCAGGGTCATGTCCGGCCCAATTTCGGTGTCGAACCAAATAGGACAGGACTAGGGCTTATAGTTAGTCCAATCCTGTTCATCATTTAATTTATATACCCTAGTTATGAGCCAAATTTCTTTATCTCCTGGACCAACCTTTATTGGCGTCAAACTTTGAATAATTTTTAGACTAATCAATGGAAATTAAGAAAACAAAGAAAGAAATAAGAAATAGGAAACCACAACTCCACAAGATGGGAAGGACGTTAATTTTAAAGCTGATTATTGAAAAATCAGAAAAGGAAACTGCAATCTCAAGAATATGATTGGAAAACGATCTAAAATCTAATGGATTCAGATCGTCAAATGGAAATAACAAAAAGGAAATCATAAATTTTAAATAATAAAAAATGGTTAAAGTGTAATTTTGTCCATTTTATTTGAATCAAGTTTCAATTTAATCCTTTATGTTTGAAAAATAAACTTTTAGTCCTTTTTAATAATAAAGTTAGTTTCTTTATCAATTAACACCTTTAGTTTCATTTAAGGGAAAATGCTTTCTTAAAAATTTTAAATGGTTAATCTAAGATTAAATATCAATAAAATATACATAAATTAAAATATTTTAGCATAATTATTCTTACATTTTTAACATTTGTGATTTTATAATTTAACGGGCGATGCAATACTAGGGAAGCATGGTAAGTAGGTTCACCCACCAGCAGGGTTTTAAAATGTAACATGGATGAAGCCTTATCTTTGATCAATGGGGGAGGGTGTGAAGGAGTAATACGGGATTGTGAAGGAAGATTTGTAGTAGGGTTTATGGCACTGTTGTAAAAGACATATCAGAAGACGAATCAGAGAGGGCTTCGGGTCACGATTTACATGGTTGGATCGATTGATGGCCATACCGTTGACATAATAATTCAAGAAAAATTATCATAATTTTAAATATATCTTACATATAACATAGAAACAAATTGTACTAAAAAACCATAGAAACAAATTGTGATTGTTTAATCTCTTAATTTTTAATAAGAAATCATTAACCAAGAAAAAATATATTCATTAAAAACTTATAAACGAATCAATTTTTTTATTTGGATATAGAAAAGAGCGGAATAAATAATTTTTTCTAGTAAAATAAACAATAATACATATGGCAATAATATATATCACTTAAAAATTTTGAGATTTGCAAATTGAATCAATTGTAAGGTTTTTCTTCTCAAACGTCTCATGTGTGAATAAAATGATTCAAATTTGTATTAAAAAAAATTCAGCTTTTCATAGATTGTTAAATCATACATCTGGGCTTATAAAGTTAGAAGCAGAGGACACATCAACTCGACCCAAAACTTTTAAACAATACTAAAGTCTAAATGACTCATTTTTTTATGAAAAGTTTATCGATTTAAAACAGCAGGGATAGAAATAAATGACTCATTTTTGTGCGGGGAAAAATGACTCTCACTTTCAATGGCAACATTTTTCTTTTAAAATCTTTTATCCATCTTTTAATCATTGTAATTTTATTTCAGTTCAAAAAATCATTAATATATCAATCAATTTCATTAAGATATTTGAATTTGATCAAAAAAAAATTAAGATATATGAATATCTTTTTTGACCAAAAAAGAAGGAACAAACAGTTTTGTCTGTGACTTTGGACATATAATACCCATGCGCTAACAAGTTCCTTATATTATTTCTAATATCCTCAGAACTATTTTCTCTCAAACAATGTCGGCATGGAGCATAATCCTTTAGATATCCTCAAAACTATTTTCAAGAGACTTAAGGTGGAGATGTATGACTAGGATGCAATATAATGAAATTGTGCACTGTATGCCAACAACATCGTAATGATTTAACAAAATTGTGCACTTTATGTAACGAAATGGAGAGCAAATTTCCGTATATTCCTTCAAATATCCTCAGAAATATATTTTGAATAGAGTTTCAGTAAAATCCTTGCTTCAATATCAATCTTTTTGTAAAGATTGGAATAATCTCATAAAAGATGAGTCTTCATTGTGGAGCATATCCAATATTCCAGTGAACAAAACCCTCTTCTTTTTTTCCAATCTGATTGGCGTTTTCTCTATCGTGGGTTTCAATCTTATAGTGATCAGAATGCAGATTTGAGCGATTCAATGAAGGATGCATATATTGTTGGTTCATGTAGTGGATTGATTTGTTTTGAATTTAATAAGTATATGTGTAGGGATAGATGTTGATTTTCCTCCTAAGCTTTTGTTGTGGAATCATGCGACCGCAACAATTAGATATATTCCTGTAATAAGCAAACCTCGTTTGCTAGTTGATAAATGTGCGACATGCATATGCCAATTACAATGAAAACGGAATTTGTCCCGTTTCATTTGGTGAAAGTTCTCCAACATTTTCATCAAATAACAACATCTATATTTGCAAGGATAAGTCAATAAAGTTAATCACAACCTTCACACAATCATGCTTTATTGCTACTATAAGTAATGACCGACTGAAAAGAGCAAAAGATAACAGAGCATGCATTAGTTTGGTGAAATCTTATAAAAAAGGTTTGGTGAAATCTGAACAGAAAACTCTAAAAACAAATGTTGATTCTCATTCATAGGGATCCAAAAAGCACACAATAGCTCCAATTAAGGTGGAAAGCTGTTTACACAAAAATCAATTTAATTAAATTCTCAACAAGTGAAATCAAATGGCAATTAATAACATGGTATAAATCTGGTGGATTGACGTGAGTGGTAAGTACTCTCGTCCGTTAAACAAGTGGTTGGGGGTTCGATCCCTAGACCCTTGTGAATGGAGCAAATTCACAGGCTAGTTTTTTATCCCCTATATGGAATTTCAGTACAGAGAAGGATTAGTAGCACTTGATACGCGGGTGGGGATACCCTTGGGTAAAAAAAAAAAACTATGGTATAATAAACACCAATATTTGTTAATTGTACAAGTTCCATACACCAGCAATTTTGATAGACAAAGAAAACCAACCAATTCAGTATGTTAGGAAAAATCTTAAAAAAAATATATTTACATTGAAGACTAAAGCAGCTTCAATAAATCAATGATTCAAGGGAATAGCATTTACTTTCGAAGTATTGGGGCAACTGCACACATACGCATGCAGCAGAACTTCAAAGCAAATTGTGATATCTTGATGAAATCTAAACATATAGATCTAACAATGTCATGTTCTTTTTCACCAATCACATGGTAAGGTTTGCTGATAAAAGAAATCTCATAGTAAGGTGGGAAATTACTTATAATGCATTTCTCCACTGCAAAAGCAGTCAAATGGCAATAAACTCATTAGCTTGCTTATTTTTGTTCACTCTCCCAAACGACATAAAACAGAGATGTCACCACCACTTATTTTACAACTTACGTGGACGCATCACACATCACATATCCCATATAATATGTACGCCACCACTTATAATGCACACTCACACATATCCGCTTTTCAAAGAAAAGCGGATGACCTTAATATGGATAAAAGGTTTAATAAACAAATTACACTGCACACCAAAGTAGTTTCAATAAATCAATGACATTGCCTGAAAATGCCCACACAAATAAGAAAATGTAAACTGTTTCCAACCCTATCCACAGGTTTAGGGGCCCGGTCACCAGACATACATGAATGACAGAATGAAGTCTCAAATAAAATTGTGGCCTCTCATTGAAATTAAATAATCTAAATATAACATATAAAGCTACCAATCATGTGCACTTCCCTCGGAATTCACACTTCTAAAATTGTAGAAGTCTAAAATACCAAAAGGTAATACAAGAGGGCCAAATCTTCAGTTCAACCAAAGCAAAACAAGGAAAGCACATCAATTAGGGCCGTGGAATATGAATGTGGGAGGAGAAGAATATACAAAGAAAATTACAAAGATGTAAGTTTTAATTTAAAGCACCAAGAGGGGGAAGTATTAATTATTTTTTGGTCTCTCAAGTCTCAATCACATATAATACAATAAACCAGTGCCATATATTTAACTTTAAAACCAGTCACTTGTCACATTAAATAACCCCACTTCAGAAGCACATATGTTATTATGGTAAAAAAAAGCACAGATGTTATTATAGGATCAAGATTCTACATAGTCATTATTGTTTGTATAAACTGATACAAGACTTTCCACATAATCATAAAAACAACAATTAACATTGTCATGAATTGGAACTACAAGCCTTTTTACCTCATTAGTAAGGAGATTCACAAAATACAAAACATTATTTTCATTACTTTTCCCGCCGAATATTTCATTCCTCCATGTAAACAATGCATATGATATTGTTCTATTTGGAAAGGGGCTGCTAGTGTATACTTTAGTCCACCTCCATGTCTTTCCAGATGCACATGATCCCTCATCTAACACCCACAATTCCCTGAAATCCTCCCAAAAGTGACAGAGCAGTGCGAGTTTGTTCTCATAAATAGTAAGCCTACTACCCATAATGTTGTGTAAAATGGGTGTTGGTATCAATGTAAACGCCTCCTTTACCATGTCAAATGAAACTATCAATTCATCACCCCACCATTCCTTTACCCCAATCCAAAATATTACCCCACCCACCGTCACAGTTTTTTCCCCCTGAATTTTCACTCCCTTTAACTTTCCAACATTCACTTCCTTCCAAGACCCTCTACTTAAAGAAAACACTTCTCCCAAACTAACACCAAAATGATTATTAGCGTAAAATCTCACTATTTTATAATCATTATCAGTTGGGGTGAACACAAATCCAGTCACCCAATCACAAAATTCAGAATAATCAGTTTTTTTCACACGAACAAATCTGGTTGAGGCCGTCGCTGGATTCCACAGCAAAAGCGGAGAATCAGGATTTTCATTATTTCTATTTTCAACAAGAAGAAGGCCATTACAGGAACCTACGATTTTACCCCCCCTCTTCATGAACCTGGAAATCACAGTCCAGTAGGTGCAGGCGCCTTTGCAACGGTCCATAGTTGGTAGTAAATTCGAGAAGGCAAGAAGGGTTTTGATTACTATAATGTTGAAGGTGGTCAATGGTGAAAGATGAATGTTTTATGAGAGTTTTCCAAAGTTGACAAACACATTGGAATCGGATTAGGGATTTTACTGGAAGTCGCTTCAGAATGTTTAAGATGATTTCTTCAGCAACATATATCCCGCTGTTATCCATTGCTTCTTGATGCCTGGACGTGAACGGCAAACATAGAAGGCAGCCCCTTAAAATTGCAATGGGCGGTTAGGGTTTTGAGATTATTGTGGTCTCCTCATTTATAGCAATTGGATGCATAATTGATGGTAATTGATAAGCGCTCAATTCTGATAAAAAAAAAATCATAAGCGCTCAATTCTGGAAAAAAAAAAAATCATAAGCGCTCAAAGAAAAAAGAACTTAATTGTTTTAATTATATATTTATAATTTGTTTTTCCATGTAATATTGTCTACTTATCTAACTATGTTATCACAACTAAGCTCACATGTCATCTTATTTAACACCATCATATTCTTATCAAACTACATGAATTATTTGTCTGAACGACATGAAACTTGAAGGATCAAAACCTCTTTATTAAAAACATAGGGACTAAAACCAAAATTCTTGTAAGTTTTTTTTATAATAAAATTCTTATAAAACCAAAACTCAAATCACACCAAACTTTAGAATCAAAGGTTAATTTAAAACCTTTTAATTCTCTAGATCTCCTCCTTCCTTGAGAATTTTGTGGAAGGAAAAAACTTACCTCAACAAGTACTTGACCTCAATTACATCCATTACCCAATAAGAATTTGACACATGTCCAACTAACCCCGTATACAACTAACACATGGAGGAGAGAGAAAAGAAGGAGAAAGTGGTGTGGGTGAGTTGGACATGTGTCAAATTCTTATTGGCTTACTGGATGTAAATAAGGTCAAGTACTTGAGGTAAGTTTTTTCCTTTGTGGAATGGTTGTTAGTTGTTACATTGATTGATGTTGAAGTTCTTGACATTGAGTATGGAAAACTATTAAATTTCTCAGGCCAGCTACCTCACCCTTTGAGATGCCTACAAATCAGCAGAGAATTAATCTCTCACCTGCCGAATGAGGGGATACTTAGCTTTGATGATGGATAAAAAAGAAACGTTCTCACAATTAATTTTGCAATATATTTTAATTTGAGGTTGATAAAATATAAAAACAAAATGTTGTCATAATTAATAATAAGATAATTTAAATAAAATCACTCCTTCAAAATATAATAATAACAACATAAACCATTATCCCACTTGGGTGGGGTCGGCTACATAGATCACACGACGCCATTTTGCTATGTCCCTAGTCATTCCTGGAGAATAAACCTTTCACTAACATATCTCTTTGAATAACTTCACCAAGAATTCACTCTAGTCTCACTTTGGCCATGAAATGTGTGTAACTCCCATCAATTACTTCACTTATTCTTACTGACTCATCTACTTCTTGAACATATTCATACCACCTTAAATGATAATCTCTCATTTTCTCTAAAATTGGTGCTACCCCAACTCTTTCACGAATGTAATCATTATGAATCCTATCTTTTAGTGTATACTCACTCATCCCTCTCAACATTTTCATCTCTATCACATCCAACTTATGTTCTTATTGTTTTTTTTAATTTCCCATCATTCACATTTTACATTAATTGTTTCCTCCTCAATTACCATTTTTATCAATAATAATCTGTCACAACTTCTATAAAATTTCAACCACATTCTTCTTCCATACTTCATCCAAAATTATACCTACACCATTCCTACGACTCACTTTATCAGTGTACCAAAGTTTATAACCATCAATATCCTTAGCCTTTTCACCTACCCATTTAGTCTCTTGTAGACATAAAATGTTTATCTTTCTATCCCTCCTCACACCTATTACCTCCCAAGCTTTGCCTTTTAAGGTTCCAATATTCCACGTACTAAATCTAATCCTACACTCATTGACTTGCTTCTTTATATATCTCTTCTTCTGTAAAATGCTAGATGATGACATATTGCAAAAATGGTTGTGTGTCCATGCTTTAAGATTAGACAAATTATTTTTACATTGGCTGTCGAAGCCTAACACAACCTACTCTTTTTATCCGGGCTTAGGACCGGCTATATTATAGGAAGAGTATTACTTACAATAATAACAAAATACAATATATATAATAATAACACTAAACATTAATAATAATTAAACTAGCACAAATAATAACAAATAAATGAAGCGGTTAAAAAAATAAAATAAATAAATAAATCACAATAAAATAAAATAACAACACAATACAATAAAACCATAAAACAAAATAAAATAATAAATAAACAAATAAATAAATAACAATATACAATAAAACAGAACAACCACAATGTTCAACAATAAAATAAAACAATAATTAATAAATATACTATGAAACAGAACAACACAATGCTCAACAAACAATATGCAAAGATTAAAATCTGTATGAGAAACACAATATTTAATAAAACTATGTAAATTTACTAAAATGTCTTAAAAAGAAAATCAAAATTAATTCATTTTGATAGATTGAGGAGGAGAAAGATTATAAGATATAAGAAATGAGAAATGAGAGGAATAAGAGAAAAGATCAGATATGAATGATATATTAATACGAGGGAAAAAATAAAAAAAAAAGAAAAAGGAATTTTTGTAAAAAGAAAAGTGGTCAACTCGCAATTTTCGCTAACTGATAGGCACTAATTGCCATTTTCTGGGCCATCTGCGTAATTTTCGCAATTTTAGCGCAAAAAAAAGTAACTGCCAAACTATAATTTTCGAAAAAGTAGGGCAACGGGTCAAAAACTATAATTTACGCAAAAAAAATGTAACTGCCGCAACTGTAATTTCCGAAAAAGTAGGGGAACGTGTCAAAACTGTAATTTTCGCACAAAAAAAAACTGAGTCAAAACTGTGATTTCCGCAAAAGTAGAAGAACGGGTAAAAAAAACTGCATTTAAAAAAAAACATAACAGAATATAACAGAATCAAATCTAAATCCCTTAGATCCGTTTTTCTTCTACTATGACGGATATGAAATGCTTGTGTTATCAATGGTAAGGTTTTTCTTCTAAAACATCCCTTCCAGCTGTTAGAGTCAATTAGCTCACGATATTATTAAAAAATTAGTGACTCATTTTTGTGCCGGAAAACATTACTCTCATTTTTAATGGCAACATTTTTCTTTTAAAATCTTATACGGTTATACCCATCTCTTAGTCATAGTTAAGTTCAAAAAATCATCGCCCTAAATCCTAACCCAGAAAAAAACCATGTTTTTTTGAACTGATGTGTTTTCTTTTCAATAATATTGAAATTATATCTACATTAATTATCAAAAAAACAAAGAAATTATATCTACATTTGATTGGTCAAAAAAGAAATAATTAAGATATAGGGAGGAAATATAGGAAGTGTTAATATATCTATATTATCAATTTAACTAAGATATATAAATATTTTTTTTGGACCAAAAAAGAAGGAACAAATAGTTTTTCTTTGACTACGGCCATATAATACCCATGATGTTATGATAGAAAAAAAAACACCCATGTTGCTTTAACAAGTTCCATATATTCGTTCAGATATATTTTGTCTCAAAGAACGTCTGCATGGAGCAGAATCCTTCAGATATCCTTAGAACTATTTTGAAGAGACTTTCAGTAAAATCCTTACTTCAATATCAATCTGTTTGTAAAGATTGGAATAATCTCATAAAAGATGAATCTTTCATGGTGGAGCATATCGAATATTCTAGTGAACAAAACCCTCTTCTTTTTTTTCAATCTGATTGGCGTTTTCTCGATCGTGGGTTTCATTCTTATAGTGTTAGGAACGTAGCTTTGACCAATGCAATGAAGGATGCATATATTGTTGGTTCCAGTAATGGACTGATTTGTTTTGAATTTAATAAGTATATGTGTAGGGATAGTGATTTTCCTCCTAAGCTTTTGTTGTGGAATCCTGCGACTGCAATAGTTAGATATGTTCCTAAAATAAGGAAACATCGTTTGTTAGTTGATGAATGTGTGACAGGATTTGGGTTTAGTAAAAGGGTAAAGGGTCAAATCTAGCACTAAACTATTGCCAAAAGTACACCCCACATAAAAGTGAATTCGGTGGGTCAAATCTAGCACTGATCAAGTACAAATTGGGTCAGATGTAGCAAAACCGTCAATTTTGACGGGTTTGACCGTTAAGTTTGACCCGAGTATGCCACGTCACCCCAGTTAGGCCACGTCACCTGCCACATCACCCAGTTAGGCCACGTCACCTGCCACGTCATCACCACATATATGAAAAGATTTAAGGTTCAAATCTATCACTCAAGTATTAGTAAAGTTCACCCAACATAAAATAACAATTTTGAGTTTCAAATCTAGCACCGTCAGTTACAAAATGGTTCAAATGTAGCAACTACGTCGATTTTTATGAGTTTGACTTCTAATTTTGACCTGATTAGGTCATGCCACTTGTCACATTGCCCTATTAGGTCATGTTACTTGCAACATCATCACCATCTTCACTACATCATCACCACATAAATGAAAATAAATCTCTGAACCCTACATCACCTTATTACAAATGTTGCAACTTCGTGAATTTTTCAGGGTTTGACCATTAATTTTGAATTGATGTTGACACTTTTATATTTCGGCTAAAATATCATATTCCTGCGGTAATAGAGCATACGCGGCAGCGTTATCTGGATAGAAATATAAAATATTAATTTCTGACATATAAATAAGTGCCACAACGTAATAAATTATTTTTAAAAATGTCATGTCACTTGCTACATCAGTTCAAAATTAATGGTCAAACTCTGAAAAGTTTACAGAATTGCTACATTTGTAATAGGGTGATGTAGGGTTCAGAGATTTATTTTCATTTATGTGGTGATGATGTAGTGAAGATGGTGATGATGTGGCAAGTAACATGGCCTAATAGGGCGATGTGACAAGTGACATGACCTAATCAGGTCAAAATTAGAAGTCAAACTCATAAAAATCAACGTAGTTGCTACATTTGAACCATTTTGTAACTGACGGGTGCTAGATTTGAAACTCAAAATTGTTATTTTATGTTGGGTGAACTTTACTAATAATTGAGTGCTAGATTTGAACCTTAAATCTTTTCATATATGTGGTGATGAAGTGGCCTAACTGGGTGATGTGGCAGGTGACGTGGCCTAACTGGGGTGACGTGGCAGGTGACGTGGCATACTCGGGTCAAACTTAACGGTCAAACCCGTCAAAATTGACGGTTTTGCTACATCTGACCCAATTTGTACTTGATCAGTGCTAGATTTGAGCCACCGAATTCACTTTTATGTGGGGTGTACTTTTGGCAATAGTTTAGTGCTAGATTTGACCCTTTACCCTTAGTAAAATTGTGAATGATTTTAAGATAGTGAGAACTTATGCTGAGTGTGAAACTGTTGATCTGGTGGAAGTCTTTTCGTTAAAAAATGAGACTTGGAAGGTATTAGAACTTGGGAACTTAAAGAATGTGGAACTTGAATCTCAAACTATCTCGGTAAATGGAGCCATATATTGGTGTGGGACAAAGTGGTATGAGGTAAAGGAGGAGGTTGAAGACTATGTGATAATTTCCTTTGACATAGCAAAGGAAGTGTTTACTGTGATACATAAGCCTAATTTTGACTATAATATAAGGTATGAAAAGCTTACTATGTATGAGAACAAACTTGCCATGCTTTGTGACATTTGGGATGATAGTGATTACAGTGGAACACGTTATCGGGTTGAGTTGTGGGTGTTAGATGAGGGTAGAAATGCGTCTAGGAAGACATGGAGCTGGTCTAAAATATATAGTAGCAGAAGTCCCCTTTCATACACTTTAGTACCAATGGCTATATGGGGCAATGAAATTGTGTCCAGACCAAATTTTAGAAAGGATAATGAAAGAGGAAGAAATGTTCTCTGTTTGATGAATATTGTGACTGATGAAGTAAAGAGTTTCTCTAATCCCCATTGTTGCTCTTTTAGTCGTATTTACAATTATGTGGAAAGCCTTGCACCGGTTGGTAACAGCTAATCTTGTTCCTGAATTAAAATTACAATTTAACTAAGATTTTAAATTTTCATTGTTGAAGTATTTTTGGTGTAATGGAATTACTACTAGTTTAGTTAATATTATACTGATATTATGTCAAGTTTTAGAGTTTTCTAGAATGTTTATTCTCTACTTATATTATTTTATGCTATTCAGTGTGTTTAAGATCATATGAGCCTGTTATTTGATGCATATTATCCTTTAATTAGTACATGATGTGCGGGTTCACTTTTTTATCATGCAAATTTGTGTGGATTAATTTTTATAATTAACAATTTGTGTGGATGATTATTCAGATGTTTTGTGAAAAACCATAGTTAATATTTTTTGGAAGCATTTGAAATATTGAAAAATGATTTGTGTGTTAGTGGTTGTAGTTGCCTCATGGCCATGGGTCTTGGTTTATGTGCGAAGAAATTATAAGTTTTATTGAAGTCTTTGACATTACACGTATTTTGTTAAAAAAATACATGCAATGTTTCAAAAAAATTTTGTTTGTGAGAAATTATTGGGTGTACCCGGTGCACCACATCATCTGACTTTGAATTTTTAATTTGACATAACACCCTAAAAAAACTCAACTAACTTTGAAAATTATTTTTATTTGCATTGATAAATAAAAACATTGGAAACATGACATCTAAAATTTTTATCAGTTGTTTCCTATTTTTAGGGTGTCATGTCAAATTAAAAATTCCACGTCAAACTGTATGTGTCAACTTATGATTAGTCAAAACACAAATGACGTGGTGCACCAGGTTCACACAAGAATTTCTTTTTGTTTATCCATTGAGAGTTTGTTTTTTATATAAGTTGTTTTGATACTATGGTTTAGTGGAGGAGAAAAAAGGAGAAGGTTTAGTGGAGGAGAGAAAAAAGGAGTAGTTGATTTTCTTTTTTCAAAAAAAGGAGAGAGATTGTGATGATGTGGTGGCTTGTGAGATTCCTACTTTTAGCCCTCTCTATATATAAAATAGATATATCTTATGGTCTGTTTTTAGTGAACAAAAATTACTGTGGATAAAGTTTCCCTAAAATTGATAAAAAAACATATATCAATTTTGAAAAATATTTTGTTATTTGAAGAAAAATTAATGTGGATAAAGTTTCCCTAAAATTAGCTAAATTTTAGGGAAACTTTATCCACAATAATTTTTCTTCAAATAAGAAAATATTTTTCAAAATTGATATATGTTTTTTTATAAAAAAATGATATCTGTTAGAACATTATCTTTTTTAATTACTATAAAGCGCTAAACTCATAGCATATTATGTGGCATTTCTTGTCTAACTTTAGCAGCAACATGAGCAGACACTTCCTTAAACTGCACAACTCTAGCACCCACTGTCACCGCATATCTTGCGAGCAAGTCAGCAACACTGTTCCTCTCTCGATTACACCACAATATTTGGACATCCCATGCACGCCTACACAAAGACAAAATCTCTTCCATCTCATTTGTTGTATTCTCATCCATCTCACGGTATCGCTTAATATCTTGGACAAGTTCAAGACAATCAGATTCAAGTATGAGATGTCTAACACCAAACTCCCTGCTCCACTTTAATCCTATGAGAATAGCCCACCGCTCCGCTACGTAGCAGTCTCCTCTTCCCATATTGAATAAGAAGCCTCCCCTCACCTTTCCTTTATAATCTCTCATAACCCCCGCACACGCCGATCCTCCTCCATCCGCTAAAATATCATAACGGGATCCCTTAAATTGTGGAACTGATTTGCACCTTCTCCCCTTATTCCACCCACCTTCCCTTCACGTCGTCCGCCAAGCCTCCCTTTCCAACTCCGTTGAACCACCATCCAATCACCATATTGCTTCTCTTCTTCCCCTTTCTCCGGCAACACATCATGAGACTACTCCTTACCATCACTTCTATCTTGATCAATAATCATATTAGAAGCAATACAATGATCCTTATCATGCCCGTACTTGCCACACCCAAAACAAATCAAATGGAGGCCTTCATATTTAATCATCTTTTCCACTCCATTAATCATGATACTCGACAGCATGGGCTTAGTTAAATCAAGCATGACAAAAATACGAGCAAATATAGCTTTAGTTCTTCTCAAGGTAGTGTTGTCGATTTTTACCACTTGACCAATTTGATTTCCGACTACATATAACATCCCCTTATTATAATAATCAAGCGGTAATTGGGAAATGCGAACCCAAGCAGCAATTTGTGACACTCTCTCCCCTTCTGGATTAAAGTCTAATCTCCACGGTTGAACACTAATATAATGATAAAAAATGAGCCATGGGCCTCCAGCTAAAGTTAAGTCATAAGTTTCTTCCCTCCTACAATTAACCAAGAAGAACCCTGAGCCAATATCAATCATATCAATGTCACCCCATAGTTGTTCAAGCTTCCGTATCATAATATCCTCTCGAACATTCATTCCCAATACCGAAACAAATAGGGATCACTTCCATCTCCTAGCCATCCTCTTGCGAAGCTCCTCTAAGACAATGATATTAGGAACTTTCCCAGACCTATCAACGGTGATATCCTTCTTCCACCCCTCATTCCTCCACCATTCCTCATCTTCTTCATCCGTATCAATCATCCTATCATCAACCTTAGTACAAGCCTCTTTATAAGAACGGATGGGTTTAGCATCACCCTCTTTCGTTTTGCCATTAGTCATTCAACTCGTGGAATGAGAGATCGTTCATTAGAACTACCCTCTGCTTCATGCAAACCATCTTTGGAAGACTACACTTCTTCCCTTTTACCATCCTTCAGCCCCTCAGTACCTCCTTTGTCCACCAATGAATTGACGGGCCTCTCCCTGCTACGTGATCGCTCTCGTTCCCTGCTAGGTGATTGCTCTCGTTCCCTGCTATGTGATCGCTCTCGTTCCCTGCTACGTGATCGCTCTCGTTCTCTCATAGTGTTCTTAATCTTGTTAATTCTTGCTTTCGTTCTTGATCTTGTTTCACTTTCTCCTTTGAGAGGAAGGAAACTTTTCTCTCAGTTGAAAAACACTTATTCTTTATAATCTTTAATCTATCATGTAATATTATTATTTTTTAAAATGCCTCCTTTTAATAAAAAGTGTACTTTTTATTAATTATTTTAATTATTACTTTATAATCTTTAATCTATCACATATTATTATATTATATTTTTTTAAAATGCCTCCTTTTTATTAACTTCAATTTTCTGTATAGGTGAATGAACTTGCTATATATATATATATAACTGAAATTTTTATTTGCAATACTTTTGGATATCTCTACTAACTGAAATTTTTTTCCAAAACAGGATCAAGACATATAAATATAGCCGTCATACTCATCCAAAAATTAAATTTTTTTTTGCTAATTGTAAATTATTTTATTTTTTCATGAACAAGAATAATATGATTTACTGATTAGGATAATATATATGCATTCTGATTATTCATTATAGTTCATATAGTGTTCAGTGTAAACACATGGTCATAGTGTTTTTACCTTTTGCTTCTAAAATTGGTCCTTCACTCAAACATACCGGTAAGTGTGTTTGGTTAGATTTTTTTGAGAAATAAGTCAGCTTATTTTGGGTGTGAAGCTTTTTTCTATGATTCACTAGACTTATTTTCACTCAGCTTATTTTAAATAAGTCGGCTTATTCATAAGCCACTTTGGGTATATTATTTTAGGGAAAAAACCGGATTATTTTTCTACATGACTTAATAAGATAGTTTCAAAATAAGTCTCTTTTTCAAAGTTTATCCAAATATAAAAATATGTCAACCCATAATAAAAGTCAGCTTAAAAATAAGTCAGTTTTTCACTAGTCGAGTCAAACACACCCACTATGGAAATTGCCTTTTTAATCCAACCATTTACTTTTCTTTCTACACTCACTATAGATGTTGCCTTTTCAATCCAAACATTTACTTTTCTTTCTATTCATTTGCTTTCTGCGGATTAGTTTATTCTTTTTTCTTTTCATTTTCGTGATAATGTTAGGACTATATAATCTGTTTTTATCAATATCATTTTGTTTTGTATAGAAAGGCTTATAAATATCTGCTCACCTCTAATTAAGCAAAAAATATCATCGAAAATTAAGAGAGAAGGTTAAAATATTTTATGGAAAAACTATATTAATTAAGTTAACTAATTTATATAATTAAAATAAGTTAACAAATTTTATAAGATAATTATCTTAAAATAAATTTGAGAAAAAAATTAACTCAATCACCTTGTGTGTGTGCGTGCTTGTTTATATATGTTTGTGTGTTCATGCAGCCAAACTTTAAATTTAAGACAAATGTCTCATAAATAAACAGCTCTCATCATAAAATGGGCAAAAATCCCTCATTTAAAATGACAACTTAGGTCTTATAAAAAAACAACTTAGACCCTTAATCAATTGTTTAGGGTTCGATTTTTGGCGTTAGGTATGGAGAAGCATTAAATCTCCCAAACCAGCTGTACTACCCATTGAGGTGCCTACAAATCAGCGGGGGATTAGTCTCTTACTTGTCGAGTGAGGGGATACCTTGATCTTGTATAAAAAAACAACTTAGGAGCCCGTCTGGTTCAATTACATGGGTGTTTAGGGTGCAATGTGATGTAATGAATTGGTTAGTAATGCAATCCTATTACCATGACATCCATTTGGTTGGTTCAAAAATGAATGATTAGCATAGATAATTTTAAAATATTTTAAAAATATTAAAAACAATTGTAATTACTATTTTACCCCTTTTCAAAAGAAATTTCTCCTCCTCTTTTCTTGACAAAGATCCCCACGACCACCTCATCATATCTATCTCATCACCATCACGACCACCTCGGGAGTGAGCGTATCGGCAAGATCCCTCCCTCCCTCTCGAGGTGGTCGTGGTGGTTGCGGCGGTTGCCATGGTGGGCGCGGAGGTCGCGGTGGTGGACGTGGTGGTCGCGGCGGCGGTCGCCGTGGTCGCGGAGGTAACAGCGCTGGCCGTGGTGGTGGCCATGGTGGTCATGGCGGAGGTCGCAGCGGCCAAGGCGGTTACGGCGGTGGCCGTGGTGGTCGCGACGGTGGCCGTGGTGGTCGCGGCGGTGGCCATGATCGTCACGGCGATGGCCGTGGTGGTCGTGGAGGTTACAGCGGTGGCCGTGGTGGTGTGAAGGTCGCTGCGGTGGCCATGGTGGGCACGGCGGAGGTCGCGACTGCGGCCATGGGGGTCGCGGATGTAGCCGTGGTGGTAGAGCCGGATGTCGCGGCGGTGGCCATGGTGGTCGTGGTGGTCGCGGGGGGCCGCGGTGGTCGCGGAGGTTATAGCAGTGCCCGTGGTGGTCGCGGCGGTGGCCATGGTGGTCACGGAGGAGGTCGCGGCGGTGGCCGTGGTGGTCGCGGCGGTGTAAACTTGTTTTAAAATCCCAAACAACAACTTTGGACCTCACTCAAAATCGCTCTAATCGGAAATCAGAAAGCAAAATGCAAATAATGCTCACCTTTGAATCGGGTTATGGGTCGCTCATCGTTCCGGAGGTGGCTGGTAAAGAAAGGAATGGAAGAGAAGGCGAGTAAGGTGAGAGCGATGAAACAGAAATAGTGAGTGAGTTTGATGAAGATGAGGGCGGGAGGGGCTGTGATGACGGTGAAGAAATGGGAGAGTGAGATGAATGCATTGAAGATGTAGAAGAGAGAATGGTAAACACAACGATATAGAAGAGATCATTCCAGAAAGACCATTTTTTTTTGGAAAAAATATCTGGAAGTCCCACATCGGTAAAATTTAGACTACCACTAATGTATATAAGCAATTAAGGGATTATGTAGAATTGCCTATAGAGTAGCCTCAGCAGGGCATTTAGATTGGTGAATTAGGGAATGAATATCGATTCCTAATCTAAATGTATATAGGCTAGCCTCAAACAAAAATTTGAGGTATTCTAAAATACCTCTTTTTTAATTTTTTTTTTAAAAAATACCCTTTTTATTAATATTATTTTTTTAAAATGCCTCCTTTTTATAATAACAATATACCTTTTTTAAAAAAGTGTACTTCTTATTAATTTTATGCTTTTAAAATTCCTCCTTCATAGTTAAAATGCTTTTATTAATTATTCTTTATAATCTTTAATCTATCATGTATTATTATTATTTTTTGAAATGCCTCCTTTTTAAAAAAGTGTATTTTTTATTAATTTTTTTAATTATTACTTTAGAATTTTTAATCTATCACATATTATTATATTATATTTTTTTAAAATACCTCCTTTTTATTAATTTCAATTATCTGTATAGGTGAATGAACTTGTTATATATATTTTTGCAATACTTTTGGATATCTCTGCTAACTGAAATTTTTTTCCAAAACGAGATCAAGACTTATCAATATAGCAGTCATACTCATCCAAAAATTTAAATTATTTCTTTTGTTAATTGTAAATTATTTTATTTTTTCATGAACAAGAATAATATGATTAACTGATTAGGATAATATATATGCATTCTGATTATTCATTATAGTTCATATAGTGTCAGTGTAAACACATGGTCAAACACACCCAAAAGCTTATCCAAATATAAAAATAAGTCAACAGTTTTTCACTAGTCGAGTCAAACACACCCACTATGGAAATTGTCTTTTTAATCCAACCATTTACTTTTCTTTCTACACCCACTATAGATGTTGACTTTTCAATCCAAACATTTACTTTTCTTTCTATTCATTTGCTTTCTACTGATTAGTTTATTCTTTTTTCTTTTCATTTTCGTGATATTGTTCTAATGGTCTCATGTGGTGTTTTCGTATGCAAATTTTCCATGAGATATTGGGAAGTTGTAATACAATCGAGTATTTGTGAGAATTGAAATTTTGGTGCATATATGAGATGAATGAATTAATGGAGTTGTGTGAGCTTAGATGGTAGTAATTACTATATGATCAATGTCAATGATTTTGGGAATTTAAGCTAGTGAACATTATAATTATTATGTTTATTCTATGCTCGGTCTTTTAGGTTTTTCTACTTGATTTGATTTTGAATTGCTCACATGAAATTTCAGCTCTAAGTGTAGCTCAGTCTTTTAATTTCCATCTATTATTCATTTGTTACGTCCTAAAACCTAAAACCGTAATTGATTCTGATGGAACCTGAAGTTCCGTCTACTAAAAATTTTCATTTTTTTATGGCTTGAAGCCATATTTGTTAGACCTAAAGCTATCTCTGATTTAAAGTTTGGCATAAAGCCATCTTTGACGGAACCTGAAGTTCCATCTCATAAAGATTTGACACAAAGTCATCTTTAATGGAACCTGAAGTTTCATGTGATAAAAATTTGGCCTGAAGCCATATTAGATAGAACCAGAAGTTCTACTTAATAAATATTTGGCCTGAAGCCATATGTGAATGGAGGAACCCCTTATTACAATTTGTATTTATGGTCTGAAGCCGTATTTTAATGGAACCTGAAGTTCGATGTACTGGAAATTTCGATTTTTTAGCCCGAAGTCATATTTGATGGAACTTGAAGCTCCATTGCCAAAGGGCCTGAATCCTATTTGATGAACCCCGAAGTTCCATCACCTAACGGCCTAAAGCTTAGTTGATGGAACCTGAATCTTCATAACCTAACAGCTTAAAGTCATACTTGATGGATGAAACCGATGGATGAAACCGGAAGTTACATCTCATAAATATATCAATTTTTTGTTCAGAGTTAAAGACTCGAAACAATAAATATTATATTTTTATGTAGTCATATAACATTCTTTTAAATGGATAGAGCATCATGGCCTGAAGCCATGAAGAGTTCATGACCCGTAGTCATAAAAGTTAAATTTTGTATTTAATTATTAAATGCTGAGAGTCTAACCGCCATAAAGATTGTATTATTATGACTTGTAGTTATAAAAAGTATGTTTCTACATTGGCCACCTTATTAATGAGTTGAAAAATAAGTTATTTCTTTGGAGTTGAAATTTCTATGTTGTTAGTTTGTTTTTCTCTTTTTGTTTCAAGATTTCATTTCTCCTGATATAATTGTTTTTCCAATTAAAAAAATTTGTACCTCCCTTTTTCATTAGTTAAGGTTTTATTTTTCATGTTCTCATAATGTTAGAATGACTCTTGTTTCTTTCTTCTTTTTAACCTGGGGTGTGTGGTCGAGTGGCAAGGACTCATTCACCCTTAACCAATTGTCTGCGGTTCGATCACTGGCGTTGGGTATGGAGAAGCATTAAATCTCTCATGTCAGCCGTCCCACCCTTTGAGGTGCCTACAAATCAGCGGAGAATTAGTCTCTCACTTGTCGAGTGAGGGGATACCTTGATCATGGATCAAAAAAGAATGATTTTTATCGATACCAATTGAGGAGATTTGTGTCTCATTGATAGTGCAACAACTCACACTATATTGAGGAATGAGAAATATTTTTCTTCCCTGCGAGAAGCCAATGTTCAAACTATATCTAGAAGTATAAATATGAATGAAGGCTCCGGAAGAGCTAATATTTTGTTGCTTGGAGGAACAAAATTATATATTGATAATGCACTTTACTCAACAAAGTCTAAAAGAAACTTATTGGGTTTCAAGGATATCCGCAGAAATGGATACCATGTAGAAAGAAAAACTGAAGAGAATCAAAGAATATCTTGATATCACAAACATAGTTTCTCACAAAAAGTGCATACTAGAAAGATTATCCTCTCTTTCAAGTGGATTGTACTATACATTTATTAGTACAATTGAGATAAATGTTGTTATAAACCAGAAGTTTACAAACAACGATAGATTTAATGTTTGGCATGGTTGGTTAAGCCATCTATCTCGGGACTAATATGATGCGAAAAATAATTGAGGATTCATGTGGACATTCATTAAAATGTCAACAAATACCACAGTCTAAATATTTCTCATGTGATTCATGTTCTAAAGGAAAAGATTATTTTGTTTTCCAAAAGATTATTTTCCAAAAGAAAGGCAAAGATTTTGTTTTTTTAAAGATTATTTTTAATAAAAAAGAATGGAAAAGATTTATTTTTCGAATTTTAAAAAGGGAAGAAAAAGATATATGTTATAAATGTAAAGGAGAACAAGAGAATATATGAGAAACAAGAAGAGAGTCGTAGTATATTATTCATGGGTTAAACAGTCTACAATATGAGTCCTCTATATATAGAGGAGAATTAGGGTACAATAGAGAAATATACGGAGATATTCATGGAGAGGATGACTTGGTGGTAGGAGACTTGACATCCACAGGATATTCATAACACCCCCTTGGATGGCCAAGACTAAACATATGCCTCATTAAAAAAATTTCAATTAAGTAAAACCCAGTGAGACAAAAACTTAATGGAAGAAAAAAAGATTGCAATGCTTAGTGATACACTTTCTTGGTGCTGCCTCATTAAAAACCTTGTTAGGAAAACCCATTGGGAAAAACCATAGACAAGGGAAAAAGAGTACAGCGTGCATCATCTCCCCCTCTTAACTACTTCAGTTGATATCTCTAAGTCGGCGAAGTCCAATACCATAAGTAAGCTTCTCAAATGTTGCAGCAGGAAGTGACTTTGTGAACATATCTACTAGATTTTCACTTGACCGGATTTGGTGGATATCAATTTCACCATCTTTCTGAAGATCTCGAGTGAAGAAGAACTTTGGTGAAATGTGCTTCGTTCTGTCTCCTTTTATGTAGCCTTCTTTGAGTTGAGAAATACATGCAGTATTATCCTCATATATGATTGTGGGGCTCATTTTACTAGAAGTTATACCACAAGTAGTTCGTACATGATGTATCAATGATCTCAACCATACACACTCTCGACTTGCTTCATGCATTGCAAGAATTTCTGCGTGGTTAGATGATGTTGCTGATATGGTTTGTTTCATGGATCTCCATGAGATCGCTGTACCACCACAAGTAAATAAATAACCTGTTTGTGATCTTCCAACGTGTGGATCAGATCTAAATCCAGCATCTGCATAGCCAATAAGATCTGTCTTATTTTCATTCGGGTAAAATAGTCCCATGTCTAAAGTACCCTTGAGGTAACGAAAAATATGCTTAACATCATTCCAATGTCTTCGGGTTGGTGAAGCACCATATCTTGCTAATAAGTTAACAGCAAATGCTATGTCTGGTCGTGTATGATTAGCAAGATACATCAGTGCCCCAATTGCACTAAGATATGGTACTTCTGGAAAAGTATTTCTTCATTACCTTCTTCCCTCATTTCTCGAGGTCTAAAAGGATCTTTGTCTTCCTCTAATGATCTTACGACCATTGGAGTACATAATGAATGTGATTTATCCATATAAAAACGTTCGAGGACTTTTCTAACATAGGTTTCTTGATAAATGAAAATTCCATTTTTCAAATACTCAATTTGTAACCCAAGACAAAATTTTGTTCTTCCTAAGTCCTTCATCTCAAATTCTTTCTTCAAACAATTTATTGCCTTATCTAACTCTTCAGGAGTTCCGATGATATTTATATCATTAACGTATACAGAAATTATAGCAAACTCATTTCCAGATCTTTTCATGAATATACATGGGCATATTGGATCATTTTTATATCCCTCTTTCAGGAGATATTCACTAAGTCGATTGTACCACATACGCCCGGATTGCTTTAATCCGTATAGGGACTTATTTAGCCTTATCGAGTATTTTTCTCTTGAATTTAAAGTGCACGCTTCTGGCAGCTTGAATCCTTCAGGGAGTTTCATATAAATTTCACTATCAAGTGAACCATACAAATAGGCCGTCACAACATCCATTAGATGTATGTTAAGTCCTTCATTAACAGCTAAACTAATCAAAAATCGAAAAGTAGTTGCATCCACTACTGGTGAATACATTTCTTCAAAATCAATACCTAGTCTTTGTGTGAAACCTTGCGCGACAAGTCGCGCCTTATATCTTGTGATATCACCTTTTTCATTTCGCTTTCTCACAAAAACCCATTTGTGTCCAACTGGTTTCACATCTCGAGGTGTAAGGACTACAGGTCCAAATACTTTTCGACTTTCCAACGATTTTAATTCTACCTTAATTGCTTCTTTCCATTTTGGCCAATCGAATCTTTGTTTACATTCTTTAATGGATTTTGGCTCATGATCCTCATTATCATTCATCACATCAATCGCTACATTGTAAGCAAAAACATCGTCAATATTGACTTCACTTAGGTCCCATTGTGTTCCACTCATGGTATAATTAATTGAGATCTCATGATTTTCACATATTTCAGGCGCCTGAGTCTCTTTTGGAATTATGACATTTTCATTATCCAATGACTCTTCTGGAGTCCATAAAATTTCTTGGTTATCCTCGATTTGACCATCTGTATTGTTAGCTCCTTTTCTCTTTCGAGGATTTTTATCTCTAGAACCGATGGGCCTTCCACGCTTTAAACGTGCCTTAGATTCATTTGCAATAGATTGTCCTACAGGGACATCAATTTTTATAGAATCGTTGGCAGCTGGAACATGTAACCTTGTCACTTTCTTTGCATCAGTAAATGCATTTGGCAATTGATTAGCCAAATTTTGCAAATGAATTATCTTTTGAACTTCAAGTTCACATTGTTTTGTACGAGGATCAAAATGAGACAATGATAACTCATTCCAGCTGATTTCTTTTTCTGACGGCTTATTTTCTCCCCCTAATGTTGGGAAAGATAATTCATCAAAATGACAATCGGCAAATCGTGCCGTAAATAAATCTCCTGTTGATGGCTCAAGATATTTTATTATTGAAGGAGATTCATACCCAACATATATTCCCATCTTTCTTTGAGGACCCATCTTAGTACGTTGTGGTGGAGCAATTGGAGTATATACCGCACACCCAAAAGTCCTCAAGTGGGAGATATTAGGTTCCTGACCAAGAACCAATTTCATTGGGGAGACCTCTAGATTACTTGTTGGCCTGATGCGAATTAATATTGTTGCATGCATAATTGCATATCCCCAAGCCGAAATTGGGAGATTTGATCTCATAAGTAGCGGTCTTGCAATTAATTGCAAACGCTTAATCAATGATTCAGCAAGTCCATTTTGTGTATGAACATGAGCTACAGGATGTTCAACATCAATTCCAAGGGACATACAATATTCATTGAAGACTTGTGAAGTAAATTCACAAGCATTATCAAGTCGTATTTTCTTGATAGGATAATCAGGAAAATGTGCTCTCAATCTTATTAATTGAGCAAGTAATCACGCAAACGCCAGGTTGCGAGAAGAGAGTAAGCAAACATGTGACCATCTAGTTGATGCATCAATTAAAACCATAAAGTACCTAAATGGTCCACATGGTGGGTGAATTGGCCCACATATATCTCCCTGTATGCGTTCTAAAAATGTGAGGGATTCACTCTCTATTTTCCTCTGCGATGGCCGAATAATTAATTTCCCTTTGGAACATGAACCACATGAGAAATCTTTAGATTGTGGTATTTGTTGACATTTTAATGAATGTCCACATGAATTTTCAATTATTTTTCGCATCATATTTGTCCCGGGATGGCCTAACCGGTCATGCCAAACATTAAATCTATCGTTGTTTGTAAACTTCTGGTTTATAACAACATTTATCTCAATTGTACTAATGAATGTATAGTACAATCCACTAGAAAGAGAGGATAATCTTTCTAGTATGCACTTTTTGCCAGAAACTATGTTTGTGATATCAAGATATTCTTGATTCCCTTCAGTTTTTGTTTCTATATGGTATCCATTTCTGCGGATATCCTTGAAACCCAATAGGTTTCTTTTAGACTTTGTTGAGTAAAGTGCATTATCGATAAATAATTTTGTTCCTCCAGGTAACAAAATATTAGCTCTTCCGGAGCCTTCAATCATATTTATACTTCCAGATATAGTTTGAACATTGGCTTCTCGCAATATTAGGGAAGAAAAATATTTCTCATTCCTCAATATAGTGTGAGTTGTTGCACTATCAATGAGTAGGGGTGCACAAATGACGGACATGACCGGGTCACCTATATGCCCTGGTCATGTCCTAAATAATTGTCGGGCCAGAATTTTTGGCCCGAGACCCGGTCATGTCCTGTTTGGCCCGACACGGAGATCGGGTCGGACATGACCACCGGGCCACATGACGGACCATATTGGTCCCAAATTTTTTTTTGTATAATTAAATTAAAAGCTTCCACTTTTCAACCAATAAATAAATTGATATATTATGTAGGAAAAATAAAAAATTGTAATTAACTATTTTTAAATTAAATAAGTAATTAATTAATTATGAAATAGTTTGATAATTGTGTTAATTAATCAAAATATTTTTACTAAAAATAATAAAATTATCGGGCCGGGCCGTCCTGTTGGTCATGGAGCATATGTCCTGGTCATGTCCTACCCGATAGCCGGGTCAGTCACGTCCTAATCGGGCTGGTCTCGGGCCACTTGTTGACGGACCATTTTTGGCATAGGACCGGATCGGGTCATGACGGACCAATCGGGCCGCCGGGCTTTTGTGCAGCCCTATCAATGAGGCACAATTCTCCACGATTGGTGTCGAAAAGAGTCATTCCGGTTAGGTTCTCGTGCTTGATTAAAGCTTTGTGCTTTTGTTATATTTCCGTGCTCGGTTAGAGATTCGTGCTGATAACGTGTTATAAATGTAAAGGAGAACAAGAGAATATATGAGAAACAAGAAGAGAGTCGTACTATATTATTCATGGGTTAAACAGTCTACAATATGAGTCCTCTATATATAGAAGAGAATTAGGGTACAATAGAGAAATATATGGAGATATTCATGGAGAGGATGACTTGGTGGTAGAAGACTTGACATCCACAGGATATTCATAACAATATATATTTTTTTAAAAAAAATAAAAAGTAGAATAAATAATGCAACTAAAAATGAAATGAATAAAACTGGCAAAAAAATGAAATAAATAAAAATAAAAAGAGATTAAAGAAACTGAGGAATAAAAGTTGGGTGGTGGAGAGAACACGTTAGTGGAATGAAATTTAAAATTGAAATGATCTTTTTCAAACAAGGTGACTTTCTGAGCGGATGCAAAATTAAAAACCGCAAGTCTGCAAAATTAATGGAATAGAATGAAATAATAAATAAAAAAGAGAAGAAACCGATGGATTGAGGGCAAAAAACAATAGGAGAAGTAAAAATAGAATAATGTTAAAAAAACATCTGATAAAAAAGAATGTTAAAAAAACAAAACAAAAAAGAAGCCATGGCAAGCTGATTATTATTTAATACTAGAGAAAAATATGAGCAGATGTCAAGCTGATTATTATTTACGCGGGTGATGTGCTAGAAGCCATGGCTAGAAAAAACAGTAGTCACTCAAGAGAGATAAAGAGCTATGCTAAGAACTTCCTGAATGACTAATGTAATGAGAGGCTAGAATAGTCCCTCATGTAAAGCAATATTCCTTTTATGACAACGTTTGTTGAGAGATGAATGTGCCCATCCTTATACCACATGTATAAAATATTTTTGGAACATATCAAAAATTGGAAAGATTGCAATCAGGAAATTTGAATGAAAAAACAGCCAAACCATGATTGGATGCTCAAGCATATAGACAGTGAATGAATAAATGTTCAATGATATTGCCCAGAGTCATTAATATGGTGATTGATGAGGATGTATCGTTTGGGAAAAGCTTGAGCGTAGACTCCACATTAAGAGCAACTGCTTGTAAGGAAGAGATATAGACCACATAAATTTGCAAACAGAATCCAAGAATTTCCACTAGAAGAA
Source organism: Mimosa pudica (assembly GCA_029929735.1). Classification (NCBI taxonomy): domain Eukaryota; kingdom Viridiplantae; phylum Streptophyta; class Magnoliopsida; order Fabales; family Fabaceae; genus Mimosa; species Mimosa pudica. The sequence goes on along the minus strand of JAKELP010000012.1, from coordinate 2,404,316 downwards.
GAAAAATACCATTCTTTCTGTGCATGAGTTAAATCCTTTCATTACCATAACTGCATAAGCAACATTTCACAGCAAGCTAGAAGTTTCGGGACTCAGTGAAGAACACTGATAAACTAGTACACCCCACTATTGTTGGAAATATTTGACAGTGAAAACCCATGATAGCAAAAATTTCCTATTCTAATGATTTGACCCCACTTCCATTATACCTTTTAATCACAAATAATTAAAGCCTCGCATTTACTAATTATTTAAACTAAGCAAGTGTTTTAGCATCCAGATATGTAAATAAAACAAACGGCATATAAAATTTAGTTTGGCAGGACAATAATACTATACTGTCCGCCTTAAAGTTCTAAGTATCCCATGAAACAAATGCACGAAAAGTAGAGTCCTGACATGAATATAATGAAGCGGCTGATAAATAAATATATATATGACAAATAAAAAAAGGAGATGAATAGAAGAAGCAATTTCGTCAGTCAAAAGAAGGAGATGAATAGAAGAAGCAATTTCGTCAGTCAAAAGGGGGGGCTTGTGGGAACAAGCCTTTTCTTTTAGTCGGAGCCTTTGCTGGCTTTAGAATGGCGATTGGCGCCGCCGTGAGTACATTTGATCAGGGGGTACGAACCTTGTTATGGGATTGGGCTCAAATAAGGTCGTAATCATTTGTTGTGTTCCGACAATTATATAGCATTGATGTTACGTTGTTTTAGTCGATGTGGGACTCAGGGCTGTTAGTTCCAATATTTTCGCTGGGCTGTTAGAAGTTAGAACATCCTGGAGATCTATAGCAGCAAGGAAGGAAAACCCGGACCCGTCCGACCGGGAAAAAGGGAACCGGCAGGGAATCTAACAACCCCGCCCGGGTGAAGCGGTGTTGATGATGAAGAGTGGCCCCGATGGTGAAGACGATGAATAGTGTTGGCCTTTTGTTTTAGGTCTTCCCATTTTCTCTTCAACACCAAACGCACCGTTCCTTCTGAGATTAATTTCCCATTTAAAATTCTTTCCTTCATAACTCACCTCATGCTCCAAGGGGAAAAGAATATGCAATGAGAATTAAAAAAAAAAGACATAAATATGGAAAATATTTTTTTATAAGATAAATAAGGAAAATACTATAATATAGTGAAATTTATTGTTATTTACTTATTTCTATTCTAAACTTGACTACTCCTATTTTAATTCAAAATCATTTCTCCTCTTGTTTTTACTATATAAGTTACCAACTATCATTTCTCATAAGCCAAAGAATGGTAGTTTAGTTTTTATGTCTATGCTAAATTCATCATTTATCCAACTATATCCTTCAATGTATGACTTAATTTTTTACAACTTTGATCTTCATTAATAACAAGAGTAAAGTGAAAAAAAACACTTAATATGGAGGATGGTGCCTTTATTAAGCACCAAAATTTTTGTTAATACCTTATAATAAGGATTAGAAGAAGTAAGTGGTAGTAGTAGTAATAACTATACCATTTGTAATCTAGAGAGTTGGGGTGAATAACAAGTATTCTCGTCTATTAAGCAAGTGGTTGGAAGTTCAATCGCCGACTCTTGTGAATGAAACAAACTCACATGACAGTTATATGCCTCCTATATGAGACTTCAGATCATCGAGAGTCTCAAATAACACATGTATGAGGATACATTTGGGATAATAAAAAAATTCTATTTGTTGATGCATGAAATTTATCTTAGTCATCTTAAGATGTATATTGGGATCCAAGATTAGAGTCATGCCAAATATCCAACAATTTTATATAATATTGACCTTTGAAATTCTATTCTGAATTTCTATTCTAAACTTGACTAAAATGATTTTCCTCCTAAGCTTTTATTGTGGAACCCTGCTACCGCAACAGTTAGATATGTTCTTAAAAAAAGGAAACCTCGTTTGTTAGTTGATGAATGTGTGGCAGGATTTGGGTTTAATAAAATTGTGAATGATTTTATAATAGTGAGAACTTATGTTGAGTGTGAAACTGTTGATCTGCTGGAAGTCTTTTCGTTGAAAAATGAGACTTGGAAGGTATCAGAGCTTGGGAACTTAAAGAATGTGGAACTTGAATCTCAAACTCTCTCGGTCAATGGAGCCATATATTGGTCTGGGACAAAGTGGTATGGGGTGAAGGAGGAGATTGAAGACTATGTTGAGTTTGGGGAAAATGAAGGTTATGTGGAAGGAGAGGAGGGTAAAACTAAGGTTCAAGTGATAATTTTCTTTGACATAACAAAGGAAGTATTTACTGTGATACAGAAGCCTGAATTAGACTATAATATAAGGTATGAAAAGCTTACTATGTATGAGAACAAACTTGCCATGCTTTGTGACATTTGAGATGATAGTGATTACAATGGAACACATTATCGGGTTGAGTTGTGGGTGTTAGATGAGTGTAGAAATGCGTCTAGAAAGACAAAATGTTGTCTAAAATATATAGTAGCATAAGTTCCCTTTCAAACACTTTAGTATCAATGGCTATATGGGGCTTTGAAATTGTGTGCAGACCGAATTATAGGGAAAGAGGAAAAATTGTTCTCCGTTTGATGAATATTGCGACTAATGAAGTAAAGAGGTTTTCTAATCCCTATTGTTGCTCTTTCAGTCGTATTTACAATTATGTGGAAAGTCTCGCACTGGTTGGTAGCAACTAATTAAAATTACAATTTAACTAAGATTTCAGATTTTCATTGTCGAAGTATTTTTTGTGTAGTGAAATTAATACTACTTTAGTTAATTTTATACTAATATTATGTCAAGTTATTTTGAGTTATCTAGATTGTTGAATTCTCTACTATGTTATTTTATGTTATTCAGTGTATTTAAGATCATATGAGCTTGTTATTTGACGCATATGATCCTTCAATATATCTTATGGTCTCTTTTTTTTTGGTGAAAAATATGTCAGTGGTTGATTACATTATATTGAATTGAGAGGTGATAAAGGTTATTATTATTATCTTCCGTAGTCATATGTGATGGTGTAATCCTGTTATGGTTTTATTTTTTTTTTGTTTTCATGCTTAACGATGTTACTTGAAATATATATCTACAATTGATGGAATTTACCTGGCTATGGATTCTGCTTTTCTATTTATTTATGTATCTTATATGTAGAGTTGGTAATACGTGTCAACCCACCGGAATAGAGTTGAGCGTAACAAGTTTGTGTAAAAAAAGTCTTGAGTAGATAAAAAATGGGTTGGACTCAAAAAAGTCGAACCATGTTTTTCAGTTTCCACTTTCGTGGGCGTTAGTATTAAACTCATTTTTTGATTAATTTTCCCCTTATTAAATAGGTTACCCCTTACTGACCAAAAAAAATAGGTTACCCCTCTTAATTTTTAATATAAATAGAGTTTTTTTTTCAAAAGAAAAAGACTTTTTTTTGTGACCTTTTCGAAAAAAAAGACTGAAAAAGGGGAAATTAGTTAAATTGGCCTATCTAGTTGACAGGCAAACTCATCATAGGCTCAAGTTCAGGCCCAAATTACACATTTTAATATGGGCGTTGAAGCCGGTTCAAGTTGGCCTACAGGTTTCGCTCCATATATAACTTGGGTAAGGCAATTTTGAAGAGTCATAAAATACCCATATTGTTTAGAAATGTAGTAAAATAACCGACATCATCTCCAAAAAAACAATTAACACCATTTCCCGACAGATTCAGGGTGTGCTTTTTGCTCTAGTTAATATAAATAGTTAGAAAAAATTGCGTGAGTTGCTTTAGTACTCCATTTTTAAACGTCTGTAGGTATGTAATAACCATTCAAACATATTTTATATTTAGATGCTCTTAACGCAAATTGACACAATTATACACGGTTAGGAATTTTGATTTTTTTTTTCAAAATGTTGGCTAGATAATGTATTTATTCTCTGAAAAACTTAAATTTGAAATTTTGTTTAAGGTGAAAATACACGTGTTTTACTCCAAGAAACACCTAATGCTATATCGTTTCTTAAGTTTTAGAATATATATTTTACTCCAAGGCTCACAAAATAACATATTTTTGGATAAAAAATACACATTCTAATCTAAGGGTCACTCAGCACCAAATACGCATGTATTTGACCAAATGTTTGGTTCTAGGTGACTCTTGGAATGGAACGCATGTGTATTTTTTATGCCAAAAAATATAACGTACTAGCCTACTTGATGGCTGTTGGAGTAAAACACGTGTAATTTTGACCCCAAAAAACATATGGTATTGGGTGACCTTGGAGTAAACATACATGTATTTTGTCCCTTAACAAACTAGTAATTTGAGAATGGAAGATTCGATTGGTGTGTTTGACTAGACTTGTGGAAAAGTTGTTTATTTAATGCAAATACAAGGGACTAAAAGTATAATTTAGCCTTTTATTCATTAAGAAGTATATTAGAAATGCTACTCTAATTTATCAATAAAAAAAGAAATGCTACACTAATAAAGATTTAACAAATATAAGTGTAAGATATTAATATTTTTTAATAAATAATTAATGCTACTAATAATATTGTACTTTTTTATATTTGTATTAATATTTAGGTTAAATTATTTTTTAGTCCCTTATTTTTGGTCATGCCATTTTATTAGTGTAAGGGAACAAAAGTATATTATTAAGCAAATACTAATTATAAAAGTTACATATATTTCCATTGATTTGTGATAAATGGTATTACTGAATTTAATAGGTATGATATAGAATAATTCATTAACATGTAAGTAGAATTGTTATCAGTTCAAGAAACATATCACTTAACTCTTAGTCTCGTAGTCTAGTGGCATGATTAACTACTATGTTTTCATTACTTAAATGGAGTTTTGTTTCTCTGAAACTATATTGCATAAGTACATTAACTATTTCAATAACATAAGTGACTACTCAAGAAGAGCAAATAATTTCTTTTGTGTATTATTTTTTTGGCCGACTTTTGTGGCATTAATAATTACTTATGTTTTTTCACTACTTTGAAGGAGACTTGTCTCCTTGCAACTATATTAGTTACTTCAGTTATGCAAATAACTATTTGTGAAACGCGAATAACTATGTTTGTAGCGTGTTTGTCCAAATAAGGAACAATTTATCTTATATCTTTTCAAATATTTGAACCTCTTTGATTTTTGTCATTATAATACTACCTTTGGTCCTAAATATAAGACCTAGATGAATTTTTTTTGGAGAGATTAAGGTTACGAAATATGTTATTAAATTATGACATATTTGATATATTTTTAGATTATCCATTAGTTTATAGGTAAAATATATTAGTCTAAGAGAAAAATTAAGTAAATATCAATTTATAGTTAACTTATTTTGTTTTTTTAGGATTTTCCAAAAAAAGTTGATTAGGTCTTATATTTAAGAGGAGTATCACTATTCAATTGTAATTTCATTGAGATTTTCTTTGGCAGTTAAGATATGTTGACTTATCGTGATCAAATCAATTGAGAATGGAGAAACGACGTCGTCAGAGGTGGCATGAGAGGAATACATCTCCACACTGAATCCAAACTCGCCTGCATGTTCAAGTTTAATAATATGTGTTGGTTTTCTATCATATGATCATGAATTCATAATTCATATAGATAAAATAGAAAGGAACCATACTTGTAGTGTCTTGAAGAAATGGTTGGTAAAGCTCCTTGAACGTAATGGATGCACAAGAGGGGGGGGGTGAATTGTGCATCAAAAATAAATACTCGAAATAAACAACACAGGATTTATACTGGTTCGGTCTACCTGACCTACGTCCAGTCCTCAACCACCCAGGCTGAGAGTTCCACTATAACTCAGGTTTTAAATCGGGTTCACCTGAAACCTTACAACCGCAAGTTTTAGACGGGATCACTTGCAACCTTACAACCACAAGTTTTGCGGGCTTACTTGCAACCTTTTTATCTAGCTCCCCCTTACACCAAGCAAGGGTTCAACCTTTACAAATAAAGGATTTTACTAACTAAGTTCTCTTTAAGAACAGATGGTGATACACACTTAAGCACAACTAATTGCTCTTATAACAAGAAGAGACTTAACTACAATGAGTACAGAATAAGTACGTGAAGAATCACTCAAAGTGTTAAATGCTCTTTTCTATTTCTGGGCAGCCTTGAATGCTTTGAAGATTTCTTGTGTTTCTCGCTCTAACTTCTCTCTAGAGTATTCAAGGATAATTGTTGTTGTAATAAATGAAGTTGAGCTCCCTTTATATAGTCTTCAAGCATTTGAACTCTTGGTAGGTGGGAGTCCCGTTTGAATTTGGCCGTTTATCCCAAGTTACCGTTTGCCCAATAAATGCTCCATTAATGCATAGCAGGGTTGACTTGCTTTATCTCTGAAAAGTAGTCCTGACACCTCTGCTCTGATATAAGCATTCTGACTTCTGAGTATGTGATTTTTACTCTTGCACTCTTGCTGACGGATGATCATCTTTCATCCGCAAGTGGTAATCTTGCTCTGCAAGTGTTAAGCTCTGAGTCCCAATGTCAAGAGTCTTTCCATCCGGAAGCTCATTTGCATCCGGAAGCGTGACCATGTTCTGCACATACTGGTTAGTCCAACATAGCAATATATATATAAGAATTATACATGCTGTGGGAAGTTTGTTTGCTATGGGGAGTAGTTTACTTAGACTGTGTTCTGATTTGGTCTATGATGTATCTGGAAGCATTTTTACATCCGGAAGTAAAACTACTAGATGAAGGATCTTGGTTCACTATAACTCACTCTCACTTAGTGTATTTCATCCCAACACTCAGCGCTAGTCACTAAGCTATCGGAAGCACTTTTACTTGACGTAGTGAACTCACTGACGCTTAGGGTGAAATCTATTCTATCAATCTGCGCCAGTCTAAATCTAATAGGAAGTGCTTTCACTTGGCGAAGTAGACTTACTGACGCTTGGGGTAATAACTATTCTATTGCTCTGCGCCAGTCTGAGTCTAACAGGAAGCGCTTTCACTTGGGGAAGTAGACTTACTGACGCTTGGGGTAATATCTATTCTGTCGCTCTGTGCCAGTCTAATTCTAACAGGAAGCGCTTTCACTTGGGGAAGTAGACTCACTGTCGCTTGGAGTAATATCTATTCTATCGCTCTGCGCCAGTCTAAGTCTAACAGGAAGCAACTTCGCTTCCGATTGAACCATAGCTTAGTCTTAGGGTTTGTGCACCTAAAGTTCATGGACTAAGTTAAATCCCTAGTTATTTACTTGCTGACGCTGGGGGATGAAAGCATTCATCCGCATGCGCAAGTCCTAATCTAACCGGAAGTAAATCTTCATCCGGAAGCACTCTTACTTGGGATCCTAAGTATACTATTGCTTCCTAGGCACTTGGTCTAATCCTTTATATTTTAGTCTTCATCAAAACTTAAGATTCTAACATTCTCCCCCTTTTTGATGATGACAAACTTAGCTTTATCGATTAAGTTCATATGAAAGGATTAGCTGAAGAATAAAAGCAATAGTTCAGAATAAGTAACTTAGACAAATATTATTGATAAGCATAGGTTACAGGTCAGAGCATATAATTAGATAACATTTACAAGCAGCGAGCATATAGTAGGCAGATATGAGAACATGCATGAAAAGATGAACATTTCTAAGTAAAAAAAAAAATTTGGGCTGGGGGTTGTTTCTTTGTTTCTTCTTTCTTTCCCTCTCGCTGAAGCGCTTCTTCATCAAGGAACTCCCAGGGTAGCAAGGCTAGTGGTCAATGCATTTCTCCCCCTTTTGGCATCATCAAAGAGTGTTTTCCATATTTGATCGCCGCAGCCTCCTCCTTAGGGATGGACTTCCTCTTCTTAGAACCCACTAACAGTTCTGCCATTCTACCAGAAGTTTCAGGCTGACCTTGAATATTTTCATCCTGCCCTAGGGCAATTTGCCGAGAAACTTCATGATGTTCTTGATGTCTTTCACGATGCCCAGATTTTCCAGAATGTTGATGGCTTGATTTCCCAGATTTGGACTTGTGTTTCTTAGATGAGGAGGGTTTCCTCGAAACTGGGTTTGCTTCAGAGGGTTCGGCCATTTTTTGTGGGGTTGATGAAATGTTTATATGAAGAACATAGATGAAAATGAAGAATGTGTGAAATGAGATGTCCCTTTTATAGGTAAAGTCACTAAGGGCAAAAAAAAGGTCATGCTCCTTCACATTATCACACATTGGGTAGCGTAAACGCCTTAAGTTGGATCGATATACCTGATGACACGTGTCGCTTCATATTGTCAGAGAAGTCGAAAACGTCTCATTTGGAAGTTGAAGCGTTTTCTGAAGTGACGTGTCTTCTTGGACTTGTGCTGGCGCTCTCTTGGTTTGATCATCCAGCGTCAGTGTGTAATCATTCGGAAGTGGTTTTGCTTCCGGTTGCACTTACTTAAGATTCAACATTGAATACCTGCAAGGACATATATTGGCACTCCGATGCCTAAGTTAGTATTGTTTGAAGTATTTTGAAAAACAATTAAGTACATGGAATTTACACTTCATTTGGGTTTACCATTCCCAAATCACCTCTAATAAAAGTAAATTGGTCAACCCCCAGAGGCTTGGTGAAGATATCAGCAAGCTGTTGTTGTGTGGGGACAAACTGTACTTTGACATCTTTCTTTTGAACATGGTCTCTGATGAAATGATGTCTGACATCAATGTGCTTTGTCCTAGTGTGCTGAACCGGATTCTTGGCTAGGCTGATTGTGCTTGTGTTGTCACAGAGGATGGGTGCCTCAGGGAATTCCAAGCCAAGATCTCTCAACTGGTTCTTCAGCCACAACACTTGGGCACAACAACTGGCTGCTGCAATGTATTCTGCCTCAGTGGATGACAAGGACACGCAGGTCTGCTTTTTGCTTGCCCAAGACACCAGACAACCACCAAGGAAGGCGCATTGTCCACTGGTGCTTTTCCTATCAGTTTTATAACCTGCATGATCAGAGTCAGAATAAGCCCACAAGAACTCTTGGTTACCTCTGGGATACCAAAGACCAAGTTCTTGTGTCCCCTCAAGGTATCTTAAGATACGTTTAACACATGTTAGATGTGACTCCTTGGGGTTGGCTTGAAATCTAGCACACATGCCTACACTAAATTGAATGTCAGGTCTGCTGGCTGTTAAGTATAGGAGAGAACCTATCATTCCTCTATACATGGGCAGGCTAACAGATTTACCCTTTGCGTCAGCATCAAGTGCGGCAGTGGTGCTCATGGGAGTGTCATACTCCTTGCATTCATCCATCCCAAACTTTTTGAGTAGCTCTCTGCAGTATTTGGCTTGGGAGATGAATATTCCATTCTTCTTCTGCTTAATTTGCAGGCCTAGGAAGAACGTTAGTTCTCCCATCATTGACATTTCAAACTCACCCTGCATGGTCTTAGAAAAATCCTCACAAAGCTTTTCGTTAGTTGCTCCAAAGATAATATCATCAACATAAATTTGAACAATTAGCATGTCTCTATCTTTGTGAAGGATAAACAGTGTATTATCAAGTTTGCCTCTTGAGAAACCTTTGCCTAGCAGAAAGCTGCTAAGTCTCTCATACCAAACTCTAGGAGCTTGTTTTAGGCCATATAAAGCTTTCTTTAATCTATACACATGTTTGGGGTGCTTATGATCCTCAAAGCCAGGAGGTTGTTCTACATATACCTCTTCTTTAATATAACCATTAAGAAATGCACTCTTTACATCCATTTGATATAGCCTGAAGCCCTTCATGGATGCAAAGGCTAGAAGAATCCTTATTGCTTCAAGTCTCGCGACTGGAGCAAATGTTTCTTCATAGTCAATGCCTTCTTCTTGGTTATATCCTTTGGCAACTAGTCTGGCTTTGTTTCTTGTAATTTGACCTGTCTCATCCAGTTTGTTTTTAAAGACCCATTTGGTCCCTACTATAGATTGATGAGATGGCCTAGGGACTAGTTCCCAGACTTGACTTCTTTCAAATTGGTTTAGCTCTTCCTGCATGGCAATAATCCAGTCGCAGTCCTCAAGAGCTTGTTCAACTGAAGTTGGTTCTATTTGAGATAGAAATGCACCAAACTCAACTTCATTTTGAACCTGCCTTCTGGTTCTCACACCAGAAGAAACATCACCAAGCACTTGATCAAGAGGATGATCTCTGTGATGCCTCCTAGCTGTTGGCAACTGTGCCTCATCATGCACAGTCTGCACTCTAGGTTCATCGCAGAGTTCATCTTCTTCCTTAGGATTGTTTGCTGGTGTTTCTTTTGGTGGTGAAGAAGATGATGGTAATTTTGGGAGGTTAAGTAATTCATCATCTTCTCTGGATTGTCCCCATGTAGGAATTTCATCAAATACAACATGCATGGATTCCTCTACAGTTTTAGTTCTCATGTTGTATATCCTATAAGCTTTACTCCTAAGGGAATATCCTATGAATATACCTATATCAGCCTTTGGATCAAACTTACCCAAGTTTACCTTTCCATTATTATGCACGTAGCATTTTGATCCAAATATTCTGAGGTGGCTGATGTTTGGCTTCCTTCCTTTGTATAGCTCGTATGGAGTCTTATCCAAGCCTTTACGAACATAAGCTCTGTTGGAGATATAGCAAGCAGTGCTCATAGCGTCCGCCCAGAACACTTGAGAAACCTCTTTCTCGTTGAGCATGCTTCTAGCCATCTCCGTCAGAACCCTGTTCTTTCTTTCAACTACTCCATTTTGTTGAGGAGTCCTCGGAGCTGAGAAGTTATGTTCAATTCCATTTTGCTCACATAGCTCAGAGAAGCTATGGTTCTCAAACTCCCCACCGTGGTCTGTCCTTATGGCTGTGATTTTGAGTTCTCTCTCATTCTGCACTTTCTTAGCCAAGACCACAAAAGCATCAAAAGTATCTTGCTTGGAGGCAAGAAACATAGTCCAGGTGAACCTTGAATAGTCATCCACCACTACTAGAGCATATAGGTTTCCACCCACGCTCTTTACTCTTGCTGGCCCAACCAAATCCATGTGAATTAGTTCCAAGAGCCTGCTGGTGGAGACTCTCTTCTTGGTTTTAAACGAGGACTTTGTTTGCTTTCCTCGTTGGCAGGATTCACAGATAAAATCATGCTTGACTTTAAAAGAGGGAATACCTATAGCTAACTCATTTTTAATTAGCATGTCCAATTGAGTAAAGTTAACATGAGCTAGTCTCTTATGCCAAAGCCAACTATTCTCGTCACTAGATATTAAACATTTTTCCTCTAGCTGTTGACATAAGTCTAAGGTATATAAATTCCCATTTCTGTTTGCCTTAATCTTGCATTTTAAGTTGGCCTTATCTATATTTAGATCCTGCTTATCAACTATTAAGCACTCATTTGAATCAAATATTACCCAATTTCCTCTGTCCGTGCTCTGGCTCACGCTCAGCAGGTTGTGACAGAGACCGTCCACAAGGTAGACATCTTTTACTGGTCCGACCTCTCCAACTCCAGTGATCTTGCCACTTTGATTTCCTCCAAAGGTTACTGTGGCCCCATCTTTGATCACCAGAGATTTGAACTTGTCTCTGTCCCCAGTCATGTGTCTTGAGCATCCACTATCAATATACCATTTCTTGTTCTTGGATGCCTTGAGACACACCTGTAAAATTTAAGCAAACTTAGGTACCCAACTTTTCTTGGGTCCTCGATCATTAGTTTTTAATGCCCTTGGTTTAGAGTCATCCTTGATCTTGGGCTTGTGACTTTTCTGAGCCTCTGGCCGAGTGCTGGCTCTGGACTCTTGGGTTTTCCCTTTGGAATAATTCCAGGCTTGGGATCCTTGTCCTCTCCTAGTTTCCTTTGCAGGAGGAGGATCTTTTGTTGCCTTGGTTCTTTTAGGGACCCATTTGTAGGAGCTGTTAACTCCATGCTTCTTAGCATTACAGGTGGACGTGGAGTGTCCTTTCCTGTTGCAGTAATTACAGAAGCTAAAGGGTGAGGAGCCATGATTGGTGGCTTTATGGAAGAACTTCAAGTAAGGCTTTACTTTTGGTTCTACCCACCTTTTTACCTTAGGGGTATATCCCAAGCCAGTTCTATCCCTATATGCCCTTTGGCTCATTAAAATTACTTTTAGCATTTCTGAACCATTGGTGAACTTCTCCAGGGCATTTTGCAGCTTATTATTTTCCTCTGAGACTTTGCTGCAACTAGAGCAACTCTCAGGTGTTGGGGCGTTGGGTTCTACCTGTGGAGAACCCTGGCCATCCACTATCGGAAGTCTTCTAGCTTCCGCTAGTTCCTCACTTAGTGAGTCCACCTTGGACTCAAGTGATTCCTTTTTGGTTTTCAACACCTTATAGGCTTTACATAGTCTAGAGAATTCTTCATGAATCTCATTGTAAGCCTCTTGAAGTTCAGAAAAAGTTACCTCATGATCTTCGTTGGTGAGGTCAACATCTGAAGGTGCTTCTTCATCCTCCTCTCTAGCTACCAGGCAGAGGTTGGCAACTTCTTCTTCGTCACTTGCTTCCTCATCTGAGCTGTTAACCCAAATAGAGGAAACAAGAGCTTTTCTTTTGTCCTTGCCTTTTGACCTCTGCAGGCTGGGGCACTCAGCCTTGAAGTGACCAGGCTTATTGCATTCAAAGCACACAGGGACCTTCTCTTTCTTGTATCCCTTCTTCTCACTGGTATCACCTCTCTGATAGCCTCCCTTCTTTCTGAGGAATTTTCTAAATTTCCTCACCATCATAGCCATCTCCTCATCGTCCATCTCATCATCATCATCTTCATCATTGTCATTGATCCCTTTGCTGGGAGCAACGAGAGCAAGATTTTTGTTCTTGGGTGAAGGTTGAGGAGCTCTCATAGCCAGCAAGGTAGGTTCATATTCAGCAAGAGAGCCAAATAGTGCGGTGATGGAGCTGGTTGATTCACCTTGCACTTCTTGCAAAATAGTTACTTTGGTGATCCAGTCACCCTTCAAGATCTTTAGGATCTTGCTCACTTGCTCTCTTTCAGGGATATCCTTACCCAGCGAGGCCAAATTATTGATGAGATGAGTGAACCTGAGTTCCAGCTCTCTGATAGGCTCGGTAGGGCTCAGCATGGCGAATTTATGGAATTCTTCAACCAGCATTTCAATACGTCTCGCCTTTACTCCCCTGGTTCCAGAGTGTGCAGCCTCAAGAGCCTCCCACATATCCTTAGCAGTTTTGTGGTGGCTGATTCTGTGAAATTCTTTGTGGGTGAGAGCACACTGGATGTAGTGCATGGCCCGATGGTTTAGTTGGACTAGAGCATAGTCCTCAGCAGTGTATCTGGCTCGCACTTTTGCAAATCCATCTTCGTCCAGTGGAACATTATCCCCTCGTTCTATGACATCCCAGAGTCTCAAGTCGCTTGACTTGATATATGTCTCCATTCTGTACTTCCAGAACGTATAGTTGTACCCATCGAAGCCTGGGGGCTTATTGGGTTGAACGGCGACATCTGGTAGGCCATAATCTGGATCCATTACTTGATCTTTGCTTTCTGATTCGTTGGAATCGGGTGAGAAAGACCTGCTCTGATACCAAATGAACGTAATGGATGCACAAGAGGGGGGGGTGAATTGTGCATCAAAAATAAATACTCGAAATAAACAACACAGGATTTATACTGGTTCGGTCTACCTGACCTACGTCCAGTCCTCAACCACCCAGGCTGAGAGTTCCACTATAACTCAGGTTTTAAATCGGGTTCACCTGAAACCTTACAACCGCAAGTTTTAGACGGGATCACTTGCAACCTTACAACCACAAGTTTTGCGGGCTTACTTGCAACCTTTTTATCTAGCTCCCCCTTACACCAAGCAAGGGTTCAACCTTTACAAATAAAGGATTTTACTAACTAAGTTCTCTTTAAGAACAGATGGTGATACACACTTAAGCACAACTAATTGCTCTTATAACAAGAAGAGACTTAACTACAATGAGTACAGAATAAGTACGTGAAGAATCACTCAAAGTGTTAAATGCTCTTTTCTATTTCTGGGCAGCCTTGAATGCTTTGAAGATTTCTTGTGTTTCTCGCTCTAACTTCTCTCTAGAGTATTCAAGGATAAATGTTGTTGTAATAAATGAAGTTGAGCTCCCTTTATATAGTCTTCAAGCATTTGAACTCTTGGTAGGTGGGAGTCCCGTTTGAATTTGGCCGTTTATCCCAAGTTACCGTTTGCCCAATAAATGCTCCATTAATGCATAGCAGGGTTGACTTGCTTTATCTCTGAAAAGTAGTCCTGACACCTCTGCTCTGATATAAGCATTCTGACTTCTGAGTATGTGATTTTTACTCTTGCACTCTTGCTGACGGATGATCATCTTTCATCCGCAAGTGGTAATCTTGCTCTGCAAGTGTTAAGCTCTGAGTCCCAATGTCAAGAGTCTTTCCATCCGGAAGCTCATTTGCATCCGGAAGCGTGACCATGTTCTGCACATACTGGTTAGTCCAACATAGCAATATATATATAAGAATTATACATGCTGTGGGAAGTTTGTTTGCTATGGGGAGTAGTTTACTTAGACTGTGTTCTGATTTGGTCTATGATGTATCTGGAAGCATTTTTACATCCGGAAGTAAAACTACTAGATGAAGGATCTTGGTTCACTATAACTCACTCTCACTTAGTGTATTTCATCCCAACACTCAGCGCTAGTCACTAAGCTATCGGAAGCACTTTTACTTGACGTAGTGAACTCACTGACGCTTAGGGTGAAATCTATTCTATCAATCTGCGCCAGTCTAAATCTAATAGGAAGTGCTTTCACTTGGCGAAGTAGACTTACTGACGCTTGGGGTAATAACTATTCTATTGCTCTGCGCCAGTCTGAGTCTAACAGGAAGCGCTTTCACTTGGGGAAGTAGACTTACTGACGCTTGGGGTAATATCTATTCTGTCGCTCTGCGCCAGTCTAATTCTAACAGGAAGCGCTTTCACTTGGGGAAGTAGACTCACTGTCGCTTGGAGTAATATCTATTCTATCGCTCTGCGCCAGTCTAAGTCTAACAGGAAGCAACTTCGCTTCCGATTGAACCATAGCTTAGTCTTAGGGTTTGTGCACCTAAAGTTCATGGACTAAGTTAAATCCCTAGTTATTTACTTGCTGACGCTGGGGGATGAAAGCATTCATCCGCATGCGCAAGTCCTAATCTAACCGGAAGTAAATCTTCATCCGGAAGCACTCTTACTTGGGATCCTAAGTATACTATTGCTTCCTAGGCACTTGGTCTAATCCTTTATATTTTAGTCTTCATCAAAACTTAAGATTCTAACACTCCTGTTATTCCTTTGCTCACATCTTATAAGATGGGCAACTTCAATCTATCTCATACGTATTTAGAATTCTCTCATGTTTCTCTGCTTTGAATTTCATGGTAACAAGTTGTTTGTGAAATGTCTTAGTTGATTCAAATTATGGTGTCTATCATTCTTGAGAATCATTCATTATAAAATGTTTCATTTGGAAAATATGGATGGCTTGTGGTGGAATATGGGTTTTGATTTTCTCTGTTTGAGGTGAAAAAATAATTTATTTTTAGTAAGTATTTTTTTGTTCAGCTGGTTTGAATGCTTTTTTTTTTGAAAACATGTTTTAAATTAATGTTGATGATTAAAATTAACTGAATGAAAAGTTAATTTAAATGATTATCAATTTCCCCCCGTATAGATTGCTTCATTTTTAGTGTGAGAATTGCCATTCACTTGAACAAAATAAATGTTCTACAGTTTTCCTCAAATGGATTTTTACCTCAACAGAACACTTGTTTGAAGGCAATCAAATTTCTCATGGAAATATATCATGAAAGATACTCCCTCCGTTCCTAAATATAAAATCACTTTAGGGAGGAGAATTTGTACTTAAATATAAGATCACTTTCTAATTTTACTCAAGTTTTCCCATATTTACCCCTATACTCCCTTCACCCAAAAAATAATGGTTCGAAGGTGAGAGCATACTTTTAGAACTTCGGTGAAGGGTATTTTGGAAATTTCATGAAATCCTAACTCATTGGAATGTCTTCTTTAATCTCTCCAAATTTGCTTAAGTGATTTTATATTTAGGAACGGAGGGAGTACCTTCTACTGGAAATTTGATCTCATGGAAAAATAAAGTTTATCTTTTCTTATCATCTAGTTCACCCGAAAGGTACTATCTGTTGGAAGTCATTTTTCAGTTTAAGAAAAGAAGAAATTTTAACCATCTAGAAGATCTGAATTCAAGAAGCAGTTTAACAAATGTTAACCATTACATTTTTGTATTTGCACACTTTTGTTTTACTTGTGTGTTATGAAAATCACATGCATCAACTACATACAGATTGTTTTGGCACCACTGACTACATACAAAGATGTTATAACTATGTTCCTCAGCCGCATGTTATTGTATTTTACTCTCAACGAACTACTAAGGGAGGTCTTCTAATAGCTGAAGCTACTGGTGTTTCTGACATTGATCAAGGGTACTTTGCACATTTTCAGTATTTTAATGTAAATCTTATCTTATGTTTTATAAACACCTATATACACGTTATACATGGCATCTAAGATATGATAGGGCATGAAATTTAAGCATATGACTACAGGGAGGTATACACATTTGTATAATTATTTGTAATTTACATATAACTAACATATCATCTCATCATAAAGTAAAAATAAGTATTGAATATTCTATGAATTACTCCCTCCGTTCCTAAATGTAAGATCACTTTCCATAATTTGGGGAGATTAAGGAAGGTGGTCAAATTACCTGATGTTCCAAAAATACCCTTCAATTAAATTGAAAACACAAATATACCCCTTCATGCTTCCAACTCAACCCCACAACTCAATTGTAAAAGGAGTATGAGGGTATTTTGGGTAAAACTTGGGAAAAAAAAGAAAGTGTTCTTACATTTAGGAACTTATCCATATCCCCAAAGTGATCTTACATTTAGGAACGGAGGGAGTATATGATAAATATTAGAACAAACCTTATGCATGAGAAGATGTCCATTACAATTTTGTGGTTATAATATTTATTTTTTATCACCTTAAATTGTTTATTTTTAAATGAAAATATCATTTGATAAAAATAATTCAGAAGCATCACATGGTTATCAGAACTCAAGAGATCCTTTTGCTAGGCCACCTCATGAGTACAAAGTATCCTGTTTTGCAATGAAGATCTGAAGTTATATGGATAAACATATAACTATACAGCTGTTGTGTATGTTCACAAGTAGAATACAGATATCACGTCATACCATTTATCTGATACAAATATGCCACTTCTTTCAAGTAACAGTGCTTAATAAATTTAAATTCTTCTTGCTAGGATGTTTTACAATATGTTTTGGTTTTCAATGTAAAGGTTTGAGCATACACCAGGCATATGGACACAAGAACAGGTGGAAGCATGGAAACCCATAGTGGATGCTGTTCATGCCGAAGGTGGTATATTCTTTTGTCAGATTTGGCATGTTGGAAGGGTTTCAAATACAGGTATTCTCTGTCCAATTTTATGAAGAACTATAATAATGGATAGGTTGCCATTAGGATGCAGGCAATAATTACATTAATGTTAATTACCTAAATCCTTGTGCTAAATTTCTTTCAAGTGTGACAATTTTCTTAGACATGATGTTAATGTTTTTACTATAATTTGATTGTAACTTATCACATGGTGGTAAAATTCTTATCATGTTGAAGTTTGAAACATATATTTTAGGGCAAAGGTGCAAAAATTGCCACCGTAAATTTAAAAATGGGCAACTATAACTCTAGTAAATTGAAGGGGGCAAACTATACACTGTAAACTAAAATGGGGCAAAACCATACATTGTAAACCAAAATGAGGCAAAAGTAACATTTCTGTTATGCCTAGTTAAACAGGCATTTTCCAGACGTGGGCTCCACCATCAGTAAATGACATGTCAATTCCAAAATCTAACGTGATAGCTAAAATGCATCCAGTTGAACCCTAAATCACTAAAAAAGAACTCTAAACCCCCAAATCATTTCGATAAGAAACCAAATAGAACCCCAAATCATGTCGGATTTGATGGTGTTGAGATTCATGGCGCCTATGGTTATCTTCTTGACCAATTTTTGAAAGATCAAGTCAATGATCGAACGGATAAATATGGTGGATCACTAGAGAACCGTTGTCGCTTTCCTTTTAGAAATTGTTGAAGCAGTTGCTGATGAGATTGGACCAGATCGAGTGGGAATTCGATTGTCACCTTTTACAGAATCTGAGGAATAAGTGGATTCCAATCCAAAAGAACTTGCCTTATACATGGCAACTTCTCTAAACAAATATGGCATTCTATACTTCCACTTGTAGAGCCAAAATGGAAGACTGACAGAGAAAAATTTGAGGGCACGGATAGTCTTGTGCCGGTAAGAAATGGTTTTCATGGCACCTTCATTACTGCTGGGGGGTATAAATGTGAAGATGGCAACAAAGTAATTGCATAGAACAGAGCTGACCTTGTTGCTTATGGTCGATGGTTCTTTTCAAATCCAGAGTTGCCTAAGAGATTTGAGATTGATGCTCCTCTCAACGAGTATCACGAAGAGACATATTACAGTTGCTGATGAGATTGATCCTATTACGCTCCACTTTTGCTTCACCACTTCTTCCTCCACTTGTGCTTCACCTGTACTTGCTTTAAGGCAATGTATTCACACAGCAGCCAAAGAGAATTACTAGGCTATTCTTTGTGGTGTCCTTCGTCAAAAACAAGTCAGAATTGATGTGCAATTAACCCAAAAAACTTATGGGGCAGCATTGTTCCAAAGTCAACTTCCATAATAAGTTGGCAAATGAAAAGAAACTCTATTAAATTAGTTAATACTAGAGAAAAATTGCAGTACTGAGCAGATGTCAAGCTGATTATTATTTGCACGAGTGATGTGCTAGAAGCCATGGCTAGAAAAAGCAGTAGTCACTCGAGAGATTAAGAGCTAAACTAAGAACTTCCTGAATGACTAATGTAATGAGAGGCTAGAATTGTCCCTCATGTAAAGCAATATTCCTTTTATGACAACGTTTATTGAGAGATGAATGTGCTCATCCTTATACGACATGTATAAAATATTTTTGGAACATATCAAAAATCGGAAAGATTGCAATCAGGAAATTTGAATGAAAAAACAGCCAAACCATGATTGGATGCTCAAGCACATAGACAGTGAATGAATAAATGTTCAAAGATATTGCCCAGAGTCATTAATATGGTGATTGATGAGGACGTATCCTTTGGGAAAAGCTTGAGTTTAGACTCCACATTAAGAGCAACTGCTTGTAAGGAAGAGATATAGACCACATAAATTTGCAAACAGAATCCAAGAATTTCCACTAGAAGAAGAAAAATAAATATGTTATGCATCTACCTTCAACCGTATATGAATCAGATTCCAGAGGCATTGTTGTTCCAGCATATGTGATCTGGGATATTACTCAAGGATATAGGGAGTAAGTACTGAATACCATTAATTCACAATGGGCATAAACCTTAACAATACATCAATATCATAGTTTGCTTCAGACCTTTTATCTCTTTCAAAACAGAAAATAGAGGACATAAGGATTTTCAGGATAGAGTTAGCATCAGAAGGGGAATAGAGTTTATAAATTAAAAAGTGAAACTCCATGTGAAATTGAATAAGAACAATATTAGAACATAGAACATATAGATATGTCTCCTTTACATTAAAGATATGTGAAATTGGATCAGGTAATGAGAATCCTACTTGATAGTTATCCACACTTGTTGGACTCTTTAAGCTCTAATTACAAGGCATATATGGCCAAAACATCAGCACATGTACATGTTAAATTCATGTCTAATGATGAATGGCCAAAACAAAATTCCTCTAGAGTATTGTGACCTTTACATACAAGGTGAGAATTGCCATTAGCCTCACGTTCTCTGCTTCATTTGGGCACTTGTGAATGAATTTACCAATCTCCAAAAAGCCAACAGTTACTTCCACGTCCAATTGAATTTGTGTTCAACCATCCATCCTTGCTAAATCCAATCCATCCAAGATTTCTCATAGCCCTGTACTTGTTACCTGAAAAAGAAATTAATGAAAAGTGAAAAAAAGGAAAAGTGTTCTTATAATATTTGATAGATCGTAAAGTGGCTTTAATGTAAAGGGAGCAGCATCTCACGTGTTTCAGAGAAAGTGTTTTATTATATATTCCCATTCTCATTCATTTTCCAACTTTCATTTTGCTACAAATCAGCCCATAGTTCAGCATTAGTCTATAATACAATCCTCTACTAATACCATTCTTTCTGGAAGATAATAACTGCATAAGCAACATTTCACAGCAAGCTAGAAGTTTCAGGACTCACTGGAAATATTTGACAGTGAATACCCATCATAGCAAATAGCAATCATTCCTATTCTATGGTTCCGTGCCAATATGTTCTTCTAATGATTTGACCCCACTTCCATTTACCTTTTAATGACAAATAATTAAAGCCTCTCATTTACTAATTATTTAACCTAAGCAAGCAAGTGTTTTAGCATCCAGATATGTACATAGAAGAAACAACAGACAACATTTAGTTTGGCAGGACAATAATACTATACTGTCCGCCTTCAAGTGTACTGGATTTTGTCATATAGCATCGTTTTTCTAACTATTTAGAGTTCTAATGATCCCATTAAACAAATGCACGAAAAGTAGAGTCCTCACATGAATATAATGAAGCAGCAGGTAAATAAATATATATATACTCTCTCCGGTCCTAAATATAGGACCTAAGACTTCATTTTGGTCCTAAATATAAGACCTAAATACATTTTTGGTCACCTTTTTCCTAAATTACCCTTCTTCTTCTTAACAACTCCTTTGGTAGGGGAGAAAGGGCTACTAAGTAACTAAACTAATTAAGGAGGGTATTATTGGAAAGACATCTAAAATTAAGCTTTCCTTAATCTCCCCAAAAAAAGTTATCTAGTCCTATATTTAGGAGCGGAGGGAGTATATATAATGAGAAATAAAAAAGAGGAGATGAATAGAAGAAGCAATTTCGTCAGACGAAAAAGTCAAAAGGGTTGTGGCGATTGGCGCCGCCGTGGGGACATTTGATCTGGAGGTACAAACTTTGTTATGAGATCGGGCTCAGATAAGGTCGTGCTTAAGGGTTGTGTTCCGACAGTTATATAGCATTGATCTTGAGTTGTTTTAGTCGATGTGGGACTCAGAGCTGTTAGTTCCAATATTTTCGCTGGGCTGTTAAAACATCCTGGAGATCTATCGTAACAAGGAAGGAAAACCCGGACCCGTCCGACCAGGGAAAACGGGAACCGGCAGGGAATCTAACAACCTCGGGCGGGTGAAGTGGTGTTGATGATGAAGAGTGGCGGCCGTCCCTGCGATGATGAAGAGGATGAATAGTGTTGGCCTTTTGGTTTAGGTCTTCCCATTTCCTCTTCAAAACCAAACGCACCGTTTTCCCATTTCAAATTAATTTCCCATTTCAAATTCTTTCCTTCATAACTCACCTCATGCTCCAATTAGAACACGGCAAGGGAAAATGAATATGCAATGATAATAAGACAAAACATAAGTAATTGAAAAGGGAAAATCCGAAATAAGTCCTCCGAATACCCAAAAAGATAAGTGACGAATCTAAACTTCCACAAGGACCATGAAGGAACTAGTACCTATCTGTCATTTTAAAATTTTGCGAAAAGACAAAATTGCTCTCATCCTAAAACACAAATTGCAAGAAGAAGGTGGATATTAGGGTCGGTTTAGGGTGGGGTAGGAATTTATGTTTCAGGATGAGGGTAATTTTGTCTTTTCGCAAAATTTTAAAATGACAGATAGGTGCTGGTTCCTTCATAGTCCTTTTGGAAGTTTAGTTCCTCATTTGTCCTTTTGTGTATTCGAAGGATTTATTTGAGATTTTCCCTAAAAAATGTAATATAGTGAAATTTATTCCCATTTACTTGTTTCTATTTTAAACTTGATTTCGATCAAAAAAATTCTAAACTTGACTATTCCTATTTTAATTCTTTTTTTTTATCAAAAGACTATTCCTATTTTAATTCAAAATCATGATATGATATCTATAGTGAAATTTATTGTCATTTACTTATTTCTATCAATGTTGTAAAAGTCGGACTGGAAGGCGAGCCGGAGAGGCTTCTGGGTCATGGTTCGCATGGTCGGATCGGTCGGACCGATGACTAAATAATTAAAAAAATATCTAACTTTTAAGCACACCTTATATTTTTCGGCAAAAAAAAAGTATACCTTATATATTATGGTAAAAAAATAAGTATTCTTTATATACATACATATCAGTATTTTTCACCCCTTCTTCTTTTATAAAAGATATTTGACTAAGAAAATATAGAGTAAGTAGAAAATAATTAAGCAAATCAAATTTTATGTATTTAAATGAATAAAAATAAGTCTTTTATATTTTTTCAAACAAAACCCACCTCCTTAATTAATTTCTTTTTCTTATTTTTGTGTTTATCACTTCTTCCAAAGCCTGCACACACATAAGAAGGACAAGACAAGCCCCATCATTACTTTTAATAACTTGCTGTCTCTTTCTCTACTTACCCTTCCACGCGGCATCAGAAGCTCAAAATGACTTTTTTTTTTTTTTTGGTTACAAAAATGACTTTTAAGTAGCTTGAATTTCTTCTTTCTTCCTTGTTCGCTCAGCGTCGTCCATGGCTTCTCCATCGAGTGATGAGGAAGAGAAGGAGATAGCAATATCTTGTTTCAGAAAAAAAAATAACTCAGATCTCGTATCTAAGACACTTTGTTTCATCAAGATCTTATTTTTCCTCCATTTCTGCATACAAAAAGAAAGCTTTTCCAAATATCTTCTTCTTCTACCTGTCTTTCAGTTTTTTTCCGGCGAGAAAGGCTTCATCTTGGGCCGTCCGGTTTTTCGTGAAAATCGTTCCGGCTCCCGGCTGGATAGCGGTTTCCGGCTTAAACGGCGGTTCTCGCCGGCTCGACACGGCTAGACCACTAGGAGCGGCTCCCTACCAGAGCCAAGCCGTCACAAGCTCCTGTTGACGGTCCGACCGATTGGACCGTCCGGCTCGGTCCGGCTTTAATAACACTGATTTCTATTCTAAACTTGACTACTCCTATAGTCCTATTTTAATTCAAAATCATGATATCTCTAGTAAAATCCCTCTAACAACAAGACTTTTTTTACCCGCACTTTGCACAGAACCAATTTTGTATAAGACAAATTTTACTGATAGTGGCACAAAAAGAAAATTATTAACTCTGAGTCTCTGACAATTTACTTTGTCAATGAAAAATTATATTTCTCTTGAGTCAAATCATTGGTCCGCGTCATTTCAAAAAAATCATTGGTCCACGTATATTATTTGATGCCTAAGCACAACACCCAATTGTGCACTTGCCTCTCAATGATTTTTTCACGTGTCCTTTTTCAAATCACACCAAATTCACCAAATTCAAATGAAATAAATAAATTTAGAAATCTGATCGAGACAACAATGCATGCCTTCACATTTATTTTTATTAATGTTTATGTTTATTACATTACTGTCATGATTTCATTCCATTAGTGTTTTTCCCGTTCAATGCATGAATGTGCCGTTCAAATTTGAAAAAATAAATTTTTTATTTAAAAAAAATTGAAAAAATTGTCCTAATTGAATTCATAATATCATTAATTTCAATGTCTTGAACATGCCAATCAATATTACTGAAAAAAGCACATGTCATCCATTATTACTCTCATGATTACCTCAATTGTTGGGTTATCAATCTTGAAAAAAAAAACGATTTCCATTTCTCGCATAGGACATTCAATGTGCTTAAATTCTATGATTTGTGCAAATTTAACCTTAATATGAATATTGAATTTGCTTTTATGTAATTGTCTACTTATTTTTTCTCAAGTTCAAATTTATTCCCGCCCACGGATAATGCCTGAATCAAACGTAGACATAGCATTATTCCTCCTTTATATATGACGCCAAAAACATTGTTCTTTTACTTTCAATTTCTCATACCTTCGTCCAATCCACTGGCAAATTGGAGCACTACTTTCTCCTCAATACTCATTTTTGTAAGACCTCTGTGTGAACTGACCAAGTGTCACTTGTGTCATTAATGGAAGAAAATGTATCCATATTTTTTATGACGCCTGAAATTTCCTTAACACGTCGGGGAACTATTCTAGAAGAGTCATTGTGTTTGATTATTTTTAAGAAATTAAAAAATGGAATAATTAAGTAACATCGCGTATTAAATTTAATGAATTAATAAAACTTTAGAATACATCCTTAAAACCAAATTTCATGAGAAGTTTTTTTTTTAAATACTGCTTGAGAGTTTTCGAATTTACATTTATTTGATTGCAATAATATTACAAATGAATGTGATAAATTTTTTCATTAGTCACAATCACTATTGAATTGTAATAACACAGTTTTAAATCAATCATAATTATTTTAAATATAATGTCAGAAATTATTGGTTACAAATTTCAAGAGCAAAGTCGTTTTAAATCAACTTGAAATCACCTTTGATAGAGGAAATCAACTTAATAAGTGGAGATTTCGAAATGCTTGAATCTTAATGTGATTTTATTACCAAAATATTAATAATGTGAATCAATTATCTCTACTTTCATAGGCAATTCCATAGTCTTCCTTTAATTTAAAAATTAATACCAACATATAATGAGGCAATCATCTTAATTAGTGGAGATTTGAAATTAGTTATTAATTCCAACATATAATTTTTTTTGCCAGAAATTCACACATATAATGAGGCAATCATCTTACAAAATCACTTTAACCATGTCTGATTCGGGAAATTCCATTTCAATATGTGTTATCTTTCCAAAAATCTGAAAGTATATTATTTTGGTAATAATTTTGCACACACTAATTAAGGCCAAATTTTTGATTTTGGAATTTGTTATCTTCAACTATTGAATTTCAATATGATGTTTCATTGATGATAAACTGATTACAAATGAATCTGATAAAATTTTTTGTCAGTCACAATCACTAATGAATTGTAATAATACAGTTTGAAATTAAGCATAATTATTTAAATATAATGTAAAAAATGATTAGGTTCTAATTATAATGAGCAATTTCGATTTGAATGCTTGTAAATTATTGGTTCCAATTTTCATGGCTTGTAATTGAATGTGGTACCATATTATTTATAACATGGAATTTGAATGTGTTAATAATTTTGCTAATGATGTTGCATCAAGTATGTAAGGCCAAATTATTGATTTTGGAATTTGATTGTGTTATTAATTACTTATTTTGTAATAATGTCAAAAATCACTTATTTTCGTCTAATTTTGGAATTTGAGTGTGTTATTAAATTATGTAATAATGTTGTGCTTTAAAAATTATTTCCACCATATAATGAGACAATCATCTTAGTAGTGGAGATTTGAAATCAATTATTAATTCCAACATATAATGAAGCAACCATCTTACGGAATCACTTTAACCTTAATATATTTGTTATTAATGTTGGCACACACTAATTAAGACCAAATTACTGATTTTGAAATTTGCTTCAACTATGGTATTTCGATATAAGGTTAAACTAAGGATAAACTTATTATGGAATTTCGATATGGAATTAATGTTTGATTTTATAATAAGTATAAATCATTGATTTTTTTTATTATGTTTGAAGTTAAATGTGCCAAGAAATTTTGGTTATCATTTTGCATCAATCACTCTATAGAAATTAGTGTGCATTAATTAGTGATATTTAAAAATTAGAGTGCATTAAAAAATTTATTTGTATATTTTGGGAAATGCATTGAGCTTGATCATCTATAAGGTCATTTGGGAAATGCATCTCATGATATGATATCTATAGTGAAATTTATTGTCATTTACTTATTTCTATTCTAAACTTGACTACTCTTATAGTCCTATTTTAATTCAAAATGATGATATCTCTAGTGAAATCTGTAACAACCCAACAAAATCATATACAATTTATAATAAAATCTATATTTACACTCCAAAAAAGTCCAAGTCGTAGCGACAAATTTAGAACTTGATGATAAATATTTTTAAAACAAAAACAAGATAAAACATTAAAGGTTGAGGTCAATGACAAAATAAATATAAAATAGAAGTACTTACTCCTCAAGTGTCTTCCCTTACTTATTATTAGATCTTCACCTAAAAATTGTTAATGATGGGGTGAGATCGACATCTCAGTAACTACTGAACTCTCCTAAAATACACAAGCAAATTACATGTAATTACAATATAAAAGTCATTCTCATATTCGTCCGTACAAATCAACTCTTTATTCATCTCAATTGACCTCTTAATTCAAAAAATGATTCATTCACATTAAGATTTTTTAATCATAATCATGCATAAATGCAGTATGCCTCCCTTATATCGCCTCCACCCTTATTCCGCTGACAGGAGTCATAGGCTAACACATAGTCCAAACAGAAACACATCCAATTAACTAGATTGTTCCAAGCTCACCATTACTTGAGATGTACCCTGCCAAAGGTACAGAGCTCAAGCATGGACTATGGCTTCCCTCCTTAAAAAACGAATGTAAGGAGGTGTCACATGTCCCATAACTTCCATACAGTCCCTGGCAAAGGAAGACATAGAAGAAAGGGCCCTGACAAGTACCACTACCATTGTGCACCGAGTAGTGGTATAAAAATTCATCATCACATAATCCTCCTCTAATCCTTATCCCATCATAGATGATCATGCAATGACAGATATATACATTCACCAACAATTAAAATATACTTGAATTAAATTACCATAATACACTCTCTAACACAATATAATATCATCATATAAACAAGCATGCTTGAAAAGAATCGAAGTACTTATCATTCACATATTGCACATCAAAACAGTTAACAACAAGCATGCTTGAAAAGGAACAAACTAATTTAACAACAAACATGCTTGAAAAGGAACAGACTAAGTTAACAACAAACATGCTTAAAAAGGAACAAACTAATCATAACAGCGCACATTTTTAAATTAAGAGGCAATCAGTAATCAGTCAGATTATAATTATACATAACTTACAAGCATACGAAAGAATCATTCAGAGTTACCTGTTACTCCTCAACTTAAGATAATTTACCAAAAAGTTACTCCAAAGCTCTATATCTACAAGGCCAATACCACTATTTATTAATATCACTCGAAATTTACTATGCCACTCTACAAGGCCAATAGGATGTTACAATTCTCCCCTCCTTAAAATAATTTGTCCTCAAAATTTCATGTGCTAATTTAGAGACACCCAATAAAAAAATTCACAGATATCCATTCCAAAAACACTTGAATAAAATCTCCTATAACTACTACTATGTAACTATGTTCTATACGCTTAAATCTTGCTTCCATGTATCCCTTTCATCAATTTAATTCAATATCCTACAATTTATTGGTTTTAAGCTTTCATGGTGCATCTCAAATTAACACTCTCAAGTGTGTCCACACAATTTCCTATACCATCATTTAAATCATCAAAAGTTATATATATACCTTCGTAATGGTTAACCATCAGTAATCCTAGACCAATCATTTACCTCAACGTATCAATTACCACCCGCCAACTTATTGCACAGCTAGAAGCCAAAAGGAAAGCTGCAAGCAAAGCTGCAAGTAGTGCTCTTGGCAACAATACAAATTAGTTTGTTTGTCTGTAGTTAATCCCTATTCTATTGGGACATATTTATGCCAATCCAATACTGTATTTTTTGGTGCCACTTATGGCCTAATTTTGTGGTGTTTTAGCATGGCTAAATTAACACTTGCGTTCAATTGCTAATGTGATTCAATATTTCAGATTCTCTCTAGTGTGTTTTGAAAAATGTAATTGTGTTCAATCCTTATGTTTTCGTTCCTTGAGTTGTGTCATGAAATTTGACATATAACCACTATGAACAATTTAATAGTTCTCAAACAATCTACATATTCTTCTCATCTTTTTAAATGAAACAAAGTAGAAAAGAATTTTGTCCAAACTATAACAGCAACTAAGAGAAACAGTGCTGAGAATAAAAATAAATTAATTCATCCAACTCCTAGACCATTTCGCTGCTATAACTCACTTCATAAATCAGCAGAAACTAATACTTTGTTTGCTACTATAAAAACAACAGAAAATAATACACCAACAGCAGAAAATAATAGTATTCAACCATTACATACACGTTCAAACATTACTAACAAAAAGACCATTTGATTACAGAGTTGCATTAAAACAATAGCAACACCAAATAGCCTAGATAACACTAAAGCAACCAATGTGAGATGTGAGCTTAATCTTCCTCTATATTTTCTTCAACTGCACTTGTGTACCATTCATGAAATCCTTGGATCTTTTGGCCATTGGTGAATCAAACCATTTGTAAAAGTCACATGCAACCTGCATTCAAGATATAAAATTCAGTATTAACTTACTAGATATGTTTCAGTCACATCCAACTGATTAATGAATGGAATTTTTGTTTAAGCTGTTAGGCATGCAAACCAATTCAATATTGACAGGCAATTCATGTTAATTGAATTTATGTTTTGGTACAGTTTTTTTAGGATATGCAATTCAATATTGACATAATATTGCCTATCTGTCCTCCCAAAAGTAAATTTGTCAACTTTGTTGTTCTGATTTTCCTCTTTAAATGCTATGTCCTACAAATATCCCATATTCATCTACCCTGATTAATTATATGAGGTGGTAACTATAATTTTTGCTTGCATCACCCTGAGTAATTCCTACTGCAGCATGTATGGGGAAAATATATACATGTGCACACATTTTCATGGGTCTGGAAAAATAAAGACATAAATACAAGCCATAGCCTATTTAAGAAGTAAGCAAATTCCTTTCATTTAAGCCATGTTCACTAATGCCATAGCCCAATCGTAGTATATTCAAGCTGTAAAGCATGCTTCTTTTGGACCAATAGAAAAAAAAAACCATTTAAGTTAGAGTACTAGATGTATAAAAAAATATTTAGATATTTAATTATGCTCCACTTTCACTTTTACAACCAGAGAAGCGAAGAACCAGAGAGCACCAAATGTATAAAAAAAGAGAAAAACAAATCAAGAAAGAAAAGAAGCCTTACATTCCTATAACTCCTGCACCTCCTACAACGGTTAATTTCAGGGTGAAAGATCTCCTCAGTGACACACCACTCTCAACCCATCGTTTTCAATCTCTTCACCGTGAACGAACGACGAGCCACCACTACGAAAGAAGCCGATGGCGACGAAGACCCAGGGTTTTTCTAGCTCTGTGATTTCTCGCCTCTCTTGGTCAGTGGTCACTTCGGGTTTCCATAGCGTGTGTGAGTGAGATGAAGAGGATTCACACTTCAGACATAGAAAAAAGAGAGAGAGAAGAGGCTAAAAAAACTACATAAATGATGCCACTTAGCATCCCAGTTCAGCAATAAATTCCAGATGTTGCTGACGTGTATAACGGACTGTTAGTAGTCCATCCAAAAAGGCATCTTGATCCCTTTTTTATAACTCCAGGGCTACTGATCCTAAAAATACTTCCGGGTCTACCGTGAACCACAGACAAAACTTCCGGGTCATTGGTGATCTTTAACCCATAGTACTTAGCATCATCTACAAAATATTCAACTTCACTCGTCTAAGAGAACAAATAAACATGAATCGATTTTTTTTATCTAAAGATCACTTTGAAATCATACCCTTGTCAAATCAATCTATCTATAACATAAATCTTAAATTATCATCCTTAACTTACTCTTTCTGCTGTACTTCCTTTTTTTTTTTTTTGCTTCTTTGTGACCTTCCTAAATCTGAGAAACTATCACCTAATACTTTCTCATATAACTCATGTCAATATAGCCTCAAATATATCTAAATTCAACAATCTGTACTTCATCCAAATCATACTTTGCTCACGTCATACCCTATTATTTATCTTTTCTCAATCAATTACATCTGTCTGGAAAAGTAAGTATTTTGTGTTGGGACAACTCCCTATACCAAAATTATACATTTTCCCATGCTAAAATTATCATGGGAAATCTCTTTTATGCAGTAAGTAATTAAAAGATCTGGATATAAAATGCTGAGTTTTCCAAGACACATGTGTAAGTGCCAGTGTTCCATTTTCCCTATTTTTTTTAACGTATTATTATTTTTTTTATAAACTATTGTGCAAAAATGCTTTTCTATTTTTGTTATCTTCTTTCAAATAAAACCTATATTATACAAACAAGATTTTCAAACACATACGATGTCAGTGCATAAAAATTCCCTTTTCTTTCAATATACAAATAGACTTCTGACATAACATTAAATTTCAAAATTTCCTGAATATTTACAAATACCCTAAAACTCAATAAACAAAAATGTAGAGTGCATCATCAATCAAAACACAAATTACCTTAATTTTGTCTCATCATTACGAAGATTCCCAATAATTTGGAAATAATATAATTAGTTCAATTCCAAATACGATACACACGAAATATAAAGGTTATAAAGGTCTCTCCCTTCGCTACCTTATCTAATAATATCATGAGATTGCTCTTGTTTTATGCCTTATACCTAACTCATCGTTCCATGGTAAACAAACCACTCACATTTGTACCCCTATAGCTAAACTAATTATTCTCCCTTTCTAAATCTTTCCCATAGTCTACAGCATTTAATCCATGTGTTTCATATCCTGCAATATTCTAATGTCGTAGTACTCATTGCTTCACTTAGTCTACCCATCACTTCCAACCTCCTCCAATTTCAATATCCTTGAAACGTTTTGAACCCATATCGTAGGAGTTCATACACTCAAATGACCATATTGATTATAGCCACCCTCGCCACAAGTACTATTGTCGTTGTAACATCGCTTCTTTTTTTTTGTACAGTTTTCAAATTATTATAGTGTATATTCACTATCAACTCTCACTCATCAACGCTCACTTATTATTATATATATCAAAATTCCTATGGCATATCTAACTAGCCATCTCTTAATCCACAAATCTCACCAATGCACTTAATGACTTGACTTTTGTACTTTTTTGTTTGGCTCTCGTACCATTCATTACCTTGTCTAAGATATTCCTATCTGGATGCTATCGTTACAGCTTAACCCTTTTTTTTATTTCGTTTTACTCTTTATTTAACAAGGATACAATACTTGATAAGTCACTCTATAACCATGGTCCAACTACACCACATATAAATTGGGACTTCACTTCATCTCTACATGATCAAGGACTATCCAGTCTCCAAATAATCTCTAACTAATACTATTAAAATTTAATATGCATGATCCATCAAATGCAGAAAGATTAAGATAATTAATCATTCCTTATTCTAAACATTTGTCTCTAAAAATACACACCGAAAAATTATAGCGAATCAATTATTATACATTTTTGTTTATAGGCTCACAGATATTTACCATTATTATCATTATTTCTAAAACTCAATTAATAAAGTCCAATTACGTTCCTCAAAATCAACAACACAATTCCCCCTCCTGTTAATATTATATACTCATACATAACTTTTCCATTTACATACAAGAAACTGCTACTTCAAATCATCTAGTAGTCATACAAAGATACATTAATTATATACAACTCCAAAACTGATCTTAATGTATATATAATTCTACCCGCAACTTCTTTCCTGTTATCTTATTGCCAAGAAAGTACACCTAAGAGATTATATTACTTTCCCTTTTCAAATATACTCTTCATATGGCTTTGATAATGTTCATCTTTATCACTATTCCTTAATTATTACCCAAATTTATCACTCGCTATTTTAAATTAGATAGTCATTGTAGCCCACTAATTTAATTCCTCAAGTATTTTCATAGTTGTTTTGATCATATAATTCACCCATAAACCTTAGCATTCCTATAATCTCTTTCAGCTCCATAACATCATAACATTTTTATGATATGATACAACCCTACAATGTTCTAATTCCTCCAAGAGTCAACTCTACTGTCCCTTAACCAACCGATCAAGGTATAAATGCCACCTCAAAACCTTCTATTGAATCTTCCTAATAACTCTCATCACAATCCATGTTGTCATGCAATCTTAAAAGTCAAGTCTAAAGCTCCAACAAACCAATATAAAATTATGCATAAATATCAATCCCAAGCTTAAAGTTCTTACGACCAATATATAATTTTTTTATTTTAACTCCCAAATCCAAGTCTAAAGTGTCACCAAGTCTATACAACCACTATTTCATGGCTTGTAAATGTAGCCAGATAATTGCATTAAGAAGGAATAAATGTAAATTCAATTGACCTTATCCTAAATTACCCTCAGAGTTTGAAACTAACGAATATATAGATTTTTGGGTACCACACTAACAACTACACAAGGGAAATTAAAACTTTGGCTGAACATACAATATCCCCATACTTAGAAAATCTTTGCCTAACCTCATGGGATAACTGATTAAATTGCTCATGTTAGTTTTTTTTTTGATACAGTAAATTGCTCATGTTATCTACCCTTACACAAATGAATATTTTCCCTTTTGAAATACCTCACCACTTGAGTATTACTCCTTAATAATTCTCTCTCTCTCTCTCTCTCTCTCTCTCTCTTCCAAAATTATCATTTTTTTGTAGTTTCTTGATCCCAAATATATTCCTTTATTACCATTCAATACTTTCATTCCAATCATTATCAAATCAAGTATTACACCTTTACTAATACTACCTCCGGTCCTAAATATAGGACCTAGATAACTTTTTTTTGGAGAGATTAAGGTTGCGAAATATGTTATTAAATGATGACATATGTAATATATTTTTAGATAATCCATTAGTTTATAGGTAAAATAAACTAGTTTAAGGGGAAAAATTAGGTAAATCAATTTATAATTAACTTATTTTTTGCTTTTATAGGATTTTCCAAAAAAGTCATCTAGGTCTTATATTTAGGACCGGAGGGAGTATTATATTTATTACTTAAGGTATTTTTTTTTGGGTTAAAGGTCATTCTGGCCACCAAACAATTATCAAAGTATCAATTTGGCCTATAAACAATTAACGGTCTCAATTTGGCCACTGAACAATAAAAGAGTCTCAAATTGGCCAACACTGTCAATTAAAAACTAACAATGTTAGTTTTTTGACACCTCAGCAATATGGATGCCACGTGATCAGTGATTTGGAGGTTGAATGAGTCCATGAATGTGCTGACTAGGCTCAAATATTAGTGATAAAAAAAAGAAATAAACCAATTAAAAAAAAAGAAACCCAACATCATCATCTCCTTCAGCCTCCATAGCCACCTCTCTCATCTTCCTCTGCCCAGAATCACCATCCCCTACACCGCCGGTATCATCTCCTGCAGCTGCCGCCGGAACCGCCCACCCAACCACTTGCCTTTCACGTCCGTCTTCCTCTTCCTATGTTGGATATTAGAGGTGGTGGGTGTGGGCCGATCTGGCGGTGACTCCGGCGGAGATGATGTTGACAGTGTAGGGGATGGTGGGTGTGGGCCGAGGAAGATGAGAGAGGTGGCTATGGAGGCTGAAGGAGATGATGATGTTGGGTTTTTTTTTTAATTGGTTTATTTCTTTTTTTTATCACTAACATTTGAGCCTAGTCAGCACATTCATGGACTCATTCAACCTCCAAATCACTGACCACGTGGCATCCATATTGCTGAGGTGTCAAAAAACTAACAGTATTAGTTTTTAATTGACAATGTTGGCCAATTTGAGACTCTTTTATTGTTCAGTGGCCAAATTGAGACCGTTAATTGTTTATAGGCCAAATTGATACTTTGATAATTGTTTGGTGGCTAGAATGACCTTTAACCCTTTTTTTTCTATTTTGTTTAACTTCCTTTTCTCCACTCACAAATATGATACCATCACCTAAAAATATAAATTTATAAGTTAAGCAATATACTCTATCAAATAATAAGAAACTAATAAGGGAAGAGCAGAAATTATATTTAAATTGTCATGACCTCTAAAAATTCAAAATTGTCTTTCTTTGGAAAAAGAAAACTAATACTTTTCAAAACAAACCGCCACAGAATCTTGAAGCTCTAATACCAAATTGTAATAACCCAACAAAATCATATACAATTTGTAACATAAGCAAGGTATAGTAGACCCAATTGACTTTCTAACATACCTTGATAGTTAGGTTGTTAGCCAGTGTACCAATGAGAAGAGGTCCAGCAAACGGAAGAACCCAAGTTGCAATCACCAAGAACCGAAAAAGCCAGCCAGATAATGCAAACTAGATGAAGAAAATTGTCTGGAAAAAAAAACACTTGCACATAAATAATATATCACAGCTGTGTAATCAAAAGGAAAATAAAAAATCACATTAAAGTGATATATCTGTGCACACAAGATATCATATACAAGTAATTACTTAACAATGGAAATGGAGCAACTATGATATATAATCCCCTGCGATTAAAATGATCCAATGCAGAAAAGTGGCATAAAGTAGAGGAGAATCACCCAAGAAGAATAAAAAAACGTACAAAACTGCAGAAATTTTGGGAGAAAATAATTTTCTTACATATCTTAGAGAATATTTATAATAAAACAAATATATTCCCTACATACATCAAGCAGAAGCCGTACAAAAAGTCAACCACCAAATTGACTGTTATAGAATTAATATTCTATAAATAAGAATTAGAGTAAAAGGGAACTAGAACAGAAATCAGGGGTTTAAGATGAAGAAACATAGAGGGTTCAAAGACAAGAAGGGGAGGTTAAAGAAGGAGACCGGCCATCGGCCGTCACAACACAACTCAACTCATATTCAAAATTTCAGACAACAACAAATGAAACCCTAAGTCAAGTTATTATTATATATATCAAAATTCCTTCTGAGATTAATTTCCCATTTAAAATTCTTTCCTTCATAACTCACGTCATGCTCCAAGGGGTAAAGAATATGCAATGAGAATTAAAAAAAAAACTAAAAGGCAAATATTTTTTTATAAATTATTTTTTTATAAAAAACTAAAAGGCCAATGTTATAAATTATAACTAAAAGGCATTTCATAATCAAATAAAAAAGAATTAAAAAAAAACATAAATATGGAAAATATTTTTTATAAGATAAATAAGGAAAATATAATATAGTGAAATTTATTGTTATTTACTTATTTCTATTCTGAATTTCTATTCTAAACTTGACTACTCCTATTTTAATTCAAAATCATGATATCTATAGTGAAATCCCTGTAACAATGCTCCATATTAGTATCATCCTAAAATATCAAACATATCCCTTTAATTTAATAATAATGACTCCCCAAATATACTAAATATATGACAAATCAATTAAATATGGGGAATCATCACTTTCTTTCTTTTTTTTTGTTTCTTAGCTTATGATTATGATTCTGGGCTTAGATGAGTCATTCTCTGTTGATTTGTTCTGATTTTTAGATAATGTTTCTTAACACTTGAATCAATCTCTTAATTAGTCAAAAAGGATCAATTAATTTCACTGTCAATTGATTTCTCATAGTCTGCACTTGTTACATGGAAAAAGGATTCAAGGAATGGGAGAATGTAAGAATGGGGTTTTCGGTACTTGAAAAGGGAGCTTCTCATTGATTTATGGAAATATTGTGTTCTCATTCCCATTATCTTCATTTTCCAATTTTCATTTTGTACTCTTTTTTTTTATACATAAATTTTAGGAAGGGGTTTGGGCTCAATCCAATCCAAGGGCAGGGCACCTAACTCATGATCCACAGGGGCCTGTCCCTGTGGGTTCTGGAGCATGACTAGCAAGCCCTTTATGTCTGTCCAATTTTCATTTTGTACTCTTCAGTCTTCACCATTAGGAAATAATACTATAATACTCTTACAAATTGAATATATTTAAAATGATGTTAAGTTGATTCAAAATGGAGACTGTTATATGGATGCATTTAGATCTCTCCTTGAGGAAAGTCAAGATATGCTAAAACGAGAATGTATGGTGTGATAAGATTGTGATATGCATGCATGCATATAGAAACTTGTAGTGGCAATGAGATTCAAGTAGCAGATTATCTTGCCATGAAAGCACCATCACTGGCGTCCTCACTTCATACCTCTCGATGATCCTAGTCTTCATAAGGAAGGAGGCTACAGTAGGATAGAAATCTTATTTTTTCTCGTATTATGGAAAAAAATAGAGTTTTTTGTACCTACATCAAATAGGGGTGGTCAAAATTAACCGAAAACCGAAAACCAAACCAAACCAAATGGTTTTCGGTTTTTCGGTTTCGGTTTTTCGATTATTGGTTTCAGTTTCGGTTTTCATTTTTTACAAGTTTCGGTTATCGGTTCGGGTTCGATTTCCATAAAATAAATTCGGTTAAAACCGAATAACCGAAAATACCATATTTTTAAAACAAAACTCAATAAATGAATAATGATAAAAAATCCCAAAAGTGAGAAAGTGAGATTAAGTATGATTAGTTTGAATTAAATTATGATGGAATCAGTTATTATAATGCATATAGTATGTGTTTTAGTCTGTTTTATTAGTTACACATTCATGTGTGCACCCACAGTAAAACTTTTATACAAACTTTCAAAGTATATGTGCCTCAATTCTATCTCTTCAATCAATCCAATTAATTTCAGTTAAAAAAATCAATCTAAGATCACTGAAGGAGTGAAGGGAGTAGCTTTTTTAAAAAATTACTAAATCAGTATAGAGATAGAAAAATGAAATCTTTTTTCATAATAAAAGTCAAAGTCTTGTTTATAAATATAATAAATGATTCAAATTGTTGGAGGGATGTTGGAAACTGTATCATAACACTGTTTGTTGCTTTGTTTTTTAATATGGGTTTTCATTTTTTCCCATAAATTTTTATTTTTTATGCACTTTTGAATGAATATTGAGTTTCAAATGCCGTTTTACTATAAACTATGTGTGTTTAAAATAGTGTGATTTTACACTTTTAGATTTTTAGTTGTTTTTAAAATTAGGGTTTGTTATATTTTTCTAGATAACCGAAAAAACAAATAACTAAACCGAAATTAATTCGGTTTTTTCGGTTATGGTTATTGGTGATTCGGTTTCGGTTCCCATTTTGTAAACAATTCTGTTAACGGTTATTTTCGGTTTCGGTTCGGTTTTGAACCGAAAAACCGAATGTCCACCCCTACGTACATGTAGCAATGTTTTCTCATTTCTAACGGTAGCTTGCACACAAATGGGAACTTATTTCCTTTACAGCAATGAATGGTTCCATATTGGTTGGTTGGTGCTTGCTTAAATATATGATAATAATATTTATTAAAAAGTGTCAGACACTGATGGCCTTAATTTTCATACAAATTTTAGTGTAAAGTTTTGTATTAAGGAAAGAAAGATTGAGGAAAAGCTAGAATACTGTCCAATACATCTAAAACATCACTATCTCAAAGTAGAGGCCTTCGAAACTATTTCTTCCTTAAGTTGCTTCTATCTCAGAATTCGCCTAGTTGTATCAAATTGGCAAGCTTAACCATCATTTCCATACCATGTTCTCTTTAAATTATTGATAAATCATTGATCCCATGGAAGGCATCTTGCCAATTAATAATAATAATAATAATAATAATAATAATAATAATGATGATGATGTGTGTGTGTGTGTGTATAAAGCAAAATAGATTTTCCTATATATTCTTCAAAATATCTTATATATTCCATTAGCATCACATTACTATTTAACACTCATTAGATCTATCTGCCTTAAAATAACAAGATCAGGCCTTATTTTACAGTGAAGATTTGAAGTGATGTGGATGAACATTATCAAAACATCCGCTGTATGTACTTGCCTTTTATATTAAAGATGTCCAAGGTTACTTGAATGTGTCTTCAGCCAACACATCCATCCTAATTCCAATCCTTGTAAGATCTCTCATAGCATGTACACACAAGGAAAGGGAAAATGTAAGCTAAAAGTGTTGAAATGATTCTGTTTTACGAAGAAGTAGAGGACATCAAAACATTTCAATCCGATAAACAACAATGAAGAAGAATTGTAGGATGGTTTTAAAGAGCAAGAATTACTATCTTTGAACCCTCTCTTTGGTGAATTCTTTAAAATCCAAGACACTATCTTCACCATCAATCTTCTCCATTTGCGCTTCACCTCTTATTCCTTTAAGCCAAGGTACACAACACTCTGAAGAGAAAGGCTCAGCTCTTCTTGATTATCTCCTCCTTCTGAAGCAAGTCAGAATTGATGTACAATGAAGCCAAAAAAAACTTATCGAGCAGCATTGTTCCAATCTAAAAAACTTCCATGATATGTTTGTTAAAGAAAAAGAAACTCTGTTAGATTGCCATAATAAGCAGCTCTCAAGGTGAATAATATTTGTGCAGATCCTGTGCAAGCGCCTGATGTAAAGCAATATCCCTTTCATGACAAAGGGTGTTAATGAGAATAATAACTACTTTTTCAGTTCAAAAAAAAGAATAATAACTACTTTGTACTTGTGAGAAACGAGTGTGTCCATCCTTATAAGTCTGCTATAAAGTATTTTTGAACCTAAAAAAAATTAGAAAGATTGCAATTAAAAAGTTTGATAGGTAAAATAGTCAAACCACAATGAATGCTCAAAGGATTTATCTTGTTGACAGAATAAAATACATTCCCCAGAGACATCAATATGGTGATTAATAATAATGTCTCGTGTGGGAAGAGCTTGATGAAGTATACTCCATCAATAGAGAAACTATTTGTGAGGATATATAACCACAAAAATTTCTAATAAAAAACCCAAAAATTTCTGCTGGAAGAAGAATAAAAGTTATGACCTGTATCTACCATTAACCATACATGAAACAAAGCCCAGAGACATTGATCCCCCAACATATGTGATTTGGGATATTAGTTAGGGATAGGGGGAGTAAAACAAGATACCATTATCATTTCAAAACCGACATTAACCCTACTAGTATATCAATATCCTAGTCTTCATGACATTACTTCATACGTATAATAATTAGCGATGAACATAAACCACGCAGAATTCAGATTTTTTGTTACTTAAGCAACTCTTGAGATCTTCTAAAAGGAAATTCACATTATTAAATACACTCATGTTCCACAATAATAAATTTAAAACTCATGAATCAATATTCTCTTCTAAACTAGGATGGATACTTCATAACATATGATAAGAAAGACTTGCTATTATTGATACATGCTCATTTGAGTTAACTAACCAAAACGTGTCAAGTAAAAAACGATCATGGAAAGCAACATGCTTCAACTGATTTATCTGCTGAAATGTCTCCCATATTCTCATCAAATAAAAGTTCCAACATTTTCAAGAAAAGAAAATAAAATAAATTTTAATCCCAACCCTCATCCAATCACATGCTTAAGAGTTCTTTTAAGTATGATAAGGAGAAGTATAAGATTAAAAACAGAGGATTTTTATGGTGAAATCTAAACAGAAAACTCTAAACAAATATTGCTTCTAATTCACCAATTTTCCAAAGAGCACACACCACCTCCAAGTAAGTTGGAAAACTGCTTACAAAAACCATTTCAATTCTCCACTACAAATGAGATCAAACGGCAACAAACTCAAATTAGCTGCAATTAGATTTGTATCTCTGAAAAGATATAAAACAAATGCAATATCACACCAATTTGTTACATGGAAGAGTCCCAACTCATCTGTAAACCTGCACTAATATTGCACACTCACATATATCTGCTTTCTAAAGAAACCTAAACAATTTGATATGGTAGAAAGGTCTAATAGACTGTTTCCACTGCAGAGCAAAGCAGTTTAAAACCACATTGTGACAT
This sequence comes from Mimosa pudica, assembly GCA_029929735.1. Taxonomy (NCBI): domain Eukaryota; kingdom Viridiplantae; phylum Streptophyta; class Magnoliopsida; order Fabales; family Fabaceae; genus Mimosa; species Mimosa pudica. The sequence continues at coordinate 2,364,504 of JAKELP010000012.1, read as the reverse complement.
GATGAAATACAAATCTAACAGATAAGCTACCAATGTCCACTTCCAACGGAAATTTCCACTTCTAAAAGTTTAAAATATCAAAATGTAATATGGGAGGTGAAAAACATGAACTCAACCAGTGCAAAAGGAAAAATGAACTCATTAGTACAAAATAGAAGAAAACACCCCAACTAGATAACTCCCAACAATTATGGTTGCAGAAGATGAATATGGGAGGAGCACAGTATACAAAGAATGTTACAAAGAAGAAACTTTAAACTTAAAGCAATGCCCGTGGGGGCATTGATTACTTTTTTTTGGCCTTTCAACCTCAGATAACATAACAAAGCAGTGCTATATTTTTAACCAAAAAGGCAGACATTATGGCATCTTAAAGAACAACAGTCCAATAACCTGGCGGGTTGGCTTGAGTGGTAAGTACTCTCGTCCCTTAAGCAAGTGTTTGGGGGTTTGATCCCCAGCTCTTGCGAATGGAGCAAATTCACAGGCCAGCTGTCTACCCCCTATATGGGACTTCAGAACAGCGAGGGATTAGTCTCACTTGACACGCGGGTGGGGATACCCTTGGGTAATCAAAAAAAAAAAAAAGAACAACAGTCCAATATAATAGGCACATCTGCTGTTAGATATTTACTGTAGTTAAAACTAGAAAAACTATTGCAGTACTAAGCAGATGTCAAGCTGAATAATTTTACGCGGGTCATGTGCAAGAAGTCATGACTAGAAAAAGCAGTAATCATGAGAGATAAAGAGTTCAGTACTTCCTGAATGACTAATGATAGGCTATATTCCTTGATGCAAAGCAATATTCCTTCTATGACAAAGGGTGTTGTTGGTAAGTGTAATAATTACTTTTTAAGAGATGAATGTATTTATCCTTATATGACTGCTATAAGGTATTTTTGAACCATAACAAAAAACTGGAAAGATTGTAATCAGAAAGTTTGAATGAAAAGACAATCAAATCATGATGAACGCTCAAGCATATGGGAAATCAGTCAGGGATATACGGAGCAAGTAGTGAATGCCATTAATTCATAATGGGCATAAATGTGAATCCCACTTGATAGTTATTCACACTTGATGGACTCTTAAGCTCTAATCACAAGGCATATATGGCCAAAACATCAGCACATGGACATTTTAAAAAGCATGTCTAATGATGAATGGCCAAAAACCAATTCCTCTAGAGTATTGTGAACTTTACATAGAAGGTGAGAATTGCCATTAGCCTCACGTTCTCTGCTTAATTTGGGCACTTGTGAATGAAGTTACCAATCTCCAAAAAGGCAACAGTTACTTCCACGTCCAATTGAATTTGTGTTCAACCAGCCATCCTTGTTAAATCCAATCCATCCAAGATTTCTCATAGCCTGCACTTGTTACCTGAAAAAGAAATTAATGGAAAGTAAAAAAATTAGGAATAGTGTTCTTATAATACTCCATTTGATACATCCTAAAGTGGCTTCAATGTAAATATTTGTCAGTGAATACCCATCACAGCAAAAATAAATTCTATGGTTTTCGCCAGATGAAAAAGTCAAAAAGGCCTTGTTGAAACCATTCCTCACCTAAATGAGACATTGGATGGTTCATGTGTCCCAACATGGCCGTAGCTATTCGCTGTGTTGCTTCTTTTATATACTATTGATTCTGTTTTGTTTTGGTCGATGTGGGACTCATTAGTTCCAATATTTTCGCTGGGCCGTTAGAACATCCTAGATCCATCGCACAAGGAAGGGAAACCCGGACCGGATCGGCGGTCCGACCGGGGGAAAACGCGAACATGCAGAGAATTACCAGCCCGGCTAGGAAAACTCCGGCTAGCCTGGCGGGGTGAAGTGGTGTTGATGGTGAAGAGTGGCGGCCGCCCCCGATGACGAAGACGATGAATAGAGTTTTAGGTCTTCCCATTTTCTCTTCATAACCAAACGCACCGTTTTCCTTCTCAAATTAATTTCCCACGAGTTAAGCCCGGCAACCCACGGATCTATCTTATATATAAAGGGAGGAGTAAAAGCAGGAATTCTAAAAAGCCACGTAAGCACTCTCTCTCTCTCCATCTATTAACATTCACGTAATCACTCACTAACTCCATCTATTTTTAGAAAAAAACTGCTCATAACCATATTCTCTCTCCATCTATTTTTAACAAAAACAAACTGACATATAATTATTTATTAAATCCTTTCTGATTTTTCTCTAAATTATAATCCCTTAATTATCTCCTATAAATTCTTATACAAAAAATGTGCTTATATATTTTAAGATAAAATAAACTAACATTTGATTCTTTAGTGCGTTGTTAAGATTTCTATCTAATTTATAATATCTCCTTAAATATCTCCTATAAATTCTCTCCTTTATTTCCTTTAAAAAAAATCAAAATTAATCTTTTTTTCATGACATTTTAAATTATTTTTCTATCTTACTTCTCATGGTTTTGCTTATTTATTTTTAATCATAAACTATTTGGATAACCTACTATTTCTCTTACTATTCCTACTTTTTTTTTTGCACCAACTGAAAATAACTTATGAAACTACTTACACATCCACTAATATTTTGCCCAAAAATAACTACCCACTAACACCACCTCTACATTTAGTTACTCAGTATTTTTTCCAATTAACATAATAAATACTTGTATAAATAAAGTGGAATGTACATTTTCTATCAAAATATTCTGATTATAAAATCTTACTCTCAACAAAACATATGAATTTGATAAAAAAAAAACAAAACATAGGAAAAAAATCTATGAGAACCTGATTAAAAAAACATTGTGCAATGTATTCATTCATTAGTATTTGTTATATTTTGATTGCATAATATGTTCAATAATTAGATGATCACATAATTGCTTTAAAAAACTCTAATGAAGGAAACTAGCGAGTTGACGTTAGTGATAAGTACTATTGTCCCTTAAACAAGTGATTGAGAGTCATAGTTAATGGAATATAAATTAAATGATAAACAAGTGAACCCGCGCATATGTGCGGGTCCTATACTAGTTTGGGCAGAGTTAGGGTTGGTAAAATCTCAATCCATTTAAAATGGGCCGTTTTGACCCAACCCATTCAACCTGTGGGTTACCTGGGTTAGCTTGACGGGTTAGCTCTTTTTAAAGATGGTATTCCTACCTCTACTGGTATCATAGCTTCAGATCCGTAAACTAAATGTAAAGGTGTTTCACCAGTCGACGTCCGGGACGTCGTTCGGTACGCCCATAGAACGGCGGGCAGCTCTTCAGCCCACCTGCCTTTAGCTTTATCTAACCTCTTTTTCAAAGACGTCACTATAGTTTTGTTACTAGCTTCAGCCTGCCCGTTTGATTGTGGATTTCTAGGGGTGGAAAACTTAAGTTTAATATGCCACTTATCACAAAATTTTCTAAATTTTCTTCCTATAAATTGAGATCCATTATCACATACAATTTCCTGGGGCAAACCAAATCTACATACTATATTCTTCCAAACAAAATCAATTACCTGGGGTTCATGTACCTGGCTCAGGGCGACGGCCTCTACCCATTTGGTGAAGTAATCTGTGGCGACCAACAAGAAGACTAATCGTCCAGGTGCTGGGGTAAACTTGCCTACAATATCCATTCCCCATTTAAGGAAAGGCCATGAAGGCACTATTGCATGCAACTGTTCAGGGGGTTGTCTCGCCACGGTGCAAAATTTTTGGCAACGTTCACATTTAGTCACCAAACTTACTGCATCTTTCTGCAAAGTCGGCCAAAAATAACCTGCTCTAGTCACCTTTCTTATCAATGATCGACTTCCACTATGGTCTCCACATTCACCTTCATGAATTTCTCTTAACACATAATTTGCCTCAGACGGAGAAACACATTTCAGCAAAGGTCCACCAGTGAAAGTACGTCTATAAAGATCATCGCCTATGGTAGTGAATCTGGCGGCTCTAACAACTATTCGTCGCGCTTCATTCTTATCTGAAGGCAATTTACCCTGCAACAGATATGAAAGCAAAGGGGATCGCCAATCCCACGTCAAATTGTTATTCAATACAATTCTGTTATTTACCTCGATCGCCGGTGTTTTCAGGTAAAATAGTGGAATTTGTTTTGTCTCCACAACTTCTATGGACGACCCAATGTTGGCAAGGGCGTCGGCCTTCCGGTTGTCTTCCCTACCTATTTGGGTGATCTTCATAGCGTCAAACCGTGTGGTCAAATCAGACACTATATCTAGATATTTCTTCATTCTTTGGTCTTTTGCTTGATAAGAACCATTGATTTGTTTCGAAACTAACTGCGAATCACTTTTCAGTTCCAGAACTTTCGCGCCCAATTCTGATGCTAACTTAAGTCCAGCTATGAGAGCTTCATATTCAGCTTCATTATTCGTCGCCTTGAAACCACATCTTATCGCCTGGACAATTTGTTCGCCTTCGGGGGTTTCAAGCGCGATACCTAGTCCACTTCCTTTCACATTGGAAGACCCGTCTACATGGAGGGTCCAGGGCGACAAGTTCACTTGTCTCTTAACAGAAAAAGATTCATTGTTAGCTGTTACCTGGAGGTTGGGGCTAAATTCCGCCAAAAAGTCGGCTAGGATTTGTGATTTGATAGCTGTTCTTGGGGCATAAGAGATATCAAATTCGCTCAGCTCAATCGCCCATTTCACCAATCTCCCAGATAAATCAGGCTGGTGGAGGACGTTCCGTAAAGGGTAGGTTGAGATGACCACAATTGGGTGGCACTGAAAATACGACCTCAACTTCTTGGAAGACGTTACTAAAGCGAAAGCAAGTTTTTCCATCATTGAATATCGCGTCTCCGTATCTAGCAAGGCTCTGCTAACATAATATACTGGGTTCTGTCGCCTATCTTCTTCCCTAACAAGCACTGAACTCACAGCTTTAGAGGCGACAGACAAGTATAAATATAAGGTTTCACCTGGACTTGGCTTAGAAAGTAAAGGGGGGCTCGTGAGATACTCTTTCAAATCCTGAAGCGCCTTTTCAGCGGCGTCGTTCCATACAAACTCCTTATTCTTCTTCAATATATCAAAGAATGGTTGGCACCTTTCAGAAGATTTAGATATAAATCTGGTTAGAGCAGCTATCTTGCCCGTCAAACGCTGGACGTCCTTCACACATTTGGGCGATGGGATGTCCAACACAGCTTTGATTTGTGATGGGTTCGCTTCTATCCCTCTCTTTGACACCAAATATCCTAAAAACTTACCAGACTGCACCCCAAAAGTGCATTTTTCAGGGTTGAGTTTCATGTTATATTTCCTCAGAAGACCAAACGTCTGCTGCAAATGGTTAATATGATCTTCCGCTTTCAAAGATTTGACTAACATGTCGTCTATGTAAACTTCCATCGTCTTCCCAAGTTGGGCGGCGAACATGCGATTGACTAACCTTTGGTATGTTGCACCAGCTTTTTTCAAACCAAAAGGCATTACCTTGTAACAATAAGTTCCACGATCTGTGATAAACGAAGTCTTCTCCTGGTCGTTTGGATGCATCAAAATCTGATTGTACCCGGAAAAGGCGTCCATAAAACTTAACAGTTCATGCCCTGATGTTGCGTCTACTAGGCTGTCAATGTGTGGCAGTGGAAAGGAATCTTTTGGGCATGCTTTGTTCAAGTCTGTGAAGTCGATACACACTCTATGCTTACCATTTTTCTTTGGGACGACTACAACATTAGCTAACCAATCAGGGTAATTCACTTCTCGAATAGACCCAATTTTCAATAATTTCTGAACTTCCTCATTAACAATTCTATTCCTCTCTGGTGCAAATTTCCGTCTTTTCTGTCTGACCGGCTTGAATGTGGGGTCGACGTTCAATTGGTGTTCAATGACGTCTGGGCTTATTCCTGTCATCTCATCATAGGACCAAGCAAAACAATCTAAGTTATTTGTTAGAAAAGAAATTAGTTCACTTCTTACCTCAGGAACAAGGTCCATTCCTATGGACAAAAACTTTTCAGGGTTTTCAGGATCTAAAATTATTTTTTCTAAGTTGTCATCTTCCTCCTTTGTCGCCCTGTCCATAGGAATGAACGTCTGTAGTTGCTATGCCGATGGAGGAGATTGTTCCAAGCCTTTCAATGCTGCTTGGTAACATTCTCTTGCCATCCTCTGATCGCCTTTGATCTCTTTCACACCCCAAGGTGTTGAGAACTTGATTGATTGATGTAACGTTGAAGGGACTGCCTTCATCTGATGAATCCAAGGACGTCCTAACAAAGCATTGTAAGTGGACGGGCAGTCCATTACCTGAAACTTGACTAAAGCATTAATTCCAGCAGCAAAAGTCATCAAGGATGTTTCTCCAATCGTCCTATCTGGCGTTCCATTTCCAAATACCAAGACGGTTGGAGCCTTAATTATTTGGGATTCTAATTGTAATTCTTTGACAGTTTGCAAATAAATAATATTAACGGAACTACCTGTATCTACTAGTATTCTTTTGGTCAAACAATTAGCTATTAGTAAAGATATTACCAGGGCGTCGTCGTGCATCTGGACGTTCTAAATATCAGCGTCGTTGAAGGTTATTGGACCTTCAACCACCTAATCATTACTCACATTACCATTAACCCACTCCAATTCTTTTGGCAAAGATCTCGCATGTCGCTTTGCAGCAGAGTAAGACATCCCACTTATTGCCGACCCCCCAATGATTGTGTTAATCGTTCTGACGGCCTGCGGGGGTTGAGCTGGGGCGTTCTGCCTTTGATCTCTACCTGCATTGTTAGTAGTATTATTCTTAAGGAGATGTTGTAAGTTACCGTGCTTAAGTTGGAAGGCCACTTCTTTTCTGAACCTCCAACAATCCTCTGTTCGATGGCCGACGTCTTTGTGGTAGTCACAGTATCTAGTGGTGTCTCTCTCATTGACAGGCGTCGTCATAGGTTTAGGCCATTTCACCCTATCCATCTTTTCAAATGCACTTACCATTTCAGCTGGTCCAATGGACATGTTGAACTCTTCATATCTAGGAGGGGGTGGGTCCCTCTTCTGTTTGTCGCCCTGCTCATTATTGTTAGTATAAGGGTGAAAACGAAATGGTAAAGGAATGAGAGGAGGGGATGAATTAATAACTATTTCATCTACTTTTACTCGTAAATGCCTTTGACGGCCGACGACCGGTGTCTCTCTTTGTCTCTTATGGCCGACGGCCTCTTCTCTCTTTGACCCTCTATTCTCTATTTCTTGTCTTTAACCCTCTAAAATCATTCTTCTTTAATGTTCCTACTTAATCATCATTAGCAAAATAGTTATTTTGCTAACAGTATTGTTATGTCATTAATATTTAGAATAAAATAGTTAATTTAGTTGATTGATTTGGTCAATTATTAATTAATTGATTGAGTCGATTAATTAGATTGATTGGGTAATTAGGGTTTGAGATTATTATTATTATGTTTTGTTAATTTAATTATTATTGCTAGTATATGTTGGGCTTAGGGTTTAGTGAGGCCCAATTCTAATTAGGTCGAGATTATATAACTAGGGTTTATTGTGAGAGTCTTGTCAAGTCTTGTCTTTGAATTATGAATTGAGTTTGTATTTGACGGCCGACGGCCGGTGTCTCTATTTGTCTCTTATTGCCGACGGCCTCTTCTCTCTTTGACCCTCTATTCTCTATTTCTTGTCTTCAACCCTCTAAAATCATTCTTCTTTAATGTTCCTACTTAATCATCATTAGCAAAATAGTTATTTTGCTAACAGTGGTACCAGAGCCTTTCTTTCCTTGGTCCCCCGCTGCATGTTTAGGGGAAAAATGTCATATGGGAAACTTGATGCCTTCTTTGATCGGCTTGAGAATAGAAAAAAAAGGCATGGGTATGATTTTACCCATATCCGCCAAACAGGCTCGCTAGAAGATTTTCACTTTACATGGGATTTACTTACTGCACAAGTGGATTTATCTGAGGATTATATGGTGGATGTGTATCTCTCTGCCCTAAAGAGTGAGATTGAAAGGGTCGTCCGTATATTCAATCCAATGACGCTAACGGAGGCGAGGAGATTAGCACACATGCAAGAGAATGTTTTAGAAAAACAAAGGGGCCATTTAAAAACATGTTATTCTCCTTTGTCTTCTTTGTTCACTAAGTCAAAACCTTTGGTCAATTACCAAAACACCATTATTTCATGTGGGCAGCCAACAAGTCCTACTTCTACATCTTTTGAAGCCTATTCCTCAACGACAAATTCACCAATGGAAGCTTTCATGACAGAGACACCTTTGGCTAGGAAGGAATTAGTGTTGGGTCCCTCCAATAATTCCTTTATTGGGACCAAGAAACAGGGAAAAGAGACAAAGTTCTTAACACCTGAGGATGAAGAGGATGAAACTGATCACAATTGTATGGTGTCCTCCCTTCCTCTAAAGAACCAATCGAGTCCCATGAAGGTGTCTTTGGAGGGTGCACCTCCAAATGTTTTTTTCCTTTGATCAATTACCACGGATGGATATGAGTGAATCTCTTGCAAATAAGGATGTGGAAGTTGCATTGCAGCAGGCTATGAAAGTTTCAACTCTCACATGTCTAGGTACTGTTCAATCTGAAAAGTCAAACTTTCCTTCACACAGGAGCCAGCTGCCATATTTTTGTTTGAAGCAACAGGGTATTGTATCACAGCTATATGACACTTACTACAGGCTGCAGGAGCATACTACGCATGAATCCATGGGCTTTGTCTTTCATGAATCAAGTCCAAAAGTGTTGTCATGGAATATTTATGATGGGCTTAACAGTGGATTTTCAACATGGGTTTTATTTATTAATTCATCTCCTACAAGAAGCCTATTGCAAATATGGTATACGGGAAAATTAACATCTATGCTTGTCGGAAGATTTTGCTGTCTAAGCATAAAAGAGAAGAAGCAAGTTGTGCACAAGATATGATCAGCATAAAGTTTTAATTTTCAAAATTTTAGTATTTTTGTTCTTATAGATCCTTGAGGGCAAGGATCTTTTAAGGGGGGAAGTATTGTTATGTCATTAATATTTAGAATAAAATAGTTAATTTAGTTGATTGATTTGGTCAATTATTAATTAATTGATTGAGTCGATTAATTAGATTGATTGGGTAATTAGGGTTTGGGATTATTATTATTATGTTTTGTTAATTTAATTATTATTGCTAGTATATGTTGGGCTTAGGGTTTAGTGAGGCCCAATTCTAATTAGGTCAAGATTATATAACTAGGGTTTATTGTGAGAGTCTTGTCAAGTCTTGTCTTTGAATTATGAATTGAGTTTGTATTTGACGGCCGACGGCCGGTGTCTCTCTTTGTCTCTTATGGCCGACGGCCTCTTCTCTCTTTGACCCTCTATTCTCTATTTCTTGTCTTCAACCCTCTAAAATCATTCTTCTTTAATGTTCCTACTTAATCATCATTAGCAAAATAGTTATTTTGCTAAAAAAAAATGTCCAGAATAGTCCAACAAATCAAGAGCATTCACATTCACAACTCTGCCTGTTTCTTCAAAAAAAAATTGCTTCTATTCAGACTTCACAAGCTTCACCCTCAATTCTGTCAGTCTGCTTTTGTGTTATAAATGATTGATGAACCATTAAAACCAAGTATAGAAAGAAATTTTCTGTTCTATCTCCACGTCCCTTCTTCACATGAGTATTATCCTCTCATTACCAAAATTGCATAAGCATCATTGCACAGCTGGCTAGAAGTTTCAGAACTCAAACTGAAGATCACTCATAAATTAACTAGTACACCCCTCTATAAGTCAAGATTCACACATTGTCAAGAAGTCTCTCAAACTAGAAGCCAAAAATAAACTTCCAACACTTTGAGAAACTCCCTAGCCATCTAGCTTTCCATATTTCTTCTTTTTTCTCCCAACCCTTCCCACTTTGACATCTCATGATTTTTTGGGATTATTTTGACAGTGAATACTGAATGCCCCATCAAGGTATAAATTCCTATTGTGTCAATATATCTTATACCATTGATTTGACCCCACTTCCATATAAACCTTTCAATCAAAAAACAAGTAAAACACCTTTTTCACTAATCATTTAGCATAAGCTAACAAGTGTCTTAGCAATCTAGATATCTATCTACAAAGAACAAAGATCATACTCTCTCTGATTCTAAATATAAGACTTTTTTTTTTGGAGATGTTAAGGTTACAACTTACAATATACTCCTATGTTATTAAATTATGATATATTTGATATATTTTTATATTAGTCATTAGTTTACTGGTTAAATAAACTATTTTAAGGGAAAAAATTGGGTAAATCAATTTATAATTGACTTATTTTGTTTTTTAAAATTTTCCAAAAAATCAACCAGGTCTTATATTTAGGACTAGATGAAGTATAATACTATTAGTTTGCTAAGATGATAATACTCTGCCTTTTTTATCAAAATAATACTCTGCCTTCCAAGTAATTAGTTTTTTTATAACAAGTAATTAATTAGTTTTTTGGCATATAATCGTTGCACCACTTATTTTGTAACTACTGTAATTCCCATGCACCAAATGCACAAATAGAAGACTCCTTATATGGATGGTATCACGCAAAAAGTAAGCAAGGTAGATGAGAAATTAAAAGGTGGGATCAGTTGAGAACAGATCCTGTTCAAGTAAGGTCGTGACCACTTCACTTCGCATCCTGCTTATATACGTTTGATTCCGTTTTATTTTAGTCGATGTGGAGGACTTGAGTGTTATTCAATTTCTACTTTTCCGGTCGGTCCAAACCGGCATGTCAGTCCGGCCCAATATATATAATACACACACACGTGTGTGTTTGTCTATACTATAGGTTTTAGGAAATCTAATCTCGACAAGGATTGAACGATTTAAGAAAATGTTTCATTAAGAAGTAAATAAGATGGATGATTTGAAGAGGAAAGGGTACACGTGGGCCATATCTGCTGGATTTTGTGCTGCTATGGCTGCCGTTTCTGCAAAGCTACCCATCTGAAATGGAATAAGAACAATATTAGAACATAGAACATATAGATATGTCTCGTTTACACTAAAGATATGTGAAATTGGATCAAGTAATGAGAATCCTACTTGATAGTTATTCACACTTGTTGGACTCTTAAGCTCTAATCACAAGGCATATATGGCCAAAACATCAGCACATGGACATGTTAAAATGCATGTCTATTGATGAATGGCCAAAACCCAATTCCTCTAGAGTATTGTGAACTTACATACAAGGGGAATTGCCATTAGGCTCACGTTCTCTGCTTCATTTGGGCACTTGTTACCTGAAAAAGAAATTAATGAAAAGTGAAAAAAATAGGAATAGTGTTGTTATAATATTTGATAGATCCTAAAGTGGCTTCAATTTAAAGGGAGCAGCATCTCATGTGTTTTATATATTCCCATTCTCATTCATTTTTCAACTTTAATTTTGCTACAAATCAGCCCGTACTTGAGCGTTAGTCTATAATAAAATCCTCTATTAATACCATTTTTTCAAGGCATGAGTTATATCCTTCCATTACCATAACAGCATAAGCAACGTTTCACAGCTACAAGTTTCAGGACTCACTGGAGATCACTGATAAACTAACACACCCCACTTTTGTTGGAAATATTTGACCGTGAATACCCATCACAGCAAAAATTCCTATTCTTGAAATATTTGACAGTGAATACCCATCACAGCAAAAATTCCTATTCTATGGTTCCGTGCCAATATATGTTCTACTAATGATTTGACTCCACTTCCATATACAGTATGTTTTATTCACAAATAATGAAAGCCTATCGTTTCCTAATTATTTAACCTAAGGAAGCAAGTGTTTTAGCATCCAGATATGTACATAGAACAAACAGCATATAACATTTAGTTTGGCATGACAATCCTCCTTCAAGTGTAATGGTTTTTGGCACAAAGCATCGTTTTTCTAACTATTTAAAGTTCTAACTATCCCATTAAACAAATGCACCAAAAGTCCTCACATGAATATAATGAAGCACCAGGTAAATATATATATATATATATATATATATATATATATATATATATATATATATATATACATACATATGTAAGATTCCACCTAATTATATATGTGAGAGTCATAGTTAATGGTTAATAGTAAGGACTTTTACGTGGCTTCTTAGAATTCCTGCTTTTACTCCTCACATATATATATATACACGTGAATGATAGTCATTCTTCTAGTATAGGACCCGCACATATGCATATGTAAGATTCCACCTAATTATATATGTGAGAGTCATAGTTAATGGTTAATAGTAAGGCTTAAACTTAGAAATAAGTCGCCCTTGATTGTAACAACAACGTCATTCGTGATGTGTTGGAATTAAATTATAATGAAAATGACATACATATGAGGGCAATATTCTTCCTAGATTAGTACAACAGTACTGTACAATGTTGCACTAACACAACGGCATATATAAAACAATTTTCTCATCAACTTTGCATTTTCATTTTTTCTGTTGGTTCACCCTCTTCTTACAGCACTGAAAATTTACAAGTCCACATTGATAAACAAATTCTATAAGCACTCACAGCATTATACAAAACTCAAAACTCAAAACTCTATATATATATATATAATATATATATATATATATATATATATATATCAGCTCAATCTTAGCATATATAACTGAATATAGTACTACTACAAACAAACAAATAGAGGCATTAGATTCTATCTGCTGTATGTTTCCATTGTGAAGTCCAGAATCATATGATGCTGCTTAAAGTATTTCTTTCATTTCTCCTTAAAGTCATCGTCAATAATATTAGGTCTGACTTAGAAGAGGAATTTCTTCTTCCTTCCTTTGAATTGGAATCCCCTTTGCGTTGCCACACACATAGCTTGTATATCAAATTAGACATGTACCAAACTGTTGAGGCAAATTTTCAGAAGACTTGAGAGGGAACCAAGAATAAAAAGTGTCGACCCCAATTCTAATTTCCATTCCACTTGGTGGGGCGTTAGGAAAGTGAATATACTATTTTGCTACATGCATTAAAAAAAACTTATCATGTAGTAAAAAATCACCCCTCTTGTCCTTTATTTAGAGGGAACCAAAGGATAAAAGCAAATAATCATTACCTGTATTTTTGGTAGCGAAATACTTTTACTCAACAGATATGCTCCTTAATGTTATATGCTCATTCATATATATATATATATATATATATATATATATATATATATATATATATATATATATATATATATATATAATTTAGTCAGTTATTTAGTCAGCACTCTTTGTCATTCCAGTCATGAAGAATCCACTGCATTATTATGTGTCACCCTTAAACTTTTTCTATTCTAACTAAGATTATTAATGCAAAAAGAATGCAAGCCGCAAAAAAACCATTTACTCTCTTGCATGACACGAAAGGCTTTACGCTTTGTTTAACAATAAAAAAATGCTTCTACTTCAAATTTTACTGCTTTTACAAGTAAATATTCATATTTTTTAACTGAAAGTTAGATGAGTTGAGTCATAGAAGATCAGTTTAGGTAAAATTTGAGACGCAAAAAATGCTTACACAAATATTTATAGATCAATCACTAACAAAGTCCTCACATCGATTTCCATTTTTTTTAAAAAAAGTCCACTTCTAAAAGTTTAAAATATCAAAATGTAATATGAGAGGGGAAAAATATGAACACAATAATAGACCATATCATAAGAAAATAGGCAAACTAATTCAAAAAAGAGTGTGTGTGAACCATGTGAGGAACCAAATTCATTGAATAAAAAGGACATATCATATTTGGACTATCCACCTTGGAAAAAAATTGAAGATAAACATAAAAGTAGTGTACTTTCTACTGTGTAACTATTATAAAAGTAGTATACACATATACATTATATAGATTTGACACAGCCCATTAACATTGAATTGCTTGAATTAAAACCGCAATGAAAACAGCAGTAGCATGTAATAAGCAATCACTTTAATTAGATTTAATCATGATCACGAGTAAAATATAACTTTATTTTGATGTCTAAATACACGTTGGAATAAAATATATTTAATCATTAATATGAAATTTGTCAATAATCAAATCAACATATTATATGAATTCAATCACATTAAATATCGTAAACAAATTTCTTTAGTTAAAATGAACTTTCTTGTGCAATCATTCAAAAAAAGATAAATCATATCACGTTTTAATATGATAATACATTAATTAAAAAAGTGTAATATGAAAGAAGCAATAATGTGTAATATGATAATAAATAATGTGCCAACCGATAAATACACGAAGAAGCAATTTTTTTTATCTACTTTTATTACCGTGTTCAAATTAATATACTTTTTTATTTATAAATGTTCAAATTAATATACAATGTGCTACAAGAAGGAGATTGGTATGCTCCTAGGCCAGTTGTCTCACCCTTTGAGGTGCCTACAAATCAGCGGGGGATTAGTCTCTCACTTGTCGAGTGAGGGGATACCTTGATCATGGATAAAAAAAAGGAGATTGATATGATTCAACATGGTTCTTTGAACATTGTGCAAGAGAAGTTTTTCCACCAATCTTACTTAATGGTGTATGTCACCTCTATTTTCCCCTTTTCACATCCTTTTTTTTTTAATTTTTCTCTCAAACTCAATCCACAATTTGTTATGAGAGAGTGTTCATGCTATGAACTACCAATGCATAACCACTTTTTCCTTATTTAATTATATTTCCTCCCTTCCTAAATATTAAGCATATTTACAATTCTTCCCACATTTTCGCAAATTATCATTATTAATTATCCCAATAATAAATAAATAATAAATGGTTAGTGACTGTAACATCCCAATTTTTAGATTAAGGATAATAAGAGATTATTGAGATTTTATTTAGAAAATTTAAAGTTTTAGGGAGAAATCTTAGGATATTTTGGGCAATTTATGAATACTAAATCTTAATTTTTGGAATTTAAGGAAATATAGTTAAAATAATTATTTGGGGTTAGAAACTTTTATGAACAAGTATTTGGGATAGTAGATAAAATTATGATGGAAAGAAGGGGATATAGTAATATATACAAACTTTTGGGTTAAAAATATAATTTAGAATAAGTGATAGGGTAGTTATTAATGGTAATTTTCACAAATGAATATATATAAACACTCACTCCCTCCCTCTCACCCGACATCTCCTCTCCTCCCCCACTCCTCAATTTCGATCTCTCTCTCTCTTCTCTCCTCAGACTCCGTCGCCAGAGACGGCGGAGGGCGGCGGAGCTAGCCGTCGTCGGTGCGGCTGGCCCTCCCTCACAAACAACCCCAAACCCGCGCCCCTCCTCTCACCCTCTTTGATTTCTCCTCGTTCTCCGGCGGTTTCCGACGAGTGAATCATCTTCCGGCGGCGGACGTTTGTTTGGAAGGTAGGTGATGAATTTCTTTTGGTTTTCCAAGTTCTTGCTTCCATTCTTGGCCAGTCTCTCATTTTTTCTTTTTCTTCCTTGGTTGTTCGATACTCAACCACCTTTGCTTTGGCCGATTTCCGGCGAGACAGTCGGCGTCCAGCGGCGGGTTTTCTTCCTTCTCTCATTTTGGAACTTTGTAAGAAATTTCTACACTCTTATTGCCTTTGATTTTCGTTTTAGCCGTGTGAGAATGAGAGGCTGATTTGGGGTTTTAGGTCTTAGTCTTGGAAAAGTAATAGAACTAAGCTAAAGCTTCATCTCTTTGTGTCCTAATTGTCAAATAGAATGTTGATTGAAGTTTTGTGAAGTTTTTGCAAAAAACCCTAAAAATTGGGAATTCTCAAATCCAACGGGTTTAGAGTCATTTTTGGCTTAGAATCCTTAAATAATCAATAACAAAACTTGTTTGAGTTTGATTATATCACTACTGATTGATTGATTTGGGTATGAGTGTTTTACAACTTTGATTTTGTTACTTTTGGATGATTGGACTATTACTTGGATGTTTTAGATTTGGAGTGAGTTATTTTGATCGTTGTATGTTAAATTTCAATGATTTACCTTCTCCTTGCAATTGCTGAATGAGTTTATTTACTATTTTAAGATGTGATAGTTAAATGGGTTGATTGAGTTTGTGGGATTTGGATGCAGAGTCTTGTGATTAATGTATGTGAGTAAAGAAATTCATTGTTGAATTGGCATGCTGTTTTTCTTCTTTTACTTGCTTTTGCTGATTAAGATAATGTACTAGGAAAGATGGAGGATTTTTTGTGTTTACAGATGATTAGAAGATGTGACTTAGAAGTCCAAATGTTACGTGTTTGAATTCAAAGAGAGTGAAAGGATTCTGACTTGAAATCTCAAATTAATTGGATAGGAATATCATAGGATTGTATCTTATGGTGCATCTTTGGTTTTGTTTGAGATTGTGTTTTAATTGCTATTGGCCGTACAGGTTAAGCAAAGAAAATGCTTTGAGTTTGATTTAAATTTTAGGAAATACGATAGTAACTAGTTATGTACCATGTGATTGAATGTCATTGATGTAATCCTAATGAAGAAAGAGGAAGTAAAATATTAACTGATATTTAATTACTGTGATAGTGAATTGGAATTTGATATGCTTTGTGTTAGCATTTTTCTGGTTTGGAAGGTGTGAAATCAATTGGATAGTTGCTTTATGGCTTAGTAATTTACTGTCATTCAATATGTGCTCTCTACAGTTTTGTGACCCATTGGAGTTGGATTTAATTGAGGTATTCTTTTGTAAATGTAGTCATCATGTGTACCTTATTTAAGTGCTTAAAGCTATTGAGGGAGAATGTAATTTAAGTTGCTAGAGACATGCTTGAGTTATGTTGGAATTTAGCTGAGTCATAACTTGAATTTGAGTGGAAAAAGGGGTTAAGGCTAATGGTATTCTAATTTATAACAATGGTCTGCTTCTTAGTTGAATTTAGTAGTATTAAATATGTTGTTGAGGCCAAAATGTTGTTTAGAATGGTGGCAAAGTGGCTGATGTATGGAATAACAATGTAAAGAGGATTTTTATTTACTAGATTGAGTTCTTGGCTTGAATTGAATTATTGTTGAGTTTGTGATGAATTTCTTATTAACTTTTGGAATCAATGTGATAATTCATCTATCATGAATTTTATGAAGTGATAATAGGTAATACGATTGTGAAGATAGTATACATGTGTGGGAAGTTGGAATGATTCTTGTTCCTCTTCCTTCATTGATCGAATTATGGACTTAAAGAGAATATATATATATATATATATATATATATATATATATATATATATATATATATATATATATATATATATATATATACCCAAGCTGCTTCATCTTCAGTGGCTAAAATGCGGTTCATTTCTTGGAAAATTATGTGATAATCTTGGGACCTTATTCTGGATACTGTCTCCATAAACTCTTCGTCATTATTAATATCCTCCTTTGGTTCAACTGAATGTTCAAAAGGCTTCCTTGTTGTTCCTAGTCGAATAAGAAACCTTAATCCTTGTTTATCATTCTTATATTTTATTGCATACTTTTAGAATTTTATTGTTATTGATAAAATGAATTCTATAAAAGTATTAGAACCTAGAATGTATGGAATAGAAGCAGAAAAGTTACCAGAAAGTTCTTTTATGAATTATGATAATAAAGAAGAGGCAAGTTGTAACATTGTGTTACTAATTCCTTAATTAATCTGTCACATCTCATTTAATTCTATTACCTCTTTACTAACTATGATAGGAAAAAGAATATTCATATTAACAACATCTCTATCATAGTTAGAAAAGAAATTTCCTAATGATTACATAATATCCATGATAGAAAAGAATCTCCTGATACAATATGAATGCTATCATGGATATTTAAAAGCTAACCATATTAGAAAGGATTTACCTAACATGGTTAATTAACAAAACCAACTATTATTTAACAATACATAAATATAACTACATGCGGAAGCAGATGCAGGCCTATACAAATTGGCAATATACAATACCAAATAAATTATATAAAATTCCTACTACCTAATTCCCTTTTCCTGAAGCTTGCACCTATGCATGAATACCTGCAAAAATGTCAGTAATCGTGGGATGGACAAATTGTCCCAGTAATCACCGCTTAACTCACTATAACAGTGAGATGTGCGGTAGCGAGGGCGTCTAACGGGTACCTCAGTTATAAAATCAATAATACACATATATATATATATATATATATATATCAAACCTTCTTCCCATGTATTACACCAGTCTCTCTGTCATTTTCCAAATCAATGTACTTCAACACCTCTACCTCCGTTACAACTACACCACCCCACAACTCTCACACTCACCTGTAGATGCATTGTGCCATACCGGGGCATTCAAGCATCTAATCTTCTCTATATGATTTGACACTGTGCCCCTCTCTGATGAGAGAGCAAATTTTCCTCTCTGGCAATCTCCAGAGAGAGAACCCCAATTCTGTTTTCCACTACAGAATAGGAACGGTTGGACTCTAATCAATGCCCATAACCGTAGGGGCGGTTGGACTCTAATCAATGCCCATAACCGTAGGTCACTTTTCTCAATAAGTTGACCTATCAACCCCGATCCAATCAAACCGAAAAGGATCATCTGTACAAATAACTGTCGATTGGCCTATCGAACAGTTGTCATCGCGCGATGGTACATTTATATCAGTGTCATGCAAACCTCACATTAACCATCAATATCCCATCCACAATGACATCATTCATATCCATCAACCTCAACCTCATTCAATATTTCAATATCACAACCTCAATAATCAACAACAACATCAACATCAACATCACCTTTCAATCTATTATCCACAATATCTTTCCAAAATCTAAACTCACAACTAATTCCTTTTCTATACTCAAAACCTCTCAATATCCAACACCTGCAAATATATCACACAATTCCATAATATCCAGCAATACCACCAGCCAGGATACTACATATAATAAGTCAAATTCTTTATATGAAAGTAATCGTGTTTGAAAGGCACCCGATAGCCTGTTTTATATAAAAATACCTTTTCAAAAATAATATTTATATGGAGGGTGAAAAGGGATTTTGAAAATCCCAGCTAACGTCACCCTCAATGTTATAGCAAGGGTAAGTGTGATTACCTGTCGCCCAGCAATTTACACGATTTCTCATCCTTTCTTTATGCCACAAAAGCCATATCGCAATCAATCCTATAATGTAGTACAGAATGATAAATTAGTATCATTCTACTTCATGTTTAACGTCTCTCTCGTATCCACATTACTACCCAGTTTCCCCTTCTTAATTCCAATTATCTTATTTATTCAAATCCTCATTGATTAACTAGGTAAGAGTCTAATATTTTCTGATGATGTATAGAAATCTTGTAACATCACAATAAAGCATATACATTCAGTCATTAATCAATAATTAAATCTTCCTTCATCAAAGAACAGCCAACCAAAGCCAATAACAAAATCTGAAACTTCAATAGTCATCACGCTCCATTAGATTCTCATATAAGCATACAAGCATTCAACAAATAAATCAGCTTTATATTCTTTTATCACCATAAGAATGTGTCTAAATCTTTTATTCATGCGTCCAGTCCAAACAAAAACTTCTCAAACCAACATCCAAACCTACAAACATATATAATCTCACATATGCAAGCAATCAAGCAATTTCAGCAAGTTCAAACAACAATTAATACTTCCAAACATCCTTTCGAATCCGACGCAAAAGACGAAATGTGAAAACCAGATTTGAACTTATAAAAGCCGTCACAATCAACAAGAAAACAAAATAAAGCCAATAATAACTAAATTTCTTAACTTCAGCTAGCACCAATCAAAAACACATCTTATTTCACTTTCTTCAACCATAAACCAAATAAATCCCATTCTGCACATGAAAATCCAAATAAGCATAGCACATGATAATTTTTGGCAACCTAAATCACTTTTAAAACACATAAATCATAGTACCACATCAAACACCCAAATGGTCTTATTAGGAAGAAACAGGGAGAAATAAGTTCAAACCAAATGTGTAACACCACAATTTCACTAATGTGTTTTGTAACTTAATTAGATAATTTCTCATGTTCAGTTTTCAATACTATAATCCACAAGAAAATGCCAAGACACAAATGTGCAGCACTAGCCTTTTAAGTATAACCCTAGAAATCAAAGTTTTACTAACCATTCCTCATTAAAGTCAACATAAAGCAACCATTTCCTTGTAAAACAAACACCACAAGCTACACCCTTCATACCACTCTAAATGACATCATATTGCATATTCTTCTTTCTCTCCCTCAAAATCGAACACACACCATCTTTTACTTATATTCAATTATTATTTCATTCATTCATTTATATTACAAACATCCAAATCCAGAAAAAATCAAATAAGAGACAAAACAGAGTTTGATTCCCTTTAAGATCAGAAATGCAAAACTGATCAACCAGAAGACAATTATTTTCATTTCTTTACATTACTTTCCAGCTAAGTTTAAGGAGAAATATGCAAGCACATATCAAGAGCCACAACAGAAAAATCAATCCTTTAAACCATTCATTTTCTATGACTTAGAACAGAATTTATTCATGTAATAGTTCACAAAATCAGCATCATAATCATCACCAAATGTTAAGTTCCATGAGACTATATTCATGCAAAACAACCCCTCCCTAACTTCTCAAAATACTGCAACCATATCAGTCCAAGTTTTAGAAAAATTACTATAGCTTATGTAGTGAACCAAATCAGATTTTAACCTTCCCATAACACCATTTAGTTTATTATGGTTTCATTATTTCTTATTTCATTCGGTCAAGGCAGCAAGAAGTGACAATATTTTCCAAATCAATAGGTACACTATCAATACATCATCCTATTACACAAAGCATAAACCAACCAAAAACAGATTTTTATTCAAGCAATTAAATTCATTCCTTCCAAATTCTAATCTGTCATATCAGTGGAAAATGGTTAGAAAAACTTTTAGTTGTGCATGCATCAACACCACCACAGCCCAAAACCTTAATTAACATATGCATCCTCACTATTTGCAGCACCAATACACATGTAAGATTCACAAAATCAGAATCCATTCAACCAGCAGCAAACAAAAGAAAAATGCTCAGTCAAAATCAACAAGAATTCAAGCAACCAACAAATATTTACTAACTTCAACTTAGGTAAGCTTTTCACAACAATGAATTCGAAGTTTTTGTACCCCAATCCTATATTTGAATCAGCCCTCTCACTCAACTATAACTAGCAGAAATTCTAGGAATGAAGAACAAACCCTCACCAAGCTTATCTTGTTTACTTTGGAGGTTTTGCTGCAAATTTTCGAAGCTCCATTCCTCCCCCTTAGTTGCTGGCCGAATAGAAACAGAAAAGAAAAAGAAACAAAGAAGAGTAAAAATCACTTCTTCCATTCCAACTTCATAAGAAAAACTTCCCATGTTAAACTCGCAACTCATAAATGAGTTCGGTTTAAACTATTTTTCCCAAACCCAAATCAGATTTTCCCCCAAATCGGATGAACCCCAAAACCTTCCCAAAATACACCAAATTTATATGTGAAGATTAAGAACACTTACCTAAACTAAATTGTGGATTTACATAAAAGATTCTCGCCAAAAGATGCTGGAAATCGTCGGAACCTTGAGCTGGACAAGAGAAGAGAAAAGAAGAACGAAAAGGAAGAGAAGAGAGAATGTTTTTTTTTTTATGTGTATGTGAGGAATGAGAGAGGGAGGCCGAGAGTTTATCTAATTGGGGGTGGGTGTTGTTGTTTTTTTTTTTTTTTTATTTCCTTTTCTAATTACCTACCCCACATATAAATATGTATATGTGGTCCACAAATTTTCAAATGTTTTTGTCATCATTTTTTTTTTTATATTTTAGCCAACTTCTTCACTAATTTTAATCCCTCCATTTTCTTTAGGCAAAAGATTTTCAAGAATACAGATAAAATATCCTTGCTCTAAATTAAATTATAGAACTTTTATAATTAAATTTTTGGGATGTTACACAAGTGATTGCATATTTACGCCATTTATAATAGGAGGAGACGGAGACTATACTTTTAATCAAGTAAATTGGACTAATATGTTCATAATGAAACAATTAGGATGTTATGTTAACCCAAATATAGAAGATTTGTTACAAGTTTATAATCTAAATGATTTGTTAGAAAAGTTACCAACGGAGACTAGGAATATTATAGACCAAGAACAACAAAAATATAAAGTAGATATTTTACCAAAAAAAAAAAAATATAAAGTAGATAGACTAATTGAACTATCCAAGCCATTAGAACAAAAGTTATATGATTTAAGAAAAGAAGTTGTCAATAATACTACTGAATTGGCATATATAAAGGCAAATATAAGATAGATAATGAAAGCTTTAGGAATAGAAAAAAAGATTGAACCTATAATTGAAAAACCCCAAATAAATATGATGAATATGGAAGAAATGTTAAAAACTTTAGAGGAAATAGAGATAAAAGAAGTAAGTAGAAATAACATATTAAAACAATCTATGGATGAAAATATAAAACAAACTAGAATATTATCAGAAGAAATAAAGAAAGGACAAGAAGTCATAAATAGAAATATATGGGAAATATATAAAGAAATAGAAAAATTTGATATGAAAAAATATCAAGAAAAGCATGGTATAATAAATAAAGGAAAGAATAAAGAAATAAGTGAAGAAGAACTATAAATAAAAGAATCGAATAAGATAGCAGAAATATTATACCAAACAGGTTCAGAATTAGATTATTTAATGGAAATAATGAATCCAAAGAAACAAGAAAAACAAAAAGATAAGAAAAATAAGGGAATTAGTATAAACATGATGAATGTTTTAGAAAATATAGATAATGATGAAATAGAAGATATAATGGGACAGGAAGAGGAAAAGATAGAACAAATAAGGAAAGAATTTCAATATGCTACAAAAATAAATATAAAGGAAGATGACAGTTTTCAGATTAATATGGAAAGACAAGTAGAACCAAAAAATGAAGGAACATCAGAAACATCACAGCAACAACTAGATCAAGAAATGAGACAAAGAAGAGAGGAAGAAGAACAAGATAGTGTACTATATCATAAACAACCAATAAATCAAAAGAGTTTTGAGTTTTCATTTGAAACACCAACTAAATCTAAATTTACACCAACACCTTTAGAACAATATGAATCAAGGGTAATACCAAGTATGAGAATATGGTTAGATCTAGATTGCAATTTAGAAAATGAAAAGAAACTAGAAGAATGGGCTAAATCACATTTAGTAGCTCTTATAGGAAAAAGTTTAAATCCACAATTTGTGCCAATAGTAATAGAAGCAAGTTTTCTAGGAAATGTTCATAATTGGTGGAAAAGTAAAACAGAAACATTTAGGATAAATACAAGACATATAGAACAAGGTACGTATAATGATAGGAAAGAATATATAGCAATATTAATTAGAAAATATGAAACTTTAATTAGAAATGAATTTTTAGGAAGAAGTGTAGCATTAAATGAAGCAACAACGAAAACAAGAGCAATAGAAAAATTACATCAAATAGAAATATGTTCCCTAAATCCAAAATATTTAGACCAGTATATTTGTGAATTTAAGAAATATTATTATGAGGCAAGATTAGAAGATTATAATACACAAAGATTTTACCTAGAATTATTTTATAGAAAATTACCAAGATTAATCTCAGAAACCATAATGGAAGATTATTATAAGCACATAGGAAATATAGAATTATTACCATTTGTAGATACAATGGGAAGAAGAGAAGAATATTTGAGAGAATATTTATCAGATGCATGTAAAAGAGCATGGAGAAATAAAAAATATTATAAGACAAACAAGTTAATAATAAAATGTGGAGAATTTGAAAAACCTCATAAATGGGGATGTGAGGAAAGAAAAATAAGAAGAAGAGATAAAAAGGGAAAAAGAAAAACTAAGTATAGATTTAAGAAATATCCAAAAGAAAAATTTTACAGAAAATTCAAACCAAGAAAATACTTTAAGAAAGGGAAAAGAAAGATAAATTATAGTAAAAAACCTAAAAGATGTAAATGTTATAATTGTGGAAAAATAGGACATATAAGTACTAATTGTCCAGAACCCAAAGAAAAGAAATTTATGAAGATACTAGAACAAGCTGTAAATTGGGAGTTAGAACCCTTAGAAATTGATGAACCAATTTATAGTGAATTAGAACAGTCTGACATAGAAATATATAAGTTAAAAGAAATAGAAGAAGAATCTGAATCAGAAATTTCTGAAACATCAGAAGAAGAAGAAAATATGATGTTATATATGATGAATATTAGTGAAGAAGGACAAAGTAGTAATAATGAGATAGAATATGAAGAATACAATGAACAAATAAGTAGTAAGGAAGGAATCTGTGAACGAAGAATCACATTTAATGAAAAACAATATAATAAAATAAAAGATATAAAATTAGATTTGAAATCAGAAGAATTTAATGGTGAGAAAGGATTTATAAGTAGAGTGAGTAAAATAATAAAAAAGAATAAAAATGAAAAGAAGGCATGTGTAGTTTTAGAGAAAAAACATCCCATAGAATCAACGTTAACAGAAGGAATACTTAGAATACCACTAGTAAGTAAAGCATTAATTGAAAATGAAATTTCAAGATTATCATTTAAAGATGAAGTAACAGAAATTTATATAGTAGGAGTACAGTTATTAGTAAAAGCTTATTTTAGAGAAGGAATAAACTCACCTATAGAATTGCTAATAACAGATGGAAGAATAATAAGTAATGTGCAGGATAGTGTATTAGGAATATTAACAGGAAACTTAATATACCAAAAATTAAAATTTACAGTAAATACAAATTTTGCAATATCAAGAGCAGATGAACATATAGATCAATCAATAATAGTTTATCATAAATTAGGAGGAATACAAATGTTAAGAGGAGCTAAAACAATAAGTATAACTGCTATGATAGGATTAATATTTACAAATGAACATAAAATATATAATAGATCACAAGGAAGAATAACTATAGATAAAAACTTTATGCCAATATTACAAGAAATTCCATTAGATCCGACAAATATAACAATCCCAGAACAATTACAAATAGAATTAGATAGAACTGCTAATATAAACCAAATAGAAAACCCCAGAAGAATACAAACTAATAATACAGTTGGACAAAGAATGCTAAGGATAAATACACCAGACTTAAATATAAATATAAATACTGCAGCACGAAGAAGTCTAGAAATCCCAAGGAGATTAGAAATCCCTAGAAGAAGTATGGATATTCCAATTATTAGACCTGAATCCAGAAGAGGAACCATAGTAAGAACATGAAGTAATATACTAGAACATGATACAGATATAGAGGCAAATATGTTAGCAGAAATACCAATAACAACTAGTTTAGCACAAATTAGGCCAAGAAGTAGGCAAATAAATTTAACAGAACAAAAGTACTATATAAAATTAGAAATAAAGAAGGAAGCCATATGGGAAGAAGTAAAAGCAGTAATTGATCAAAATATAGATAAAAGTTTTATTGAAGAACAATATACAGAAAATAATTTAGAAATAGATGAAGAAGGAACTAAGACAAATATAAATATAAGATTTAATAAAAGAGATATAATGAGTATGAAAATTTGGGTAGAAGAAAATACTGAAAATGAACACAAAGTTACGTTAGGATCAGATTTTTTAAGAGCAGTAAAACCATATAGGATACAACAAGACAGAATAATGATAAATATAAATCACCAAACTTTAATCATACCGAAATGTTAGTAGGAATAAATAATAAAACTTATAATATAAATTTGATGTCTAAAAGTAACTTAAGATGGATAAGAAAACAAATGAAAAAACCAACAACAACATTAAATTATGTAGCAGGAAGAACATGGTATATGAGGGTTCCAGTAATGTGGAATTATATAGCAAAACAAAGAATGTTAGTAAGAACAAAAGAAAGATTAGATATGTTAAGTGGAGCATAAATGAATAATAGAAGATTGTTTTTCATATTAGTAAAATTCAATTACCAAAAATATAGATCAAGAAAATATCATGCACTTATAGATACAGGAGCAAATTTAACAGTAGCAAAATATAATGTCTTACCACCAGAACTATGGAAAAGAAAACAAAAAATGTTAAGAATGGAAAGTGCAGGAAAAGAAATACATACGATAGAATTAGAATCAAGAAATGTTAGTATACAAATAGGAGAATATGAGTTAGTTATACAAGAGTTAAATCAATATAATGAACCTTCTTGTGATGTAATACTAGGATTAGACTTTTTAAGTCAATATTATCCTCTACACTTAATAGAAAAAGCTATTATACTAACTACACCATGTAAACATGAAGCATGGGGAATAAGAATAATTAATCCTTATAGAAGGAAGGATGAGAAATTCCAAAAGAAATATAATGAAAATGAAGTACAATTTTTAGAAAATAATAAACCTATAGAAATAAACCATATGTTATCAACATTAATAATAAAAGAAGTGGAGCCTGAAGAAATTATAAGACTTAATATAATAGAAGGAAAAATAAAAAAGACAATAGAACAGAGACTGATAGAAAACTATAGTGAAAATCCTTTAATTCATTGGGAAAAATCAAAACCATTAGCAAAAATAGAGCTAAGAGATTATAGTAGAGAAATAAATTGTAAACCTTATCCATGGACAGAACAGGATAAAAAAGAATTTGAAATGCATATAAATGAAATGAAAAAATATGACTTAATTAGGGAAAGTAAATCTGAATATTCTTCACCTGCTATGATTGTAGTAAAACATAGTGAAGAAAAAAGAGGAAAATCAAGAATGGTAATAAATTATAAAAAATTGAATGACTTAGCAATAAGGAATAGGTATCCTATACCTAAAATAGAATTATTATTTAACTTAATAAGAGGAAAGAGAATTTTTAGCAAGTTTGATTGTAAATCAGGATTTTTTCAAATAAAGTTAGAAGAAGAAAGTAAAAAATATACTGCTTTTAGTACATCGGAAGGACTATATGAATGGAATGTATTACCTATGGGATTCCATAATAGTCCAAGTATATTTCAAGAGTATGTGACTAAATTATTATTACCAATAAGAAATTTTGCTGTTATTTATATTGATGATATTTTAATATTTTCAGAAAATGAAGAAATACATGAACAACACTTAGAAAAATTTATTGAATTAATAGAACATAAAGGGTTAAATATATCACCACACAAAGCAGAATTAAGGAAAAATAGAATAGGATTCTTAGGACAATATATTTCACCTGGAGGAATAGAATTACAAGAACATATAAGCAAAAAAGTATTGGAATTCTCAGAAATAAGGAATAAGAAAGAATTACAGTCATTTTTAGGATTAGTAAATCAAGCTAGGAATTATATACCTAATTTATCAAAATTAACTGCTAAAATATCTAAATTAGCAGGAGAAAAAAGTACATGGACATGGAATGACCAGACAAAAAAGATTATAGGACAAATTAAGAAATTATGTCAAAATTTGCCAAGATTAACTATCCCAACAGATAATAATGTAAAATGGATAATTTATACAGATGCATCAGAAAATTATTGGGGAGCAGCCTTATATCATGAGAATAATGAAGGAAAAGAAACAATTACTAAATACTCGAGTGGAAAATTTAATGATTCTCAATCTAGGTATCATTTAAATTGGAAGGAATTTTTGGCAATAGTAAAAGCAGTAGAAAAGTTTGAATTATTTATAGTAAATACTAAATTTGTTATAAAAACTGATAATACTCAAGTAAAGCATTGGTTAGATAAAGGAATTAAGACTAATAAATTAAGTAACAAGATGTTAATTAAATGGCAGAGTGATATGGCATATTATGATTATGAAATTGAATACATTAAAGGTCAGAATAATTTAATTGCTGATTTTCTGAGCAGATGGAATCAGGAAGACCTGTAACTCCGACAAGTAATGAGACTTCTGAGGAAATGAGAAATTTAATCGAGCAAATTAATATGAGGTTCCAAGTGGTGGAACTAAATATGAATTTAATGCTCAGTCCAATAAATACAAATTTTACAAAGATATTTAACCAGTTGGATACACTCTTTGATAGAGTGGGGAAACTGGAAGAAAGATTAAATAGTCATGTAAATCCAGAAGGGAAAGAAAAGGAAGACCCAAACAAAGTTGGGAAAGAGTTAACCCAAAAAATAACCCCTTTACTTCAGATCATAAAGAGCCAAGCCCAAGAAAAAGAAAAAGAATTATCAAGCCCAATATCTGACCAGCCATCTACTTCTAAACAACCAGTAAAATCTAAAAAAGCCACAGTCGAATCACCAGCCAATAATCCAGTCTTTAAATTATCAGAATATTTTACTTATTTTAAGAAACTTATTTATAACCTTAACCATTTTTCCTTTAAAACTCCAAAAATCAAATATATATCCCATTATACCTTCAATAAAGCCATTATCCACCAAGGAACACCATCAAATGTTGTAAAAGCACTATATCAACATGGTTTAATTCAGTCTATTTATCCATCAACAAGCCTAGAAGAAATAGCAGAGTTACCAGAACCCCTAAAAAAGGCTGTAAAGACTTATTTTGGCATAGTAACTCAACACATGGTATTTATAAGATGTTACTTCACAATAGCAGAAATAACTCCAGATAAATTTTATCATCCCATTAATCTTATTCGACTAGGAACAACAAGGAAGCCTTTTGAACATTCAGTTGAACCAAAGGAGGATATTAATAATGACGAAGAGTTTATGGAGACAGTATCCAGAATAAGGTCCCAAGATTATCACATAATTTTCCAAGAAATGAACCGCATTTTAGCCACTGAAGATGAAGCAGCTTGGGTCTATTTCTCAGGCCCAACGACTCTAATTTACTCCTTAGGAAGGAATACCAGAAATATCAATCAATTTAATCAGTTTTATGACAAGATAAAGAATAATAAGTTTGAAAATAGCACAGATACTAAGAAAAGGATATGTCAGTTGTTAGCCGAATATGCTACCCACAAATGTAATTATTGTGATGAAAGAAGTCCAGAAAGAAGAGATTTTGAAGACCCAATAATGGACATGAGTGTAATCTGACAAAAGAAGAGACAACAAGAAAATAAAGAAAGCAATCATGGAAGAAGACAAAGAAAGTGGCAGACAGAAGAAAAAGAAAAGAAGCAATAATGGAAGAAGATGACAAGGAAAGTGGCAGACAAAGAAAAAAGAAAAAGATAAGATGATAAGGAGCAATAATAGAGTATGATGTAAGGAATGATGTAAATTGAGAGGAATGTCTCTCTATATAAGCCATGTAACTAGCATAAGTATGGGCATCAAAAGCACACATAGCTATCGAATCCCAAATCTCTTGTAATCCCATACATCAAATAAATTTTCTTTTGCTATTCCCTCTTCATTTACAATTCAGAAATCATTTTGGAAGACATCTGAACTTTAAGGTATGAGTAACTAAACTCTTAACAAGGATTAAGGGTAGTAGTATTATTTAACCTGGGAATATGATTTCATAAAACATACTGCTATGAATACTTAAGAAAGCCATCCAGTTACGTCTCCAGTAGGAAACGAAGGAAGACTGTGCTGGGGTGGTCTGAAGGGAGAAGATCTGTTGATGACTTCCTTTGTGAGAAGTCTTGTTATTCCTTGTATGAAAAAGGACAAGGATTGATCTTCTATAACCCGGATCATTTCTGGTCATCCCTGGATGATCTTCTTAAGTATTGGTAGCAGGCTATATATATATGAAGTATGATGAAGTGTCATTTCTTGAGGTTCAATGTAGGGTTTTAGTGTTATCTCACATTGATGTTGATTGATTATCCTTGTGTATTTAAATCAATGATTTTTGTGTTTAAATTGTGTGTGAAAACATGAGAATCTATAAAATTTATTATAATGATATAACAGGAAGGGATTGGGTAATATAGTAGGATTCAAGAGAGAGACGTTAAAATATTATAAAGTGAAACGATACTAATTTAGCATTGTATCCTATCATTATAGGAGGAACTAAGGAAAATATTTGGAGGAAATCTAAAGAAATGGTAAGGAAGAAAAACAGAGTGCTAAGGGCGACATGTAATCACTCTTAACCTTACTATAACATTGAGGGTGATGTTAGTTGGGATTTTCAAAATCCATTCTCACCCTCTTTATATATATTGTCTTTAAAAAGTTATTTTTATATAAAACAGGCTATCGGGTGCCTTTCAAACACGATTATTTTCGTACAAAGAAATTGACTTACTATATGTAGTACCCTGGCTGGTGGTATTGTGGAATTGATAATGTAAGTGTATAGATATTGAAATGTTTATACTTTGACAGAGATATTAAGAGGTAACATGGATTGGATGTATCATAGGTTATGAGATGTTGAATTGGAGATTGTGGGGAGAATTATTAGGGAAAACATGTAATATTGTGGATGATGGATTGAAAGGTGATGTGAGAGTGCATAATGTTGATTATTGTGGATGTGATATTGATAGGGATATGGTGAGGTTTGCATGACACTGATATTTATGTACCATCGTGCGATGATAACTGTCGATTGGCCAATCGACAGTTATTTGTACTGAGGATCCTTTTTAGATTGATTGGATCGGGGTTCATAGGTCGACTTATTGAGAGAAGTGACCTACGGTTGTTTGGCATTGAAGAGCCCAACCGCCCCTACGGTTGTTTGGCAGTGGAGAGCCCAACCGTTCCCGTTCTGTAATGGAAACAGAATTGGGGTTCCCTCTCTGGAGATTGCCAGAGAAGGAAATTGTCCCCTCATTATGGAGAGGGACACAGTGTCAAATCATATAGTGAAGAATAGATGCTTGAATGCACCGTGGTGGCACAATGCATCTCTAGGTAAGTGTGAGAGTTGTTGTGGAAGTATTATTTGATTGGAGTATGGAAAGATGAAATTTAGTTAGCGTGGAATTGATTGAGGGATGTTGAGTGATACATGAGAAGTAGAGATGATGAATTTGAGTTGATTGAGACGTGATAGAAGAACTTAAGTGATGGATGAAAGGAAATGAGAAATATATATATATATATATATATATATATATATATATATATATATATATATATTATTGATTTTAAAACTGTGGTACCCTTTAGACGCCCTTACTACCGCACATCTCACTGTTATAGTGAGTTAAGCGGTGATTACTGGGACAAATTGTCTCATCCCACGATTACTGACACTTTTGCAGATATTCATGCACAGGCGCAAGCATCAGGAAAGGAATTAGGTTTCAAAGGTTATTTGATTAGTTAGTTGTGTATATTGCCAATTTGTATAGGCCTGCATCTGCTTCCGCATGTATACATATTTATTTATTATTTAATATCATTTAGTTCTGTTTAATAACCATGTTAAGCAAATCCTTTCTAACATGTTTAGCAATAAATTATCCATGATAGCAGCTGTACTGTATTAGTTTATTCTTTTCTATCATGAATAATATTTCAATCATTAGGATATTCTTTTTCTAACTATGATAGAGATATTGATATTATTGCAATTCCTTTTTCTATTATACTTAGTAAAGATATTATTGAACTAAAAGAGATGTCACATGTCAAATAAGGAATTAGTAACAGAATGTTACAGTGACGATCATGCTAAATGGTTAGAATATGTTGATAATGTCATATTATTTTAATTAATGCAATTTTTATCTCGTAGAGGGTGTTATAGATAAATCCTGAAAAACATGGTAAGTAAGAGTGTGTTTGATTGTGTGAAAGAAAGTAAAGAATTAGAAATGGAAAGGGTAAGAGATGGAAAGTGTAACATATCGTTAC
This sequence comes from Mimosa pudica, assembly GCA_029929735.1. Lineage (NCBI taxonomy): Eukaryota > Viridiplantae > Streptophyta > Magnoliopsida > Fabales > Fabaceae > Mimosa > Mimosa pudica. Next base: position 2,332,634 of record JAKELP010000012.1, on the reverse strand, counting down.
TAATTTCCTGATGAATTCAATAATATCGTTACTAACTATGATAGAAAAATGATTTCCATAATATCAATAAATCTATCATAGTTAGAAAAAGAATTTCCTAATAATAATCATTATCCATGATAGAAAAGAATTTCCTAATATAACCTGAACACTATCATGGATAATAAATAGCTAACCATGTTAGAAAAGAATCACCTAACATGGTTAGAAAAAGGAGCAACCTACTACAATTCTCCAATTAACCAATAATATTAATACAAATAAAAATATGCGGAAGCGAATGCAGACCTATACATTTTTTTGGCAATATACACGTCTAAATAGGCAAAACAACCTTTTAACTCAATTCCCTTTCCTGTTGCTCGCGTCTGTGCATGATCGCCTGCAAAAATGTAAGTAATCGTGGGGTGAGACAACTTGTCTCAGTAATCTACTACTTAACTCACTATAACAGTGAGATGTGCGGTAGTAAAGGCGTCTAAAGGGTACCACAGTTTTAAAATCAATATATACATATAACCCAAGTCTTCTTTCATTTAGCAATTCAGTCCCTGTGTCACGTCCAATTCAAATCAAGTTTATCATCTCTACTTTTCAAATTTCACTTGAAACCCTTCAATCAATTTCCACATCAACTAAACCTCACCATCCAATCCTCAATCCATGCTTTCCTTACTGAAATTCTCATTCCTACCTTTCTCAAATCTCATTTCTCGGCTCAAATTCATGTATAATCCCTGGTGCTCTACTCATGCCATCCCGGAGGCACTACGCTCGAGCTCTATATATATATATTCTAAATGAGTTGACACTGTGCCCCTCTCAAAAGTGAGGGGGCAATTTTCCTCCCTGGTAAACCCATGAGAGGGAAACCTCAATCTGTCTCCAATCAGAAAGGGAGCAGTCTCTGTCTCCAATCAGATGACTGCTGGTCACAGTCTCCAATCTGTTGACCATTGGTCACAGTCTCCAATCTGTCGACCAGTACAAATAACCGTTGATTGGCCTATCGAACGGTTATCAACGCGCGATGGTACATATATCTCAGTGTCATGCAATGATCACAATACCTTTCAATATACCAATCCCTTTCAATATTTCAATATCACATCAACGTCCAGCACTCTCACAATTTCCTTCAATATCTCAATGTCAACATTTAATCCTCTTATATCTACATAACCTTTCCAATACCACTATCAGAACACTCCACATGTGTAAATGTCACACTATTCCAGGATTTTCACCACAACTAAACAGGATACTACATATATGTGTCAAATTCTTTATACGAAAATAATCGTGTTTAAAAGGCACCTGATAGCCTATTTTGTATAAAAATAGCTTTTAAAGATTTTGAGGGCTAGAAAGGATTTTGAAAATCCCAACTAACATCACCCTCAATGTTATAGCAAGATAAGAGTGATTAACTGAACCTGCTTCACATCAAGAAAATATAATACCAATGAAATCCTCGCTCGTAGCTCGACCCATTGATATCCACAATCACTAGAAAATACATAACGCAGTGTCAATACATAGTTCATGTTCAGATCACTTAATTCAATTAAGTTCAACCCATATTAGAACTAAGATGCTATCCTTTTTTTTTTTTTTTTGAGGCTCGCCAGCCGCTTGCCAATTGGCGAGCGACCGGCGAGTTTCCAGAGGCGCCATGCCTTTGCTCGCAGCTGCTCGCCAGCTGCTCGCCAGCTGGCGAGCAGACTGGCGAGAATTTGACAGCAATATCATTTTGTCTGCAGAATTTTGCCAACATGTCCTATGCCTATTTCAACTAGTTTATAAGCCCTTAAATCATCCCTATGATCAATCCAAAACATCAAATCGAACTCCCAATTGACTTTGAATCTAACAAGATCACATTTTGTCACCAACCCAATCAATTGCAACATCTCACTATCACCATATGAACTTATTAATCTCTTATAACCACCAAATCAATCATTCAATCACATATCACCAAATCACATAATCAATTTATCTTTTATTCAACACTTTACTAGCCAATCTTCTTCCTAAGTACCAATCCAATCCATTTCACCATTCCAATGCCCTTATAACCTTAGCAAGCATCTAGAAATCAACAATTTTTCCCAATAACTCTCACATTACCAAAATGTAATCCAACAATTTCAAACCTAAAAACTTTATCATTATACTCTACTTACCCTATAGCAACCATAAATCAAGTTTGGAAGCTTATAGTCAAAGGATCCAATTACCGTATTTGATTGTAAACCAACTTCAAGCAGGGGAAAACCTCACATAACATTATCTCTAACCACTTAAACCAATTATCATCATCATATAACATGATTAAACAGATTAAAACCATCCATTCTTAAAGACTTTGCTCCATTTTCGAAATCACCCACAACCCTTAACTTTTAACACGTAATTTGCCCAAAATATTTGTTCTAAGCCAAAACTAAACAATCCTGCTCATAAACCACTTAGAAATTACCTTATTTCAGTTCTCAAACAACAAACAAGGCACCACAGTCATTGGAATCAGAATTCAAGAGAAACCCAAAATCTAAGGAAGAAATCACACTTTAAAAACTCAAAAGTTTGGTTCAATAGTTTTCTCCACAAATCCAACATTTTATGAACATCATTTAGTAATTACAAATCACAAGGAAACACCAATAATTAGAAAGAATGAAGGATTTTCGAAATCATAACCAAACCCTAACTTTTCAACACTTACTTTGCCCAAAATTCATTCTAACCCAAAATTAATCAACCCTACCCATATACAACTTAGAAATCACCTTAATTTAATTCTCCAACCACCAATTTCTTCCCAAAATGTACAGATTTCAAGTTATACAAAAATCCTAACTTTTCAAGAACCAAAATCCAAAGAACTAAATCAAAGAGAGGTAGAAGTTGCTTACGGAGTTCCAAGGTGAAAAGGAGATGACATTCCACCATTTTTCCGACGGTGGCCTCCGGAAATCCGCCGGAAATCGGCCACTATAATGGCTGGCCGAGCTAAGACAAAGAAGGGGAAGAGGAGATGACAAAAATGAAGTTGAAAGGGAGGAATGGTTCGAAGAATCTAAACAAAACGCAAGGCTCACCTCCAGCCGCCGTTCACCGCCATCCGCCGCCCGTGCTCACCGGAAAAGATGAAGAGTTCGCCGGAAATCACGTGACCCACCGAGCAGCAGATCTAGCTTGACTTTAGTAAGGATTTGAAGAGGAGAAATCAAGGAAAAGAATGGGTATTGTTGAGGTTGAGAGAAAATGAGTATGTGTGTGTGGGAGTGGAGAAACGAAAATGGTGAAGGAGGGAGGTGTGTGTGTCGGTTTTGTAATGAAATGAAGGTGGAGGGTGTGTTTGGTTTAAGTGAAATAAGGTGGGTTATTATAATTTGTAGCTCAAACTTGCCATAGTGTACTCTTTTAATTTTAAAACCACTTAAACCAGCCTCCAATCTTTTTAAACTTCAAAATATTTTTAGCTTTACCACTCCCTCATATTTCAAACTCTTCATTTCTTAATTAATTTTATGCACATTAATTACCAAAAATATCCCAAAAATTCCTAAAAATTCCAAAATTCCTAATTTCTCCATTTATCATTTCCCAAAACACTCTTAATCCTGTATTAAATTTTCAGGATGTTACAGAAAGTAGGAGTAATGATGAGAGAGTAAAGTTTGTGGGCCCCACGATAAGTGTGAGATGGAGAGAGAAAACTTGTGGGCTCCAGGATATATGTAAATGACCATATTACCCCTTAACTTTTTAATTATTTACAGGCCACTTTCTTACCATTCTTGCAAACAAACAGGCCATAAGATAGCTTGTGAAAATTAAGCCAACAGGATAAAAAAAGGAAAAAAATGAGAATTAATTGTATGACAAGTACCAATATATATTTTCCAAAATGAAATGAAAGGTTCATTGTGTCTTGACTAAAAACAGTCTTTTTTATACACATGTGTTATCTTGTCCAGTACACCAGGACAACAACGAAAAAAACACTCAACAACTTGAGATCGATCATAACTAAAGAGCAAGCGATAGCATTCATCAGTATAATTTTTCATGACGGCTATTGACTCAATCAAGTATAGGAAACAATTATATCAACAAAGTATAGGAAACAACTTCAAGAGTGAAAAGAAGTTAGATGAAGGAGATGTGAGTTAAAATTGAATCTAGGGGTGTAAATGAGTCAAGCTATAAACAGGTGGCCTATGACTCAGCCTATTTAGGGCCAGTCTGGCTCGACCTTTTTAATAAATAGGTCAGATTCAGGCCCATTTAAAAGCCTTTTTAACTAAAAAGGCCAGACCTATTTCACTAAAGCCTAGCTCGAAAGCCTTCAGGCCTGACCTATTTAATAATACTACTAATAAGTAATTATAAAATAATAATATTATTAGTAAGTAGACCTTTTTAAACTGTAATAATAAAAGGCCTGACATGTTTATTGTGCTTATTATTGTACTTGGTATGTGTCATATTTATGGTCTTTTTAAACTTGATATGTAGGCCTTTAAAAACCTAAATTTGAAGTAGGCTTTTTAAAAGGCCTTAAGCCTTTTTAAGGCCTACATTGTGAGTGAGTTTTTAAAAAGGCTTTCAGACCTTTAATATTTTTCGCAGGCCTAGACTTTTTTCTGAAAAAAAGCCTACAACCAGGCCTAGGCCTAGGCTATGTTTTCCTTTTGCATTATGGGCCCAAGCCTATTTATGTAAAGTCTGGCTCGGCCCGGCTCATTTACACCCCTAATGGAATCTGACTGTGTCTAAAAACTCTTGAAGCAGTATGGTCTGAGTGAAATTCGAATACACACTTCATAAAATAACTATTTAATAATAATCAACTTAACAAATAAAGCCATGATATGTACAACTACATTTACAATTTAGCATTACTAATTAAAACAAATGAATTTAGAGGTAGTTTGGTGTGATTTCAAGTTGCCGTAAAAATTAAATAAAAAATTAATTGCAATTCAGTAAGTAGAACTATCCATTTGACACTTATACTCACCAAACCAAGTGAAGTTACAGAGAAAGGTAGATCCAACTATTGCCTCCTGTTTAATAAACATTTAAAATTCTAACACATGGTGAGCTGTACTACTAATCTGTAAAGAAAAATACATCAATCTTGGTATAAGTATGGAACAACGTAACCCTCCCTAAAGAAAACCTTTACATATATTTAACCTTGTTATTTTTTTTGACCATATATATTTAACCTTGTTGGTTAAGTGATTCACTGACCCAATTAAACACTCCTTTGCGATTTAAATTCCTCAGAGAATTTTCTATAAGTTTTCCTATATCAAAAAGAGTAAAAAATATTAACAAAATCTTTAATTACCCTGGGAATTATATCTTGTTTATTACTAAAGGTAAGAAATTTAATATACCCCTTAACAAAGACCCCTTGGTCTAGTTATCTGACAAAAAATAGAATGTATGGTGTGATAAGATTGTGATATGCATGCATAAAGAAACTTGTAGGCGTAATGAGATTCAAGTAGCAGATTATCTTTCCATGAAAGCACTGTCACTGGCGTCTGCGTTTCATACCACTCGATGACCCTAGTCTTCATATGGAGGCTAAAGTGTGATAGGAATCTTTTGTTTTCTCTTATTATGGAAAAAAAAAAATAAAGGTTCTTGTATATAAATGCAGCAATGTTTTCTCATTTTCAACGTTAGCTTTAACACTAATGTGAACTTATTTCCTTTACAGCAATGAATGGTTCCATATTGGCTGGTGCTTGCTTAAATATATGATAATGATATTTTAAGAAAAAAGTGTCAGACACCACCAGGTGGCCTTATTTTTTCATAAAATTTTTAGTGTAAAGTTTTGTATTAAGGAAAGAAAGATAGAGGAAAAGCTAGACTACTTTCCATTATATCTATCTAGAACAGTATTCACTATCTCAAAGTAGAGGCCTTCATAAATATTTCTTCCTAGAGTTGCTTTATCTCAAATTCGCCTACTTGTATCGGATTGGCAAACTTCACCATGATTTCTATACCATGTTTTCTTTAAATAATTGATAAATCATTAATCACATGAAAGACAACTTGCTAAGTATTAATATATAAATCAAAATAGATTTTATCCTATATATTCTTCAAAATATCTTATATATATGCTAGGGACAATTGTACTGAGGTCTCAAATAAGAGACTAAATTTCAAAGTAGTCCTAAGGAGTTGTTAATATGTACTAGTAACAAGTGCAATAGTTTTTATTAAAAAGTGGTAAAAACTCCTTGGGACCTATTTAAAATTAACTCTCTTATTTGTGACATAGGTGTAATTGTCCCTATATTTCTATCAGCATCACATTACTATTCAACACTCATTAGATCCTTCTGCCTTAAAATAATAAGATAAGGCCTCAATTTAAAGTGAAGATTTGAAGTGATGTGGATGAACATTAGCAACACATCCGCTCTGTGCATCCACTAGCACTGTAAACATGTGCCTCATATTACAGATGTAAAATGTTACTTGAATGTGTCTTTAGCCAACACATCCATCCTAATTCCAATCCTTGTGAGGTAGCTCAAAGCCTTCAATTCGCTACATGGAAAAGGGATTCAAGGAAAGGGAAAATGTGTAATAAAAAGTGTTGAACTGATTCTGTTTTATGAAAAAGTAGAGGACATCAAAACATTCAATCGGGTAAACAACAATGAAGAAGAATTATAAGATGGTCTTACAGATCGAGAATCACTATCTTTGAACTCCACTCTTTGGTGAATTCTTTAAAATCTAAGACAAATTCTCTTCACCATCAATCTTCCTCCACTTGTGTTTTAAGCCAAATTAAACAACACTCTGAGGAGAAATGCTCAGCTCTTCTTGATTATCTCCTCCTTCTGTAGCAAGTCAGAATTGATGTACAATGAAGCCAAAAAACTTATGGAGCAGCATTGTTCCAATGTAAAAAACTTCCATGATAAGTTTGTCAAAGAAAAAGAAACTCTTAGATTTTCATACTAAGCAGCTCCCACGTTTGATTGGTAAACCAGTCAAACCATAATGAATGCTCAAAGGATTTATCTTGCTGACAGAATAATAAATACATTTCCCAGAGACATCAATATGGTTCTTAATAAGAATGTCTCATGTGGCAAGAGCTTGATGAAGTATACTCCATAATTAGAGAAACTGTTTGTGAGGATATATAGACCACAAAAATTTCTAATAATAAGACCCAAAAATTTCCGCTGGAAGAAGAATGAAAGTTATGACCTGTATCTACCATTAACCATACATGAAACAAAGCCAAGAGAAATTGTTCCCCCAACATATGTGATCTGGGATACTCCCTCCGGTCTTAAATATAAGACCTAATTGACTTTTTTGAAAAATCCTAAAAAAGCAAAATAAGTTAGTTATAAATTGATTTACCTAATTTTTTCCCTTAAACTAGTTTATTTTACTTATAAACTAATGGATAATCTAAAAATATATCAAATATGTCATGATTTAATAGACTATTTTGTAACCTTAACTTCTCCAAAAAAAAGTTATCTAGGTCCTATATTTAGGACCAGAGGTAGTATTAGTTAGTGATAGAGGGTGTAAAACAAGATACCATTATCATTTGAAAACGGGCATAAACCCAACTAGTATATCAATATCCTAGTCTTCATGACATTGCTTCATAAGTATATATAATTAGCGAGGAACATTTACCAGGCAGAATTCATATTTTTTGTTACTTATGCAACTCTTGAGATCTTCTAAAAGTAAATTCATATTATTAAGGGCGAAGGGGCAAAACTAGCCACCGTAAATTTCCAAATGGATAACTTTGACACCCGTAAATTGGATGGTGCAAAACCGTACATTATAAATCAAAATGAGACAAATTTAGCCACGCCGTTAAGTTGAAGCTAACAGACATTTTGATTTAATGAAGGTGGACCCCACGCCAACACAAACGTCTGTAAGCTTCAACTTAACGGCGTGACTAAATTTGTCCCATTTTGATTTATAATGTACGGTTTTGCACCATCCAATTTACGGGTGCTAGAGTTGTCCATTTGAAAATTAGTTGTCCATTTGAAAATTTACGGTGGCTAGTTTTGCCCCTTCACCCTATTATTAAATATACTCATGTTCCACAAAAATAAATATAAAACTCATGAATCAATATTCTCTCCCAAACTAGGATGGATACTTCATAACATATGGTAAGAAAGGCCTGCTACTATTGATATATACTCATTTGAGTTAACTAACAATAACATGTCAACTAAAAAACGAACAAGGAAAGCAACATGCTTCTACTGATTTAACTGCTGAAATTTCTCCCATATCCTCATCAAATGAAAGTTAACATTTTCAAGAAAAGTCAATAAAAAGGTTCTTTTAAGGAAAAGTATAAGATTAAAAACAGAATTTTTATGGTGAAATCGAAACAGAAAACTCTAAACAAATATTGGTTCTAATTCAACAATTTTCCAAAGAGCACACACCACCTCCAAGTAAGGTGGAAAACTGCTTACACAAACCATTTCAATTCATTTCTCCACTACAAATGAGATCAAATGGCAACAAAACTCAAACTAGCTTCAATTAATTTTGTATCATCTCTCAAAAGATATAAGACAAATGCAATATAACACCAATTTATTACATGGAAGAGTCCCAGCTCATCTGTAAACCTGCACTAATATTGCAGACTCACATATATCTGATTTCTAAAGAAAGCTAAACAATTTGATATGGTAAAAAGGTTTAATAGACTAATTCCACTTCAGAGCAAAGCAGTTCAAAACCACATTGTGACATGATGAAATACAAATGTAACAGATAAGCTACCAATGTCGACTTTCAATAATAGTTTCCATTTCTTAAAAGTTTAAAATATCAAATGTAATATGAGAGGGGGAAAACATGAACTCAACTAGTGCAAAATGGAAAATGAATTCATTAGTACAAAATAGAAGAAAACACCCAAACGAGATAGCTCCCATGAATTATGGGCTATGGCTGCAGAAGATGAATATAGGAGGAACACAGTATACAAAGAGGCAGACATTATGGCATCTTAAAGAACAAGTCCCAAATAATAGGCACATCTGTGAAGTATTTACTCTAGTTAATACTAACACTAGAAAAATCATTGCAGTACTAAATAGAATGAATTCGTGTTCAACCAGTCATCCTTGTTAAATACTCTACAATCCATCCAACATTTCTCAAAGCGTGCAGTTGTTACCTGAAAAAGAAATTAATGAAAAGTGAAAAAAAATAGGAAAAGTATTCTTATAATACTCCCTCCGGTCCTAAATATAGGACCTAATTGACTTTTTTTGAAAAATCCTAAAAAAAGCAAAATAAGTTAATTATAAATTGATTTACATAAATTTTTCTCTTACACTAGTTTATTTTACCAATAAGCTAATGGATAATCTAAAAAGATATCAAATATGTCATGATTTAATAACCTATTTTGCAACATTAATTCTTCAAAAAAAGTCAATTAGGTCTTATATTTAGGACCGGAGGTAGTATTAGATAGATCCTTAATAAGTGGCTTGAATGTAAAGGGAGCAGCATCTCATGTGTTTTAGAGAAAGTGTTTTACATATTCCCATTCTCATTCATTTCCCAACTTTCATTTTGCTACAAACTAGATTTCAATCCCCGGGCGATGCCCGGGAAGCATACACTCGATCTAAGTTGATGGTTTTTCGAGAAATAATTGTACATAACGCATAGTCTCAACGACTAATTTAGTTTTTCGAGGAATCACTTTGAATCAACAAATAACGAATACCTAATAAACAAATGTACATTTAGTTTGAAGGGGGATTGGGAAGACAATACAACATTTAGCACCTTATAGACAATAGTTAGCATAACAACCCATGCATAACAATGCTGTAAGGCAGACAAAGTCACGATAAAATAGGAGATCAAACGCTAACATTCTAGAAGATGCCCTTATATACACAATACGTAGCACCTTAGTAGATTGCTAGTGATTGCCACCTCTCCCATAATGTTAATAGTCTTGGTAAAGATTACTAACTTATATAGAAGCAGGCGATGTGCTAGCTAGCAACCTGCATGTTGAAAAGCGTGGCTGTCACCCAAGAGGGGGGGAGAATTGGGTGGCAGAATAAAACTTATAAAAATTCTTCCTTTTAAAGTATTACTCCTTGTGCTTGACGAGAATGATAATGTATTACCCCAAGCACAAGTGAGTATCTAGTGGTGTGGTGCTTGATGTGTAGATTAAATAAACAAAATAGGCACACACAAATTTATCCTGGTTCGGTCACTTCCAGACCTACATCCAGTCCCCAGGCTCCACCTGAGATTTTCAATTCACTAAACTTCTTGTTTGAACCAGGCACAAGAAAGCCTTTACACTTTAGGTTTTACGAACACGGGTTCACCTAACAACCCACAGGTTTTATCACGGGCTAACCTGCAAACCTTTACAACCACAGCTTTTACAACGGAAACACCTGCAACCTTACAACCACAAGTTTTGCGGGCTAACTTGCAGCCTATGGAGATTTAGACAACCTCTAAATGCTCCCCCTTACTATTGTAAGATAACAATTCTGTTCTTCAAGCACAAGCTTTAGAACAGCCTCTATCAATTAGAGGGTTTAATGATATGTTCACTCTATGAACTGATTTTGATAAACACTTAAGTACAAATGACTCTCTCTAAGAGTAGATGATGTTACTCACTTAAGTACAAATGAATGACTCTGTAAGAATGTTACAATTTTAGATCTGAGAGTAGAAGATGAGAGGAATGTAGAAGATGATATATCAGATAATATGCTCTGTTCTTCACACACTCTTCTGAATGTAGATGTTCCTTTTATACTTGGCTTCAAAGACTTGGGCGGCAGGTTGAATATGTCCGTTTGAATATAGCCGTTAATCCCATGTTACCGTTGAGAGGTACATCTTCATTAATGCTTAGCAGGGTTGACTTGCTTTATCTCTGAAAAGTAGTCCTGACACCTCTGCTCTGACAAAAGCATTCTGACTTCTGAGTATGTGACGTTCACTCTTGTACTCTTGCTGACGGATGATCATCGTTCATCCGGAAGTGGCAACCTTGCTCTGCAAGGGTTAATCTCTGAAATCCAATGCCAAGAGTCTTTGCATCCGGAAGCTCATTTGCATCCGGAAGTGTGACTAAGTTCTGCACATACTGGTTAGTCCAACATAGCATTATATATAATCAAATATAGTAAGAACTATACATGCTGTGGGAAGTCATTTAGTCTAGGATGTATCCGGAAGCACTTTCACTTGACGAGGTAAACTCACTGACGCTTAGGGCTATATCCTTTTTATCAGTCTGCGGCAGTCAAAATCTATCAGGAAGTAATTTCACTTGACGTTGCATTTTCACTGACGCTTGGGGTTATATCTATTTAATCAACCTGCGCCAGTCTAAATCTAACAGGAAGCAATTTCACTTGACGAGGCTGATTCACTGACGCTTGGGGTTATTCTATTCTATCGGTCTGCGCCAGTCTAAATCTAACAGGAAGCAATTTCACTTCCGGTCGAAACATAGCTTAGTCTTAAGGTTTTGTATATCTAGCGTTCATGGACTAAGTTAAATCCCTAGTGAGTTACTCGCTGCCGCTGGAGGATGAAACATTTATCCGCGTGCGCGAGTCCTAGTCTATCCGGAAGTAAATCCACATCCGGTTGCACTCTTACTTGGGATCCTATGTTATCCTATTGCTTCCTAGGCACTTGGTCTAATCCTTTATATTTTAGTCTTCATCAAAACTTAAGATTCTAACACATGTAAGAACATATTTAGAAAAAATCCTACAACTTTTAAAGGCATATTTAGTCACTCATCAAGCTAGGCAAACACTGAATGCACTGTTGCTTTCTTCTATCTGCTGTAGACTAATTGAAATCAGCAACAACAAAATTGAATTAATATTGGACAGTTCCAATCAGCATCAGTCCAAGAGAACAAATAAAAAAAGTGCACATATTATAATTACACGTATAAAGCACCGGGTAATTGACAGCCTCCAGCGGTATATAGAAATCAATAACATCAATTGATCAGTTGGTCTATGGAAGAACTCTTGGAACCAAATCCAACTATACTGGAACCACACCCCAACCTATGTTAAAAGCAATAAGTAACTTAATCAAATGGATACCAAATAAAATAAATACAACATATACATGTTTCTTTCATTGTCCATGAACAACAACCCTACCTCAATCGTTATTTCTTCATCAACTCCTACAAAAACTGGAACTTACCAAAATCAAATATATTTCATAACCACCACACCATTGGTAGAACCTTTGCTCAAATAAGCAATTAATTCCTTCCTTATACAAATCGCATATAATGAAGATAAATGTTGTGGCACCACTTCTGGAAAGAACATTAACTACTCCAACAACTAAATTATTCTTATTAAAGATTACAAAGCCATTACCAAATAACCAGTGACCTGGGTTTTTCTCTTCCACCAGAAGATGCTAGTAGACCAAGCTTGGACAAATTTAACATAGTAGAATCCAAAGACATCTTATTTGAACAATAACAGACAAATTTAACAAAGAATAAGTGTCTAGAGTGAGACCAGTAAAGGGGAAATAGGAGCATTTATTCAATAGTCATTAACACCGCAAAGGGCATCAACCACAGCTAAGGGCCTCAAAATGACATTGAGGCCAATAGACATACCTATACGCTAGAACTCATTCCATACAGATTGGCAAACTCACTGCCTTAGGGTTCAATAGTTACTTCTTTCCTTCTGCATCACAAGGATTTGAATATGAGCAACCCAACAAATGACAAATGAATATTATGATTTACAGCAGATTTTATAAAATAAATTTTCCATGTTTCCATAAGAACATTAATCTAAATAATCAAGGCCACACAAAATATCTTCTGGCCTTTGAATATAAGACCAGAAAAGCAGAGCACTCCATATTTTAGCATGAACAAAAATCACAGGGCCATAGCTGCAAAGTAAAGATATAAAGTAACGTTTGAAAAAAACGGATAAAACAGCACAAATTGCTAATAGAACATTATAGTTAACCAATCACTCAACCACGTGGCTTAAAGCCTAACAATGCCCCAAAACACCAAAATGAGATATTGATTTAACACAAAATAAAATGGTTAACCTGTTTTAATGAATTAGGATCCACAAAAATGGCAGCACCTTCAACATGTCTATCGTATGATAAATGATTATCATGAGTAATAGGAAAAAACATGTTTTCTGAATAAAGTAATTGAACTTACTCATGGTTACTTCTTCTTATGCTTCAAAAACTATTTATGAGACAAATCCTACATAGCAACCAGAAATAAGATCTGAAAAAGATAAAAAAATTGTCCTCAGAGATTCCATTCTTTTGGGTGCTGTCCAGGTTGCTGCAGTTATTGTTTATATATAACTTCTGTTATGCGTGAAGCAAGTTTGCCTACATCGTTGACAATGAACATTATAAATAAGAATCACTAATGAGGATCCATATGACATGCATTGTATGTACACATTTAAACACACGAAAAATGCATGTAAGCAAATGCATTTAACAAATTCTAAACGTATTCATTGCTAAGTTATCAAATTTGCATATGCCCTCCAATCTATAAATGCCAAATCATAATTGGAAAGGAAGGAGATCCACTTCCACCGCTCATATTTCCCCTTCTCTTCCAGAAAATCGGCAAGTCAACTTCAATGTAAGCAATTCACTCAGCTTGAAAGAATAAAATAGGAAACAAAATTTCACATTTGAACTATCAAGTTACAGACTTCAAGATCACAAAACCATGAAAATCAAATAAACTCATGACCCTACCATTCACTCCCTAACATGCCAACTGAAAACGTAAGACAAGAACGATTAAGTCACAAACTTTAAAGCACAAAACAATGAAAAACTCATAAAAATTATGAACTCATCATTCATTCCAAACCATGCGAATTGAAAACATAAGACAGTAAATGATCAAGTTACAAACTTTAAAGCACAAAAACATGAAAAACTCGAAAATTTAAAAACATAAGATGTAATATAGCTGGAAACACATAAATCGAAGAAAATGAACATAAAATTGATTACATTATGAGAAAAACATTGACAAAGCAAAGGAAAAATTAACGGAATTAAACAGTGGGGGATTGAAATATTTACATTGAATTGTTGGATTCAGGTGAATAAGATTGCAAAGGATGGGGAAAACTGAAAAAGCGAAGGCAAAAATTGAAGGAATGGAAACCCTAACGATGAGCTAATGAACAAATAGAATCTCTTTGTTGATCCGCTTGAAGGAGGGACGAAGAGCGGGAACGACGGTGAAGGGATGAGACTGAACGACGACGAGAGAGATGAGATGAGATGTGATGTGAGCTTTGAGTTGGCTTCGGGGGAGAGAATAGAAGGAAAGAGAGAGCGGATCAACAGCCGAAAATGAAACGGCGCAATGAACAGTAACTACAAGAGAGAAGCCGAATAAGAAACGGCGCAATGAACAGGAATCCGGGGAAAAAGCTTTATATTTATAATACTCATATCATATAGATCAGCCCATAGTTCAGCGTTAGTCTATAATACAATCCTCTACTAATACCATTCTTTCTGGGCATGAGTTATATCCTTCCATTACCATAACTGCATAAGCAACGTTTCACAATAGCTATAAGTTTCAGGACTCACTTGTATTTACCTTTCAATCACAAATAATGAAAGCCTCTCGTTTACTAATTATTTAGCCTAAGCCAACAAGTGTTTTAGCATCCAGATATGTACATAGAACAAACAGCAGATAACATTTAGTTTGGCAGGACAATAACTATCTCTGCCTTCAAGGGTAATGATTTTTGGCATCGTTTTTCTAACTATTTAGAGTTCTGATTACCCCACATGAGTATAATAAAGCAACAAGTAAAAATTGAGATGAAAATGTCAAAAAAATTGGAGCTTGTTAGAACCATCCAATGAGGCTTTGGATGAACTCTCGTCCCAACACACTCGTAGCGGCATGTTTCGTTCTTTCTCTTATATAGTTTTCATTTCTTTAATTTTTAGTCGTTGTGGGACTTAGGGGAAAGATCACAATAAAATATTTTGGGACTTGTCAGACAACCAGATGACCATCCCTCACAGTTAGATTGTAGGGGAACGATCCTCTGCGGCTGGGGCTGAACCGTTAACATGGTTCAGCTCGGCCAATAATCACGCTCTGATCACCTGGTCATGTGTCATCAATCAAGCTGTGGTTCTTATCTCTTTGAAGCTCAAGGACACAGTAGTACGAACCTATAGAACAGATCCTGTTCAAGTAAGGTCGTGATCACTTCCCTTCGCATCCTGCTTATATATGTTTCATTCCATTTCGTTTTAGCCGATGTGGGACTTGAGTGTCTTTCAGTTTCTATATTTTTCCGGTCGGTCCAAACCGGCATGTCAGTCCGGCCCAATATATGTATATACATGTACACGCACATATGTGTGTGGGTCTATAGGTTTTAGGAAATCTCGACAAGGATTGAACGATTTAAGAAAATGTTTCATTAAGAAGTAAAAAAGATGGATGATTTGAAGAGGAAAGGCTACACGTAGGCCATATCTGCTGGATTTTTTGCTGCTATGGCTGCCGTTTCTACAAAGCTCCCCATTTTCCAGGTTCCCTTTATCATCATCATCATCATCATCATCATCATTAAGTTTATTGATTTTCCAAAGCCTTTAGGTCAATGTTTTGATCTGTGTTCTTCATATTTGAGGTGATTAACATTTGATGGTGTGTTTTTCTCTCTTCCTTTTCACTTGATCATGAACCCTGTGGGGCCCAAATTAGAAGCTCAGTGTGAGTTAGGAGAAAATGGGTGTGTGAAAAATGTGAACTTTGGTTCAAAGCCAAGCCTTTATACTGTTAATTCATCACTTGGGTGTGATTCCAATAAGGCTTCATTCACTTCAAATAATCATGATGAGGAGGAGATTAGTGAGGGTAGAGATTCCAAGGTATTTGATGGAACTGTGGGTGGGATTTTGTACAAGCGGGTGAATTATGATGGGAAGGGTGGTTCATGCTTAAGATTTGGATGAGCCCTGGTTGAGAGATAGGAGTGTGAGGGTGATCGGTGAGGAGTCATATAAGATGCTATTAAATATAAAATGTTTTAAATATTAAATATTTTTTATTTTTCTCAGGTCTGGCTCTGTAGTTAGCAAACTAAGATGATATGTACATAATGATAAGCTAGAATAGGATAAAAAGGACATGCAAAGACACACACATACACAAATTAGAGTAATTTTTATGTTGTAGTCACATGGTTTTTTGGTATATGTGTGCGTTATGCTCTGTTTGCTGCTTAGTGATATGATTCCAATGTATTTCTCACACACAAATTTCCTTGTTTGTGAATTTGGATTATAATAACGGTTTTCTCATCAGTTCCTTAGGTGTGGTTCTGTGGACTGGTTGTAATATTCAGTGTTGTGATTTTTATGCTGTAGTGAAATGAATTTTCGGTATGTGTGGGTTATGCTCTCTTTGCTGCTTTATAATGGTAGTTTTCTCAATAGTTTCTTAGGTATGGACTGGTTGTGGTATTCAATGTGGTGATGTGGGCTTGCTATGTCAATAGTCTTAAGGCTCTATCATCTCTGCAAGCAACTGTCACAAACTTTGCCACCAATTTTATCTCTTCTAGTTTGGCTGGATTCTTTTTGTTTGAGGAAGCAGTTTCCTATAAGGTATATTCTCGTTTACCATGCTCTCTATCTATTATGGGAAATTTTGGATCCACCTTTTGTACTTTATGTTTTGGAAATTTCATTGGATAACAATAAATTATGCTTTCCTAAATGCATACCAAGCAGTCCTAGCTATATATATATATTAAGTGTTCTATATTACGTGTTCTTTGGTTTTGAGTGTGTGTGATATTGGCTTCTGTTATGGCATTGGAATAGGAAAGATAGAGAAACAGAGAATAATTCTATATGTATTATATTCCTTTGTTTGTGCAAATAACAATATTGTGGATCATTCACTGAAAAAACATTGCATTTTAGACTTATCATGTCATGCTATTGGTGACAGCATATGTGCTGGAATCAGAACCAGCCTTTCTATTTTGTAAGTCAGCTCACATGATATTGAAACCCATGAAATGTCTATATAGATTTCTTTGTGCTGGGATGGTGGATGTCTGGAATTTGTGATACCTTGTTGAACGTTATAAAGAGAAGAATCAGCATTATTGGTGAAACTAAAAATATGTAAGATCCTGAGTTTACTTTCAATTTCTCTTAGGGTCTGTTTGGTACGAGGGGAGGGGAGGGAAAATGGACGGAGCAAAAATTTTTGAGACATGAATTTATAAAAATTTGGGAAGTGGGGTTGGAAATTCTAAATCAGTATATATAACTCTTATATTTAACACCTTATCTTTATTAAAATATCACAACCCCACTTCTTCAATATTTAAAAATTCATCTTACAAAAATTTCCCCTCCCCTCCCCTCCCCTCCCCTCCAAATCCCTCGTACCAAACAGAAGGTTAGACGCCAAAGATGTAATCAAATGAAAAATACATGCAGGAACAGATGCTTTGAGTTTTAAATATTTGGGGGTCATACTTGTAGCTGTCCCTGAATTCTGATTCTTTATAATTTTTATCATTAGAGGCCACTTACATATAATCCATTGCTGGATAAGATTATCACAGCACTCCTTATGGGGTAGTTGTAGCTTCCATACTAGTTTATGTAGATTTCACTGTTATTTGACTCTGAATCATATTTTTGAGTGTGAAGGAATTTCATATATAAATGAAAGGAGAAAAATCTCTAATCTAATCCCACTACAACCAATCAAATGTGAAAGGGATGAATTCGTCACTACTAGAACTTTTGCATTTGAATTTCATTGAATGAAAAGAGGACAACACTCCAATATAATCTTTCACAATATCAGCAACTAATTTAGTTAAGTTAATGGATATAAAATTATTTTATCTATCTTTATAAAATAGTAAAATATATTAGTTGTTACATGACAAGAAGTAATATCTGCTCATAGAAGTAATATCTACTTATTTTTCTGCTTAAGCTTTCTTCCAGTGCTGTATCTGAATCTTATGTGGACTCTGAAGGGAGAACTTGTGCCTTTTCATTTCATTTATTCAAAGTTCTTGAGTTATGCACATCTGATGTAAAATACTGGTTTGGCAGTGGTTTGCAGGAGCCTTGCTTATTGTGATTGGTGTAATCATACTAAGCAAGTCAGGTATTGAGAAGGTCAGAACTGACTAGATTTTATGATTTAGTTCCATTCTCTCTCGCTTGACATTATCCGACAAGTAGCATCTGGTTGGGAGTCAATGTCATAACACTGAGAAATATGTGGACAAGTCGGTTTATATCTTCAGCAAGATCTATAGTCTACCCCTCATAATCAGGTTGTCTAAATTTCAGTTGCTTAAATTCCTTTTGAAGATTGCTGCATCCTTGCCCTTCAACAAACCCTGCCACAAGATTTTCACTAACATTGTCTTTGAAGTCATGTGATTGTAGAGATCACCCATGTAAATCATTAATAGAGGATGCAATATGTCGTAAATTACAGGGTAAAAAATGTATCCCAAATGCCCCATCACTTTTGGCCTCTTATCTTCATATCACTTTGAACTGCCAAAATGAACTAATTTGTTGATCCAATCTAAAATGTTTGGTTTATGGAATGAGTAACTTTCAACCATATCAATATGGTTAAAAATCATAAGCTCCTCTTATTCATGCTGATTTCCTTTAAAGAATATTAGTACTTTTTTTTTTTAACACATTTTTCGGACTAAACACAACAGCAAAACCAACTAACGTGGTTGACAAGCTGAAGTGCGAATGTCCTACTTATATACTCACACACACACACATTCCTGGTCGATGTGGGACTAAGAGATCCCACAAGGACCCCCCAGTACGGCAAGAATATTAGTACTTGATACATGTTATCTATATAATTTTGTAATTACAAGATTTTGTTGAATTCTGGGAGTTATAATTCTCCTTGCAGCTGATGAACTATATCCTTTAGAATAATGAACTTGTACACGTGTTAGTTTCTCTCATAAACAATGTGAAGGCAATGCAATAAATCCAATGAGAAGTGATTAAAAATAGGTCACACATAAATTTGGTTGTACAATGCTTGATAAACAATTTGATCAATCTTCTGATGGGATCTATTAGATGATGTGGATGTGTTTGTTGCAGTTGAAGATATCATTTAATAAAGGGCAAAAGTGCTGATCTAATAATTAACAATTTTACATCGGATAAAAATAATAAATGACTGTTTTGCGGTGCATAAATAATAACTAACTTTGTGACCCGGTGCAAAAATAATAAAATCGGTGCTATAAGTAATTTTGTAGTTATGTAGAATTTTACTAATATTATTTTTCGAAGGCAAAGTACCCTTTTGCCCCTTCCACTTAATCCATCTTCCTCAACCCCACCCAGGCCTCCCTCCACTCCTCCCTCTTCAAGCTCCTCTTTTCTCCAGCAAACCCACTTCTCCTTTTCTCATTTCTCTACCATCATTCACCTCCAAAATCTCACTTCTCATTTTCGGTGAAACCCCAAAATATGCGATCTCTGCCTACATCTTCCCCCCTCTTCTTAAAATCCCAACTCTTTGAACCCCAATTCTCAGCGAAACCAAAACCCCAAATCCCCATTTTCGTTTTCGGCAAAGCCACCTCGACTGCTATCATTCATCTTCGTCTTCGTTCGCATTGAAGATTGGCAAAACAAGTGGTTCTTCTCTAAACTTAGGTTTTAAGTGCTTTTTTGAATATATTAATGGTAGTGTTCATTTTCGAGAAGGTTCAGAACTTGATGGATGTATTGTTCGATGATTTCATGATTTAAACTGCTGACCATGTATTTGTTGGAGATATGAAGATTTTTTTGTTCATTTTGACGATTGGATGATTACTGTTTGGTGATATTTCACAAATGAGATTAATGGCCTTTGGAATGTCATTGATTTTGGTATTTGGAAATGAGAAATGGAGTTCTTGTTTTTAATATGCAAACTTTTCATTAGAGTATTTCTCCATACTGCAACTGCTATGTCAAAACATAAAACTGACAATAACCAAATTTGAACACATTCACTTAAGAATTTTATTCTGGTTGCGTTTGAGTATGGGAGGGGACCAGGGGAGAGAGGTGCTTGAAGAAGGAGGGGAGGGAGGAATTAATTGTGAGGGGAAAAGGGTGTTTTTCCTTTGAAAAATAATATCAGTAAGGTTCAACATAATTACAAAATAACGTATAGCATCGGTTTTGTTATTTTTGCACCGGGTCACAAAGTTAGTTATTATTTATGCACCGCAAAACAGTCATTTATTATTTTTATCCGAAGTAAAATTGTTAATTATTAGTTCAGCACTTTTGCTCTTTAATAAATGGTTATGGGATGTTACATATGTTCGATCCTGCATGTAACTTTTGGAAGTTCATGCCTATTCCTCTAAATGATAAAAAGGCAATTATCCATCAGATTTTAGTATAGGAGCAGGACAATAGCAAAGATTAATAAATTTTGAGGAGGAACATTTTGCAGAGAAAAATTATTTAATAGTTCATTTCCTTGTGTATACATTATACAACAAGTTTTGTACCATTAGATAGAAGGTATCATATGATTTCTTACACATAAAATGAGGTAAGAATCTTTTAAATTCAAATGCAAATAAAAAAACATTGCACGAGTTCTATTATAAATAAAACACTTGCAACATGAAATACTCTGCAGTAGGTAATATGATTAACTATTTGAAGCCTTAGTTGAGATAAGGCTTTGTTATTGATTGATTGATTGATTTGAAGGCTACTTGAAGAACTCCATAACCCAGAAATTACGAACAAAACATGCGAATCGAACACCCTTAAATCCAGCAGCTTTTGCAAGGTTAATGAAATCTTGATGGGTGCGAAGTCTTCCACCAGAAGCACCTTGAGCCATCATGAACACATCAATTTGGAAGTTGCACTTTGAAGAAGCAGAGGTCTGAGGCATATCACATATCACTGATTCCATTGCAATCACCTTCCCATCTTCTGGAATGGACTTGTAGCAATTCTTCAATAGCTTCACGCACTTTTTGTCATTCCAGTCATGAAGAATCCACTGCAATATTATATGTCA
The DNA here is from genome assembly GCA_029929735.1 of Mimosa pudica. Classification (NCBI taxonomy): domain Eukaryota; kingdom Viridiplantae; phylum Streptophyta; class Magnoliopsida; order Fabales; family Fabaceae; genus Mimosa; species Mimosa pudica. The sequence goes on along the minus strand of JAKELP010000012.1, from coordinate 2,311,378 downwards.
CCCTTAAACCTTTTCTATTCTAAGAAAGATTAATGCAAAATGAATGCAAGCCACAGAAAAACCATTAGTTTCTTGCATAACATGAAAGACTTTACGCCTTCTTTAACAAAAAAAAATGCTTCTACTTCAAATTCTACTGCTCTAGCTAGTAAATACTCATATTTTTAACTGAAATTTAGATGAGTTGAGTAGTAGAGGACCATTAAGTTTAGGCAAATCTTGAGGTGCAAAACATGCTTACAAAAATATTTATAGATCAATCACTTACAAATGCTCACATTGATTTCCAGTTTTTTTACAAGAAAAGTCCTCACATTAATAAGATTTGAGCCCAAAATATAATGGTTACCATTCAACCTCTTTATTATTTAACCTCTTTATTATCTAAATCAATCTTTGTCCAATGCATCATGCAAGTTTATTATTCAATCACTAACAAAGTGCTCATATTGATTTCCATTTTTTAAAAAAATGTCCTCACATTGATAAGATTTGAGACTAAAACATAATGGTAATTATTCAACCTCTTTATTATCCAAATCAACCTTTGTTTTTTTAACTAAAAATCAACCTTTGTTGGCTTAATCAAGTTGCTTTCATGTTGCATAGCAACAATATTGACCTTGCTATGTGGCTCAGCCTTTCAAGTATTCTTTTTTTTTATTACAACCTTTCAAGTATTCTTTAACGTAGAAGAATAAAATATTTCATTGTATTATGATTTATCCTATTATTGACAAACAAAATATAATATTTTAAATTGTCAAAACAAAAGTTTCATTATCGATGAAGATGTAGCATGAACCGAATGCATTATGAGGTTTTGCGGCATTCTGTGAAAACTAAAATATTTTTTTTTACCTTCATGAAAATGGCATCCCCCTTGGGTATATCCTCAAACATGTCTCCTCTCACGTGTTGAACCCCTTCAATAGTAATTGAAAATTATAATTTATTTTTTAGTAAAATACATTTATCTTGATATTAATATTTAATATTTAGATAGTCATATTGTTGGCCCTTCACTATCATCAGTCTAAGATAAGAGAATTCTGGTAAAAGGAAAAATATAAGAGAATTTTTAAAAATAACTTTTTATTAAACGGAAAAAAATAAAGAGTTCATATCTTATACACATTGAACGCATTATTTCAATTTTGCCCTTCAAAATCTATGGATATGTAATATAATCAAAGCCAAATCCTATTAACTTAAAAGTTCTTGTGAGTTTGGCAAAAGAAAACAGTTATGATGAGCAGTTTAACACAAATTTTGCTTTCTATGTTAATATTTTTAACTAAAATATACACTTGATACACTTAAATTAAATTTAGGGATTATATAATATTTAATTCAAGTTTGTCTCATTCCATTCAAAATTTGAGGGATAAATGATTATATTAACTTCAAAATTGTAGTTCAGTTCTTAAAGTTTATAAAGTATATTTTCAATTCCATAGTATATTTTTTAATATGCTGCAGTCCCTCAATATCTATATTGTTGATGTTGATTTAATATATTTAAATGATGATTATGCAATTAAATATTTGCTTGTTAGATGTTATTAGTACTTGTAATTTAAAATCGGGTTAAGTGGCATATACACTATGAAATATTTTTCCAATAGCTCCTCTAGCTATCCTTAAATGATTTGCGTTTGTTAAGAAAATTAATTCAATTTTTTTACCATACCAAATATGTGTTGGTGTTCCTAAAATACTTATTCAGTCATATTCATTATATTGCAGAATACTCTCTACAGTTCCTTATACTCGATATATAATCAATCAATAATGAGAGTTCAAGGGAAAAAATTTACTCCTTCAGTTCCTTCATTAATATGTACATATATTTACCTAATTCAATGGGATTAATGATAATAAGTTACATTATTTAAAGACACATGATAATTTCAAAATATCCAAACCACATACATTTATTCCCACCCACTCACATTTATTTTGCATTGAGGAGTATCATAAAGGGTAATTAGTTAAGAAAGATATCTTATATTTAGGTACTAATTCAACTTCTCAAAATAGGTCTTATATATATATATATATATATATATATATATATATATATATATAGAAAGTATAATTTTATATAACATTGAGGATTAAATCTTTTCATATTTGAAAACGAATACTTTTATTAATTCTTACATTTCTAAGAGAAACTATATGGGTAAAAAAATCCAAGAGGAAATGTTGATACCTGGATAGGGAGGGGCATGCTTGATAACATGAGGTAAGTCAAAATTAATAGCCTTGAGATGAGGATATTTGGAAGTGATGAAGCTGAGGGTAAGACCAAGGCCGCCTCCAACATCAACAAGGGATTCGAGTCTCTCAAAGCCTCTATAAACTTCAAGAACCTTTTTCATTACCATGCAACTTTGTTGGATTGATGCCTTGTTGAATATTTCATTCAACTCTGAGTTCATTCCTATGTACTCAAACTTCTCTCTCCCTCCAACTCCCCTTCTAAAAGCTGTTCCTCCCTCTACTATGGCATCTTTCAGATGAAACCTAAAGCCACCACTAATCAGCTATACAAATTTATTAAATTGAACATTTTTGAAATTATAAATATCTAATCACGAGGATCAAATACTACTCTTATCCTTAATATAAGACTTATTTAAACCTCTTTTGTGGAAGTTAAGTAAAATAGACCACTGAATTATAACATATCACATGTAATTAGATTATATGTTAATTTTTTGTAGAATAAATTAGTTTTTAGAGAACAAAAGATAACTATATAAACTATTTAAAAGGATTAATTGTGTATCTTAAATTTCTTCAAAAATAAAGTCAAAGTGGTCTAGGTCTGGAGGGAATATATGAAACTTGGATTCAAACACCCACTTTTTGTGTATTGTGTATGAAAAATTATCATGTTCAATTTAGTAACAAATTCTTCAAAGAGGTCTTTATCATGAACAAATTTTGCAATAATAATCCTCTATGTAGCTTTAGGAAAAAATTTGCACTCAATTTTCTAGATAACATTGCTTAAAGGTATTTAGATTCTTGAGTATATGCAAGTCCTTTTCGAATGCATGACATATCTTAAATACTAAATCAAAGGCATAATATTTGCGCGTGGTTGAAGATACATAGAGAAAAATAGAATACAACAAACACGTTGAAAATAGCTTCTTTAACAAATTTCTGGCAACTTTTCACTTACACACACACATACATATATACACACACATATATATATATAAGAAATTACCATTGGTGTTCTTCATCAAATTTTCCAATTTTAATTTGATCCTTCATTTTAAAAGGACATCAAAGTTGTTTGAATTACCAGCTTTGCAAATAGGTGCTATGGTGAACCATAGCAAGAAGAGGCCCAAGTGACATGGCAAGATCATCATCAGCAACAAAGAACCTGGAAGCAGGAGCAAGGCTGTACACTCGAACCCTGTGACCGCACCTACCAAATCCAAGGCCCTCTTCCTCTTCAGAGCAATGAAGCAAAGAATGAGTGGCTAAGAGACCAAGAAGGCGATCTAGCATTTTGGGTGCTTCTGGATTTTCCATTTTCATTGGAAGCCTATGCACAATGTCGTTTGCAGAGAGCTTTGCACCTTCTCCAGCTGTTGCTATGACCTCCAAAACGCCAAGTTCTATTGTCGTTTTCAAAGCCATTGGTACAACACTTGACATCACCACCTGCATGGCATAGCTGAAGCTTTCTTCTTCCTCTTTTACTTTTGATGATGTGCCGTTTGATTTCTGTGTGTGGTTTGGTGCCATCTTTTTTTTTTTTTGGAAAGAATTGAATTGATGAAGCTCACCACTGAATGTAGTTGTAAGATTCACACACAAGCATAATTATATATAGCAAATGCCTCTCCCCATACCATGTGCGGATGATTAAACTGGAAATATGATATGATGATGACCGATACACTTATGACAATAATGAACGTTTCCCCCCTTTAATTTTTTTAATTAAACACCCTGTAATTCAATGCTTATTGACTATCACCATATTCAAACTCTAGATATTGGAATACTGCCCGCATAGACAATGTTGTCTTATATCTCAATGAGAGCACGGACAGCCCTGCCTTTAGATGTATCATCACACTTTATTTTCATGAATGTACAACTCAATGTACACTTTTTTTCTTAATTATAATTTTTGATATTTTATGTGTTATATTTATCATATTTTATCCAAATTAATTTGACCAACTCATAAACCTATATGTACTCTAATGAAATGCTAAGTTTTTTAATATATCATGTCAGATACTACCTCCGTTCCTAAATATAAGATCTAGATAACTTTTTTTTTGAAAGATTAAGGTTGCGAAATAGGTTATTAAATGATGACATATTTGATATCTTTTTAGATTATCCATTAGCTTATAGGTAACATAAACTAGTCTAAGAGAAAAAATTAGGTAAATCAATTTATAATTAACTTATTTTTTGCTTTTTTTAGTATTTTTCAAAAAAGTCATCTAGGTCCTATATTTAGGAACGGAGGGAGTATGTTATATTCAAATAATTGATTTGCTTCTCCTATTGTTCTCAAAGCAGTCAACTACGTCATTAAAGATCCCCGATACTCCTTTGGCTCTATATATAGAGCATAGACAGAAAGTTCATTTAATCTAATTAATAAGTCACACCTTTAATTATTTTCTTGAAAATGTAGTACAATTTATCCTTCATTTATTATGTATTGGCTTTTTTAGAGTAGTATAATTAATATTAACACGAGTAAAAATCTATAAGGTTACATTGTTTAATTTAATTTTAAGATAGAATTAATGAGGTATAAAGTTTTTTCTTGGTCTATGTTGGAAGTGAATTATATATCTGACCAAATGAATTAAGCATTTTACTTTTCATTTATTATTGTCGTTTACTTTGATTTCATGGAGTACAACATACTGTATTAAATAGGAATATAGCTGGGATTTTTTTTTTGAAAAAATTAATATCGAGTTAATGAAGCTCAAGGTTTTTCTTAATTTGGTGAAATTAGCATGGAAAAAATATTTTATATATAGTTAGAAAATGATGATTATTTTGCTACGTCTCAAGTTTATCCAATCTACACAAATTTGAAACAAATATTTTGATCTAGTATTGTGTCACGATTAATATCCATTAAAAAAAGCTACTTTAGGGTCTGTTTGGTACGGGGAAAAGGGAGGGAAAAAAATTTTTGTGACATAAATTTATAAAAAAATTTAAATTATAATCTATAACTCTTATATTATGCAACTTATCTTTCTTAAAATATTATAACTCCACTTCTTTAATATTTAGAAATTCATCTTACAAAAATTTTCTTTCCCCTCCCCTTAATGAAACAAGAGCTTTGTACGTATGGTAAGGTTTCAAAGCTAGGTTATGTGAAATTCAAAGATTTGTGTCCAATTTAATTAATTATGTTTTCATCCAATAATGACCAACCAAAAAAAGCTACTTGTGAAGAGTTGTTCTTGTAATTATATTTCATAATACTTTCACTTTAATAAATTATCTTTAGCTACGATCACTACCCATGGGAGAAAGAGTTTCACTTACTAATCTAATAAAAATCTATCATGGTTAGAAAAAAGCGTAGCTTTTAAATTTTTGAAAACTAACCATGATAAATATGAAATTTCTAATTACATAATAGTATTAGAATAATAGATGGGAAAATGACAAATAAATGTCTCTAAATATCCAAAAGGATAAGTCAGGAACCTAAATTTATAAAAGGACACATAAGGAACTAAGACCTAAATTGGGATTATGAAATATTGTGAAATGACTCAAATGCCCTTATCTTCATTAAACTCCCTCTTCCTTCTTAACCGCCCCATCCCACCACCACCACATCACCCACTTCCCCACCGCCACAACCCTCCGCCCCACCACCCACAACCACCACAAAACTCGTTTTCTCTCTCCTCTGTAATTAATTATAAGAAATCACGAGGGAAATTAAAATTGAAGAAAGAAAAAGTGTTTTTTGGTGGTTGTGGGTGGTGGGGAGGAGGGTTGTGGCGGTGGGGAAGTGGGTGTTGCGGTGGTGGTGGGATGAGGCGTTTAAGAAGGAAGAGGGAGTTTAATGAAGATAGGGGCATTTGAGTCATTTCACAATATTTCGTAATCTCAATTCAGATCCTAGTTCCTTATATGTGTCATTTTACAAGTTTAGGTTCCTGACTTGTCCTTTTGGATATTCAGAGGGATTTATTTGTCATTTTCCTATAATAAATAATTATACCTTTTGTGTTATATTATTTATCATAATTATTTTGTTATTACAATTATTTAGCATATTAAACTATATTAAAAAGGTTGTCGTGAATATATGGTTATTAAAATTTACTAATAACGTAATCATTTCTAAACATGTTAGAAAAGAAATCCCCTAATGCAATAAATTGAAAATCATTTTAAGTGGTCATCGATTAGCGTGTTAGAGAAGAATTCGCTTAATAATTATAAAAATTCATCCTTCCATATTTAACAACATTGAGCGTGTTAGAAAATGTTGAATCTGAACATGGTTATTAGAATAACCCTACCAATGTAAAATTTATAATAAATAATGTGATATCTTTATCAAAAAGGAGAGATTATGTGCCCACCAAACATTTAAATCCTAAAGTAACCATTGGTTTTATGTTTGAGACCAATGTATATTTCCAAATTAATACAAACTTGAAAGTTGAAATTCATATGTTGATCTTATGAAGACTTATGACGCATTTGACAATTATAGGAGCACAAATGTCGTTTCTTTTTTGTAAGAAGTCGAAGTTCTGGGTTCTTAAGTGGGTTTAATTTGAGATATCTTGAATTTAAGAGAATAATTCATTTTTCCCATCTTTAAAGGATTGTTTTGGGATTTAAAAAAATCATTCATTCTTGCTTAATAAATTGATTAATTTGACAATATATGCGCGGGTGAAAGCAACTTCCAAACTTACAAGTCCATTATTCTCACACTGGTAGCCGTCATTCCAGATTCACTACCACCGTGAAGTTTGTTTTGGCCAAAAGATGTTACCAAAATATGTCAAAAATGTCAATTCCGTGAATATACAATAATAACATCGAGTTTTTCAAATTTATATAAAATGAAAGGTGCAAAAATACTAATGAAGTTAGGTTAAAAATGCATCCAACAATGCAAAGTTTTTTTGTCCCAAAAGTGGCAATAAAGTTGCCAAAGCAGTCCCTTTAATGCCATGTCATTACTTTACACATGTTAGGTAGAAGAGATACATAAGATACATAAGAGGGGTGTGAATTTTGTGTTTCAATAAAATAATTTTCAAAATTGGAAGTCCAAAAGCAATTTCAAAACACAAATGAAAAAGAAACAAAGTAAAAAAAAATTTAGGCAAATTTTGCCCAACATTGGTTAGCATTCTAAAACGCCTATCCAATGATGAAGGAAGATTGAAGCATGGAATTACATTGAAAAATTTGAGCTTAATTTCCAATGAGTTTAAGTTATTATCATGTACTAAGTTTGATCTACAAGCATTTTCATAAGATTTCAATACTCTATTTCTTTATAAAAACATGATAGATGTTGAAGATTTTCCATGTCATTTTCCCTAGAAAAGTGAGTTTGAAAGTGACAAAATTTTCAACTTATTTACGAAATTGCCACCACATTTCTATACTCCTAAAATTAAAGTGACGTTAATTAGCGATGTTAGTTGCCCTTTTTGAAATAGTTCTTGTGTATATTTCTTGCCTAACATGTATAATGTAATGCCATGAATACAAGGGTGAACTTCATAGACACCTTCGGACCAAAAAAAATTCAAAAATTAAATTCATGGTGTTGAGTGCACTTTGGACAAAAACTTCATTGGCATTTATGCACATTTTCTTTTCCTAATCTTTGAAAAACTTAGTGTCTTGGTGTATATTGACTTCTCTGTGCTGGTGGGTGTACCTTGAACTAATTAACATAAACATGAGCAATTTTACATCTTCACCATTTTTTAAACCCGCCTATTAAAATAGGAGGGTTAATAGGAGGGTTTAAAAAACACATTTAAGCAAGTTTACAAATATGACTTGTAAATTTACAACAGCACGTGAAAGAATTAAAAATTCTCATTTCCTTTATTCTCAACCTATTTTGCCTTCAGTTAGAAAAAAAACCTATTTTGCGGCTACCATTACTAAATTCAAAATAGCACATAAGAAAACTAACAATTCTCCTAGACCTAATTTAATATACAATTACAACAAGGAAATTTTCTGCAAAACATATAGGAATAAGTGTAGGAAATATGAGAAAGGAGAGTTGTTAGTTTCTGTATGTGTTGTTGCATATTTTCTAACTGCTGTTGTAAATTTGTATATGTTTGTTGGATACCAATGCATTTTCAGCCATAAATTTTAATTTTTTTTTACCATGTCATGGAATGAAAATTTAATCAAAGGTTCTAGATATGGAAAGGGCATAATATAGTTAAGGACTTAAGGTCCCAAGTAGTTGTCAATAACAATTTTTGCCTATGTTTACAATTTGTGAGACCTCATTTAATTATATTTCTTCCAATTTCCAAGTGACATTTAATTAACTCTCCCAAATTTGAAATCTTTAGTCCAATAGATAGTAAAGGTCAAAAAAAAAAATCCAATAGATATTAATTTTATTTTGAAGAGGCGCGGTAAAGTTTTCCCTTGACTGTATGCATAGTCTAATGTTCATTATTTTGTTAAAAAAAATCTGTCGATGTTTTCTTTATTCAGAAACATATACTTTTTTGACCGCATTCAGAAACAGTTCTAACATTTAAGTCTCCGCAACCTTTTATTTATAATAAAATTTTGATGTTATCATATTAAATTTTGAAATTTTGGTAGAAGAATTTTTTTTCCTTTTTTTTTTCTGTGGCCACATATATTATCACCATCACATTAACTTTTCAAACTTAAACTATGCGTCCACTAAAATATTTAAGATTTTCCTGTTGCGGTAAGATGATGCGACTCATAAAGTTCTACGTCTCATCGAAATGGCATATAGATGAATACACTGAGGGACGTTGCTTTAGCTGATCTTAGCATCAATAATTTAGTACCATAATTAAGTATAAAAATTATAATTAATTACGAATATTAAAGAGCACATAGTGAACACTTGAAGTGTTCAAATGTAATCTTTTAAAAGTTATTATTAAGATGTTACATTATAAACAGAAAGTGATAAATTAAACTTATTAGCTTTTCTAAAATTAATTGTCGAATATTGGAATATTAAATATTTGGTATAAACAAAATATAAGTCCTTTAAATGATGATACAATGGAATGATTGATATATTTTTTTTTGACCAATGAATGATTGATATATAAAGAGAAGGGGATGAAAAGGGAAGAGGAAGGAGAAGCTTCCTCTCTTGTGGCCTGTCAGCTCCAAAGTAAGTGAGGAGTGGTCAGATTTATCTTGCTTGAGTTAGAATTAATTGAAAATTAAGATATATTTATCTATACATGTATAAACATTTTGATATAGTGAATTGTATAATAAAAGAATGTAAAATAATATATATATATATATTGAATAATATATAAAAAAACTATATACTTCCCCCGGTCCTAATTACAAAATCTCTTTGACTTTTTGAGAGAAATTACAAATACAAAATTAATCACTTTGAATTGCTATAGTGAATTTATTCTTCAGAACTAATTTTATTTTATTGATAAATTAACTTATCATCTAATTATATGTGACATATATTATAATATTATGATATAATTTGCTTGTATATCTTTCACAAAGAAAATCAACGGGATCTTATATTTATAACTAGATGGAGCAAGTAATGTTGAAAGACCCTTAAGAAACCCTCCCACACGTACCTATATAAACGTACATACATGTGAGTCATCTCCATGCAGTGAAATATTGTTTTGTTGTCAGATAATGTATTTAATTCAACTTAATAGGATGATACTTTACTGTTGCTGTTATTGTGTATATTCACGACCTATATATGGACAAATGTTATTGTTTTGTTGTCATATGGGAAAGTTGGATGAAGGAAGCTGCCAGGGAGTGGGCCTCTCAAACAACCATAATGTGTCTTCATGAATGCTATCTTTTGGAATGTGAGGGGAACAGGGTCACGCTCCTTTCCTACTCTTATTAGGGATATGGTCAATCTACATAAATTGGATTTTGTTGCTTTGTTTGAAACAAGATGTGGAGGCAATAAAGATACTCAAATTGCAGAAAAATTAGGTTTTGACAACATGCAACTAATTGATGCAGAAGGCTTTAAGGGAGGTATATGGTGCTTATGGTCTAATAAATTGGGTCAAGTGGATGTGATTGAAACTTCTGATCAATATATTCATGTTCGCGTGACCAATAGGGATTTCAAATCTTGGTTCATGACTTGTGTTTATGCAAACCCTTATGCGATGAATAGAAGGAGGCTATGGAGGAAGCTGACTACCTTGGGTGAAAGTATTGATGAACCTTGGTGTTTAGGTGGTGATTTTAATGCTACACTTCTTACCTCTGAACGTAAGTCTACAAGAGAGCCTAAAGGACCTGATAAGGATTTCTGTTCTTTTATGGATGATTTGGAGCTTACTGACATAAGTTATATTGGACCCACGTTTACATGGAGGAAAACTGGAGCGGAGAGTCGAATTGATCGTCTAATATGTAATTCTCCGTGGTTGGAGGAATTTAAAAATAGTTCGGTCACCCATCTAAACTGGCTAAAATCTGATCACAGGTCGTTGCTACTGAATACTAATGGTCTTGACTATGCTCCTAAACATAGAAGGCCATTTAGATTTAATGCAGCATGGATTCTTGATGATAGATTTGAGAACCTAGTTAAAGACACCTGGGAAGTAGGCAATAATTGGTCAAGCAATGTCACTCAGTTTACTGATGCTTGCTATCGATGGAATAAGGAGGTTTTTGGATTCACTATTGATCGAAAAAGAAAGATTTTAAGGAGACTTCATGGCATAACCCACGAGGAAGCAAGAAATGGATTCTCTGAGTATTTAGATAATCTGCAGAGAATGCTTTGGAAGGAACTTGAAGAAGTTATGGTCAACAATCATTATTATGGGCTCAAAAAGCTCGTAGTGAGTGGTATGTCAATGGTGATCGGAATACTAAGTTCTTTCACGCTAGAGCCAATGGGAGAAGAAAGAGAAACTTCATAGGAGCCATAAGGGATGAAAATGACGAATGGGTATATGATTTGGAGGCTATTAAAAGGATGGGGGTGTCATTTTTCACTGCCTTATTCTCTGAAGAGCTAATCTCTAGACCCAAATTAAGATGTGATGTCTCCTTTCCTGAGATAAGTCAACATGATTTTAGGTGGCTGGAACGAGGTATGTCTGAAACTGAAATTAAGGCTGCATTATTTAGCATGGGGGCTCTTAAGGCTCCTGGCCCAGATGGTCTAAATGCTTTGTTTTACCAAAGCCAGTGGGAATATGTGGGAAAGTCTATCACGAGCTTCATTTTGTTCCTTTGGGAAAACCCAAGAAAAATTGAGGAGATTAATGATACTTTTATTGTCCTTATCCCAAAGAAGGACCATCCTGAGGTCATCCAAGACTTGCGCCCAATTAGTCTATGCAATGTGGTTTTTAAGGTCATCACTAAGATTGTTGCTAATAGAATCAAGACAATTTTACCATATGTCATTAGTCCAAATCAATGTAGTTTTGTTTCTGGGAGGCATAGCTCTGATAATATCATTGTGGCACAAGAGGTGATTCATTCCATGAGAAGTATGAAGGGGAAAAGAGGATTTCTTGCAATCAAAATAGACTTGGAGAAAGCATATGATAGAGTCAATTGGGACTTCCTTCTTGATTGCATTAGGGAATTGAAGTTACCTAGCAAATTAGTGGAAATTATTGAGTATTGTGTGACAACTTCAAGAATGCAACTCTTATGGAATGGTGAGAAGGCAGGAGAAATTCATCCATCTAGAGGAGTCCGCCAAGGAGACCCTCTTTCCCCATATCTGTTTGTCTTATGCATGGAGAAGCTTGCTCACATGATTCAGGAGCGCATTAACTCTAGAGATTGGATGCCGATTAAACTTTGTAAGGATGGTCCTCCTATCTCACATTTGTTTTTTGCTGATGATGTTGTTTTGTTTGTAGAAGCCTCAATTCAGCAAGCATCGGAAGTTAAATTATGCCTTGACAAATTTTGTGAAGCTTCGGGATTGAAAGTAAATGTGAGGAAGACTCATGTGTATTTTTCAAAGAATATCAACCATAATAGACGCACAGAGATTTGTAATCTTCTAGGATTTCAAATTACTCCAGATCTTGGCAAATATTTAGGAGTTCCTCTGCATCATGAAAGGGTTGTTACCGCATCTTTCCAAGGTGTTGTGGACAAGGTTCGACAATGATTGTCTTCCTGGAAGTGTCATTCCCTTTCTTTGGCTGGTCGAGCAACCCTTGTATCCTCAGTCTCATCTACCATACCAGGGTATACCATGCAAACTGCTTGCTTACCCATAAGTACTTGTGAGAGTATAGATAAGAGCAACAGAGCATTCATATGGGGCTCTTCTCTGGACAAGAAACGTCCTTCTTTGGTCGCTTGGGATCGGGTCTACCAATCAAAAAGGAATGGTGGATTGGGAATCAAGCACCTGAGATCCCAAAACCAAGCATACATGGCAAAACTTGGTTGGGGACTGATTAAGAAAAAAGATGAGCTCTGGGCTAAGGTCATCCGAAGCAAATACAGGTGTGGAACAGATTTGATACCCCATATTGATTCAGCACGTTCTGGATCTAATACATGGTCTGGCATTAAGAATGCATGGAAGTTTGTTGAGAAAGACATGACTGTTCATCATCAGGAAGGAACCGTGCTGTGGCGCCATGATAGGCATGGTGAATTAACCATTAAATCAGCTTATGCGAATATAGTGAATGAAAAGGAAGAGGAAGATCACTCATGGCAGCTGTAGCTCCCGAAAAATTATGTTAAATTAAGTGGAAAAATGGAGCCGCCACCAAAATTTTTAAAAAGGATATTTTGGAAAACCTTTATAAAATAATAAAAATAAAAATAGGGTTCGAGAGTCGATTGTGCGTGGGGAAGGTGTTAGGCACCCCACAGCACCCGTTCAAGAGAACGGTTACCCTAAGTTAAATATTTAAAAATAAATATGACCTTAATTTTAATTTTATTTTAAATTACCTAGAGAAATCAATATATACAAATAAAAATAAAAATAAAACAAAAAAGGGAAAAAGTAATTTTTACATATTTGGATTTGACCTAGGATTTGACCTAGGGCCTACGTACCCTTAAGGGATCAAAACCCACGTAGTTCGGGGTAGAAATGCGTGTCACTTGGTTTGTGTTTTTTAAGAAAAAAAATTTATTTAAATTTTAAAATATTATTTTTGGTTTGTTTTTTTATTATGAAAATGCAAATTTATTTATTTTTTAAGAGGAAACACTTCACAATTTTGATTGAATCGCCTGAGGAGATAATCTCTCTCGGAGAAACAATCGACTTTCAACCTAGAAGATAATTCAATCTTTCACGGATGAAAATCATTCAACCCATTTTCCCCTTTTAAGAAAACCATTTTATTTTATTTTTTATTTATGAAAAAAGATTTCATAATTTTAAAATAAAATCGAAACAAAATCATATATCAAGCAAAGATAAAATATTGTAAAAAATATATACATATATATATATATATAACAAAAATTTATTAACAAAAAAATAATAAATAAATAACAATAATCCTCTCTTATCTCAAATCATTGGCTAGGTGAAGAGACAATCAAGTTATCTTAGAGGGTTATATCACATTTGCCTAAATGAGATTAGAGAGAGATTATGAATGCCTCTATCTATAATAGACTTTCATCGGCATAAGAAAACAAAGGCAAGAAGAAGAAGAAGAAGGGATCTCACAACAAATCACTCTTCACTCACCTTCTCTCTATGCTTCCCCAAGAAATATGTTATAGATGTATACCTTTCTAATACACCTCTTTTCTTTACTCTCAAAACCTAGCCTTTTTCTCTCTTTCAAAAAAACCTCAAAAAAATTATCCTCCCTAGAAAACCTAGCCTCTCCCAAAAAAAAAGATCCCCCTATATGCTTTCTTGCTCTCACTTATATAGGCCGCCAACTCTAGGGTTTCATCTTAAATGCCCATTTATTATTTTTTGATTTATGCTCACCAATCATTCTCTCCATATCATGTTAATTTCCTTTTTCCTTTTTATGATGGTTGCACGTGTATCAATTCCATTATGAAACTTGATTGGCCAATAAAAATTTTTCCTTTTTACTCAAATTCCCTTCAAAAGTTTCCTAACTTATTCAAATCAAATTCTAATTGATGGGGAATCATTCTTTTATGACACAATCACCACAAATATTTCCAATTTCCTCACTTAGTTGCTAATCTTTGTTTGACCCTCACAATTTGACTTGTACTTGCCTCACAAGAAAGAATCAAGAGAGCATATCTTGTTTTATTATATTTTTTGTTTTTATATTAATTTATTATTTTTATTTTTAATTTGGTGGGCCCGGACAAAATATGGTGTTTACAGTTGCCCCTCTTTACTTGCTCGTAGCTAAGAAGAGTGAGCTTCTTGTCTATGAATCAAGTAAAGATAAGAACACTTATTTTTTCCGGCCCGACAACAGACGCAAGTAAGACCAGGATGCCTTTGAAAAAATGGTGTCTGCCGCTACAGAGCTTTTAAAGAATTGTGCCAGCCATTACTGGGCTTTGAAAAGAATTTTGCCTGCCGCTACAGGGCTTTGAAAAGAATTGTGCCAGTCGTTACTAGGCTTTGAAAAGAATTGTGCCAGCCTTTACTGGGCTTTGAGGGTGCCTGCCGCTACAGGGCTTTAAAGGGGTGCCTGCCGCTACAGGGCTTTAAAAGGGTACCAGCCGTTACTGGGCTTCAGGGTGCCTGCCGCTACAGGGCTTTAAAGTGGTGTCAGTCGTTACTGGACTTCGGGGTGCCTGCCGCTACAGGGCTTTGAAAGGGTGCCAGCCGTTACTGGGCTTCGGAGTGCCTGCCACTACAGGGCTTTGAAGGGTTGCCAGCCGTTACTGGACTTTGGGGTGCCTGCCGATACAGGGGTTTGAAGGGAAGCCGGCCGTTACTGGGCTTTAAAGGGGTGCCAGCCGTTACTGGGCTTTGGGGTTCCTGCCGCCACAAGGCTTTAAAGGGGTGCCAGCCGTTACTGGGCTTCAGGGTGCCTGCCGCTACAGGGCTTTAAAGGGGTGCCAGCCGTTACGGGCTTCAGGATGCCTGCCGCTACAGGGCTTTAAAGGGTGTCAGCCGTTAGTGGGCTTTAGGGTGTCTGCCGCTACAGGGCTTTAAAGGGGTGCCAGCCGTTACTGGGCTTTGGGGTGCCTGCCGCTACAGGGCTTGAAAGGGGTGCCAGCCGTTACTGGACTTTGAGGTGCCTGCCGCTGCAGGGCTTTAAAGGAGTGCCAGCCGTTACTGGGCTTTGGGGTGCCTGCCGCTACAGGGCTTGAAAGGGGTGTCAGCCGTTACTGGGCTTTGGGGTGTCTGCCGCTACATGGCTTTAAATGAGTGTCAGCCGTTACTGGGCTTTGGAAAGAATTATGCCTGCCGCTACAGGGCTTTGAAAAGAATGGTGCCTGCCGCTACAGGGCTTTTAAAGAATTGTGCCAGCCGTTACTGGGCTTTGGAGTGCCTGCCGCTACAGGGCTTTAAAGGGGTGATAACAAGGACTTTGCTCTGCCCCCTGATGTTGATAAAGTGCTAATGCATATGATGACACTTGAGATGAAAGTGATAATGATCATGAACGATGATAACATGTCGTGAATGATAATGATGTAGAAGGCTGAACATGTCATGAATGATGATGACAATGATGGAGCCCTAAACAAGATGTATGACAACAAAGGTAGAGTGGTGTGACATTAAACACACATTGCCCCAGTATAAAGTGCTGATGCACGCATGTGATGGCAGTTAACATGAAAGTGATAATGATGATGAACAATGATGAATAGAAGGTTGAGTACATCATTTATAATGCTTGTATAGTTCAAATATTTTTTTTGGACTTCATTTAGCAATGTCAATGTTGTCCAATGAAGTGGATGCATGACAATAGAACTGGGGAGAATCCCCAAGTTCCAATTTGGTTGTCTTTACTGAATAAAAGACATGTATTGTTCAGCTTATATGAGAAGTACTGTTATGCCATGTGGAATGAAGAATAGGATCGAAATGAGATATTTACCTTTTCTCAAATGTTTTGGGAACAATGTGTGAGCATAGTGAAAACTTTGAGATTTTAACACACAAGTCACATGAATAGAGGATTAAAATTGCTATTAAAATCATGTTATGCACCTTGAGTTAGATAGCATCTAAGTAAAGAGTTTAACAAGAATGCAATGCCCCAATGATTTTCCTCACAAGGTATAGTGTTTACTCTCATCACTCAGTGTTTGAACGTTAGTGTTTGCTCTCAATATCCGGGTTATCCAATTCCTTTCCATAGGCTTGGCAATAATCTAGTTTCTTCATAAACCTAAGATTCAAATGCATATATAGATCACAATAACTTTCAATTGGTTAGGACATGAGAATAAGATACAAGGAGAAGATGACAGATGAAATTGAGGCGAATATTCAAGATGAATATGAAGCAAATGAAGATTTGAGCAAGTGTACACTCCAAAAACTTAGTACATAGGAGGATCTTGGAGAGCTTTATTTCTTTTCTTTTCTTAGCTCTAACTTTTGCCTAAGCTGACCTTAGGTTGTTAACTTAGCGAGCTTTTTTTTGTGTTCTCTCTCTTTTTAAGCTCTAATTTTTGCATAAGTCGCCCTTTCTGAGTTTTCAAATTATCGAGCTTTTTGTGCTTTCTTTTTAAGATCTAATTTTTGCCTAAGATTCAAGCTTCTTTTTTTTTTGCTATAACTTTTTCCTGAGCCGCCATTTCGGGTTTTTGGCTCAGTTAGCTTCTCTCCTCTTTTTTCTTTTATTTTTTTGGCTCTAACTTTTGCTTGAGCTACCTTTTCGGGTTAACGGCTCAGCGAGCTTCTCTCTCTTTTTTTTTGCTCTAACTTTTGCCTGAGCCGCCCTTTCGGGTTTTCGGCTCAACGAGCTTCTCTCCCTTTTTTCTTTTTTTTTGGCTCTAACTTTTGCCTGAGCCGTCCTTTTGGGTTTTCGGCTCAGCGAGCTTCTCTCCTCTTTTTTCTTCTTCTTGTTTTTTTTGCTCTAACTTTTGCTTGAGCCGCCCTTTCGGGTTTTCGGCTCAGTGAGCTTCTCTCCCTTTTGTTTTGGCTCTAACTTTTGCCTGAACCGCCCTTTCGGATTTTCAGCTCAGCGAGCTTCTCTCCTCTTTTTTCTTTTCTTCTTCTTCTTTTTCTACAACTTTGTGAAGTCTAAACTTTTTAAAAGAGAGTATTCTTACAAAATGACCTCCATGATGGTAGAAATGTGCAAGAAAATTGAGTGATTGTAAGGGTAAAATGTACCCCAGAGTGTAAGGAAGATATTTGGTGAATGGATACGAAAGGAATGTCATAGAGCTGAAAATAGATGAAAATGTGGCTCATAGATTTGATGAAAAAATGAAAGTTTTGATCTTTTCTATATCAAGCAAATTCACCTTTAAGTTTTAGTTTGAAAAAGATACATGCCAAGTTCTAGATTGGTAAGGGATAAGTGGAACACACATTAAAATGAAATAATATCTGTAGGCTCAAATCCTCACATGGCTTATGTAATCATCCTTACATTGCATTGACGTTAAACAATTTACCCTCTAACTAGCCTCATCAAAGTGAAATTCAATTTTTTCTTTTTTCTTTTTTTTTTAAAAAAATGCATTTCCATAGTATGCTATCACCTCTATGCATGCAACTTGTGAATCAATTTTTGGATTTGACATCTTGGAAAGACAACCATTTAAGGGCGGAGGGTGAAGAAGATAGGATGACATTGACAAATGTCAAATGAAGTCATTTAAGGAGAAATAATATATGCAAACATTATTGAATAAAGATTTAGCATCTTATTTCTTTTATTATTGCTTTTCTTTTTTCATAGGGGATGCCTTTTAGACCAATTAAAATCTCCCTAATTATTAAAGACTTCATATCCTCAAGATGTCTATTACATCATAGGGAAATGAAAGTAACAATGACTTGAGAGGATTACCATTCCCTCCTCAAGATATTCATTACATCTTAGGGAAATAGTAGAAGTGACAGCCTCTCATATTGAGAAGGATTAGTTTCACCCAAACCAGTAGTCATGTGTTATACAGATGCGTTGGGGGTACTTGATTAGGACGCTTAGACTGAGCAATATTGTATTACCTTATGAGCGCCCTCGAGACTCCTCAAGGAATTTATTATCCCATAGGGAGATCACGAGTTGGTCGTTATGCCATATGGATATCACGTCCTATTTGGCTTAAGACCTTCAATGAATGATACGATTATTTGGATATAATAGCCTCTAATTTCTCAGAGAATTCAATACTCATTTCTCACAGAATTTAATATTCTTCAGGGAGTTTTAGAATTGATCATTAGGCAATACATATTTTAATTTAAGACCTTTCTCGAATGAGGCTTTGGGCGTAAGATACTCTAATTCCTCAGAGAGTTTAGTACTCTTCAGGGATTCCTCAGAGACTTTAATATTCTTCAGGAACTCCTCAGAGAATTTAATATTCTTCAGGGAGTTTTAGAGTTGACCATTAGATTGGAATGATCTCGAATCATCTCCTGACCTATGATCTCACTGTTGATATGCTTAACTCTTGTACATGTAACCACTAGTCTCCTCAGAGAATTTAATATCCTTCAGGGAGTTTTATAGTTGATCGTTAGGCAATAAGAATTTTACATTCTATTTTAACCTAAGACCTTTCTAGAATGAGGCTTTGGGCGAAGATCCTCTAATTCCTCAGAGAATTTAATATTCTTCAGGGAAATTAAGAGTTGATCCTTAGAAAAGAAGAAAGTTGAAATATTCTATTTATGATCTTATAAGAGTACATACCGAAAGAAGATGCATTGTATTTATTGAATGAGAATGATTACGAAATAAATAAATAAATAAATAAATGCCTTCTAGTGTCCTATCTTGGGAATAACCTTAGTGTGGATCATGTACCCTATAAAGGAAAGTGCTAACTAATTCGGTAGGCTTTTAAATTCCTTCTAATAAGTGAAATGATTTTAGGTTGTCCTAATCCTCACAAGGTCTCCTAGTTGCCCTCATCGTGATGATGAAGACCCCACTAACAAAAATTAACCTTTAGGGAGTAGTGAAAACTCCTCAGAGATTAACATTGTCGCATGAGTAACAACTAGGATGAAGTCTTCACAGTAACCTCAGGGTTATAAAATCTCTGGGAAACCATTAGAAACTTCCTCTCACTAATGTACTCTCGACCCGAGTATAGGGTCAAATAATGTGTGTGTGATAGTGTAAGTGGAAGTGTGTGAAGAGGGCATAAAAACCTGAGATATATACAAATAATATGAAGAAAAAAATTAAACAAAATAAATGAAAGTAAAAAATGAAATGTGTGGCTGTCACCCAAGAGGGGGGGGTGAATTGGGTGAGGGAATAAAACTTTGACTCTTTTCCGAAAGACTGCTTGTGCTTGGTGATGATGTTAATAAGTGATGATATGCACAAGTCAGTATATTATGTGATGCAAAATAGAATGTTTAAATGTAAGTTTATGCACACATAAATTTATCCTGGTTCGGTCACCCAGACCTACATCCAGTCCCCAGGCTCCACCTGAGATTTTCAATCCACTATTCTTGTTTAAACCGGGCACAAGAGAAGCCTTTACACTTTAGGTTTTACGAGCACGGGTTCACCTAACAACCCACAGGTTTTACAACGGGTTCACCTGCAAACCTTACAAACGCAAGTTTTACGGGCTAACTTGCAACCTATGGAGATTTAGAAAAACTTCTAAATGCTCCCCCTTACAAATGTAAGATTACAATTATGTTCACTCTATGAACTGATTGTGCTAAACACTTAAGCTCAAATGACTCTCTCTAAGAGTAGATGATGTTACTCACTTAAGTACAAAAGAATCACTCTCTAAGAATATTACATATCTAAGTCCGAGAGTAGAAGATGAGAGGAATGTAGAATAGTGTTTCAGACAATAAGCTCTGTTCTCTCTCTCTTTTAGTTCTTCTGAATGTAGATGTTCCTTTTATACCAGCCTCTGAATATCCAACCGTTGGAGAGGCAATAAGGCCGTTTGAATATAGCCGTTGGGGCCTTGTTTACGTTGTCCTCATTAATGCACAGCAGGGTTGACTTTGCTTTATCTGAAAAGGTGCTTTGTCCAGCTGTTCTGTCAACACTGTTCTGACAACACTGTTCTGGCAAAAGTCGTTCTGACATCTATACACTGTACGGTCTGACTCTTGCTTGTTGTCAGATGAGGACTTCGTTCCTCAAGCATAAGTCCAGGATGTTAAGAGGCTCACTATCGGAAGCTCTCTTGCTATCTAAAGTGAAGCTCGTGGACTCTAACATTTTGCTTGCTATCACATAGAGGAACTTTGTCTTCCAAGCACTTGTCCATGAATGATAAGAGTGCTTTGCTATTGGATGCTCTCTTGCTATCAGAAGCTCTCTTATGGACTCTGACTCTTGTGGGCAGTATGAGCTTTGACACCTTGAATGAATCTTCAGATTATATTCTCCTTATCTCTCATACTCCTCATGCTTGGTAGGTAACAATGTTGTTTGAATATCTGTTATCCTCTTGTTACCGTTGGAAGGAACATCTTCTTAAATGCTTAGCAGAGTTGACTTGCTTTATCACTGAAAAGTAGTCCTGACACCTCTGCTCTGACAAAAGCATTCTTACTTCTGAGTATGTGACATTTTCTCTTGTACTCTTGCTGACGGATGATCATCGTTCATCCGGAAGTGGCAATCTTGCTCTGCAAGTGTTAATCTCTGAAATCCAATGCCAAGAGTCTTTGCATCCGGAAGCTCATTTGCATCCGGAAGTGTGACTAAGTTCTGCACATACTGGTTAGTCCAACATAACAATATATATAATCAGATATAGTAAAACTATACATGTTGTGGGAAGTTTGCTATGGGAAGTAGTCTTACTTAGACTATGTTCTGACTTAGTGTAGTGTCTACTGACTCTAAGGGATCTCTATTCCAATAGTCAGCTTAAGTCTCGTTAGTTTACTCTAAGTCTTCCTAAGTGACTCAGTGTGTCATTTGTTCATGCTATGTATAATAGGTCAACACACAATCACATGAAGTGGGAGTTCACTTAGTCTAGGATGTATCCGGAAGCACTTCCACATCCGGAAGTACTTTCACTTGATGAAGGATCTAGCTCACCATCACTTACTCTTGCTCAGTGTATTTCATTCCAACAGTCAGCGCTAGTCACTGAGCTATCGGAAGCACTTTTACTTGACGTGGTGAACTCACTGAAGCTTAGTGTTATATCTCTTTTATCAGCCTGTGCAAGTCTAAATTTAACAGGAAGCAATTTCGCTTGACGAGGCTAATTCACTGACGCTTGGGGATATATCTATTCTGTCAGCCTGCGCCAGTCTAAATCTATCAGGAAGCAATTTCACTTGACGAGGCTGATTCACTGACGCTTGGGGATATATCTATTCTGTCAGCCTGCGCCAGTCTAAATCTATCAGGAAGCAATTTCACTTCCGGTTGAGTCTTAACTTAGTCTCAAGGGTTTTGTACATCTAATGCTCCTAGACTGAGTTATGACTAAGTGAAGTGCTTGCTGTCGCTGAGGGATGAGACATTCATCCGCGAGCGCTAGTCCTAGTCCATCCGGAAGTGATTCCGCATCCGGTTGTGATTCCGCTGTGGGATGAGTCTTTCATCCGTGAGCGCTAGTCTTAATTCATTCGGAAGTGAATCCGCATCCGGTTGTGACTAAACTTAGGATTCAGTGTTAGCAATCTAGACTGGGTTCTAACCAAGTGTCTCACTTGCTTCCGTTTGCGTCCTATGGGATGTGTACTCCATCCGCGAGCTCTAGTGCTAATATTACCGGAAATGATCTTGCATTCGCAAGTGATCTAACTCAGGATTCTAACCATGTCATCTAATCCTTCCTAAGTGTTAATTATGTTCTTTTAAGTACTAGACCATATCATACCTTAGTCACCATCAAAACTTAAGATTCTAACATTCTCCCCCTTTTTGATGATGACAAACCCATAGATGACTAGAGAACATAATTAAACTTAGATCACTCCCAGAGCACTCCCAGAGCTATATTTCTTTCCCCAGTTCTCTCCCAGAGCTATAATTAAACTTAGATGTCTCATCTCATATCTCATCTCTAGACATCTCATGTCTCATCTCTCTCCCCCTTTTGGCTTCATCAAAATTCAACAAGTGCAAGCTAGCCTTAGGGATGGGGATACTTCTATCGTTCTCCTAGGAATGAGCTTTCTACCTAATATTTCTCCCTATGTATCGTTAATAAAGATTTGTTCTAGACTATTCAATACAACGTACGAGAATTATCAAGGGAAAACAATAATGATTCATGATCCTGAATGATGGTATTCTCCCTAAACATTATGTAGGATAGCTAAACAGTGTGAGACAAAAAAGAAGAAATATTGATGCAGTATTCTAAGTGAGTTTGCTCTCCCTAACCATTATGCAAGAAATCAGAACATGTTTTGCAAGGATTAAGTCTAGATCAAAACATACAAAAACAGTTCTCTTTTGAAGGTGAAAATTCTTTTCAAGTATAAAAGACATCAAAAGTAATTTTGACCCTCTTGAAATGATTAACATGATATCAAAATAATTTTGGTGCGTTTAAAATGATGATTATGATATCAATTGAAAATTTGTGATTTTAAATTCGTGATACCAAATGAAATCAAATGAAATATGTGAGTTTGAACTTGTGATATCAAATGAAATGATTGAATGCCAAGTGAAATTTGTGATACCATATGAAAATGAAACCAAATCAAATGAAATTTGTGAGATTAAAATACCAAAAGTAATTTCCAAATAAATTGCATCACAGCATCTCAAGAGTTTATTATCGATGACAGCATGTAACTCTCTATTTTCAAGGGATCATTATCGAGTAATGTCCATTTACTTCTCTTCTATATTTAAGATTAATCATCACAGAATCAAGAAAGGAAGCATATAAGAGAGGTATGTTATCAATTACTTTCCAGCATGTCATATAGAGGATACAGATGTGTGAGCTAGGATGATTTTCTAAGACAGTGAATGATTTTGAAGTCAATGCAGATTGAGAAAAAAAAATCCTAAACTGACACCCTTATCAATGCCATGTATGCATCATATATAAGAGATGGTAAGGTGTAGATGTTACCACAGATGAGGAATCTTCAGACTCTATTAGACTCATGAATCTTAATCATGCGCAGATGAGCATGCTTCCTGACATCTTCAAGAGATGTGCTATCTCAAGTGGAAACCCCTAGTGCAAGTGCTTTGATGATTCGCTTCGGCAAGCTGAGCTACAACCAAAAGCAGACATGACTGGGCAGTCACTCTACTCTTCCCATGGTTCAATAGTTGGCCTGCTATCGAAAGCGCTGATTGTTGCGAAAGCATCCTTGCTCAAACTTGATGATTGGGCCTTCATGTGCTTGAGGAAACAAGTGCTTTTCTGTTGGACAGTGAAAGAACTTAAGATTTAACATTGGAGACCATCCTCTGGACATTCAAGTCAATCTGTGTTAATCAGCACAAGTTAATAATTTTAAGAAATCATGCTTGCTAATTGGTTTAAGAAAATATGAGTAATGATTAAGTGAAAACTAATTTTGAAATTGTCTATACGTTCACATAGTTTCACTATCAAGACATGAACTCTATTTACTCTCATAGATAAATATCAATGTGATAGTACAGAGAGTATCAAACAGGTGGCATATTTTCAGAGTTTCATAAGTAAGTATAGTTCAATAAATATGCCTCAAGGATGTTCATGTTAGATCATGAAGACATGTGAATTATTAACACAATGAAATTTTGAAAAAATCTTCATCCTCACAAAATAGTTTGATTTTAAGACTAAATCCGGTTTACAAAAACAACCAAATTTTAGCATATGATTACGAGAATAATTTCCAAATTTTAGCTCAAGTTCTTCTAGATATGCTCAGTGTGATCTCATTGTTCTTAGGATATCAACAAGCTTGAAATTAATACAGATTATAGCATGCTTGTGATACTATGCCATGTTTTACAGATCTTAGCAGAGTTCAATTCAAGGCATTTCCTAAGATTTCTAATGCATGTCAGACAAGAGAGAGTCTATCCATTTAATTTCACAACAGAATATGTAAGGGATAGAAATGTTCATGTGTATTGGCGAGAGTTTCTCAGGTTTGGTATAGCCATTCCACACATCTTGATAAGAGACATTTTCGTTGCCATTCTCTCTTGGTTATATTCATTGTTCAAGCTTCAATAATCTGTGTCAACATTCTTAAACCACAAACTTGAACTGAGATCATTAGTAGATTGAGAACTTAAAGATGTAATTAAGAGGGATGTATTGTTCTCGAAACCATAGCTGCTTATGCATTGAAAAACTTGATGCAAGAGATACCACATGAAATGGAAAATCTATCATGCACTTAGAGATTACTTGCTATGTGTACGGCATGGTGAATCTATCATGACTATATGCACAAGGATATACAAAGTTTTTGATCAAGATAATTATGGACAGTATGTGGATCATGAACATTATTAATTTCCTTAAGCTTTCTTCTATGATTAATACAATGTTCACATCTTTGGACGCTTAATGTAAAATCTCAATAAGTCCATCTAACATCAGCATAGGAGATTTTACTATCAAATGCTTCGTTGCTAAGTGATCCCTTGCTTACCCAAGGAGATCTTCTATACTTATCCTTGGTTCGAAGCACTTTCTTCTGAGAGGTAGGATTCAAGAGCCTTTTCAATGTTGATCGAGGAATCCACTCTCTCTTGTTCTTCTCAGGATAGTTGAAAGGAACTCTGTGGTAGCTCATCCTTGAGATAGAACCATTGTTCCTTATGGTGGTGCACTGCTTCCTATGATAGGATCAGTTGGTTGTAGTAGTTGTATCACCACGAGTTCTCTTCTTTGGGGCAAGAGGAACTCTTGATCTTTCCTGCACAAGTAAGGCACTCGGAGGATGTTTTGGTACCCGTTTGTACTTGGGTCCTACTTGGTTAGCACTGGACCTTACTTGTCCTTTAGGAATCCATACAAACTTATTTCTCACATTTGAATTTCTTCTAAGACTGCATGTGTGAGAAATATGTCCTAATCTACCACAATAATGACAGATAATGGAATGATAATCAAAATGGGGTTTTCTATCATTATCATGATTAGTTTTCTTTAGAAAAGTTTTTTTTTTGTTCCTTTGAAATCTCAGTTTCTTTGAAAGGTTTTTCTTTTTCCTTCAACAAGTGTTTACAATCGAAACATTTTTCAAGACATGTTGAAGTTTTCCCTGTTAATCGTGGACTCACTATCGGAACCACTAGTTCTTTAAAAGAAACCTCAGAAACTTTGGACGTAGAAGAAGACATTAGTTTTTCAAGTCTCCTATCTTTTTCTTTTAAGCCTAGAAGTTCTTTTGCAAGTTTACAATATTCGGTATATAACTCATTGTATGCATCTTGCAATTTAGAAAGTTTAAGTTCAAATCCAGATACCTCACTTTCTGAATCTTCTAGACAAGAATGGATACTCTCTTCACTGAAGCCTGCCTCCTCAATATCAGCTTCCAGAAGCTCATCAGTAGATACAAAGAGCATGAGTTGAGCTTTGGACAGCTGTGCTTTCAAGAGATGGGTTAGAAGCATATATCACATCAAGAGTATTCCAAATATCTTTAGCACTAGAGCAATGTTTGATTTTCTGGAAATCATTTTCAGTTAAGCCTTTGTATAAAATTCGCATTGCTCTAATGTTTAAGGAAAAACAAAATTTTTTTTTTTAGTCCAGTTTCCTCTTGGTTTGAAATCAAAATCATTTTCAAAAATATCCCACATTTTCAAACTAGTGGATTGTATAAAATTTCCATTCTTGCTTTCCACCAACAAAAATCAATAATTTCAAACACAGGTGGGATAGTATGATCAAAACCTTCAAAACACATTGTATATCCCAAGTCAGCCTAGGTCTTTGCACTTGAGATCGTTGGATCCTTTAAACAAGTGACCTGGCTCTGATACCAAATGAAATGTGTGGCTGTCACCCAAGAGGGGGGGGGTGAATTGGGTGAGGGAATAAAACTTTGACTCTTTTCCGAAAGACTGCTTGTGCTTGGTGATGATGTTAATAAGTGATGATATGCACAAGTCAGTATATTATGTGATGCAAAATAGAATGTTTAAATGTAAGTTTATGCACACATAAATTTATCCTGGTTCGGTCACCCAGACCTACATCCAGTCCCCAGGCTCCACCTGAGATTTTCAATCCACTATTCTTGTTTAAACCGGGCACAAGAGAAGCCTTTACACTTTAGGTTTTACGAGCACGGGTTCACCTAACAACCCACAGGTTTTACAACGGGTTCACCTGCAAACCTTACAAACGCAAGTTTTACGGGCTAACTTGCAACCTATGGAGATTTAGAAAAACTTCTAAATGCTCCCCCTTACAAATGTAAGATTACAATTATGTTCACTCTATGAACTGATTGTGCTAAACACTTAAGCTCAAATGACTCTCTCTAAGAGTAGATGATGTTACTCACTTAAGTACAAAAGAATCACTCTCTAAGAATATTACATATCTAAGTCCGAGAGTAGAAGATGAGAGGAATGTAGAATAGTGTTTCAGACAATAAGCTCTGTTCTCTCTCTCTTTTAGTTCTTCTGAATGTAGATGTTCCTTTTATACCAGCCTCTGAATATCCAACCGTTGGAGAGGCAATAAGGCCGTTTGAATATAGCCGTTGGGGCCTTGTTTACGTTGTCCTCATTAATGCACAGCAGGGTTGACTTTGCTTTATCTGAAAAGGTGCTTTGTCCAGCTGTTCTGTCAACACTGTTCTGACAACACTGTTCTGGCAAAAGTCGTTCTGACATCTATACACTGTACGGTCTGACTCTTGCTTGTTGTCAGATGAGGACTTCGTTCCTCAAGCATAAGTCCAGGATGTTAAGAGGCTCACTATCGGAAGCTCTCTTGCTATCTAAAGTGAAGCTCGTGGACTCTAACATTTTGCTTGCTATCACATAGAGGAACTTTGTCTTCCAAGCACTTGTCCATGAATGATAAGAGTGCTTTGCTATTGGATGCTCTCTTGCTATCAGAAGCTCTCTTATGGACTCTGACTCTTGTGGGCAGTATGAGCTTTGACACCTTGAATGAATCTTCAGATTATATTCTCCTTATCTCTCATACTCCTCATGCTTGGTAGGTAACAATGTTGTTTGAATATCTGTTATCCTCTTGTTACCGTTGGAAGGAACATCTTCTTAAATGCTTAGCAGAGTTGACTTGCTTTATCACTGAAAAGTAGTCCTGACACCTCTGCTCTGACAAAAGCATTCTTACTTCTGAGTATGTGACATTTTCTCTTGTACTCTTGCTGACGGATGATCATCGTTCATCCGGAAGTGGCAATCTTGCTCTGCAAGTGTTAATCTCTGAAATCCAATGCCAAAAGTCTTTGCATCCGGAAGCTCATTTGCATCCGGAAGTGTGACTAAGTTCTGCACATACTGGTTAGTCCAACATAACAATATATATAATCAGATATAGTAAAACTATACATGTTGTGGGAAGTTTGCTATGGGAAGTAGTCTTACTTAGACTATGTTCTGACTTAGTGTAGTGTCTACTGACTCTAAGGGATCTCTATTCCAATAGTCAGCTTAAGTCTCGTTAGTTTACTCTAAGTCTTCCTAAGTGACTCAGTGTGTCATTTGTTCATGCTATGTATAATAGGTCAACACACAATCACATGAAGTGGGAGTTCACTTAGTCTAGGATGTATCCGGAAGCACTTCCACATCCGGAAGTACTTTCACTTGATGAAGGATCTAGCTCACCATCACTTACTCTTGCTCAGTGTATTTCATTCCAACAGTCAGCGCTAGTCACTGAGCTATCGGAAGCACTTTTACTTGACGTGGTGAACTCACTGAAGCTTAGTGTTATATCTCTTTTATCAGCCTGTGCAAGTCTAAATTTAACAGGAAGCAATTTCGCTTGACGAGGCTAATTCACTGACGCTTGGGGATATATCTATTCTGTCAGCCTGCGCCAGTCTAAATCTATCAGGAAGCAATTTCACTTGACGAGGCTGATTCACTGACGCTTGGGGATATATCTATTCTGTCAGCCTGCGCCAGTCTAAATCTATCAGGAAGCAATTTCACTTCCGGTTGAGTCTTAACTTAGTCTCAAGGGTTTTGTACATCTAATGCTCCTAGACTGAGTTATGACTAAGTGAAGTGCTTGCTGTCGCTGAGGGATGAGACATTCATCCGCGAGCGCTAGTCCTAGTCCATCCGGAAGTGATTCCGCATCCGGTTGTGATTCCGCTGTGGGATGAGTCTTTCATCCGTGAGCGCTAGTCTTAATTCATTCGGAAGTGAATCCGCATCCGGTTGTGACTAAACTTAGGATTCAGTGTTAGCAATCTAGACTGGGTTCTAACCAAGTGTCTCACTTGCTTCCGTTTGCGTCCTATGGGATGTGTACTCCATCCGCGAGCTCTAGTGCTAATATTACCGGAAATGATCTTGCATTCGCAAGTGATCTAACTCAGGATTCTAACCATGTCATCTAATCCTTCCTAAGTGTTAATTATGTTCTTTTAAGTACTAGACCATATCATACCTTAGTCACCATCAAAACTTAAGATTCTAACATTCTCCCCCTTTTTGATGATGACAAACCCATAGATGACTAGAGAACATAATTAAACTTAGATCACTCCCAGAGCACTCCCAGAGCTATATTTCTTTCCCCAGTTCTCTCCCAGAGCTATAATTAAACTTAGATATCTTATCTTATCTTTCAGCTCTAGACATCTCATGTCTCATCTCATATCTCATCTCTAGACATCTCATGTCTCATCTCTCTCCCCCTTTTGGCTTCATCAAAATTCAACAAGTGCAAGCTAGCCTTAGGGATGGGGATACTTCTATCGTTCTCCTAGGAATGAGCTTTCTACCTAATATTTCTCCCTATGTATCGTTAATAAAGATTTGTTCTAGACTATTCAATACAACGTACGAGAATTATCAAGGGAAAACAATAATGATTCATGATCCTGAATGATGGTATTCTCCCTAAACATTATGTAGGATAGCTAAACAGTGTGAGACAAAAAAGAAGAAATATTGATGCAGTATTCTAAGTGAGTTTGCTCTCCCTAACCATTATGCAAGAAATCAGAACATGTTTTGCAAGGATTAAGTCTAGATCAAAACATACAAAAACAGTTCTCTTTTTGAAGGTGAAAATTCTTTTCAAGTATAAAAGACATCAAAAGTAATTTTGACCCTCTTGAAATGATTAACATGATATCAAAATAATTTTGGTGCGTTTAAAATGATGATTATGATATCAATTGAAAATTTGTGATTTTAAATTCGTGATACCAAATGAAATCAAATGAAATATGTGAGTTTGAACTTGTGATATCAAATGAAATGATTGAATGCCAAGTGAAATTTGTGATACCATATGAAAATGAAACCAAATCAAATGAAATTTGTGAGATTAAAATACCAAAAGTAATTTCCAAATAAATTGCATCACAGCATCTCAAGAGTTTATTATCGATGACAGCATGTAACTCTCTATTTTCAAGGGATCATTATCGAGTAATGTCCATTTACTTCTCTTCTATATTTAAGATTAATCATCACAGAATCAAGAAAGGAAGCATATAAGAGAGGTATGTTATCAATTACTTTCCAGCATGTCATATAGAGGATACAGATGTGTGAGCTAGGATGATTTTCTAAGACAGTGAATGATTTTGAAGTCAATGCAGATTGAGAAAAAAAAATCCTAAACTGACACCCTTATCAATGCCATGTATGCATCATATATAAGAGATGGTAAGGTGTAGATGTTACCACAGATGAGGAATCTTCAGACTCTATTAGACTCATGAATCTTAATCATGCGCAGATGAGCATGCTTCCTGACATCTTCAAGAGATGTGCTATCTCAAGTGGAAACCCCTAGTGCAAGTGCTTTGATGATTCGCTTCGGCAAGCTGAGCTACAACCAAAAGCAGACATGACTGGGCAGTCACTCTACTCTTCCCATGGTTCAATAGTTGGCCTGCTATCGAAAGCGCTGATTGTTGCGAAAGCATCCTTGCTCAAACTTGATGATTGGGCCTTCATGTGCTTGAGGAAACAAGTGCTTTTCTGTTGGACAGTGAAAGAACTTAAGATTTAACATTGGAGACCATCCTCTGGACATTCAAGTCAATCTGTGTTAATCAGCACAAGTTAATAATTTTAAGAAATCATGCTTGCTAATTGGTTTAAGAAAATATGAGTAATGATTAAGTGAAAACTAATTTTGAAATTGTCTATACGTTCACATAGTTTCACTATCAAGACATGAACTCTATTTACTCTCATAGATAAATATCAATGTGATAGTACAGAGAGTATCAAACAGGTGGCATATTTTCAGAGTTTCATAAGTAAGTATAGTTCAATAAATATGCCTCAAGGATGTTCATGTTAGATCATGAAGACATGTGAATTATTAACACAATGAAATTTTGAAAAAATCTTCATCCTCACAAAATAGTTTGATTTTAAGACTAAATCCGGTTTACAAAAACAACCAAATTTTAGCATATGATTACGAGAATAATTTCCAAATTTTAGCTCAAGTTCTTCTAGATATGCTCAGTGTGATCTCATTGTTCTTAGGATATCAACAAGCTTGAAATTAATACAGATTATAGCATGCTTGTGATACTATGCCATGTTTTACAGATCTTAGCAGAGTTCAATTCAAGGCATTTCCTAAGATTTCTAATGCATGTCAGACAAGAGAGAGTCTATCCATTTAATTTCACAACAGAATATGTAAGGGATAGAAATGTTCATGTGTATTGGCGAGAGTTTCTCAGGTTTGGTATAGCCATTCCACACATCTTGATAAGAGACATTTTCGTTGCCATTCTCTCTTGGTTATATTCATTGTTCAAGCTTCAATAATCTGTGTCAACATTCTTAAACCACAAACTTGAACTGAGATCATTAGTAGATTGAGAACTTAAAGATGTAATTAAGAGGGATGTATTGTTCTCGAAACCATAGCTGCTTATGCATTGAAAAACTTGATGCAAGAGATACCACATGAAATGGAAAATCTATCATGCACTTAGAGATTACTTGCTATGTGTACGGCATGGTGAATCTATCATGACTATATGCACAAGGATATACAAAGTTTTTGATCAAGATAATTATGGACAGTATGTGGATCATGAACATTATTAATTTCCTTAAGCTTTCTTCTATGATTAATACAATGTTCACATCTTTGGACGCTTAATGTAAAATCTCAATAAGTCCATCTAACATCAGCATAGGAGATTTTACTATCAAATGCTTCGTTGCTAAGTGATCCCTTGCTTACCCAAGGAGATCTTCTATACTTATCCTTGGTTCGAAGCACTTTCTTCTGAGAGGTAGGATTCAAGAGCCTTTTCAATGTTGATCGAGGAATCCACTCTCTCTTGTTCTTCTCAGGATAGTTGAAAGGAACTCTGTGGTAGCTCATCCTTGAGATAGAACCATTGTTCCTTATGGTGGTGCACTGCTTCCTATGATAGGATCAGTTGGTTGTAGTAGTTGTATCACCACGAGTTCTCTTCTTTGGGGCAAGAGGAACTCTTGATCTTTCCTGCACAAGTAAGGCACTCGGAGGATGTTTTGGTACCCGTTTGTACTTGGGTCCTACTTGGTTAGCACTGGACCTTACTTGTCCTTTAGGAATCCATACAAACTTATTTCTCACATTTGAATTTCTTCTAAGACTGCATGTGTGAGAAATATGTCCTAATCTACCACAATAATGACAGATAATGGAATGATAATCAAAATGGGGTTTTCTATCATTATCATGATTAGTTTTCTTTAGAAAAGTTTTTTTTTTTGTTCCTTTGAAATCTCAGTTTCTTTGAAAGGTTTTTCTTTTTCCTTCAACAAGTGTTTACAATCGAAACATTTTTCAAGACATGTTGAAGTTTTCCCTGTTAATCGTGGACTCACTATCGGAACCACTAGTTCTTTAAAAGAAACCTCAGAAACTTTGGACGTAGAAGAAGACATTAGTTTTTCAAGTCTCCTATCTTTTTCTTTTAAGCCTAGAAGTTCTTTTGCAAGTTTACAATATTCGGTATATAACTCATTGTATGCATCTTGCAATTTAGAAAGTTTAAGTTCAAATCCAGATACCTCACTTTCTGAATCTTCTAGACAAGAATGGATACTCTCTTCACTGAAGCCTGCCTCCTCAATATCAGCTTCCAGAAGCTCATCAGTAGATACAAAGAGCATGAGTTGAGCTTTGGACAGCTGTGCTTTCAAGAGATGGGTTAGAAGCATATATCACATCAAGAGTATTCCAAATATCTTTAGCACTAGAGCAATGTTTGATTTTCTGGAAATCATTTTCAGTTAAGCCTTTGTATAAAATTCGCATTGCTCTAATGTTTAAGGAAAAACAAAATTTTTTTTTTTTAGTCCAGTTTCCTCTTGGTTTGAAATCAAAATCATTTTCAAAAATATCCCACATTTTCAAACTAGTGGATTGTATAAAATTTCCATTCTTGCTTTCCACCAACAAAAATCAATAATTTCAAACACAGGTGGGATAGTATGATCAAAACCTTCAAAACACATTGTATATCCCAAGTCAGCCTAGGTCTTTGCACTTGAGATCGTTGGATCCTTTAAACAAGTGACCTGGCTCTGATACCAAATGAAATGTGTGGCTGTCACCCAAGAGGGGGGGGGGGGTGAATTGGGTGAGGGAATAAAACTTTGACTCTTTTCCGAAAGACTGCTTGTGCTTGGTGATGATGTTAATAAGTGATGATATGCACAAGTCAGTATATTATGTGATGCAAAATAGAATGTTTAAATGTAAGTTTATGCACACATAAATTTATCCTGGTTCGGTCACCCAGACCTACATCCAGTCCCCAGGCTCCACCTGAGATTTTCAATCCACTATTCTTGTTTAAACCGGGCACAAGAGAAGCCTTTACACTTTAGGTTTTACGAGCACGGGTTCACCTAACAACCCACAGGTTTTACAACGGGTTCACCTGCAAACCTTACAAACGCAAGTTTTACGGGCTAACTTGCAACCTATGGAGATTTAGAAAAACTTCTAAATGCTCCCCCTTACAAATGTAAGATTACAATTATGTTCACTCTATGAACTGATTGTGCTAAACACTTAAGCTCAAATGACTCTCTCTAAGAGTAGATGATGTTACTCACTTAAGTACAAAAGAATCACTCTCTAAGAATATTACATATCTAAGTCCGAGAGTAGAAGATGAGAGGAATGTAGAATAGTGTTTCAGACAATAAGCTCTGTTCTCTCTCTCTTTTAGTTCTTCTGAATGTAGATGTTCCTTTTATACCAGCCTCTGAATATCCAACCGTTGGAGAGGCAATAAGGCCGTTTGAATATAGCCGTTGGGGCCTTGTTTACGTTGTCCTCATTAATGCACAGCAGGGTTGACTTTGCTTTATCTGAAAAGGTGCTTTGTCCAGCTGTTCTGTCAACACTGTTCTGACAACACTGTTCTGGCAAAAGTCGTTCTGACATCTATACACTGTACGGTCTGACTCTTGCTTGTTGTCAGATGAGGACTTCGTTCCTCAAGCATAAGTCCAGGATGTTAAGAGGCTCACTATCGGAAGCTCTCTTGCTATCTAAAGTGAAGCTCGTGGACTCTAACATTTTGCTTGCTATCACATAGAGGAACTTTGTCTTCCAAGCACTTGTCCATGAATGATAAGAGTGCTTTGCTATTGGATGCTCTCTTGCTATCAGAAGCTCTCTTATGGACTCTGACTCTTGTGGGCAGTATGAGCTTTGACACCTTGAATGAATCTTCAGATTATATTCTCCTTATCTCTCATACTCCTCATGCTTGGTAGGTAACAATGTTGTTTGAATATCTGTTATCCTCTTGTTACCGTTGGAAGGAACATCTTCTTAAATGCTTAGCAGAGTTGACTTGCTTTATCACTGAAAAGTAGTCCTGACACCTCTGCTCTGACAAAAGCATTCTTACTTCTGAGTATGTGACATTTTCTCTTGTACTCTTGCTGACGGATGATCATCGTTCATCCGGAAGTGGCAATCTTGCTCTGCAAGTGTTAATCTCTGAAATCCAATGCCAAGAGTCTTTGCATCCGGAAGCTCATTTGCATCCGGAAGTGTGACTAAGTTCTGCACATACTGGTTAGTCCAACATAACAATATATATAATCAGATATAGTAAAACTATACATGTTGTGGGAAGTTTGCTATGGGAAGTAGTCTTACTTAGACTATGTTCTGACTTAGTGTAGTGTCTACTGACTCTAAGGGATCTCTATTCCAATAGTCAGCTTAAGTCTCGTTAGTTTACTCTAAGTCTTCCTAAGTGACTCAGTGTGTCATTTGTTCATGCTATGTATAATAGGTCAACACACAATCACATGAAGTGGGAGTTCACTTAGTCTAGGATGTATCCGGAAGCACTTCCACATCCGGAAGTACTTTCACTTGATGAAGGATCTAGCTCACCATCACTTACTCTTGCTCAGTGTATTTCATTCCAACAGTCAGCGCTAGTCACTGAGCTATCGGAAGCACTTTTACTTGACGTGGTGAACTCACTGAAGCTTAGGGTTATATCTCTTTTATCAGCCTGTGCAAGTCTAAATTTAACAGGAAGCAATTTCGCTTGACGAGGCTAATTCACTGACGCTTGGGGATATATCTATTCTGTCAGCCTGCGCCAGTCTAAATCTATCAGGAAGCAATTTCACTTGACGAGGCTGATTCACTGACGCTTGGGGATATATCTATTCTGTCAGCCTGCGCCAGTCTAAATCTATCAGGAAGCAATTTCACTTCCGGTTGAGTCTTAACTTAGTCTCAAGGGTTTTGTACATCTAATGCTCCTAGACTGAGTTATGACTAAGTGAAGTGCTTGCTGTCGCTGAGGGATGAGACATTCATCCGCGAGCGCTAGTCCTAGTCCATCCGGAAGTGATTCCGCATCCGGTTGTGATTCCGCTGTGGGATGAGTCTTTCATCCGTGAGCGCTAGTCTTAATTCATTCGGAAGTGAATCCGCATCCGGTTGTGACTAAACTTAGGATTCAGTGTTAGCAATCTAGACTGGGTTCTAACCAAGTGTCTCACTTGCTTCCGTTTGCGTCCTATGGGATGTGTACTCCATCCGCGAGCTCTAGTGCTAATATTACCGGAAATGATCTTGCATTCGCAAGTGATCTAACTCAGGATTCTAACCATGTCATCTAATCCTTCCTAAGTGTTAATTATGTTCTTTTAAGTACTAGACCATATCATACCTTAGTCACCATCAAAACTTAAGATTCTAACAAAAAAAAGTAATAAATAAATAAATAAAAGAATAACATAAATAAAATAAAGTTTACATTAAGGTCATAGTTATTTTTAAACAATAAACTTAAATGAGCTTGACTCTCAAAAAAAATTAAAATTTCCCCAGTGGAGTCGCCAAACTGTAGCGCCCGAAAAATTAGGTTAAATTAAGTGGAAAAATGGAGCCGCCACCAAAATTTTTAAAAAGGATATTTTGGAAAACCTTTATAAAATAATAAAAATAAAAATAGGGTTCGGGAGTCGATTGTTCGTGGGGAAGTTGTTAGGCACCCCACAGCACCCATTCAAGAGAACGGTTACCCTAAGTTAAATATTTAAAAATAAATATGACCTAAATTTTAATTTTATTTTAAATTACCTAGAGAAATCAATATATACAAATAAAAATAAAAATAAAACAAAAAAGGGAAAAAAGTAATTTTTACATATTTGGACTTGACCTAGGATTTGACCTAGGGCCTACGTACCCTTAAGGGATCAAAGCCCACGTAGTTCGGGGTAGAAATGCGTGTCACTTGGTTTGTGTTTTTTAAGAAAAAACATTTATTTAAATTTTAAAATATTATTTTTGGTTTGTTTTTTTATTATGAAAATGCAAATTTATTTATTTTTTAAAAGGAAACACTTCACAATTTTGATTGAATCGCCTGAGGAGATAATCTCTCTCTGAGAAACAATCGACTTTCAACCTGAGAAGATAATTCAATCTTTCACGGATGAAAATCATTCAACCCATTTTCCCCTTTTATGAAAACCATTTTATTTTATTTTTTTATTTATGAAAAAAGATTTCATAATTTTAAAATAAAATCGAAACAAAATCATATATCAAGCAAAGATAAAATATTGTAAAAAATATATACATATATATATATATATATATATATATATATATAACAAAAATTTATTAACAAAAATAATAATAAATAAATAAGAATAATCCTCTCTTATCTCAAATCATTGGCTAGGTGAAGAGACAATCAAGTTGTCTTAGAGAGTTATATCACATTTGCCTAAATGAGATTAGAGAGAGATTATGAATGCCTCTATCTATAATAGACTTTCATTGGCATAAGAAAACAAAGGCAAGAAGAAGAAGAAGAAGAAGAAGGGATCTCACAACAAATCACTCTTCACTCACCTTCTCTCTATGCTTCCCCAAGAAATATGTTATAGATGTATACCTTTCTAATACACCTCTTTTCTTTACTCTCAAAACCTAGCCTTTTTCTCTCTTTCAAAAAAACCTCAAAAAAATTATCCTCCCTAGAAAACCTAGCCTCTCCCAAAAAAAAGATCCCCCTATATGCTCTCTTGCTCTCACTTATATAGGCCACCAACTCTAGGTTTCATCTTAAATGCCCATTTATTAGTTTTTGATTTATGCTCACCAATCATTCTCTCCATATCATGTTAATTTCCTTTTTCCTTTTTATGATGGTTGCACGTGTATCAATTCCATTATGAAACTTGATTGGCCAATAAAAATTTTTCCTTTTTTACTCAAATTCCCTTCAAAAGTTTCCTAACTTATTCAAATCAAATTCTAATTGATGGGGAATCATTCTTTTATGACACAATCTTTACAATTATTTCCAATTTCCTCACTTAGTTGTCAATCTTTATTTGACCCTCACAATTTGACTTGTACTTGCCTCACAAGAAAGAATCAAGAGAGTATATCTTGTTTTATTATATTTTTTGTTTTTATATTTTTTTTGTTTTTAATTTGGTGGGCCCGGACAAAATAGGGTGTTTACAGCAGCGCATTTGGAAGTTAAATACTATTGCTCGCTGTAAAACATTCATGTGGACGACTTTTCACAACAAGTTGTTAACTAATGTTGAGCGATGTCGCAGGAAAATGGGAGTGAATGATGGTTGCCCCAGATGTGGAGATGCACCGGAATCCTGCTCCATGTGTTAAGGGATTGTGCGGAGACTAAGCAATTATGGTTAGAGATAGGAGGTATTAGTTTTTCACCCTGGTTTTTTGAAGCCTCCTGGATGAATTGGTTAAAAGCTAATATTCGCAGGCAAGTGAGAACTCATGGACTACGTTGGTGCGATCTTTTTGCAACTATATGTTGGCTTTTGTGGAGACGTAGGAATGAGTTTATTTTCCAAGATAAAAGTTATAGCAATGCTAGCACTATTATTCATGCTAAGAACCTGTTGGTATCGTTGGAGCAAGCACGAAAGAAATTGAAAGGAGTTAATTTGAATGGGAATGGAGTACAGGTGCAAAATATGTGTTGGAAACCTCCAAATCCAGGGTGGGTTAAGTTGAATATAATACTGATGGAGCGTGTACCCGGAGAGGGGTTATGGGGTGTGGTGGCCTTATCAGGGATGCAGAGGGTCAGTTTTTAAAAGGATTCATTCATCACATACCTGAACCCGGTGACTCCCTTCAAGCTGAATTATGGGGCATGCTGATGGGATTGAGGATGACATGGGAGCATGGAGATCGACAAGTTGTTATTGAGACAGACGCCTCCGATGTGGTAAGGTTGGTTAGTTCACAATGCATTGAAATGCATCCTGACGCCAATCTAATCAGAGAGATCCAGTTCATGTAGGTTAGAGATTGGGAAGTTTCAGTTCAACAGATTACAAGAGAAGCTAACTCCTGTGCAGATTTTTTGGCAAAATACTCACTACAGTCTATGCCAGGATATCTACAGTTTAACACACCAGCTGAAACAATGGTCATGCTAGTGCAAGATGACCGAGTTGCCTTGGATCTTTTGGATCCTGACTGATAACTAGTTAGTTTGGGTTTCTTACTTGTATAAAAACAACCATTCTTTTACGAGGAATCAACAATGCATACTTCAATGCCTTTATTCTTCTAAATTTATTATAATTTTATCTTGAACTATTTTTTATTGCACATATTAAAGAAATTTTTCATCAATTTTTTGACAATAATTATACAGGTGATTTTAAAGAAAACAATTCATACAAATAATAAACTTAACTAATTTTCTTGATATATGTAAATTAATTATCTATCTTCTACATTCAATACCCAAAGAAATAGACCAATGGTAGAAGATGTTCTCACAACGGGGATGACAACAAGCAAAGGACTATTATCAATTGCTCCCTCCGTTCCTAAATATAAGATCACTTTGGGGAAGTTGATAAGTTCCTAAATATAAGACCACTTCCTATTTTATCTCAAGTTTTGCCCAAACTACCCTTATACTCCCTCTTTTCATTGAAAACCCCTCCTCCTTTTAAAGTCAAGTAATTGAGGGGATTTTGGAAAAGATCATGTAATTTTATTGTCTTCCTTAATCTCCCCAAATTAACCAAAGTGATCTTATATTTAGGAACGGAGGGAGTACTTGATAATAGTGGAAAAGTCTCTCAAGGGAACAAAATAACAGCCCTCAATTCTCTTTTGATCCTGAAAAAATGAATCCATGATCAACGACTATACAAAGAGGTAAGAAAGGAGCTGACTATTAATTTCTTGTGTAAACTCATACAACAGCCATGCCCCCTATTTAGGATTACTTAGATAAAGTCACAATATTCAATATTGATTTATAGAGAGATACTTATAGATTGTCTGCCTATAAAGTTGGCATATTGGTGTCAAAATCAAACCCACACAAGAGGCAAATCTCCATGGTGAAACTTCCACACACTTACTGAGAACATGACTTGGGACTTGGGAGACTACTTCCTCAAATCATAAATGTAAATATATTCACTTAATTTGATGAGAAAATGTCATTTAAATCCCTCCGAATATACAAAAGGACAATTTAGGAACTCAAACTTCCAA
The DNA here is from genome assembly GCA_029929735.1 of Mimosa pudica. Taxonomy (NCBI): domain Eukaryota; kingdom Viridiplantae; phylum Streptophyta; class Magnoliopsida; order Fabales; family Fabaceae; genus Mimosa; species Mimosa pudica. The sequence goes on along the minus strand of JAKELP010000012.1, from coordinate 2,271,826 downwards.
AAGGACCATGAAGGAACTCGGACCTAGTTGACATTTCAAATTTGTGTGAAAGGACAAAATTGCCCCCACCATTAAACAACATTTACATCGCACCTGTTAACAGTTGAACTTTGGGCATTAACAACTGAACTTTAGGCATTGACATTTTGAACTTAAGAATTAACTTCTTCGTTAACAAGATAACATTGGTGTTAACATTTACACCACACCTGTTAACAATTGAACTTTGGGCATTAACAACGGAACTTTAGGCATTGACATTTTGAACTTAAGAATTAACTTCTTCGTTAACAAGATAACATTGGTGTTAACATTTACACTAATGTTATCTTGTTAACGAAGAAGTTAATTCTTAAGTTCAAAATGTCAATACCTAAAGTTCAGTTGTTAATGCTCAAAGTTCAATTGTTAACAGGTGCGGTGTAAATGTTTTGTTTAATGATGAGGGTAATTTTGTCCTTTCACACAAATTTGAAATGTCAACTAGGTCCGAGTTCCTTCATGGTCCTTTTGGAAATTTGAGTTCCTGAATTGTCCTTTTGTATATTCGGAGGGATTTAAATGGCATTTTCCCTAATTTGATTAGATAAAAAATATATATTAATTATTATTTCATTTTTCTCTTAAAGAATCCTTGTCATCATTTTTAGTTCTCTTTCTCAACTTTATACTTGGTTATTTAAATAAACTTCTTACTTGATTGTTGAAGGAACATCGATAAGGGGTAAGCTAAAAGAATATTGACAACAATTAGAAACGATCAAATCAGCTCTTAAATTAGGTCTTATATTTAAAACTCAATATTACATAGTTCCAACAATTTATAGAAGAATCCCTTTTTTATGTTTTGCAAGGGAGGGGATAGCGAAACCAAGCTCTTCTAGCATATTTACAGCTACATGTGAGTACAAGAGACTAACTATGAAATTTTGAACTCCTTTGATCATCTTCCAAACAAAAACATCTCCTTCGATGATTTGATATAGGTGTAGGTATATTCAGAAATCTTTTTACAAGATACAACGTGATTCAACATCAGTAGAGCAAGTGATTCTTCGAAGCACCCAAAAATAAAAAGCCAAAAGCTCAAAATACAACTTTATCTGAAGACGCAAAGATCAGCATCTTTCAAAAACCCTGTACAGCTTCTCCAAAGAAGCAATCTGAAAAAGGAACTCCAATTAAAATAAATTAAGAATCAAAAGAATTATAGAATTAATATTGATATTTCCTATTTTGTATTAGTAGAATCTTAGTCATAATTATCAATTATAGTATTAGGAAATTAAGTTATGAAGGAATCGTATTAAACTTGTAGGAGGAATCTATTATCTTTTTAGTAAGCTTTTGTATTATAAAGATGATATCATAGCAATGAAATCTCTACCGGACTACTCAGTCAATTTTGTTTCCACACAAATTCTAAAACAACAACCAATTTATAATCACATGAAGAACTACTCCATCCTAACTGCTTAAGCTAGTTTGTGAAGGTCTAAATCGTCTAAGATTAATTTCTGGCATATTTCTAACAAGGAATAAAGAAGACATATTAATTTAGTTTACTATATGGGTTAAGCACAGGCTACTATATTTTATACAAGAGCTTAATTTGATTCGGAAACAGAGGTACAGACCCTGACCACTCGGGGTCTTGCTCATGGAAATCCACTTTGTTCCTTGATAGAAGATTTGACCATGGAATTCTGATAATGATTATAAAGATATTTATATACAAAGTATTGAAAATCTAAAAATTAGATTACCAAGCCTCGTTCAAGGTCTAAGATTTATGTAATAGATAGTCAGTAGCAGCTAAGTTATGATGGATAGAAATGACACTTAAGTTGATACATCTGGGATGCAAAAAATATTTATGTAATAGATAGTCAGTAGCAGTTATGTTAATTCAAGCAGATATAAAAAGGCTAGTCAGTATGATAAGGTCTCATATTTCACAATTCGCAAGAAACTAACCAAAAACCCTTCTACAAGGTTTCAGCTGGTATTCCCTTCTCATTCTTATTTTGCAATGCCTATCAAGCCTTTGTATTTTGTAAACATTATTCAACAATTTTATCTTTTTAATAATTACTTTTAAGAAGTTGGGGGGTAACAATAACTTTTTATACTCAAGTTACTTCTACAAGAACAACAAAGTCATCATCAAAGGGAAGAGATTTCAATGAACCATACAGCGATATCATCATACAAAAAGAACTAAAGGTTTAAAATACAGACACACACACACACATTTACCTGAACAAATGTTCCATTCGTAGCCATAGAAGCAGGCGGTTTGAAGAAGAGTTTCAAAGATGGAAACAGCACATGTTGTATTGACCATTCACGCTGGGACCAGGCAAGCTTTGCCTCAGATAGCAGTTCATGACCAACATCATTCTCCAATATCTCATCACTCCCTGAATATATAACGCAGTGACTAGTGAGGCTAGATGTCATTACCATCTATTACAAAAAAATAGCACAGTATTTTTTTTTCACATGCTGAGATAAGGTTTTCATGTTGTTATACTCCCTCCATTCCTAAATATAATACTCTCTCTGGTCCCTAATATAAGAGCTAGCCGCCAAAAAAAAGCTTCTCAAGAAAACATGTAAATGTTAGTTGAGTTCTGGGGTTAATACTTCTTTTCCCATATTGCTCATATTTATTATGATACTATTAAGAGAGAGAAATATATAAGTATTAATAAATATGAAAGAGAGTTAGGGGCAAAGTAGGAAAAAACGCATTAAATGACGAGAGAATATTAGATGAGCTCTTATATTAGGGACCAAAGTCATTCAAATTTTGGGCTCTTATATTAGGGACCGGAGGGAGTATCACTTTGAGGAGTTATGTTAGTTCCTAAATATAAGATCACTTTCTATTTTATCTCAAGTTTTGCCCAATTTACCCCTAATCCTTTTACATGTAGAGAAATTAATTCTCATTCAGTCACTCACTCACTCTTCACTCTATCACTATTATCATACCTTGATCCCATCATCATCACTATGAACTCAAAATCAATCAAACCACCTCCATCACTATCAGCTCCTTGAATCATCCTTTTACACTCTGCTAACTCGTCTTCCAAACTCTTCATCACCAGTTTACCACTTGAAGCTCCTTCACCGAGATCTTTCTATTTTGGTTAACATAAACATTGCAAGCGCTTTCTTCAAATTCTCCATCGCCTCCATCGAATCGATTCCATTCGTGTTCAACTTGATGAATTCCAAAAGGCTGATAAATTCGTCACTGTTTAGTTCCTCCTCCATCTCTCCGCCAAGATTTCTTAGTATAGATTTGAGCTCTGACGATGAGATCTTGTTATGCGGGTAAGGTGAGAGGCTAAACTCCTAAAGTTGTGAAGCAAGATAAGAAAAAGAAGCCACGTTGCAAGGCCCACAAGAGGATGCAATACAATCACCGATTCGTCACTGCCATCATTGGTTCGGCAAGAGAAGAATCCACTTTTATTAAGTGAGGGGTATTTTAGGAAGATCATGTAGTTTAAATGTCTTTCTTAATCTCTCCAAATTAGCTTAAGTGATCTTATATTTGAGAATGAAGGGAGTATATTCTAATTATGTTGTGAGTCACTCCCAAAGGCACACATAACCCCAACTTAGTTTCTTAAGTTCTCCAATTCAAGAAATAGAACCATCCATACATGTATAAGGCTCTATCAAAGACCAAAAAAATTAATAATCCAGGTCAATTACCGAGAAACCCAATTTGAGAGTCAATTTTCTCTTGACTCAGCCAAAAGAACATACCATCCAAGAAAAGCATGAACTTAACGATTTCTTCTTTGATATGCTCAATTAGAAGTCTACAACTATGTTGAGCAAATGTGACCCAGAAAATGAACCCTGATGTAATCCAATTTTCATCTGGATTCCCCTCCAGAATTTCAACATTAATCATTTCCTTCTCATACAGATCTTGAAAGGCATTGATTTATACACCATCACACCTATCGTATACAAAACTTTCCAAAGTAATTCTCTTAGCACGAAATCATAAGCTTTGTCCAAGTCAATAAAACCACATTTAAGTCTTTACTCTTTGCTTCAACACCTTTCTATTAAGCCTATGAGGGAAGAAAATTAAAGAGGAAAAATACTATGAGGGAAAACTCCCAAACATAGTGAACTTTTTTTACAAGTTTTGGAAGTTTTCCTTCCTAGTATTTTCTTCCCCTGTTTTCCTCCCTATATTTTCTTTTATCAGAACTCCCCCCTCCTCCCCAACCCCCCCCTCTCCCCCCCAATATTGATAGTACTAGCTAATTAAAAATAAAAAATGATACAAATAAAGAAGCATCGATGTCAACTAGCTTGAGGAATTTTCATTCAATCTCAAAGTAAAAATATTTTGAACACAATGACAATTCATACCATTAGTGTTGCAAGAGTTTGGTTCAGCATAACTTAATTTTCTCTTCTTGTAAAACCGCAATCCATCCCCAGTGGGGTTGGGCAACATGGGCGGGTGCATTGCATAGAAATTTCCTAGAGAGGCTGCAATTGTTTGCAAGCAATTCTTTTCAACATCCCAATCAACCTGCTCATCAACAAAAGAATATTACATTCTACATTAATTCAAAAAAGGAAAGCATACAAAAAAGAGAAATATCAAGCAATCATGGTTATTTTATGGCCAACATGCATATCATCGCATGTTATGGCTCAGATGGTCATGGCCCAGTCTATAACCTTGAGCCAACATAAGCTTGACTTTCATCCTTCCTATCTCCCATCATTGATGTTTCCACAAGGACTTGTATGAGCACATTCATTACTTCCCTCTATCCAAGAAATAGGTCCTCAAAATCCGAACTATAAAAACAAAATAGTGGGCCGAGGGGGCGAGGAAGAGAAAGGAAAGAGATGTTTATGTGAGTAAAGCCTATGGGTCTATTAGGTACAAGATATTTCGAGGGGAAGGGAGGGAAAGGGAAATATAAGTGAACCATATTTTTAAAAATTGAAGTAGGGTTTTAAAATTTTAAGCAAGATATAAAATAAAAGAGCAATAAATATCGATTTAGAACTTTTAATTTCATTTCTCAATTATTTGTAAATTCAAGTCCCAAAATTTCCCTCGATCCATTTTTCCTCCCCTCCTCTAGTACCAAACAGGCCCTATAAGTAGCCTAAGTGATTTTCCTCTTTAGTTAATAACAGTATAGCTGTCAATGTTGATTGATTTATGAAACAGACAGTTCAAAGTCATGTTACAAAACACCTGTCTGCATCATGCCCTAAACGGGTGTTAAGGGTTTTATGTTGGTTGAAAACCAACATTCCATTTCTGAGGAGCCAGTCATACAAATCACAATAGAAATCAAAGATTAGGAAAAACAAGATGAGAAGAGCATGGAAAGCATAAAAGCATCACTAACATCGTTTCCCAAACTTAGTACGAATTCCGGGATGCGATCCATATCAGGAGTATATTGATCAAGTATCACAGGAAGTTTAGATAAATTTCCATGTTTGTCAATATGAATGCAGAAATGATACTCCAATATGCCAGCTTTCTGTTTCAGCAGATCTGTGTTCATCTGGAAAAACAGTAAAAGAAATGCATGCCAAAAGTATGAGAAACAAAGTCATAAAACAGCAATTTATGAGACATTTAAGCATAGATAATTACAATACAATAATCTAACAGTGATGCACAAACTAAGATTTCATGAATTAGACCATAGCTCAAAATAAAGATTAACCAAAAAAATTCGGTGAAACGAGAAAGAAAAGTTACATCTAAAAAGCACATATACTCGCAAGACAAGATTCAACAGTACAGGAACTGAACAGCAACACTTGAACAATTTTCTAGGATGCTGACTTATTTTTGGCAAGTCATATCAATCATTTCATATATGTTAGAAAGTTTACAGTTGAGTATTCATAAAAAACTAAAGAAGCAAAACAATTTTGATGATTTCAGTTGGAGTTACATTAGGTTGGGAAACCAAACAAATGAAGATGGAATCTCAAGCTTATAGAACTACCGGATTACAACATTTAAACAAATTATGTTGACAAAAGTAGATATCCAGTCACCCATTTCTTGAGAAAGACTTAAGAAGGAAATCTTAAAATGGCAAAATGGCTTCATTTAGAATATGGGAAAATATATGGAGTACATCGACCAAATAGACACATCAACCCATAGTGGATCTAGTTCCACATTGATTGATGCTACTGGTTTGAAATTGATTAGGAGATTTGTCTCTTTTCCTCCCTTACATATCTAATCATTTCGTTTTCAACAAGTTTTAGATCAAGGTAATACGAGCACTCTGAAATACCAGACCTCATCATCTTTTTTTCTGCAACATGTGCTACAATTTCAAGAAAAAATTACTGTGGCTTGATCTCTACTTCTGTCTTTCTATATTATCTTCCCATCAATAAACAAAAAACTATATTCATTGAAAAAGAACACAACACAGAACAAAACAGTTTTATTATTCAATACTCAGAGCATACATTCTTTTGTGAAGAATTTCTATTTCAAGTTTTCAGAAAAAAAGGTGCACCTTCTTCAAAGATGCAGGAGGGGACAGAGGAAAGGGAATAGATTCTTGCTAAAAATAGCTTTGCCCAACGAATTAACCAATATGCTCGTAATGATATAACAGAAGCAATTTCTAACATTCATCATATAAGCTTAATTGAAAGCAGGGCAGTTACTTCGGCAATTTTTATTTTCAACTCATCATTCTCAGTGGATTCTGAATCTAAATCATCTTCTTGCAGTGCCAGCATAATCAGGTCTTTCAAGGGGGCTGGATCACTTAGTTGTATAGCATTGAAATGTTCAAGCCGACTCAAAACTTGCTGATACATAAGCTCTTTGCTGAAAATGTATTAACTAACAGTTAGAAACCAAAAAAAAAAAGTAATTGTAGAACGTGTGCCATTGTTGACATCTTAGCATAAACCAGAAACAGCAAAATATCTACCTCAGGTTTACTACATTCGCTAGATAGAGATGAGTGTTATGTTGAACCAAAGCAAAAACATCATCTACCATTCCAATATACGTGCAATGCCTTGCAACATCAAGCAAACCTTGAAAAAATGTTTATCAAATCAGTGAACCTTGTGAGAATAAATCATCAGAGACAGATTCGTGAAAGATTAATACCAGAGTGACAATTGCTATTGATCTCATCAAGAAGCTCATGAGCACTGATGTTCACTGAACAATCATTTGGCCGCCTTCTTTGTCTAACTGAGGACCTGACAAGGGATACAGCAACTCATTTATTTAAGAACAAAGTATTTCATATGATTTATTCTATCACAGACTTATCTAAAGACTACATGATTCTAGCATCCAAATAAAGCATACAAACTAATCATAAAATTTTGAAAGGATCAAAGAAAATTGGTATAGTTGAATCAAAACTCACCACATATGTTAGATTTGATGGCAGCTTTCTAGTGAGAGAGAACCTAATTAATGACCTAAGTTAAGTCATGAACACTTGGAAAAAAACAACAAGATAGTCTTAGTCCACTAAGTGTGGTCGGCTACATGGATCATCATAGTTGCTAGGGCCCATTTCAAATGATTGAAGAATCCTGTGACTCAATAACTAACATAAACTCTATCGTGCTGAATCTTATGAACTTGAATCAATGACAAATCATATTGGGTGCTCAGCTGGTGATTGACGGTTTACATAATTTTACTGCACATTCATGCATAATAACCTCATAAAACCTACATGAGAGGCACCAAAACCACACAACACACTCAAATAAACCAAGGTCAATGCGGAAACAGTTTTCTTTGATAACAATGCAGAAACATAGTCTAAGGCCACTGCAAAAGGCATTTGTGATTAGACCTAGTAAAAAAGACTTCTCGGGCAACACAGAATTAGTGTACAAGGAACCATGAGAATTCCTCTTCATAACATAGTCACTATAAGTGTATGCATCACAGCCACACCAAATTGTCATTGGTCACCGCTATATAAAAGGATTAACCCAGTTTTAGTCCTCACTTGGTGAGGGTGCTGGGGAAGGAAATATATTAGGCATCCTTACCCCTGCTATGCAAAGAGGGTGATTCGAACCCGCGACCTCACACCCAAGGGCAAGCCAGCTTACCATTGAGCCAAAGCGACTCAATACCATTGAGCTTACCATTGAGTGAAGCCGGCAAAATGGTGCTGGGTAAGGGAATATAAAAGGAAAAAGGAAAAACAAGTCAAAACACGGAGCAGTATTGGTCCATTGTCCAACTCAAAAAAGTTGACAACTTAACACGGGATAAATACACACACACACACAAAATTAAATTCAAATAACTAGTTACTAAGGTGGGGATATTTCAACATATGCAAACCAGCTAGAGGGTGCGCGCTTGAATATTAAAATTTTTTTAATGACTTTCTAATTTGTACCCCCTCATATCTTTCCACTTAAGTTTCTTCACTAGTTAACATTGCTGTTGCCAATTTATGAACGGTATAATTTATTTTGACTTCCTAAATCCAAATTTATGTAAGGCCTTATCCATTTATTCAATGAGAACCCAAACTCTCAATAATCTGAAAACTTACACTTCATCTTGCTCGCCTCACTTCACCAAGAGTCTTTGTCTTGAGTATTCTCATAATTAACACTAAGTAAACTTTTATTCATACTAAATGCCAACGCATAGTATTCTTATTTCAACTGGTGAAATACTCCTTCTGGTTTTAAATATAGGGGTATTAGGGAGTTGATTTTAATACTAAAATTAATACCTATTTCTAATTTTTAATTTTTTTCAAGTTTTGTTCTAAATAAACCTGTTAGAAGATTATTAGGAAATAATTATAGTATTAGGAAATATTTAGAGAATAAGAATATTATGTTTTATTAGGGATTATTATTAGGAAAACTTGTAGGAGAAGTTTATTGTCTTTTAGGAAACTTTTATATTATAAGTATGTAAACACATCAATGAAATAAAGAGAAGACTTTTATTTTGGTGAAACCCCTTTGTTTTCAACATGGTATCAGAGCAGAGACTCTTTCTGGCCGTCCTAGTTCATTTCTAGTCTTCCTGGTTCAGAATACTGTTCACGTGAACAGTACCAGAGGTCTCTCAGCCAATCTGTGCCATTCCGGTCATATTATCGTAACACGCGCCACGTTTTCAGGTTCGCACGAAGCCGGCGGTCAAACCCCAGTTCGTCCGGTCTTCTTCGGTCTTCGTCTTCCGCCGCACGCTCTGACACTTCCCCACGCGCCGTCGCCGCCATCCCACGTGCGGCCGCGGTTTTCGCCGTTTTCTCCTGTTTTCGCCGGCGATCGTTCCTGGTGAAATTTAGATCCGTTTCTGACCTGGATCTGGTCGTTTGTAGCTCTTTTTTTTTTTTGAACTGAGTCGTTTGTAGCTCTTGGTGAAGCTATTTGATTGTCTTCTTGTGCTCAATGGCTAAAAAGAAGAGAAAAAAAAAGGTGTTCGTGGATCTTATGGTTCTAGATTCTAGTTGCTTCAAATTTTTGGTGTCGGTTTGTGCCTCTTGCTAGCTGTTGCAGTTTGGTTCTTGGCATTTTTTGTTGCCCCTCTTGTGATCTTGATGCTATTCCATTGGTGGTATGGAGTTTTGTTATTTGGAGTTCTATTTGAACTTCATGTTTTGGAGTTGTCATCCTGTTCCGGTGGATCCAATGGTGATTGCATTCGGTTTTGTGTTGGGATGAGCTCCTGTTTGGTGCCTGTTTGGCATGTTTTGGTTGCTCTGTGTTGAGCATTGGATTTTAGATTTCATCTTTGGTTTTGCATCAAGTTCACTGATTTGTTATGGGGAGTGTTAAGTTTTGTTTGTTTTTGGGAGTATCTTTGTAACAAGTTGGAACAAACAAGTTGGATGTTCCAACTTGAGGGGGAGTGTTAGAAGATTATTAGGAAATAATTGTAGTATTTAGAAATATTTAGAGAATAATAATATTATGTTTTATTAGGGATTATTATTAGGAAAACTTGTAGGAGAAGTTTATTGTCTTTTAGGAAACTTTTATATTATAAGTATGTAAGCACATCAATGAAATAAAGAGAAGACTTTTATTTTGGTGAAACCCCTTTGTTTTCAACAAAACCTTATCGATCCTCCTTAGTAAAAATCAAGAAAGAGGGAGAAAGGGAATTAAGGAAGATTATTAGCGTGCTTTAGGAAAACATATCACATTAACTAACTTAACTAACATCTCTCATCAAATCAAATTAGGTAAATAGGCCCTACTGTAGTACCAAATGAAGTTCTGTTTTCCAAGATAAACACCAATAGATGTAGTCATTTGAACATGTAGGCTAGATGCAGAGAAAAATTTCAGATTGTAAGGTGCCCAGCCTACTGATGGTGGGAGGTGAATGTACACGTCATTAATTAAAAAATTAGCATTCAACACATTTGAGTGAATAAAGGAGCTAATAAGATCAGAATTTTAGACGAAGTTGTTTCTTATGACAAATAAAACCCAATAAGTACACAAGGTTTTAAACACAGAACAAATGGCTTCATTAATTTTATCAAAAATAAATTAATTTGATAGGTTTATATTATCTTGATGAGCAGAACAATGTACAGGAAGCAAATAAAAATCACCTCACTTCAGTCAAGCTAGGACTCTTATCAAGATGTCCACTTGATTGTGTTTCCATGTAAGCATGCAATCTTCCATAAGGATACGTTGAATCTGTTCTAACCATTTTCTGTACTGGAATTTTCTGCGATTTTGAACCTGTAATTAATAAGAAATATTATATATTAATGAAAAATATTAAGGGACTAAAATGCAAAAAGGATTAGATATCATTTTGGCCGATGAAATATTGGCTAAGTATCATCATGAACAAGTATTAATTAAAGGTTCTTGTACGCCAACTAAACTTCAAAAATTGAGTAGAAAGGCCAATAGCATGACATGCATCCAAATGGCTGTTAAGTCAATGCCACATGTGCACACATCACTAGTCCACATTATTAACCGAGCACAAATGGACTAAACAAGGACAATCACAAATTGTTCTTCTTTTAACATATGGAATGGTTCTTTCTTTTTTGTCCTTTTCTAAGGTAAACAAAGAACATTTGTACTCGAAGCTAGTAGATTGACAGCTGATTTGTGCTTCTCTATGGTTCCCACTAACATTAATTGTTCTTAATCTTATCCACAGAACAAATATTAACAACCTTGTTACCAGACAGAACCAACACATTAATTGCGTCTTCATGATCCTGTACAAATTCTAAACACTTGAAATCAATAAAGCAGGGAACCACTGTTGAAAGATTTTGAGAGATCCATATTTGGTTACCATGACATCGTTGTGAGAATCACTGGTGAAATTAAGGCTTGTCTTCAAGAGCAAATGTCATTGTTGAAATAACGTGTAGAGGAATTTTCCATGGAAGATTAGGGGAATCAAAGAGGAAGGAGATGAAGTGAATGTGGTTATGAGTTGGTGATGATATTGAGTTTCTCTAGGGATGTATTACTATTGTACTTGAAGGAAAGGGACTAGGATTTGGTTAACGAGAGGCAGAGGTAAGGCAGTGGTGGATTCGTTGACAGCCCACCAAGCGGCGGCATCGATATTCTTGCGATCGATTTGAATTAAGGAGGTCAGAGGTAAGGGGATGAAAGAGAGTGTTTAGATTGCATAGTGAGATTCAAATGGAAGATAAAGATGAGGCTTCTTCATGATGAGGGTGAGCATGTGAACCCCATTTTACCATTATGTCGACTGAACCCAAAATAGGAATTGAGAAAGAAAAGGAAGAACTCACAGATCTACCTCAATCTCGTGGTCTATATATGATGAATGTTGAGCCCATGTTGGACTGAAGGAAAAAGGAGCAATGTGTTGCCACTTGGAATAATGACATGTCACCACCTGGCAAGGGACTAACGGCGATTTGCTCACATTTGACAATATTGGCCAAATGATTGCTTTAGAATTAGGTCAGCACACAAGATACCTTTAATTAGTAGTTACGCCAAATGATAATTTGCCAATAGTTCATAGGCTATAATTATATTTAACCCAACAAAAAATATGCAAGATAAGGAAAAACAATTCTATAATACCTAACACCACAGGACTCAAGTTGGCCTCCTCGCATGGTTTCACATAACAAGATGGGGATGGTCTTGCTGTCTGTTACAAGAGAGAATAAAAATTGAATTTCATGAGTTACACTGATATGTAATAAGAATAGAATAATTGGCCAAGTAGTTAGATAGTGAAACAGAACAAGTAGTCGTGGAGGTATTAGCTATTCATGTCCCTAAGCACATATGTAGATAAATTTACACTATTGCATGGGCAGATTATATTGTGAATGAATTGCATGGCTTAGCTATCTGTTTCTCTCTATCCATCTATTTCTCTCTTGTGTGTGTGTCTGTATAAACAGCACTGATAGGGTAAAACAGGTTACGAAGAGACGAGGAGTCCTGAAATTGACCTGAAAGGATAGAAATGTTTTGAAGGACAAAGTAAAACGGAATAGGGACTCATGTAGAGGAAGAAAGGGCCAAGTCGGAAAAACAAGATGAAAAGTGTTCTGGATACTAAGAAGTTGCATGGTAGTCTCCATAAATGAAAAGTGATCTAGGAACTTCAAAAGGTTTATAATAAGTATTTTAAAAAATCGAGATCTAAGGATAATTGCATGAGTAGTAGGTTATGTCACTAAAATTTAGGGTATTAGAGTAAAAAGGGGTCAACCCAGTTCTAGTCTCCACTTTGTTTAAATACTGGGGAATGCAATATATTAGGCAACCTTACCCCTGTTTTTGCAAAGAGGCTGATTCATTTTTTTTTTTGACCTTTACAAAGAGGCTGATTCAAACCTATAAATTCAGACTCCGCAGCAAGCGAGCTTACCGTTGACACAAGCCAACCCTTTTAAGTTTAAGGTATTAGAGTAATTATGGAAATTTTACCTGAAAATTCAGGAAAACTATGCAAATTAGAGAAAAATGAAAGACAGATTCTAAGTTATTCTTTAGGGCTGAAATGGGGTATTAAGGATGAAAATTCCTCGAGAAAGTTTTAATAATATTGAGCGAGCATTTGGATGAAGTATACTTTTGGCTGAAAAGAGGTATTAAGGGTCAAAATACCTCTAGAGACTATTTATATGTTTCATCCATAAAGCTCATTAAGAACTACAATTAGAAACTTCAATTGTTTCATTTTAATTTGATAGGTATTTTTTTTATGATTGCATTACGTTAGGTTTTAGCCCCTTAAATCTGAAATATGCATTTTTTATCCTCTTTTATTAACATTTTTTATCCTCTTGCTTTTTTTGCATTGCATTCGAGCTAGGCAATGGCTCTTGCTTTGTTACAATACTCGAGCAATACCACACATTACTTACAGGTAACAACCTAACATTAACACAATATCTCTGTATGTCCCTGTTCATAAGATTTGACAAATATTTTTACGTTAGTTTTTCAAGGCCTAACACAGCCCTCCTCCAATAATAAGGCTTGGGACCGGCTATAACATAAGATAGACATGAAGTTCAATAGTCAAAGTCTAAAAAATGATGCAAAATCTAAGTTACAGATCCTGGTCAAAATTATTAAAATTTTAAAATTTCAAAACTTCAAGCTTCACATCTAAAATAAAAGAAACATATTCTCACCCAAAAAAAATTAAAGAAACATAAATTAGCCGCAGATCATTTACTTTATAAGAATCCTTTTACCAAACTTCAAGCCTCACTTATAAAATAAAAGAAACAGAAAGTAGCCCCAAATATTTTGTTGACTAAAGCAAGACCAAATGGCATGAACTGCAATTGATCCTACACTCTTATGTGAATCCTGTTAACAAACGAGCATTGGTGGAGAGAATGCTCCACAAAATTATCAAGCCACTTTGTACGTAAATTTAAAACGATGAAAAAGAAATAACAAATTAATAGTACTTGAACATTTTAACATGAATTAATCTCTAGAAATTATTAAGTTGTCATTCCCAGTAAGTACAGGAAACCAATGACCAACAACCAACAACAAAGCCTTATCCAACTAAGTGGAGTCAGCTATATGGATTGTACAACGCCATTGTCATTGATTCATATTCATGAGATTTGACAGGGTTTGACGTTGTTGTTTGGGTCTAATACAACCCCTCTCCTTTACCTGGGGCTTGGGACTAGCTATAAGTATAGTAGAGTTCAAGCACAAATAACCATGCTGCTCAAAACATTACTGACAACACATCACAACAAAACGGTAACAGGCATTGATATTTGCAAAGAATCTATTTCCCCACAGCTCAAAGAAGCAATTACCACTCATCATGCACAAAAAGAAGCAGATATTACTGACATTCTAAGAAGTGATTGAAATCTGGAGTGTGCCCTAAGACATACCTCTTCTTGAAATGCCCGAGCATCGTTTGAGCTTCTCAACCTTGATTCAACCAATGTTTGTATCTTCTCAATGATAACTTCCTGGTTTAAAAGGCTTACCTGTATGCCCAAAAAATAATTCCTTTAACAAGAAAGAACAAACAAATACAATCATCCACTTATTGGAGCATCATCCTTTTTTTTCCTTCTAAATCTTAAGTTTCTAAATTTGACAAAGAGCACAAAGAAGCAATTTTGAAGCTTGCTATGGATAGGTATAACCAAAAAAAAAAAAATTGCTCAATCAGGATTGCTGAGTCAATCCTCATAGTCTTTACTACACAGAAGTACAAAACACACACCAGTAATGGGATCAGGATGACCATTATCATCCGCCCATTGAAACCCTAAATAGTATGATATTAAATGCTTAGAAGCATTAAAATAATTTTCAATTAGAAAGTAGCTCAGTCCATCAAAGAATTGTTATATGTGAAGAAAATACACCATCAACTTATAAATAGAAATTGGTATGATGAATCCCTTTGTTAGAAGATTATTAGGAAATAATTATAGAGTATTAGGAAATATTTAGATATAAGAATATTATGCTTTTATTAGGTAATCAATCATATTAGGTAAACTTATAGGAGAAGTTTATTGTCTTTTTAGGAAACTTTTATGTTATAAGTATGTAAGCACATCAATGGAATAATAAGAAGACTTTTATTTTGTGAAACCCTTTTTTGTTTTCAACATGGTATCAGAGCATAGACTCTCTTTCTGGCCGCCCTAGTTGGTTTCTGGTCTTCCCGGTTTGGAGTACTGTTCAGGTGAACAGTACCAGAGTTGCCTCAGCAAATCCGTGTCCTTCCGGTCTTCTCCTCGTGACACGCGCTGCCCCATCAGGTTCGCACGAAGCCGGCGAACATTCCCCAAGTGATCCGGTCTCCATCCGCCTCCGCACGCGCCGCCACGCGCCACCGCTGGAGCCCCGCGCGCCTTCGCCGCCGTCCCACGCGCCACCGCACGCGCTGCCGGAAAGTTCTGTTTTCTGCCAGCGAACGTTCGCCTGTCGTTTCTGACCCTGATCTGGTCGTTTGTAGCTCCTAGTGAAGTTATTTGGTTGTCTTTTTGTGTTCAATGGCGAAAAAAAAGAAAAAAAAGAAGAAAAAAGAAAAAAAAGGTGTTCGTGGATCTTGTAGTTCCAGATTCTAGTTGTTTCAGATTTTTAGGTGTGATCTTGATGCTATTTCCATTGTGTTTTGGAGTTTTGTAATTCGGAGTTCAGTTTGAACTTCGTGATTTGGAGTTTTGTAATTCGGAGTTCAGTTTGAACTTCGTGATTTGGAGTTTTGTAATTCGGAGTTCAGTTTGAACTTCGTGATTTGGAGTTTTGTAATTCGGAGTTCTGTTTGAACTTCGTGATTTGGAGTTGTCATCTCGTTCCGGTGGATCCCAGTGGTGATTGCATTCGGGTTGTGTTGGGATGAGCTCCTGTTTGGTGCCAGTTTGGCATGTTTTGGTTGCTCTGTGTTGAGCATGTTTGGATTTCAGATTTCAGCTTTGGTTTTGCATCAAATTCACTAATTTGTTGCCCATGGGGAGTGTTGAGTTTTGTTTGTTTTTGGGATTATCTTTGTAACAAGTTGGATGTTCCAACTTGAGGGGTGTTAGAAGATTATTAGGAAATAATTATAGAGTATTAGGAAATATTTAGATATAAGAATATTATGCTTTTATTAGGTAATCAATCATATTAGGTAAACTTGTAGGAGAATTTTTTTGTCTTTTTAGGAAACTTTTATGTTATAAGTATGTAAGCACATCAATGAAATAATAAGAAGACTTTTATTTTGTGAAACCCTTTTTTGTTTTCAACACCCTTGAATAAAAATAATGACGATAGATTCTGGTTAATCTGATAAAGTGATGCATCAAAGATTAGTGAGTAAATTAATACATTTTTCCATACTCAACCTGACACTAGCTTTGCATTGAGTATCTCAATCTAGTTCATTAATTACCCTACTGAATCACATGTAGAAGCAATAAATCAAAATCTCTGATCTTAAAAAATGACAGTAAGAAAAAGGTTGCATCCCAGAAAAATATCAACACATGCATAGAGCTGGGTGTTTCTAAATGCTGATCGGGGTAAATCTCCCATTGATAGAGAATCAAACTCAGGTTATAGTGTCTACCTTTTGATGACCAATTACCGGCACAAGTAAGAAGCAGTCAATCATAGCTGGAAACAACCTAAGGCCAAATTTAGAGCTAACACTCATGAAGGTAAGCAATTAAAAAGAATCTTAAGGTTTTGTTGTTGTACATCCCTTTTAGTACTAGCAACTTTCTTGGAAACTTGTGCTTTGCTTAGACCTATAAAAGTAGGCCTCACGAGCACTCATTAAAATATCAAAACATTCATTGAAAAAAACACAAATTTTAACTTTTTCTATTCAAATCAAATATTAATTATGGTCAGAATAAAATCTATAAAGAGATACTGACATGCAAATTTAAATTAGGTCTATGCTATTTACCTCTCTCTTTGTTGGATGCACATTTACATCAACATTCTCAGGAGGTACAACAATTGTCATGTATACGAAGGGTTTAGAAGCTTTGGGCAATGTTGCTGAATATACAACTTCAATTGCCCTCTTCAATGCAGAACACTCAACCAATCGATCTGAGCAACATGAAAATTTTCATGAGAGCCTGTAACATTTATTGAAGCTGAAGATAAAAGAAAATAGATTTCCAATGTAAATGATGAGATATCCTTGCAAAGCATGGAATAATTTTTCTTATTTTTCAATCAAATACACTTCTTTGACAGTGCTATGAAAAAAGCACGCAAGAGAAAAAAATTATAACACCAGAAGATCAGTACAATGTCATAATATTGTCCAGCGTCCCAAAACCATTATAACTTGTCAAGGAAATACAAGCAGATAAAGAATCTAAGAAAGTCTTGTAGAATGAGAAATTAACAGCTTTTATTTAAGCCCCCCCCCCTCCTCCCAAAAAAAAAAACAGAGACAGAGAGAGAACAGAAGGAAAGAGACAGGCTCTATAAACATGGGGTTTCAGCAACAAAACTTACAAATGGTGAGGGGCATTCACACATCCTGTCATGAATTTTAATAACGTGTAAGACATTTGTTAAAATAGAAGTTCTAGATAAAAGGAGTCTTCAAATATTTTACGGCTAGTTTTTAGGCTGATCATTATATTTTGTTGAGATTAGACTGCTGTCTTTCCCATGAATTTCTGCAATATTAAAGTGTCTTCCTAAGAGCAAAAGACACTGAGCAAGCTAAATATATATTGCATATTAATCTCACACACACAAGACATACCATTGATGAAAAGAACCATTGTGATCTTCTTGGCAGCATAATCTGCATTAGAGATGAAACCGTGCATCTCATAAGGTGAACTAGCCAGATCATCACTTGAAGATTCAATTTCCATCAAATTGCGAGCAACTGAAACACCATAAACAGATCCAATGGCATCAAGCTTTGATGATGTAGCAACTGTGTGAACATCAGCTCTCATAGCTCCATGCTGAATGCAACAAGAGTCAAGTTATAAATGAATATTAATTTCAAGAACATACTATGCGAACAAACAATACGAAGAGCAGGTTTACCACTCAAGACACCAACCTTTCTGCAAGAGAAACCAACATTTATGTGATGGATGGCAAAACGGCTGATCAAGTCAACAATCTTTGGATAGTCATCAGCAGAATTTTGTAATGTCTTCCTCCTTGCAGCCATATTATAGAATAAGTTCTCAACCTTAACACAAAATGACAACAATTTCAACTCACAGAAAAGTAAGTCTAATTGCATATTCAGAGAATACATTCTCAAGAAAATCAAGTTACATGGAGACAAAAAGCCAATAATGTGTAAGATTAACAATTAGCAAATGAAGAATGACAAAGAAATGGGTGCATTTCCAGAAGGCAAGGAGAGCCTTAGACCAAATTGCAGATCTTCTTCTCTTATATGACATTTTTCAACCGCAGAATGATGATGTATGATCATTCATAGGCATTGTTGATAAAAAATATAAACAAGCGAAATGAGTAATTTGATCTGAATTACCATCCAAATTCCTCCATACAATAAAATCTCGAAGGAACCCATATGGCATACTTTACTAAAGTGATATTATAAAGTAATGCAATATATTGTAATGGGTAAAGGTGCAAAAATAGCCAAATTTCAAAAGGGGCACCCATAACCCAGGTAAATTCGAGGGTGCAAAACTATACATGGTAAACCAAAATAGGGCAAAGTTAATCTCTCTGTTAGACAGAGGAAATGGACATTATTTTACACATGGGCCCACCCTCATTAAATGACATGGCATATAGATGTTTTTGTACCTTTTTGCAGTGATCACTCTAACCATGACTAAACTCTCCTTTCATTTTTGAAAAAATAATTTCAGCCCAAAAATGAGTTAAAAATCTAGATAAAAAGAAAACTAAATAAAAACTCATAAATAGCAAAATATTAATACACGCATACACATATATTATGCAGCAGTATTACAATGAGAAAAAAACTATTTCTATACACAAAAAAAACACAGAATTTTAGATGTTTAATCATATTGAGCTTTGTTTTCAAAATTTTATTTCTGTTCTGTAATTTCATCGGTTAAATTATATAAATGATTCTGCGGAAAAAGAGAACTGTGCACTATTTAAGCAAAAAAAAACTTGTTTTCCTTTGAAGCCAGAAAAGCAAAAAGGTATTCATACCATTATCTGGGTTCCTTTTACAGCAGCACAAGCCTTAGGTTCATGCTCCATAACGCCATCCCTATATGATACCCTAAACCGAAAATTCAGCACAAGTCAACAAAAATTTGTAAACTTCAGTTGGATCATCAAAGCAGAGAAGATATTAATATCATAAAAGATTGGCTATGGCAGCAAAAACCCTTAATGTTTCCAAATCACAAACCAGTGCAAGACATAATACTAAGGATTTTTCCACATTGGTATTATTTATATCTATATATTAAACTTTTGTTCACCTGTAACCATGCAACTGCCCTTTGGTTATGGTAGTGACGGTGACATGCCCAACATATGTCATGCTTGCCAGAGCCTCTCCCCTAAATCCCATCGATTTGATGGACAGTAAATCTTCAAATGCAGACAACTTTGATGTTGTGTGCCTCTCACACAATATGCTCAGGTCCTCATGCTACAGGGGAACACATTGCAATATTAACCACCAAAAACTTAATCAAAACAGAGGAAATATCTATCAGCATACCAAGGACAGCTAAGTTTAAAAAAACATATACATATTCCTATTCAGGCATAGTACCAAGCAGAGATTGCTAGTTCAAAGAGTTTGATTATCCCAAAATCAAAACAAAAAAAGAAAAGAAAAGGGGTTAAATAACCAACTTGAATCCATGGTTGTCATACCATTATCAGGATATCATACTACAGAAACAGATTGCAAAAGAAATCACATAAAACTAATTCAAAAGAAAGAGCACATCTGTTGGTATAATAAGTATATTTACGTTATTGAAAAATGTATGCATTCCTTTCTAGGCCTAGAAACTGAGCAGAAAATCGCTAGTTCAAAGAGTTTCATTAACCCAAATGCATACAACTTCGATGATGCATGCCTCTCACGATATGATTCTGTAACACAATATGCCCAAATCCTCATGCTAAAGAAGCACATTTCAAAATTAATCACACAAAAAGTTTTTGATAAGAAAGGCAATATCTATCCGTTGTATATCAATCACGTTTACTACTCTCTCTGTTCTTAAATATAAGAGCTAGTTGACTCTTTTAGAGAATCCTAAAAGCCAAATAGGTTACCTAGAAAGTGATTTTCCTAAATTGTTTCTTCAAACTAGTTTATTTGATTCATAAGCTAACATAATACTCCTTCCGGTCCTAAATATAAAACCAGGTTGACTTTTTTTGAAAATGTTAAGGTTACAAAATATGTTATTAATTATATGACATATTTGATATTTTTTAGATTATTCATTTGCTTATAGATTAAATAAACTAGTTTAAGAAAAAGAATTAGATAAACCGATTTATAATTAAATTATTATGCTTTTTTTAGGATTTTTCAAAAAAGTCAACTAGGTCTTATATTTAGAACCGGAGAGGGAGTACGATCTAATAATATAAAACCTATATTATGATTTAATGGCTCATTTCGCATCATTAATTTATAAAAAAAAAAGTCAATTAACTCTTTGATTTAAAGAGTTTAATTATCTCAAAACCACATTCTGAAAAGAAAAGGAGCAAAACAAACGACTAAAATCCATGACCATCATACCACAGAAACACATTGCAAAAATAGTCACAAAAAGCTAATTCAAAAACCAAAGCGAACATCTATCACTAAGAAACGCAGCAGAAATCGGCAATTCAAAGAGGTAAGAAACCCTAGGAGAGAGTTAAAGCAACGGACTCGAATTCCGTGGCCGTCATCGGAGACTTGGATGAGCTTAAGGCCGCCGTCTTTGATGGCGACGGTGATGTTGGAAGAGTTGGCGTCGATGCTGTTCTCGATGAGCTCCTTGACGGCGGAGACAGGGCGCTGGATGACTTCGCCGGCGGCAATTCGGTTGACGACGGAGAGGTCGAGGCGGTGAATTTTGGGAGGCTCTTTGAGAGGAACGTGCTCTTCTTCTTCTTCTTCTTCAACTTCCATAGGTAAGGGCTCGTCAATGGCTTGCGATTCCATTAGGTTTTGTTGGCTTCTTCAGTTCAGTTATGGTCTGTTTAGTTTAGTGTTTGTTCTTTTTAGTGGGCGGGAGAAGTAGGGCCTTCATTTTGTAAACCCGCCAAAAACAGATGTTTGGATATAGGTTAGCTAGTTAGCTTATATAGCCTTTTAGAGCTTCTCGAAAAAAGGCTAAAAAGGCTTTTAAATTAGATTCTGGAAAATAACTTTTGAAAAAATTGATAAAAAGTAGTTTCTAGCGAGTGACGAAATCTAGGATTTGGCTATAAGCTATAAACCTGGGTTTTAAGTTAAAAAAGTTATTATGAAAGAGTTGTGAGTGTTTGTTGACTAAAATGAAATATCGGTTTTGATAGGACAAAAAAAACTACTCTCTCATGTCTTAAATATAAGACCTAGTTGACTCTTTATGAGAGGTTAAGTTTGCGAAATAGGCTATTAAATCATGACACATTTGATATATTTTTAGATTATCCATTAGTTTATAGGAAAAATAAACTAGTCTAAGAGAAAAAATTAGGTAAACCAATTTTATACTTTACTTATTTTACTTTTTTACGATTTTTCAAAAAAGTCAATTAGGTCTTATATTTAGGACCAAAGGGAGTATTTAAAAAAGTTGTAAGTGTTTGTGTGTCCTTATTTTAAAACTTAGGTTTTAACTGAAACTTGAGTTTGAAACTTACCCAAACTGCCACAATGAGAGTTTGTTTGGTTGGAGGGGATGGACAGGGGGAAGCTTTAATATTCCATTGTTTAGTTTGTATAAAATGGAGTAGGGGTGTTCACGGGACGTGACAGGATTGAGACACCCACATCCCGTATCCCATCCCGAAAAAGGTTCGGGACGAGGTTTCCGTCCCATCCCGAATTTTGTCTCATCTTGAACGGGACAAGATCGGGATGGGACGAGAAAATCACAAACCTTTTTTTGAATTTCTTTTATTAAAAATATCTACTTATAAAGAAAAATATGACACTTTGTGTTTGTAACAAACAAATAAATTAATTCAATATTACTTTTATAATATATATTATACAACATAATGAAGTAAAAATTTATTATGATCGTATTTTTCATAAAAAATGTTATGTATACTCATACATGTTATAAATGACACATGCATTTTTTTAAAAAAAAATATATAAAAGCACATATGTATGTATTCGGGACGGGACTTGATCGGGATGACCCGCCCCGTGTCTCGTCCCGTCCCGAAGAAGAATTTTGTCCCCTCCCGATTTGTCTCGTCCCAAAATGCCTTGGGACGGTCTGGACGGGTCGGGAAAAAGTTGAACACCCCTAGTTTCTAGGGAAAAAGAAATGGGAAAACTCTTTTAAAGTAGATTCTAGAAAATAAGTTTTGAAAAGTTGAAAAAATATTTTCTTTCAAAACCTAGGTTTTCGTCCACACGACTAGGTTTTTCGTAAAAAAAATTATACTGAAAAGGTTGTAACTGTTTGTCTGACTAAAATGAAAACTAGGTTTGATAGAAAAAAACTATTTTAAAAAATTCAAATAAGTATTTGTCTGTCCTGATTTCAAAACCTAGTTTTTAACTCAAATATAAGTTTTAGATTTAACCAAGCAGACACATAGATAAACAATGAAACAATAAATAAAAGTTGTGTAAGGAATTTAATTTAAATGAGGTCTCAACCACCAAATTAAGGCCTCAATCACTAAATTAATCTTAAGTATCACTAAATTAAGGCCTCAATCACTAAATTAATCTTTAAGTTCCACACTTCCACCCTTGGTAATAAGACTCATAATGTAGTTCCACCCTTGGTAATAAGTCTCATAATGTGGATTTTTCAGCTTAGTAAGTTGTTATTGTTTGGTTAAAAGTTAGTACTGCCCAATATTTTACAAGTTATGAATGTCTTGTGTAACATTGTGTTACTAATTCCCAAATTAATTCAATAATACTCTGACTAACTATGATAGAAAAAGGATTTCCATAAATCAATGTCCTATCATAGTTAGCAAAAGAATATCCTAATGATTGAAATATTATCCATGATAGAAAAGAATAAACTAATACAGCGCAGCTGCTATCATGGATAATTTATTGCTAACCATGTTAGAAAGGATTTGCCTAACATGGTTAATAAACAAAACTAGTTGATATTTAACAATAAATAGCTATATACATGCGGAAACGAATGCAGGCCTATACAAATTGGCAATATACACAACTAACTAATCTAAATAACCTTTGAAACCTAATTCCCTTTCCTGATGCTTGCGCCTGTGCATGAATACCTGCAAAAATGTCAGTAATCGTGGGATGAGACAATTTGTCCCAGTAATCACCGCTTAACTCACTATAACAGTGAGATGTGCGGTAGCGAGGGCGTCTAAAGGGTACCACAGTTTTAAAAACAATAGTAAAATATATATAAATCCAGATCTTCTTTCATTCCTTACTCAAGTCCAACAATCACCTTCAAACCAAATCAATTCAACATCTCCATACTCCAATCAACTAATACTTCCACAACAGCCCTCACACTCACCTAAAGATGCATTGTGCCACCACGGTGCATTCAAGCATCTATTCTTCACTATATGATTTGACACTGTGTCCCTCTCCATAATGAGGGGACAATTTCCTTCTCTAGCAATCTCCAGAGAGGGAACCCAATTCTGTTTCCATTACAGAACGGGAACGGTTGGACTCTTTAATGCCAAACAACCGTAGGGGCGGTTGGGCTCTTTAATGCCAAACAACCGTAGGTCGCTTCTCTCACTAAGTCGACCTATGATCCCCGATCCAATCAATCTGAAAAGAATCCTCAGTACAAACAATTGTCGATTGGCCAATCGACAGTTATCATCGCGCGATGGTACGTATGTATATCAGTGTCATGCAAACCACACTCACATTATCCATCAATTTCATCTCATTCAGTATCCATATCATACATTCTTACAATTCCCTTCAATATCTCAAATTTATAGTGTTTTTCCACAACATAACTCTCAACTCATCATCTAACCCTCTTTCTATTCTCATCACCTCTTAAACCACTACCCAACACTATCCCTATAAGCATTTCACGCCATTCTAGATCAATGGCCACCACCAAGCAGGATAATAGTATATATAACGTGTACAAATCTTTTATACGAAAATAATCGTGTTTGAAAGGCACCCGATAGCCTGTTTTGTATAAAAATAACCTTTCAAAGATAATATATATATATATAGAGAGAGAGGGTGAGAAAGGATTTACAAAATCCTAGCTAACATCACCCTCAATGTTATAGTAAGGTTAAGTGTGATTACCTGTCGCCCTTTAGCGCTCTGTTGCTCTTCCTTACCCTTCCTTACTCGATTCACCTATTATTACATAAAAGTAATAATAAGGGTACACAACTATCCATAAATCTATATAATGAATAACACGTCTCTCTCTCGATTCTAATGTTACTACCTATTTCCCCTTTTTCTTACTTCAAATCCTTTAACCAATTCAAATCCTAAGTCTCATGAATTTCAAAATCAACAATTTCAATCAAGGGAATCACATCATTCAAGTATACTTACAATCACCTAGTTGGTCACACCACAACATTTTACTCAAGAAAATACTCCCTCCGGTCCTAAATATAGGACCTAGATAACTCTTTTTGGGGAGATTAAGGAAGACTTAATTTTAGATGTCTTTCCTATAATACCCCTCATTAATTAGTGTAAGTACTTAAAAGCCCTTCCACTACCAAATTTCCTGTGAGTCTTCATTTTCATCTGTGGGCTGTGGCTATCGAGGAACCTATCGAGGAGACGTGATTTCAACTTCTTCACTGAGATCAGAGTTCGATTTCACCTCCATGGAAGACTGATTCGATTTCCATCTTTAATTTCAATCGGATAAGCCGAATTGATCTCAGTTCCTTTTCCACCTTCATCTTGGGGATTTCTAGAAACAGAGCTAGAAATAGAGGATTCTATTTCTGATTCTGATTCTGCCACACTCTCAGTTTCAGATTTTACATAATTACTAGAGGTAGATTCAGCTTCTAAAGTTTGAGGGATCATTCTTATGATCTATCATACAAAAAGAATCAAACTTTAATGCTAAGAGCAACAGTTGCTAATCGGTAAAAGAGTGAAGAAAGAGGTTTGAGGATATGCGTACTTGATGTGGAGATTTGCTTCGCGTTAATGGATGGATTGCTTATTGAAGTTGGTAACTTGATTGATGTTAAAATGAGCTTGACTTGTCTGAAATGTTTTACTTGGACTGTGTCAAAAGCATGGGACATGGGGTGGCGTGAAGGTGTCTGACCGAGAGAGGAAGACTATACTAGTGAGGTGTGCTGTGTTGTTGTATGTAATAGGGGTAATTTAGGAAAAATGTGACAAAAAATGTAATTAGATCTTATATTTAGGACCAAAATAAAGTCTCTATCTAGGTCCTATATTTAGGACCGGAGGGAGTATAACCGATCAGCAATAAACAACATTCACAATAATCACCATATCCACAGAACGATCACTACTTGTCCAATGCAAGGTTTCACAAAAGAAAGCACCCAAATTAACTAACAATTGCAATTTGGTGCAGTTCAGTTTATCCAAGGAAATCACAACAATTATTTTGTAAAATCATATGCATGAACAATATTTCAGTGATAATCGTCAATCAAACACACATGAATTGTCATTCATCTACTTCATTTCTATACTTTTTAAACCTATCTTTCAAGGCATACAGAACCTTTGAATTATATTAGAAAACAAAGTTACCATTTTTGCCAAAATTTACAACTTACTTAAAATAAAGAATTCTAATTGTTTTAATATAACAGTCCACTTCATTATTCACATTTACATGTGTCTCCAACAAGCTCTTCCATGATTTCGATCGGTCAAAACAGATAAATTTCTGATTCTCATCAAGAATCAATACAACCAATGGGAAAAAGAAACCCAAAAGCATTGTAACTATAATATGCAATTATATACCTACCTAAACAACAACAAACCAGAATTTACATATTTCTAAATCAGATTTGAACTCATGGAAGCAGTCACAATCAACAAGAAAACAAAATCAATAGCCAATAACAACTAAATCTCTTAACTTCAGTCAGCACAAATCCAGGACACATCTTATTTCACTCTCTTAACTCATAAACCAAATAAATGCCACTCAAACACAATAAGCACTTCAACTGCTCATTTATAAAACTTAAATCATTACATTATCAACTTTTATGATTCAAGAAGTCCAACCGCAACTCCCTTTTTATTTCATCCATTAAAGACCAAACAAGAAGAAAGAAAAGAACTTCAACACCCTTTAGTCATAGTTGAAAACATATAAATAAGATGCTAAAACTTGAAAATCACAATATCTTAAACAAAACTTTAACACCCAAACAAAGATTCACTTATCCAATAATGGATCAGAACAGAGAGGGGTGGCGAACCAAATATTCTATATTTTAAGCGGGCAATAAAGCAAATCAGCAATTCCCCTTCCATTTAATCTACTTAAGTCCCAAAATTACACACTCTTTGACAACTCACTTTCATACGCTTCTAGTAAATTAATCTGTTTCAAATAGCATTATTGAATTCAGTTCAGTCATTTAAGGAAAACAGAGCAGGGGAAGTATAAAATTTCGTGCTTTTCAAATATATTCACACATTATAAGCTTTATTTAAATCTGAACAAATAAGGCAAGATAAAATACATATAATATTAGCACACAAGCACTCAAAGCAACATAAAAACTTTTTAAACATTATGCATAAACATCTATGTAGCCTTTTCAAATCACTTTGAGAAAGAAACATGCAGACTCATATCAGTAACCAAAACAAAAATGAATCTTAACATTGATTAGCTTATTCAACCCCTCTCAGTCGATTAAAATCACATCTAATAAAATTTTTCCACAAAAATCATATCTTAAGAACCACAAAACTCCTTCCTATTTAAGACTTGACTCATAGGTTCCACAACCCAGACCCACAGCCAAAACAAGAACAATGTAGATTTGAAATTTAACAACTTTTACCTTTACTTACTTACATAAAGGAAAACTCAACAATACTTCCAGCATACACGCATCATACCTAAACAGCACACACACACCCACATATAAATACAATGTTGCCAACAATAATCCAAATGCAATTATTAATTCAACCAAAACAGAATCCTCAGTCAAAAATAGTGAACTAGCTTCCAACATTTTCCAAATCTTTGCCCTCTCTCAAAACTCGCTGAAACCGAATAAAAAGGATATGAATTTGAAGAGCAAAGTTACCTAAATTCGGTTTTGGTGTTGTATGAGCTGTGGGTGGTCGGCACCACCGTGAAACTCGCCGGAGATCGGCCATTTAGGTGGTTGGCCGAAACAGAACAGCCAAAAACGAAAAAGAAGAAAGAAAGTGAGGAAATCGACCTTAAAGGTAACATAGATCGAAAACATAAGAAGACCGAAACTTTACCTTTAATTTCCGCCGCCATACGCCGGAAAACTCGCCGGATTCGCAAGGAGAAACAAATAGGGTTCGTTTGTTTGAGATGAAAGCGAAACGGACTAGAATAAAGAGGAAAAGAAAGGAGAAGAGGCCGCAGAGGTCGGCCAGCCTTGGCCGCCATCACGGCCACCCTTCGTCGCCGTCGAACGCCGCGTGCGTGTGGCCGAAGGGAGAAAAAGAAGAAGAAGGCGACAGAGGAGGTGGGGGAGGACGGGTTTGAAGGTGAGGAGGGAGTTTAGGTTTTGTTTGGTTGGTGTGTATATGTATATGTGTGGTGTAGTGATTAGGGAAAATTCTTATTAACAACCCCATTCATTTATAGTTAGATGTATTTCTATCCCAAAGCTTTATGTATATTACTACATCTCTTTCTTTTCACCACAATATGATCTAGATTCCAATTTACCTTTCCTGAAAGGTTCTATCCCCAATTAATTCTTTAACTATATTTACTTAAATTTCACACTAAATAAGATTAAATATTCATAAGTTGCCCAAAATATACTAAAAATTCCTTCCTAAAACTTTAAATTTTCTAAATGATATTTTCACTAATATGACAATAATATTGGACATGAAATGATATCCAACTTTTACCATGTGATCAAAAATGATATTTTCACTAATATGACAATAATATTGGACATGAAATGTCCAAAATGCCCTTATAATTAAATAAACTTTTACCAGGTGGCGATTAATTTATAAGGGTATTTTGGACTTTTCTTATATAATATTATTGTCATATTAGTGAAAATATTATTTTTGATCATATAAAAGATGAGTATCATTTTTGTACCTTGGAATAGTTATGTACTATTTTTGTTCCTTGACCAATAGTTATGTATCATTTTTTGGCATTCGCCCTATTTTATATGCATACATTTTATTAAGATATTTGATGATGATCCAATTTGACCAAAATTTTGATCCACTCAAATAACATTGGAAGGAATATGATTGGAAAATTAATATAATCAATTGAGACAAAAGGGATGTTGTCGCGAGGGGAGAGTAAATTAGATGTTGTCATGTGAGAAAGTAAAAGTGATCTTATTTTTCAAGGGAGATAATATCATTCTGTACTCTTTTTTCCTTAACCAAGATTTTGTCCAACAGGGTTTTCCTAGTAAAGTTTTAATGTGGTAGCTTTGATAGAAATTGTGTACTATTTTTCACTAACTTTTTGTCCTATTGGGTTTTTCCTGGTAAGACTTTAATGAGTCTTAATATTTGTTTATGAACAACAAAGGAGGAGTGTTACAAATTATACAATATGTGGATATTTATAACTCATGCTCTCTTCGGATTTCACCTCTTGGTTAACTCCATATAACTCCCACATTGAAAAGTATTAAGTGCATATTGTATATATGCTCCTTTAAATCTGTACCATTATTGTTTTAATTTTCTTCTTTATAACTTGTAACTATTTAGGGTAGTTCAGGTACGAACCTTGTAATGAGATCATGCTCAGATAAGGCCGTAACTATTTAGGGTAGTTGCTAATAATGTTTCAAGGCCTATATAAATAGAGGCCACCTGCACAAGTCATTGCTACACACAAAATGAATAAGAATTTCTCCTTCTTGTTGTCATATCTTCCTTCATCATCTTGTTATTATTATTCTTCTTTATCTTTTATATATTTTCTTTATATTTATAACATCTTTTATGATACATCAAGGAGGAAAAAAATGGTGAAACAATAAGATACCTTATATTTTGATTCTATATTTTTAATTATTACTTGGTTATAAAAGTTAGTTGCTAATCTTTTTTTTTCAATGAAACATGGATATCAATAACTCATAAATAATTACAAGTCAATGAAAAAAAATAAACCCCTAAATAAGAAAGCTCATTATTCTTCATCAACCCCTGATAATTACAGGTTATATGCTAATCAAATTTAATGAAATATTTATGCATGTCAATCATCTAAAAATAATAAAATAATAAAATTGAGTTTGGACATTTGAGTGGGCTGGGAATGTGTTCAATGACTACATGGAGTCTGAAACTTCAAGCCCTATTTTCCGAATTTTTCTTTGTTGATAGCATCAATCTAGTTGATCATGCCAACTGTAAGAAAATTCTTGCAATCTCCAACTTCTCCATACCTAAATAAACCTTATATTCTTCCCCATAAGGTGATGATTTTTCCATTTTTATTCACCTCAAAACTACTAAAATTATCAAAACTACAAAGTCTCCCAGTATTTACTATAACATCAATATTCAATTCTTCCTCTAAGGAACCATACCCTAAAAAGTTTGTCAAATCTTTCAAAACCCAAACTAGTTCACTCTTAAGCTCCTCATATGTATACATACTCTAAAAAGAATATTTTCGGCTTCTCCAAACTCTCCTTGTAGTATCCCAACACATGTAATAACTCCTCAACAAAACTTGTCAAACAAATACTCAATTGTGTTAAGCTCTTGAACCACTGGATATAATCGATTCAAGTAGTGCCATAATGACACACATGCATCCTTAGGATCGCTTCACAAGTACACAATTTTACATTTCAATTGCCGCTTCACCGACTCAGACAATGAAACATATATGGCTGATGACTTGCAAAAAATCTTGGTGATGGGTAGGGATGGGAATAGGCCAGGCCGGCCTATTAAGGCCTGCGACCTGGCTTGATAAGGTCTAGTTTAGCCTGGTAAATTTAGGGTCAGGCTTAAGCTCAGGCTTTTTTAGGCCTATTTTTGATAACAAGTCAGGCTCAGACCTCTAAAGAAAGCCTTTCAGCCTAATAGGCCGGTCTGTTTACCTATTTAAAAAAATTGAACCCAAAAGCCCAAAACCTTCAGCCCAAAACTCACCCTTTAAAATCCAAAAAGACAAAACTCTATTTCACTTTTCACTCTCACTCTCTTTTCCCACCTTGCCTTTCACGTCACTCTCTCTCCCACCTTGCCTTTCACGTCACTCTCTCTCTCCCTTACCTTCACATCTACCATTTTCTCAGGCTTCACTCTCTCTCACTTCCATTTTTTTGAACTAAATCTCAGTCTCACATCCCATTTCTCTCAGTCTCTCACGGCGGTGGTGACCTTCTTCGACGGTGGAGAAGCCTCCGATGAGCCACAGGGAGGATCTTGCACAAAAAAAGAAGACGACGAAGAGGACCGTCTTCCTTTTCGTTCTCCTCATGATTCTAATCCTCCCCATTGTTTAAACTCTCCCCATTATTCCATTCTTAAATTTTCTGATTTGGCGGGTTTTGTTTCTCTTATGGTTTAGTCACTTTAGATCTAATTTGGGGTTATGACTAATTTTGTTTTTTGATTTGGGGTTTTGTTTCTCATAGGGTTTTGTTTTATTTTCTGATTTGAAATGAGAGTTTATAATTTGTTGCTGCGATGAATATTTTTTTTGTTCATGATATATGTATCATATGTATGATTTCTTGTTAATTTTCCAGGCCTATCAACAAGCTAGTAGGCCAGGCAATATTAGGCCAAGGCCAGGCCACAAGCCTGAAAAAGGCACATATTAACAGGCCGCAGGCCAAACTCAGACCTCTTTTTGACAAAAGAGGCCAGGCCCATT